>OX276379.1:2487500-3687500 GCA_946251855.1 Alsophila aescularia | reverse complement strand
ACATAAAATAAGCTACTGAACATGAATATAACATTTTTTTAAGTTGTGTCGGTCTGTTTGTTTGTGTGTATGTTTGCGCATCATGTAAAAACTACTGAACCGATGGTGATGCAGTTTTCACTGTTGGATTGCTTAGGGTTTGACTTTAAAAACTGGGGTACTTAGTATCTTAATGTGATGATTAGATGCCGAGCAATCAATAAAAAACTATATGAAGGCTGAAAGAATTCTTAAGAAATGTAGTATATTTTACTTTATAGGTACTTTTGGTCCTGGAATAACACGTGTGGGCTGCTTTTATGTGAAATGACCACTCGGGCAAAGCTAGTAAATAATATAAGTTGTAATGTGTATAATACTCGACATTTCAATCAAGTTGCATAGACCATGGTTATGTGAAGACTAGTTGCATTGACCATGGTTTTGTGAAGACTAGTTGCATTGACCATGGTTATGTGAAGACTAGTTGCATTGACCATGGTTATGTGAAGACTAGTTGCATTGACCATGGTTATGAGAAGACTAGTTGCATTGACCATGGTTATGTAAAGACTAGTTGCATTGACCATGGTTATGTGAAGACTAGTTGCATTAACCATGGTTATGTGAAGACTAGTTGCATTGTCCATGGTTATGTGAAGACTAGTTGCATTGACCATGGTTATGTGAAGACTAGTTCCATAGACCATGGTTATGTGAAGACTAGTTGCATTGTCCATGGTTATGTGAAGACTAGTTGTATTGACCATGGTCACGAGAAGACACATTAAGGCTTGTTTATTTTCAATTATTATTGCAAACATCTGCAACTACTCAACCTGATTCTTCTGTGATCTGCACAAGAGAACTCCTCCGTCGCCGCTCCCCAGTCGCTGATCGTCTCGGCGTTTTTGTGGCTATTGTGGTATCAACTATTGTATCGGCCCAAGAGGTCACAAATATTGTCTCGGATCCGCGATTTTTTATGTTGAGGTTGTGTCTTAGAGTGAATTCCAATAAATCCTTTCCTCTTTCGTAATAAAAAAACTAGCTTAAAAGCTAAAAAAACACCTGCCCTGCCAAAAAGAACTTGTGCCAATAAACTATGTACTTCAAAGGGTTCAAATTGTTACCATATTGTAAAATAAGAAAATTTTTTGTTCGATTTTGTAATTGAAGTCATACTTTTTTTTTTAAATTTATATATATAAATTTAAAAAAAAATAAACTTACCTATGTTACTCGGGGGGATGTAAGGATTCTAACGATACCCCATACGTCTAAATCTGTTCATGTATTTAAAAGTTATGGTGGAATAATGAAATTCACATACATACATACATACAATACAATGAATTACATGAATGCTAAAAACAATACACTCCTTAAAAAAGGAGAAAAAAAACAGTTTCCGGCGAATGCAATCCGCGACCCACTCCCGTTTTGATTTTTACACCATCCGTGTAGACAATACACTTAGCCTTAACTTGTCTATTACCTCTTTCTTGCACAAAACAGTTAATATTGTAAATAATGACAATGTGATATCTTACTCAGGGTGGTGTAGAGAAACTATGGACATGTACGAGAGACCTTCTGGAAGACAGCAACAGTGAGGCGCGGCACGCAGTGCTATGCATGATGCGCTGCATAGCAGAGGGCCAGGCTGACCACCTGCAGATCATGCGCACCATTTATTTCCACTATCTGCGAGACACGCACCCCACACACTCGTCCGAGGACACTCAGCTCCGGTTCAAGCTGCTACACACTCTTACTAACTCGGGAAAGAATATCAACTGCTTTGAAGAACAGGTCTGTATTTTCGCCCTCTTTATCATGTGTCACATGTCCTAAGTTTTTTTTACCTGATGTTTGGTTGTTTGTTGTATGAGGTAATGCTGGACTCTGGTGTCAGAGTTTGGGCCAAGGGCCTCTGACAAAGCTTAATGACTGCTATTAATCAATAAAAGCCCTGACCGACAGCTTAACGTGCCCTCTGAAGCACGGAGCGATTTAAAACTGCACATAACTTATAAAAATCATTGGTGCGGAGCCTAGGACCGAACCCAGTATCGTTGGATTCTAAGTTGAACCGTTAGGCTATTTTACCTGATGGAAAGCAATGATTCGGTCGAAAGTGTGGCATGCTTGCCTAGTAGATACCTATTCACTCTAAGATCAATTGAGTTGCAACTTATGAGCTCTGGAAAACAGTGGTTCTAACGAAAAGATATTGATTGGTGCTATTGATTTTGTTATTGTTTGTTCTACAGATATAGTTTGAATAATAACAGGAAGTTATGATGTGCTGTTTGTTATTTCTCACACCTCGGCTATGTGTGAAATGTTACCATGTAAAACTTCTAATATGCCACATCATAAAGGTTGAATTAACAAGTAACATACAACAATACATAATGACATGATATGTTGTGAACTCCAGATTGGACCGTTCCTGCTGGAGTGGCTGCCGCAGATCGAGTTGCCGACCCTTCTGGTAGAGTTCCTGTTGCTCATCACCAACGTCGTCAAGTTCAATGCCACCTACCTTGATGAACACATAGTCCATGGCATTGTGAAGTACGTATGAACACACACACTTATAATACTCACTTGTTAATTGTTATTGGTTTTATTTTCTCAAGGTCTCAGCCAGTAACGGATAATTAGAATTGTGCAATTAATTCATATCATGCAAGGTTAAGGTCAGCTGCAGCTAGGTTAATTTCAACTTATATAATGTTTGTAACAACATGATTATAATATTAGAAAACTGAATTGCTTTCGAGCGTTTCTTTTTATTTTCTTCAATATTTAAACATGCATGCGCTTGGCGAAAACCTAAGTATTTACGACAAGAATAAGGTAGTAAATACAATAACATCCAAGACTGCTATGACAAGCAACAAGTTATATAACCGTAGACGGTGAAAGATCTAATCTGAATCCATTGGTAGATTCAGTTAACTTCCATGAGTCCTCATAATGATATTTCTCTGTTTCCTCATGTAATTAGGTCTTAAAGATAATATTAGTATCATAAAATCATGGAACCCTGGCGGGCACTACAGAATATTTGTATGAGGGTAAGAAGCATTAAATGTTCCAATTATTATAATAAAATATATATAATGAAAGGAATGGCCGAAAATGAAAAACATTTATATTGCATTTTTATCACCAAAGTCTTTTAGGTTTAAGTCTTGTAGAGAACAGTAACTTATTTTGATAAGATGTTTCTTAAGTTGTTGTTCTATTAACGCCCATGTGAATAAGCATGCTTTAATTGAAACTGGGCACAGTGAAGTGATTGCGCAAATGTTGTGTTCCAGCAATGCTTGCCAGCTGTGCGTGTACTGCGCGGAAGGCGGCGTGGTGGCGAACTGTCTGGCGCTGCTGGAGGCAGTGGTGTCGTACTCTCTGCTGCCGCGGGCGGCGCTGGCGGCCTTCATGGCTGCGCTGTGTCGCACCGTCAACATGGAGCACTACTGCCAGAACAGCTGGAAGGTAAGAGAGACGCCTGGCGCCGCTGGAGGCAGTGGTGTCGTACTCCCTACTGCCGCGGGTGGTACCGGTGGCCTTCGTAGCCGCGCTGTATCGCACCGTCAACATGGAGCTCTACTGCCAGAACTACTGCTCTACTGAACAGCTGGAAGGTAAGGAAGCCGCCCGGTGCTGCTGGAGGCAGTGGTGTCGTACTCTGCTGCTGCGGGTGGCGCTAGCGGCCTTCATGGCCGTGCTGTGCACTACTGCCAGAACAGCTGGAAGGTAAGGGAGCCGCCCGGCGCCGCTGGAGGCAGTGGTGTCGTACTCCCTGCTGCCGCGGGTGGCGCTGGCGACCATCGTGGCCGCGCTAGTCAACATGGAGTACTACTGCCAGAACAGCTGGAAGGTAAGGGAGCTGCCCGGCGCCGCTGGAGGCAGTGGTGTCGTACTCTCCGCTGTCGCGGGCGGTGCTGGTGGCCATCGTGGCTGTGCTGTGCGACATGGAGCACTACTGCCAGAACAGCTGGAAGGTAATAGGGCTTCCCGGCGCCGCTGGAGGCAGTGGTGTCGTACTCCCTGCCGCCGCGGGTGGCGCTGGCGGCCTTCGTGACCGCGTTGTGACGCACTGTCAACATGGAGAACTATTGCCAGAACAGCTGGAAAGTAAGGGAACCGGTTTGTTGGCGTAAAAAAAAAGCTTTCGTCTATCTAATACACCGCCCCGCTCGTCCTCAGCTGATGCGGTACGTGGTCGGCGCGGACATCGGGCACGCGGCTCTGCAGGAGATGGTGGAGATCCTGCGCTCCGGCGGCAGCAGCGCCGACGCCGCACCTGGGCCGCTGCAGGCTGCGGCGGCCACTGGCGGCGCGGCTGCCGACGGGCCCGCGGGGCCGGCCGCCGCGGACGAGAGCGACGCGGGGCTTGTGCGCGGCGCCGTCTTCTACATCAACATGGCTCTCTGGGGGCCGCGCCGGGTGCCCACGCTCAAAGTTTCCTTCCTCGCCGTGCTGCCCGCTTTCCTCAAGGTACGTTGTGGATGCAGACGGAGCTTCAATTGTTTTGTGGTCTCCCTCTAATGTTTAGGGGTAAATGCGGGCCGGTCTCACTCTAATGTTTAGGGGTAAATACGGGCCGGTCTCACTCTAATGTTTAGGGGTAAATGCGGGCCGGTCTCACTCTAATGTTTAGGGGTAAATGCGGGCCGGTCTCACTCTAATGTTTAGGGGTAAATGCGGGCCGGTCTCACTCTAATGTTTAGGGGTAAATGCGGGCCGATCTCACTCTAATGTTTAAGGGTAAATGCGGCCGGTCTCACTCTAATGTTTAGGGTAAATGCGGGCCGGTCTCACTCTAATGTTTAGGGGTAAATGCGGGCCGGTCTCACTCTAATGTTTAGGGGTAAATGCGGGCCGGTCTCACTAATGTTTAGGGGTACATGCGGGCCGGTCTCACTCTAATGTTTAGATATAAAATCGATGAGAAGGGTCGTCCGCCTAAATTCTGTCGATTGCCGCGCGCTGTCAGTGACTAACGTGACTCGTGTACACGGTGCGGAATACACTGCCGTGCGTCATAATAAGAATATTTAATTCCCTTGATGTAATATCAACAACACTGAACAACCTACATTTACTTTTGTTACCGAAATCGTGACAAAAGTAAATGATGCGACCACATAACCGAGACACGCTGGTTCCTCAGCTCCTACACTATTTGTCGCGACCACACAACCGGGCGACTGAGATACGCTGGTGCCTCAGCTCCTACACTATAAGTCGAGACCACACGACCGGGCGACCGAGACACGCTGGTGCCTCAGCTCCTACACTATATGTCGCGACCTGAAGACCGAGACACGCTGCTGCCGCCGAGTATGCGTGGCTGCTACGTAGTACTATTATTTATTCCGTGACCATGCTACTGACCGAAGAGAGTGAGTTTTCTGTACGTAGTAGTTATTATTGATTCTGTGGTACATGGTTGTGTGGTGTCCCGCAGGCGTTGGACGGTAACCAGCCGGTGGTGACGTACGAGGTGCTGGTGGGCGTGGCGAGCTGCGTGTCACGCGCGCCGCAGGAGCTGTGCGAGCCCGCGTGGGACGTGCTGCTGCGAATACTGCGTGCCATCGTGCTGCAAGACAGTGAGTCGTACACATCTACATGACAACACGTGACGAGCTGCGAGTCGCGCGCGCAGCAGGAGCTGTGCGAGCCCGCCTAGGCTGTGGACCGCATCAAAATTGAACCAAGTCAATTTAATGTTCCAATTATTTACAGTCTATCAAGCACAGGTCCGATCTTGTATGGAGTACTGCTGCCACCTCTGGGACGGTTCTGCCAATTATCAGCGCGAGGCTTTGAGTGACTCAATTGAGGGACGTGCTATGAGGCTCTTTGAGGATGACACTCTAGTAAAGAGTAAGCTTCAAAGTCTGGCACATCGACGTGAGGTAGCAAGCCTGGCGGTATTCTACCGATTGCACTATGGAGAGTGTGCACAAGAAATGCATAACCTGATACCCCTATCACCGTACGACTAGACGATCAGCAAAGCGCCACGTTTTTATGGTTGAAATACCTCGCACAAGAACGAAGCGTTACACTTCTTCATTTATTATAAGAACTTCAAAGGAGTGGAATGCCCTGCCCTCGTTAGTGTTTCCGGTAAATTATAACCCCGGTGTGTTCAAGTCAAGAGTGAATAGGTGATTAGGGGTGACTAGGCAAGCGTGCTACACCTTCGACCACATCATCGCTTTCCATCAGGTGAGATTGTGGTCAAACGATTGCCTAGTCCGTAATAAAAAAAGAAAAAAATAAGAAGTTTTCTAAGAAAGTAAGGCAATTATATCAAATATGTTTACTGCATGTAATTACCTATACTTATAATAAAGCAATAGGAACGAAAAAGTCCGTAGTTTTTTTTTTTTTTTTAAAAGATCTTTTTACATCTAAGCTACTGCACAAGAATATAATATTTAAACTACTGGACCGATTACGATGCGGTTTTCACTGTTGGATAGCTTAGGGTTTGACTTAAAAACTGGGTTACTTGGTATCTCAACCAGATGAGCAGAAGCCGAGCAACCGATAAAAATATTTTTGACAACTGAAGAAATGTTGATCAAATGTTGGTCTATTGGTATTTTGGTAGGTCCTGGCACATAGAGTTATTTTAACCAAGAGAAACGACCACGCGTACGAAGCCGCTAGTTCGTAATATATTGCAACAGCTGAGTAATTTTTTACATTAATTTAGATGGTTTTTCAAGTAATTCAAACGCTAAATAGACCTCTACAGGGCAGTCCAGTTCAAGCTCTTCGTGTAGTAGTAGCAGCGAGTCTGTGTTTGTGAAGTTAGGCTCTGTGAACGATTGCGCAGGTACTGCTGTAAGGATAAAATAGCATAAATAAGAGCGAGATAGAACATGAAAAAACGTAAGCGAGTGAGCGAGGCAGTTATACAATGATGTCTTCACCTTCAACATTGGGATTGCGCCTGAATTTGGCAGTTTGCGCAGTGACTTGCAGACAACTTCCGAGACACAAACTTACGCTGCGACTACTGTACGTATCTGTAAACAATAAACTAAAAATCGTATTCAGCGCATAAGTAACGTGAAATAATCTTCTTCAAAATGCGCTGAAAAAATTTAAAACAAAAAAAACTTAATTTGAAGATCGTAAATTTTCTGTTTTTATTTGTTTTTATGTTGATACCAGGTCATCATATTGAGGCAATCAATTGAATACATAAAAATCAAGTATTTAATAACTGATTTACAAGAAAAGTATGTAAACAGAAGTTTATTAAAAATAATTATTAAAATCCACAAATAATGCCTTTTTATACAAAAATCACCACAAAAAATGTCAGTGACCGCTCAGCAGTCGAAACGTTTGGACGTGTGTTCTGTGTTTTTGGCTACGCTCTAACATAGTACAGGCACAACTCGTTCTGATCGAATAACGATAGTTGCTCTACTTAATTTGTTATTATATATTTTTATAATCTCAAATTGTTGTAGTGTAGGTAACTTATAAGTAAATAAGAATAGGATTGAAAATGCGCCATCTTGAACCTCGATTGTCAACAACTTTAATTTTTTTAGTACAGTGTGCAAATAAAATGTCATGGATGTAGGAACCAAAATGTTCTTCTTTTTTTTTAAATTAATGTATTATAATTTTTCAATTCCACTCAAACTGATGTCTTCTTCTCGTAGATTTACAAAGTAATGGAATTGAAGTGTTTTAATATATCTACAATCAGATACCTCCATATATATAATGTTTTTCGTTAAGGCAATTTGAAACATATTGCGATCTCTTTTGAACACATTTACATAATTAAATACAGTTTTTCAAGTAAAAAGGGACGGGAATAATTTTGTCAAAACAGCATTGGCTACATTTTAGGACGTTACGTCACACAATACCCATATGAGGTCGCTTCGTTACATCCCTCATTCGTTAAGTCACTTGTTACGCAAGGAATATTCCCTCCAAATTTAAAATCTCTTGGTCCACCGGCCGGTTTAGGCTGTGCGTTTCCTGTCAGTTAGTAGGTGTGTCACGGTACTGTTTTATAGGTATAAGATTTTTTTTAAATAATTTATCATACAATAAAAAAATCTCTATTACCACAGACTATATATACTAGTGGCTCTCTGAGCTGTAAACCTCACGAGCACAAACTTTTTTTGCAAACAATCTAGCAGTGCACAGTAGCGCCATCTAGTTACCTTAAATTTACTGCATTTTGAGGAGCTATCCTGTTCATCACGCCGAAGATCTTCATCAGATCTTCACCATTTTTTTATGACCTTAATGTCTACCTTTCAAATAAAAAAAGAACCATCGAAATCGGATTTAATAAAGCAGAGATATTCAGTAGCCCCCTATTTGCCCCTTTTTGGGGGTTTACCCACCCCTCGATTAAATTCGTTTAACCTGTATACCAAGTTTCGTCTAAATCGGTTGAGAAATGCGACTTGTAGAGGAGAACAGAGATCCGGACAGACAAACGGCGCGTGGACAGCCCGACATAAAAAAACATTTTTGCCCAAGCTGAAACGGAAACGCTTCGCTCTCGCTGGGTCAATTATACGAGATGCGGGGACATATTTGTTTACATGGCAAAATACACAACGGAGGTTAGTAGCAATAACACTAATAAAGTTGATTGTGGAATCGCCACAATATCAGTCGCGTGTATTCAGTGGCCATTATATTAGTATGAAAATCTCATTGCAACTGGTTGCATTGACTTCTGTAATTGGGCCACTGAATCAAAGTCACGATCGATTAATGGTATGGTGGTTAATCACTTTTCATTTTATTTTAATATAATATTATTCTAACGCTACTTTTACTTAGTTGTCAGTATGAAGTTAGTCACGAATCCAGTCCTATTTTAATTTAAATCGCATTGTACATGTTAAAATGTTGTAACTCGATTACGACGTGTCTTCATGAAAACGATGTTTATCTCGTGTTTAGGCTCTGAGATCCTGATATCCAACAACCCCGGACCGATTC
Organism: Alsophila aescularia; assembly: GCA_946251855.1. Taxonomy (NCBI): domain Eukaryota; kingdom Metazoa; phylum Arthropoda; class Insecta; order Lepidoptera; family Geometridae; genus Alsophila; species Alsophila aescularia. The sequence continues at coordinate 3,678,491 of OX276379.1, read as the reverse complement.
AGATCATTACAAATTTAAAATAAACTAAAATAAATTATGTCAATGTTGTAATAAAGTAGAGTAACTGTCATTGATTTAGGGTACAGCTTATAAATACTTTTATTTATTCTGTGGTTAGAAGCACGAAAAATAAATTCAAATCTTGGCCCCTAAATTACACCAAAATAATTGTTAATAATCTATAGATAATATATACTATTTACGCGCGTGCAGCGGAAATAAAAAGGTTAAATACAAAATTAGTTTGGTATCATTTAAAGTACATAAAAGTTTAATCTATCTAAATAACTGCAAAAAAATATTGTAAATCAGAGATTACGTTTTCCGATTCGTAAAACTATTAACATTGCTAAACGAACAAATTTGAATTCGACATGACGTGCGTGACATGTCGGTCACGCGGAAATAATCCAAACTATATGTTCCGTGTTTCCCGCAGAGAGCTACAGCCCCCCGAATGAGCCGATCCACTCGCGGCTGCACGCGCTCATCACCAGCATCGAGCAGCTGGCGGACAGCGGCCAGTACTGCGGCGACGCGGACGCGCTGCTCGACCTCGTTGACTCGTGCGGACACGACCGACCGGTGAGTGCCGCGTTTGTATTATGTGCTTCCGCTTAGCGCCTCTAGCGGTGGATAATGTAACTATTTTACGATATGATCACTAATGTTTGACCATGTCATGAAGTAGCTTAAACGAGTCATTGAGTGGTTGTTTGTTTTTAGAATAATTTAACCAGTCCACTGCCACTTCAGCTTGCTAATCCTGTAAGCTATGTCGGTCACTTTGGTTCTCCGTCGGATATCTTCATTACGAATCTTATCATTGAGAGAAACTCCAAGCATAGCTCTCGCCATAGCTCGCTGAGTGACCCTAAATTTGTGGACTAGTCCCGCTGTGCGCGTCCACGTCTCGGCTCCGTACGTCAGCACTGGTAGGTCGCACGCGTTGAAGACTCGTCTTCAGCCACTGTGGAATGGACGACGAATTTCTGACGGCCTGTGTATCTTCCCTTCTGTTCTTTATAAGCCGGAGAGTTTCAGCCAAGAGCCTGTATGTTGTATTTGGCAAACCTTCACACTCCCTTCCTGAGGACCTCTACCACTTGTTGCAGTCCCTCGTCTACGCCCTCTGTGGTTTCCAAAGCAGCGAATCAATTTTGTAGATGGAGCTGAAACTGCTCTAACCCACAACGGCTTGAAGCAGTTTGTGGCGGAGCGTAGACTTCATCGTCCGATATATTCCTGCTCGACAATATCCAATTACATGTCACGCAACCTCAACTTAAAGCAAGTCATTATATCCCAAGGGAGATAAATTTATATGAAACTCCCAAGGCATATAATGTGATTTGAATTTGGAACGTTAATATTTGTATGACTCTTAGCATAGATACGGGCATTGTAAAGAGAGTTTGTTCAAAAATTAAACTGGCCACCATAGGCAGAACACAAAAAAAAGGCGCTATTGTAAGTAAATGTGAAACAAGAGACAGACAGGGATGATTATGACTATGAATATGACTTTTAATAATCTACTACCGTAAAAATCAAAAGATAAATACGAAAAATAATAACGATTTTAATCAATGTAGAACAACAAAATGTTTCAAGGCTGTATCCGAATCCATCCTTTTAGTTCATTTCCAAAACTTAGCATCAACTCGAGAGCCGAGCAGCCTATGGTGCATTTATTGTTTTTATTGTCCCGCAGAAGGTATGAAAAGTGGAGTATTCACCTCGGGGATAAAGTGGAGTATTCACCTCGGGGATAAAGCCTGCCTTCGTCGTGGGCGGCTTGAACCCCTCGTTTCACTCGAGACTACATAACTACTTACATACTACATAACTTCAACCCCTTCGCTGTGCTCGGGAGTTAAGAGTCCCTCGTTGCACTCAGGGTCCAATATGCCGCTATTGACGTAAGACACTGCTTTATCCCCTTGGTGCATAATCTAGTATTCAATACAGTTGCTCGTAAAGTATACTTTCAAGGCCAGAAAACTTAAAAGTTAATTTTTACTTCCCTTGTGCGGTAAGTATATAAAAAATCACCAGTGCGATTTATTTATCTTTATATTCTCTTTGACGATAAACGATTGAAAAAGCCCTCGCCTTCGGCTTTATTTTTTAAACCAAACGTCAATTCGTTTGCAATATCCTAGTATCACTATCGATCCTAGTATCACACACAACCTACTATAATGGCAGGCTTACACGTTGCGAGCTGCTGACCTGACGGTAGCCACCTGCTCGCATTGTGTACTCGCATGCCAGTAGGTGGGCTTCCCTGTGCTGTCCACAAGATTCGAATAGCTGCCCAGTTTCATGCGAGTTGTCGCGATGTCGAGTAAATGTGATTTGATTAAAAAAAACTGTAATAACTGTATAACCACAAACTATGAATTAAAAAAATCCTAGCATTTTCCATAACAAAATGCACTGCAGCTACTCGGCAGTCTGACTCGCACGCTAGCTCGCAACATGTAAACCAGTCAATATTTATAGTACTGACGTAATCAACCACAAACATTCTACGTGACCAAGGCAAAAGACAACCAGCTAGTATGAGGGTTCATATAAACAGGTTGTCGACTAGATTTAGGCGTTTAGTATTGGGGACGTCATTTTTGCATTTCCACTTGTCTCACTGACTGACAGCTCACGTCATGATCCCTTACATTGACCCTGGTGTGTGGTCGTGGGGTCGCGGGGCGGAGAGCGGTCACTTAACATATTCTGTGGATGTGTGTGCAGGAGGCTTCGACGATGCGGCTGGTGCGGCTGCGAGCGGCGGCGCTGTCAGCCACCGGCGCCGAGTGGGTCGGCGCGGCGCTGGCGCTGCAAGACAAGTACCTGCGCCACGAGCCGCGCCTCGCCGTGCGCCTGCACACGCTGCAACATATCCTCGCCTTCATCAAGCGGCACAGGTCAGTGGGTTGGCGCGGCGCTGGCACTGCAGCACACGCTGCAACACATCCTCGCCTTCATCAAGCGGTACAAGTCAGTGGGTCGGCGCGGCGCTGGCGCTGCAAGACAAGTACCTGCGCCACGAGCCGCGCCTCGCCGTGCGCCTGCACACGCTGCAACACATCCTCGCCTTCATCAAGCGGCACAGGTCAGTGGGTCGGCGCGGCGCTGGCGCTGCAAGTGAAGTACCTGCGCCACGAGCCGCGCCTCGCCGTTGACTACATCATCATCATCAGCTAGTGTCAGTCCACTGCTGGACATAAGCCTCGCCCAAAGCACGCCATTGAGCCCGTTCTTCGGCTCTTCTCTTCCAACTGCTGCCAGCCACTTTGCGTATATCGTCGCTCCACCTAGCTGGAGGGCGCCCTACACTACGTTTACCGAGTCGCGGTCTCCACTCAAGAACAAGTCTACCCCAACGGTTATCAGTCCTTTGACTGATATGACCTGCCCACTGCCACTTCAGCTTACTAATCCTAAGGGCTATGTCGATAAATTTGGTTCTCTGCCGGATCACCTCATTCCGGATACGATCTTTCAGAGAAACTCCAAGCATAGCCCTTTCCATAGCCCACTGAGCGACCTTAAATTGGTGGACTAGTCGTACCATGAGTGTCCACGACTCGGCTCCGTATGTCATAACAGATAGGACACACTGATTGAAGACGTTTGTCTTCAAACTTTGCGGTATTGGCGACGAGAATACTCGACGAAGCTTCGCAAATGCTGCCCAGCCCAGCTGTGTTGAATACATGATAGCGTTGAAACATGATCCAATTAAAAATATAAAAATGTGCAGGGAGGTATACGGGTCGGAGTTGCTGGAGCTGGTGGGCGCGCCGATGCTGGGCGCGTGCGCGCTGGATGCCGCCGCGCCGGTTCGCGCCGCAGCCGCGCGCGCGCTCGCCGAGATGGCGCGCGGCACCGCTGCCGACGCCGCCACGGACCTCATCGACCTGCTGGAGAAGGTACACGCCGCCGTCATACTCCCAAGTATCACAGGTAGTTGGGGACGAGAGTGTAGAGGTCCCGCGTGTGGTTCCTCGTGGTGCTGACTCCTCTGTCGTGGCCGACTTCTGTATGACTGACGTCTGTAAGTATTCATGCGGTACATTTATATATGGAAGTAGGTTACATGACAAGACCATAAGTTCAAAGACTACAGTCGGGTAAAAATTTCCTATGTCACTCTTGTGATGAAGACGTATCGATTAATACATCGCTTGTCAAAATCGGACCAATTTTGGTGACGCTATGGTGCAACATCCACATACCCACATACATACATAGACTTTTAAACTCATTACTATTCGCTTGTTTTGCAAAACGAAACTAAAAACTAACATAGATTGAAGACAATGGGCATTAGAAAGCCTTATACAGTTTTCACTTATAGAATATTGAATGAATTGTTCAGATGTGTGGTCAAAAAATTAAAGACCCTTAGCAAGCGATTCTGTTTGACATCAGCGGTGCCTCGTAGCTGAGATCCTCTTGAAGTCGAAACGAGTAACGTAAGGGTGGGGGTAGGGGGAGCATTTCTTTGATACAGTACGAGGGAGCATTTGGACGTGCCGCACCTAGTTCCGGTAGACAGTGTACGTGTCCGTGTGCGCAGATCCTGAACCGCCCGTTCGAGATGTACGTGACGGACGTGCCGATCCCCGTGGAGGCGGACGCGGCGGACCTGCAGCTGGCGGCGGCGGGGCTGTTGGCGCTTCTGCACTCGTCGCTGCTGGCCGCGCCCGCCACGCTGCCCACGCGCTGCTTCCTCGTGCTGCTCGACCACCTCGATCTGCACTACAAGCGGCCCGCGCTCTTCCACCACCACCCGGACATTAGGACCAAGGTGTGCATTGCTGTTGTTTCGGGCGGCCGTGGCGCTTGCCGTTGAGCGAGTGACCTAATATTTCTTCACACAATTACCTCATCCCAATAACCGAGAACTTCATCGTCATTGAGACGTCTTAGTGTAGAATTGTTGCATAGTCCATATCGACGATCGACTGACCACTGCGCAGTAGACACTGACGCGCGAGGTCTGTCACTGTCATCAACGTAGCTAGGCAAACAGTACAAAGACAAAACAAGACACACACACAAAGACTAGGTCAAGCTCGCTATTGATTCTTTGCTGACTACTGGGGTTGAAATTCAGTGTTCCTGTAGGAAACTAAAAGTATATATATATATATATATATATATAAATGAAAAACTTTAAAATCTCAAAAGTCGTAAAACTAAAGTTATTCTCCATGACGTGTGGATACCCCACCCCTGTAATTAATAGGTAATTTTGTTACATATTGTAGAGATTGTTTTGTCTGTGGGTATTGTTTAGATATTCGAGATGCTGTTCGGCTTGCGCGCCAATGCGTTCAACTGCGTGGGGTTTTGCTATGACGCGACCGGCACGGTGGTGCACGGCGCGGCGGCGCTGCGCATGCGTCCGCTGTGCTCGCCCTTCCTACTTGCCGAGCCGCCCGCCGTCCGGGGGCAGCAACATGCACCCACGCAGCCCAAGGACTTGCCGCCGGTGAGTTTCACTGTAACTACTGCCTGTTAGCAAATAAAACAATTTCTATCCTATCCTCATTTTGCGAAAGAGTTTCATTTATCGCTACCAGTAGAAATAGAAGTAAATTTTCTGTTTTTCCCTACTCTTAGAGACAAAGGACGACATTTCCTTTCAATCCTTTACTCCGAACTATGAGAATATAAATTTTCCTTCTCTACAGGGGGACAGGCTGATCAGTAGAGTCCGGCAGAATAACAAGAAATAGCTCTTTCTTGCGACTTTCACAGTGATTTGTGTTCCAGGGTTCATGCGTGTTACCGGTGGGCAGAGCAGCGCGCATCCTAACGGCGGCCCTGACGCGCGAGAGCGAGTGGTCGGTGCTGGCGGGCGTGCTGCGTGCGCTGCCGCTGCTGCTACAAGCGCGCGCGCTGGCGGTGGGCCGCCGGGCGCAGGATCTTGACATGCTCGCTTCTACACTATGTTCAATGGTAATGTGTCGGCTACACTGCACTATAACATGTTCCATCTCAGAATAAAAAAAAGTAGGTACTACGTACAAAGGAATCACTCCCTTAGCAAACGCCAGAAATATACCTGCAGCCGTAAAATCTCATTCAGTGAAAGCCAATTTGCACCCTATGCAAGAATGGCGACATTAAACTGAATCTGTCGGCTCGATGTCAAACGGCAGGCGCGCTGGTACTTCTGGGGTAATGAATACCTCTGCTACATTTATTACAAATATTAGTAGGACAATGATATATTGATAAAATAATAATCACTCTTGTTTATGTGAATGACATACTATAAGTTTTGGGCAAGAGTGTTGAGACTCTTGCCATTTACATAGACTTTCACAAAGCTTTTGACTTGGGTAACCACGATCTGTTACTTCCGAAGCATTAGGCATTCATGGTACACTGCTGCGGTGGTTTGACGCCTGTCTGGTTAAGAGGTCTTGATTGGTACTCTTCAAGGGTTTTAGGTCTGTTATAACAGGAATACCTTCCGGTGTACCTTAAGGGTCGCATCTGGGACCTCTTCTCTTCCTGATCTTTATCAACGATCTACCGAATGACATTGATTCTAAAGGAAAGCTTTTTGCAGATGATTTAAAACTTTATAGAGAAATTAGGGATTGAGTCTGACATCAATAATATTAGCCAGTAGTGCACTCGCAATCTCATGGTGCTACTGCATAAAGTCTACCCGTAAACGTAACCCATTTCCAGCGAGTAAACAAATTTGTAACGCTTTTTTTACCGAAGTTACATCTATAGGGATCTTAGAGTAATAGCCCAGTAAGTAGAGAAATTTGCCTTTCAAATGGTGATGTAGTAATGATTTTCATATATGGTGTTGAGGTCTAGACTTGAGAAATCCAAGTCTTCGTCCTTGGGGGAGCACAAGCCGCCATATTGGATTAAAGGTGTGTAAAATTGTTTTTTTTTTAATTATTACTTTGAATGACGAGACGGGCAGGTCGCTCGCCTGATGGTTTGTATTAACACTTTTTTTTCTTAGTCCGGTAAGTAATTAGTTACAGCGGTGAAAAGATTTTACCAAAACAAACCCCTATACCAGTAGATTGCACTGATTCCACTGGTAGAAACCTAAAAGTGAGCAATTTACTGCATTTTGAGGAGCTATTCTACTCATCACGCCGAAGATCCTCGTCAGATCATCAGCAATTTTTATGAGACACCTTACCTTTCAAATAAAAAAAAACATATTAAAATTGGATCTAATAAGGCGGAGATACCGTCCCCCCTCCTTCCAAATCAAAAATCCGTGACGATTAAAATATTCATAAAATTGGTTACTCTTTTATTTTTTCGTCCAGTAGTGCGATTCAGCTAACAAACCGCAACGTAATCACTGCGCTATCGTTACCTTTCGGCGTGGCCATACTTAGAAAAAAAACTGGGGAAATGAGGGGGAACGTAGAGGAAAGTGAGCGGAGGGTATGGGGAAATGGACGAATGGTGGGGGATGTCGGGGAAGAGTGGGGGATGAAGGTGGGGCAGGTGTTGCGAAGTGGGGAAGACTGAAAGGAAGGCAGATGTTTGTAAAATACGACCTGTAAAGGAGTACCAACAAACTGCTTTCCATTGCTTTCCATCAGGGGAGATCGTGGTCAAACAATTGCCTAGACCGTAATAAAAAAAAGAGAGGTAATTGTACGTATTTATCTGTCTATCGTAGCCGAGCATAATTTATTTGTCTATCGTAGCCGTGCATAATTTATCTGTCTATCGTAGCCGTGCATAATTTTACTCTGAATAAGTTAGTAAGGTAACATACCTGCCTAAAAATGGTAATTTATATCTAACTTCACCGATGTTACTACCTCCCAACGCACTTGGTCTATAATCCTAGTTTAATTTTTTTATTTTAGCCTAATTTATTTCGCGTTACTAACCTAAATCACTTATAATTACATAATGTTAGTTCGGCATTGGTCTGAAATCTTTATCTAAGTTTCACTAAAATTAGAACATAACCCTTATTTACCGAACTTAAATAATATGGCAGCAGAAACAATAAATAATGCAAAAACGCGCGAGTCTCAGATTTGGGAGCCGCCGGCGGTATTCAAGGCCCCACGGGTCCGTACCTAAAGTTCACAGTGCCCCGCCCCTGCAGATCTCGGACCGCAGCCTGTACTTCCCGGAGTGCCTGCGCGCGCACGGCGGCGGCAAGGTGCTGGTGTCGGAGTTCCACGCGGCGGCGCTGCCCGCGCTGGCCGAGCTGGCGCCCTACCACGCGTACTTGGAGCCGCAGACGCAGCAGCGCATCGTGCGCTGTCTGCTCAAGTACGGCATGGGTGAGTGTGCTGCACGCGCTGCCTCACTGTCGTGTGTGTTCCGGTACTGACCGCGCGACTGTTGCAGTGCTGCGCACGCCGCAGCCGTACATCGCGGCGCTCACCATCTTCACGCTGGAGACGCGCGACACGATGGTGCGCATGCTGCCCGAGGTGCTGCTCGACCTGTCCAAGATCTCCGACACGCAGGCCATCGCCAGCCCCATGCTCGAGTTCCTCTCCAGTACGTACAACCCTACCTCTTAGACTTGTTTTCCTCACAACGCGTACACACCCCCACATATTATTAATAGAGAAGAGTTCATTTGTTGTACGTTTGTTTGTTTTTAATGGATAAACTCAAAAAATACTGAAATGATTTTAAAAATTATTTCAGCTATAGATAGCTACATTATCAGCAAGTAACATGGACTGTACTTTATTTTTCAAATATTAGAGATCCGTACGAAAACTGCAAAAATGTAAACCAATGTATGAAAAAGTCAATCTATAAAAGTCATTATTTGGCGTGTGCTGCGAAGACTATTGATGATACATAAAATAACGTACTACATAATAATTAGATAAGTAGATACAGAGTGTATATATGTCACCGTTAGATAGTAAAAACTGATAGATTACAATTTAACGCATCCTAATTCGTTAGATTTAAAAAACAGATAGATTACAATTTAACGCATCCTAATTCGTTAGATAGTAAAAAGATAGATTACAATTTAACGCATTCTAATTCGTTAGATTGTAAAAACAGATAGGTTACAATTTAACGCATCCTAATTCGTTAGATAGTAAAATGATAGATTACAATTTAACGCATTCTAATTCGTTAGATTGTAAAAACAGGTTACAATTTAACGCATCCTTATTCGTAAGATTGTAAAAACAGATAGATTACAATTTAACGCATTCTAATTCGTTAGATAGTAAAAACAGATGGATTACAATTTAACGCATCCTAATTCGTGATATTGTAAACAAACCAAAAATCGTCAACGGACATGCTATTCGCTAGGTAATCGACAGTTTTACAATTTTACTGATACTATCGTCTGTTATATTGTAAACCTTTTCCTAATTGGTCGGTCTAGGCTTGTCACGATAGAGCTACAAATTAAATAGAAGCTCACGAAATGAAATCGGAGCAGCCCGATCCCAACGTGGTCCGACCTTGCCCTACCCCCAGGTGCATTTCCAAAACGCGGAGCCAGAAGCTCGCAGGGAGTTCCTGAACGAAATGAGCGCACGAGTTCTGAACGTAGCGAAGGGGGTGGCGAGCGAAACGAGCCGATGACGTCCTAAGTCTAAATCCTAATCATGTGTACGAGTGGAGCGAAGGGACGACGGGGATAGTTCTGGCGAGAGTCCATTAACTAATTCACGATCAATTTCAGTCCTTCAGGTCATGTCGGTGTGAATGATCTCGAGATCATTAACTGACTGACTGTTTAATTTGTAACTCTATGGTGATAAACACGTGTTTGACTATCAAGAGCAGGTTTAATTTGTAACTCTATGGTGATAAACACGAGTCTGACCAAGGAAGGCAGGGCAAAGGCAAGGGCAAGGGTATCAAGGGCAGGTTCACAATTTGACGGTGGCGATAGATTCGCAGAAACCGGATAAATTTTAAAACTGTGCTCTGATTGGTCGGTAATATTCGACCGTGCATTTTCGTTCACAATGTTTCGTCTGTTTGTAATAAAACGAATTAGAATCCGTCAGTTTGTAATCTATCGGTTCTTATAATAAACCTGTGCCAGCTCCAGTATTCAACAAAGATCCATACAGCAAAAATATGTCAAGAATTAGTCGTAAAAATGTGGTGATCGTATAATGTTGCAGCGCTGACGCGGCTCCCGAAGGTGTTCGCGTCGTTTGTGGAGGACCAGTACATGTCCGTGTTCGCCATCCTGCTGCCGTACACGAACCCGTCGCGGTACAACCACTACGTGGTGTCGCTGGCGCACCACGTGATCGCTGCCTGGTTCCTCAAGTGCCGCCTGCAGTACCGCCGAAACTTCGTGCGCTTCATTATACACGTCAGTACCTGCCGCGGTTGCTGCCAGTATACCTTGTACAAACTCCCCATACAGTTGTGCAGCCTTACTCCCACGAGGTCTGACTCTGCCCTGGGTGTAGTTTCAACGCGGAGCCAGTACCTCGCAAGGAGTTAGATTTCGATCAGATGCGTCGAGAAAGGGTATGGTTAAGACAGCTTTTTGTTTAAACAGCTATTACTAAATACAACCGATTTGAGTATAATACGCCGGGCATATTTAGGGGTGTCCCATGACGAATTAGATTCTCCAACTATACCCGAACTCAGGTTCGTGACGTCATCAGTGCTTCTACTGGGTGGGTATATTTAGGACATATCTGTACCTTCACCTAGTGCTGTGTAGCCTCGGCGTCTAGCGGATACTGATCGTTCTTTACGAATCATTACGTTCATTAGTTTTTTTTTTACGGAATGCATTTGGCCCCTTTCACCTAGTTGATGCACATTCCCTTGTTGATCAAGTCGAAGGGTCTATCAACCTAGGCGATCCATTTGTAACATGAACTGTAAGTAAGCGCACAATACTTTGTCCGCAACGCCAAGTCCTGTGCTGACCGGCGCTCGTGTTGCAGGGGCTGCACAACTACATCATAATGCCGTTCGAGGAGCAGCTGCAGTACAAGTCCAACTTCCCCGGACAGCCCGCCAACGAGGACTCCTCCAACCGGCAGCGCAGCTCCAGTCTGGTGAGCCATTGTGACACCGACCCACATTATATTAGATTGTGAAACGGTTGCATAACGAAGGCTATTCAAACACTAGTGTGAGTTTAAAAAACGAGTTCTGTGCCGTTTCATACACCACTTTATCTAAACTCATGCTCAAGAAGGTAACTTAATAATTAAATTTAAAAAAAAACTATATATTTTCTTGATGTTGTTGGTAAAAGATCGTTCGTCATTTTAGTTGCTGTTTCCATGAAGATAAATTCTCCTCAATATCTCTGCTCAATATCTCATTTTACTCAGAATAAGACTTGATCAACAAAAACACATTAAATAAATAATAATAAACTAATAATGTAAATTAATGGCGCCGAAATCCAGTCCAGCAGTCTACAGCGAAAGCGCGCTAGCACGCGCTGCTAAAGATAATAAATCCTTAGGAGAGGTCCTTAATAATTTGCTGGCCATCACGATCATTATTTAATCAGACAGTTTTCCAAATCAACATAGTATTTTTTCGATGTTTTTAATGTGCAAAATGTAAACACTTCAGTGGGAATTGTACTCCGGTATTTCATACTGGCGTCCGAGTGATCTCCCGCTAAGCCAACCAAACTTACAGTATTATGACGAAAAGTAAGTATAGATCAGCTGAAGAGTTGCTGATTCACAGTTGACCATTGAGAGCGCGCTGTGCAAAATGTTGCTCGTTGTTTTAGTTTCGTCCTTCTTACTAATATAAAGCTGAATGAATTCTATTCTATTATGTTTACACATCTGCCAGGCATCCCGCGACGGCTCATTTGTTTTATAGATGACTGTCCAGTTTTGCCTTTGTGTAAAGGTACTATTTGACTTGTTACAATTGCAGGGGTCCCGCGCGGTGTCGCGGCCGCCACTGGGACGCGCGGGTAGCGCGTCTGCGTCCGCCGCCTTCCACGTGGAGCTCACCGAGACCTGCGTGGACCTGCTCGCGCGCTACACCTCCACCCCCGTCAACGTCAAGCCTAGGAGGTAATATTAAAAAAAAAAAAATACAATTCCACCAATTACCCCAAACTAGGATACCATGTATTAACATGTGTTATATTTAAAGGCAGCTGTGTCGCGCCTGCCTCTGGGACGCGCAAAAGTAGACGAACAAACTTCAGTATAGGGCATCACACTAATATAAAAAGGTGAAAGTTTGATTGTTACTCCTTCTCCCTCAAACTGAACGGATTTTGATGAAATTTGGAATGGCGATAGCTTATACCCATAGGATACTTTTCATCATCACTCATTCGGGTAAAAATATCAAAGTGACAGGTGTAAGCGGGTAAAACCGCGGGGCGTAGCTAGTGTTGTATATATTGTAGCAAGCCGAAAAAATGAGGTAAAGTTTTTTTTTTTGTAAAATAGTTGGATGCATTTAGCAACATACTATTCTGCCTGCACAACTGACTTACCACACCCACGTGTTTCTTATCACAGATCCTATGATGAGTTTTATATCATCAGTGAACAACTTGACTTCGGATTTTAATAAACCAGACAAATCATTGATGAAGATGGGAAATAGCAGAAGGACCAGGTGTGATCCCTGGGGTACACTTGTAGGGTACTGTCTCCATAGACTTAATTCCATTTGCAACTACCAACTAAGGCTGGTTTCTTAAATAGGAATTCATCCATCGTAAAAATTAATCACGAATCGTTAGTCTCGGCACTTTGTCCAGAAATATATCATGGTAAACTGGATCAAAGGCTTTAGTATCTTCAGTTTGAAAAGAATGTCGGTAAGAAATAAAAACTACTGCGAACAAAACTAAAAGGAGGAAAACAAGCTTTAGATTCTAGATTTTGAAATATAAGATACAGTCAGAGGCATGCATCCTTTGACGGGATCAGCTAGAACCCTCTGGCCAGCTACTCCTCGTTTTTAACCCCCAAACTCCAAAAATTTAAGGTGTGTATCATTGTATGTATGTATCAGCGTGTCTGTCTGTAGCATCATAGCTCCCAAACGAATGAACCGATGTTGATGCGGTTTTTTATATTTGAAAGCTGGTGTGATTGAGATGGTGGGGATGCGTTGGGATTATATACATTTTTAGGAACCAGAAGGGAGATTTATTTAACAAAATACAAGGAATCAACCTAACCTCAAAGTGTTATATTTTAATTTTAACAATTTTATAAATCACGTACAGAAATAACAATCACCACAGTTTTAGACACTAAATAATCAAAAAGTTTTCGAACCGACAGCGACAGTAACAAATCACAACGACACGATAAGATGTGAATGCTTCGAACGCCGCGCCGACGGAAAAAGAGAGCGCACCACGTGGTCGCTTCGCCTTTTATAGTGCAGGCGGTCGAGGCGCGTTCCAGAAGGTTTCTAATAATCAATCTAATAATATTTTTAAAATTTGTTTGTGTATCGCATTTACTTGTCAGAAGCGACACGGCGCAGTTCCTGTTCACGGGCGGGCAGGCGATGACGTGGCTGGTAGGACACAAGCTGGTCACCATCACCACGTCGGGCTGCCAGCAGAACTCCATCAAGAACGGCCTCTGCGACAGGTACGTGACACTGCACGGACAACAAGTCATGTTAGTAGTTCCTGTTCACGGGTGGGTAGGCGATGACGTTGCTGGTAGGACACAAGCTGGTCACCATCACCACGTCAGGCTGCCAGCAGAACTCCATCAAGAACGGCCTCTGCGACAGGTACGTGACACTGCACGAACAACACGGCATGTAAGGAGTTCCTGTTCATGGGTGGGTAGGCGATGACGTTGCTGGTAAGACACAAGCTGGTCACCATAACCACGTCAGGCTGCCAGTAGAACTCCAACAAGAACGGCCTCTGCGACAGGTACGTGACACTGCACGAACACCACGTCATGTTAGTAGTTCCTGTTCACGGGTGGGTAGGCGATGACGTTGCTGGTAGGACACAAGCTGGTCATCATCACCATGTCAGGCTGCCAGCAGAACTCCATCAAGAACTGCCTCTGCGTCAGGTACGTGACACTGCACGAACAACACGTCATGTTAGTAGTTCCTGTTCAAGGGTGGTCAGGCGATGACGTGGCTGCTAGGACACAAGCTGGTCACCATAACCACGTCAGGCTGCCAGTAGAACTCCAACAAGAACTGCCTCTGCGACAGGTACGTGACACTGCACGAACAACACGTCATGTGAGTAGTTCCTGTTCACGGGTGGATAGACGATGACGTGGCTGGTGAAACAAAAGCTGGTGACCATCACCACGTCGGGCTGCCAGCAGAACTCCATCAAGCACGGCCTTTGCGACAGGTACGTGACACTGCACGAATGTTTTTTACTAACATTAAAATAATAAAGTGGTTTTGTTTTGTGTGTGTGTGTTTTTTTTTTCAAATGTCAGATATTATAATAAAACACATGTAAATTACAAATACAAAAAATAAAAGTGACGTCAAAGACGAGGCCCTTCAATCAATCATTTATTTGCTACAATACAATAAATTTACAAATATATAAGACATAATCAATTAAATTCTTTCTAATCATGCTGTAAAAACCATTGTTTTTTTTTAGTTCTAACTTGTGACACCCTTCAAGATTCAAGATTGTTATATCTTCGTATGTAAGAAGCTTTTTGGAATACTGTAGTATTGTTTGGAGCCCCAGTTACATTAAATATACTCGAAAGTCTTGAAAACATTCAGCACGAGTTTATCAAGCATTTAAATTTTCGATGTTACAATAATGTAATGGATTATCGGGTATCTTGCAGCTATCATCACCTAACAACACTTAAAAACCGACGTATTTGAACTGACATGTCTTTTCTGCATGGTAGGTATATGTAACGGTCAAATCGATTGTTTTGAACTCTCGCGGAAATGTTTAAGTTTCTGCTGTCCAAAATCACGTACAAGGCATACGAAGCTGTTTGCAGTTTCTCAGTGTCACACCAATTATGATCATAATTCAGTCGTTAATAGACTGCAACGAAATTATAATAAAAAAATTAACACTGTCGATATATTTCATAACAGTAAAGCTGTATTTAAGCAAGAGATTCTAAGAATTTTGATTGAGGATGACACTAAGTAACATTGAAACCAATTACCTTATATTTTTTTACCATCTTTAATGTTCGTAGGCATTCTATCATACACACAAACACACTCCCACACATGAACACTAACATACACACACGCACGCGCACTCACGCACACAAAAACACACGCGCACACACACATATACTCAAACATATCACATCTTAGTAACCACATTTTGACTGTCTATATATTAAATAAATAAAATGTAAATCCTTATTTGGCTGTAGGATTAACTTAGTATGTAACACAATTTTTTAAGTATTTTTAAAGAAACAAAAAAATAATAATTTATTGTTTACTGATTCTGAGACGCTTCGCGCTCGCTCGGTCAATACCGAGCGAGCGCGAAGCGTCTCAGAATCAGCTTGGGCAAAAATGTCTGTCCGGATCTCTGTTCTCCTCTACAGGTCGCATTTCTCAGCCGATCTAGACGAAACTTGGTATACAGGTTAAACGAATGTTTAGAATTTTTTAGGCGTCGAGGATTTTGGACTTCCCCCACAAAGGGGCATAAAGGGGGCTAATGAATATGTCCGCCTTATTAGATCCGATTTCGATGAATCTTTTTTTAATTGAAAGGTGTTAACTTTAAATTGGTCTCATAAAAGTTTGGTGAAGATTTGATGAGGATCTTCGGCGTGATGAGCAGAATAGCTCCTCAAAATGCAGTCATTTCTCACTTTGGTTTTTACCAGTTGAATCAGCCCTTTACCCACTAGATAGGGATTGATGGAGCACCTTGGTTGTAAATGTTAGTTTTACAATAAGGTAACTAGATGGTGCTACTGTGCACAGCTAGATGGTTTGCAAAAAAGTTTGTACGCGCGAGGTCTACAGCTCACAGAGCTACTATTATAATAATACGTTTGGGGCTATTCACACCAATTAGCTAGTTCCAAATTAGATACGAACATTACATCTATGGCTCGGAAACAATCATTGCTGCTCTTCACACAAATGATTGCACCTACCGGGATTTGAAGTCTTAACCATTCGGCCAACCGGTCGTTATTATGTTTGTTCGACCACATTGTCTATAACACCGGGTGAAATAGGAAATGTAACGGTCATAAAAGGTTGTGTGGGATACCTGCAATATTGGTACGTGTCGTTACAGATGCGCGGCTCTGTGCAAGCAGCACGCGGACAGCGTGGCGAGCCCGCTGCCACCGCTGTCGCTGCCGCCCGCCGCTGCCGCCGCTGCTGCTGAGCTCGCGGAGCACGGACACACGCTGCAGGCACGTTGCTTTTACTGCATTCCGTCTAGTTAAGGCCAGGCTCCATTAATACATTAGCCAATGCGTGCTCCGCCTCTACACTCTGCTATCCGCAGCAAGCACTGATGTGCGTGAAACAAGGTTTAATATCGCGAGCGCTGTTTGAACACACAATTTAGCTCGGAACTAAGTGACGTAAGTCTCAAAAGTTATTTATTTTGCTGGCAGACTAATAATTTAGTTTAATTTTGTCTTGACAGTGGATGATAAACTAGATATTCTTGCTGTGAGATTTATTTTAGAGATAAAATTGATGCCGTTGAACAGAAAAACGCAAAATATTACTGAAAATAACCTAATTTTTTATAAGAAAATGTTACGAATGATAATCTGCTAATCACGTTTTTGTCTTGATCACGGAGACATAAAGATCTCAAAAACATATATGTTAAGTTTCACATTTATCAGGTTTGTGGTTGACCCAGCATTTATATGGAAAAAACCCTTAAATATTGGAACCTGGTCTTAACTAGTGATTCACTGTAATTTTTTTGTAGGAACCCCTTAGTTGTGTTCAAAAGAGAAGTAGATCTAATTGTATTAAGTATTTATACATTTACATCATGTTTTGTTGATTAAAATGACATAATTATGTAATTAAACTTACACTAACTTCAATTCGACAGAATACATTAATAGAGAATTTTGAGCACATAGTTTTTGCGTTGACTTGGTCATTTCATTCGTCATCATCATCATCAGCCTATACTAGTCCACTGCTGGACGTGGTCTCTCCCAGTGAACGCCGCTGAGCCCAATCTCCGGCTCTTCTCATCATCAGCTGTGTTTCGCAAGTCGTCTCTCCATCTGACCTTCGGAGCCCACACTACGCTTGCCTAATCGTGATCTCCACTCTAAAACTCGTTTTCCCCAACGGTTGTCGGTTCTGCGAGAGATGTGACCAGCCCAGTGACACTTCAGCTTACTTATTCTCTGGGCCATGTCGGTTACCTTGGTTCTCTGGCGGATCACCTCATTCCGGATCCCGTCCTTCTGAGATACTCGCGACTATAGCTCTCTCCACAGCTCGCTGAGAGACTTTAAATTTGCACTCATCATTGCTCGCGGCTAAATATTATTCAACTTCTAAGACAAAAAGAAAGAATATTGATAGACACCAAGAGATTTGGCGAACACATAGTATGTCCCGCCCTCGTGACTAACATGTACAATGTCTGTCGTGTTCCAGAGCGAGCCGCCCCCGCCCCCGCCGGCGCCCGCGCTGCAGCTCAACGACGGCGAGGGCGAGCCGCCCCCCGCGCCTGCGCCGCCCCCGCACGAGGTCAAACGGTAACTACCGCCCACACGGGCAACAACGCTCTGCAGCACACCTGTGTCACTAGCACAGATGTGCACAATTTTAGTAATATATTTCCTGTTTTAATTGAGCAGGTCCACAAATAAAACTAAACTGGTTCAGTGTATATTTTTAGTAAATCGACAAGAATCGATTTATTCGGTCAATTATGTGGTTTTACAGCAATTAAAATGTGTCTAACTAACTTGGTCACATAAAATTACGACCAAACCGCCGTAAACCGGTAATTTTATTTGTTTTTTTTTTCGATTAATTTACCGGTAATCACTTTGACCGGTAACTGCATGCCCTAATGGTATAGCTTGTTGGCGGAAATGCGTCCCAAGAACTGTCACTGTCGGACTGTATAATCTGGTTGCAGGTTTATCTGAAAGCCGCGGCAAAATCAACTAGTTTATAATATCCTAAATTAGTGTGTATTATGATCTTAGGTCCAAAACACAAAGAAACGCTACGATGCTGCATCGTGGCACGTTGCGATGTTGTGTCGCGGAAATGTAAGACGTGGTATTCATTCTTTCAAACTTCAAAGTGCCCATTTTACAGTTGACTGATAGAATATAACTGATATATACATATAAACACCAATCGAAGACTGTAACAATGTAGAATGAAGAATGTAGATTAAAAAACTCTTATTTTTAATCCTTTGTCATCGAGTTGTGAGCTACTCTGAAAGTTTCAGCCGGATAGCTAATCGGGAAGTGTTCGAAATTTGAATGCAAGATTCCACCCGGAACGACAAACAAGAAAGTGACATATTAAAAACGTGTTAAAATGGGCGAAGTGGTGTATCACTGAAAGAAAGAAGAGCCACGTCTTAGATTTCCGCGGCACGACATCGCAACGTGCCACGATGCGGCGTCGTGCCGTGTATATGTGTTTTGGCCCTTAGTAGCGCAGTTTGTGTCAAGTAAACCGCTTCAAAATTTGGTTTGAGCACGCAACGGGTCCTGAATGTTCTTCTATCGGGCTTGTTTATGGGGGTGCGTGAATTGGCTTACACTTTCAAATTACTTGGCGTAACGTAACAGCACGTTCACACATTGCGAAGTACGAGTGCGAGCACAGTGTTCACTGTTCAGTACGCGGGAGAAGTCGCAACGGGACGGACAACCGCAGTGCAGGCTCTGTCTCATTCCCTGCGCATGTACTTGACACTCGCACTACCTACTTAGCAATGTGTAAACGCAACTTAACGCTAGTGTCTATTCAGTGTGCGCAATTAATTTTAGATTTAACATTATATGAAAACGAAAAGGATAGCAATGACTTTGAAGCCGACAAATTTTATTATATTTTGGTGCACATAGAATCGACACCAGGATCGACTGTCTGGTGTTCTCGCTTTGCTGTACTAACTTGAGGGCTATTTGTGGTAAACGACAGTACATATTGAGATTTTAAAAATCTCGAAACATCGCTCATCTTTTGAGTTAAAATCATTCCTAATCTTTGTTTGTGATTAGATAAAATCTTATCTAGTAATCCGACAAAGATGACGGAAAAATACGAAAAAAATAATTGTTCATCAATAAAAAACTACTGTCACCGACTGACGAATGACAACGAAGCGAATCCACAAGTGTTTCGTCAGTAATTGACAGAACTGAAACCAATCCCGCCCAACTTCTATTAGTACCTATTACGCTGGAACTTATCATTGGCTCGTTTGGCCAATGTTTGCGAAGCGGGACAGGGAGGCAACCGTGTGTCTTTCTAAATATGTAACACGCGAACGCCATGTGTTGTGCCAGCATCGTGTGCCACGAATAGCCCATAACAGTGTGCGTTGTGTGTGCGGCGCGGTGGCGGCGGCGGTGCGGCGGCGCGGAGCAGCTACAGCAAGTACTCGCTGCAGCACTCGCGCAGCACCGACACGTCCAGCTCGCTGTCCATCTCCGACGCGCACCACCTCTCCAGCGGACACACCACCAGGTCCGCCGCCCCCCCTGCTGCGTCCGGGCCGGCCGCGCTGCAGCGCCCCCATCACTTTCATTTGTCGCGATCTAATCGTCGGCACGCGCGACGGATCTCGGCCAACGCTCGCGCACGTTAAATCTATGACAGCGCCACCAGCAGCTCGCTTCGAGTTCTAAAATAATAATTTCCACGGTTGCCAAGATCCATCGCGCGAAGTGTAGCTCAACCTTATCTCGTTCGACTGCGTATCACGTTGGCTCGCTCGCTCCGCATGTTCGTGAACTCATTATTGGTTTTCTATCACTATTTTTTTGTATCATTATTGTATTAACCATTGCGCACCATTATTAAATTCACTCAGTTTGTATCTGTAGCCCGTAGGAGCTGTTTAATAATCGCTTCACCATCGTTAGACGTTTTCTTTCGTAGACGAGGAATATACACATGTCGGCCGAAGAATCCCGTCTGTAAAGTGTGGTCGGTGTTGCAGACAAAACTCGTCGGAGAACAACAAGGCGACGGACCCGCTGGTGGAGGTGCTCAACCACTTCTCGCAGCGGTTCGAGCGGATATCCAAAGAAGTGGTGAGTCGGTGGCGACAGTTACATGCAGAGAGGAGCGAGATCTGACTTACGAACAAGCTGGAGCGCACAGCTTATATTGCGTCTCGCTGTCCGCCGGAGCAGTGCGAGGAACAGCAGTGAAAATTTCTCTAATGGGATTATCAATTGTCTTCTATCACGTCATAATGCAACACTCTCATTGGAGGAGCTTTCCTGTTCACCGCTCCGCTTCGGTGGCCAGGTAACCGGAGCCTCGTACGTGCCTTGCTAGGCTGTGTGCGTCGCACGGAGTGCGTGCTCGGCGAGGAGGTACTCACAGTGCAACACACTTGGTGTGGTGTTCATCGAAGTGGCCTTTATTATACGCTTTATATTATTATTTTTATTTTGCTTGTATGTTTGTAACCGACTCCTTTGGACGCTATTTTGACCCACTTTAAACGGTCAGATTTCATTCAAATTTTGCACACCTGTCAAAGACCGATGACAATGCAATAATTTATATCACTAGTACCATTGGGCAGTACCAGTGACACTACTTTATATTGCTAGTACCATTAAATTAAATACAAGTATCAAATTGCAGGGTTTACTTATAGACAGTATGTTATTGGTACTAGAGACACTACTTTATATTGCTAGTACCATTAAATAAAATACAAGTATCAAATTGCAGGGTTTACTTATAGACAGTATGTTATTGGTACTAGAGACACTACTTTATATTGCTAGTACCATTAAATTAAATACAAGTATCAAATTGCAGGGTTTACTTATAGACAGTATGTTATTGGTACTAGAGACACTACTTTATATTGCTAGTACCATTAAATTAAATACAAGTATCAAATTGCAGGGTTTACTTATAGACAGTATGTTATTGGTACTAGAGACACTACTTTATATTGCTAGTACCATTAAATAAAATACAAGTATCAAATTGCAGGGTTTACTTATAGACAGTATGTTATTGGTACTAGAGATACTACTTTATATTGCTAGTACCATTAAATAAAATACAAGTATCAAATTGCAGGGTTTACTTATAGACAGTATGTTATTGGTACTAGAGACACTACTTTATATTGCTAGTACCATTAAATAAAATACAAGTATCAAATTGCAGGGTTTACTTATAGACAGTATGTTAATGGTACTAGACACACTACTTTATATTGCTAGTACCATTAAATAAAATACAAGTATCAAATTGCAGGGTTTACTTATAGACAGTATGTTATTGGTACTAGAGACACTACTTTATATTGCTAGTACCATTAAATAAAATACAAGTATCAAATTGCAGGGTTTACTTATAGACAGTATGTTATTGGTACTAGAGACACTACTTTATATTGCTAGTACCATTAAATTAAATACAAGTATCAAATTGCAGGGTTTACTTATAGACAGTATGTTATTGGTACAAGAGGCACTACTTTATATTGCTAGTACCATTAAATAAAATACAAGTATCAAATTGCAGGGTTTACTTATAGACAGTATGTTATTGGTACTAGAGACACTACTTTATATTGCTAGTACCATTAAATAAAATACAAGTATCAAATTGCAGGGTTTACTTATAGACAATATGTTATTGGTACAAGAGGCACTACTTTATATTGCTAGTACCATTAAATAAAATACAAGTATCAAATTGCAGGGTTTACTTATAGACAGTATGTTATTGGTACTAGATTCACTAATTTATATTGCTAATACCATTAAATTAAATACAAGTATCAAATTGCAGGGTTTACTTATAGACAGTATGTTATTGGTACTAGAGACACTACTTTAATTGCTAGTACCATTAAATAAAATACAAATATCAGATTTTAGGGTTTAAATGGTTGAACGGGTTTGGATGAAATTTGGAATGTAGAATTGTAGATACTTTATGTCCTGGAATAAATAGGGACATCTTCATTTCATCATCATCATCATCACATGTCAAAGTGTCGGATGTAAAAGTGACATGTGTCAAAGTGACAGGTGTCGGTGAGCGATGGTGGCCTAACGGTTCTATAGTGCTATTTAGAATCCAACGATACCGGGTTCAAATCCTAGTCCCCGCACCAATGACTTTTCTGAGTTATGTGCGGTTTTCCACCGTTCTTCGGAGGGCACGTTAAGCTGTCGGTCCCGGCTGTTATTGATTAATAGCAGTCGTTAAGCCATGTCAGAGGCCCTCGGGCGGCTTGACAAACTCTGACACCAGAGGCCAGCACTACCTCATACGACAAGCAAGCAAGCAACAGGTGTCAAAGTGACAGGTGTCAAAGTGACAGGAGTCAATGTAACAGGTGGCAGCAAGTTATTAATTAAACGGTTTTATTTAGCCGGTTTGACCTGTTTGTTGATTTTTATTTATTTATTTGTTAGTTTGGGTCAAATCTAAAAATTGAAATTTTACCCCCTTCCTGAAAAATTAAATTGTACACATCTTTAGTTTTGATGACAATACAATTATGTATATTCAGTATCATTAAATCCAAGATGGCCGCTGCCACAAAATGGCGATTACTTTTTTTTTCCAATCCCCTCAATATAGATATCAAATGAAAGGGCTTAACTAGTATAACAGTAGTAGTATAATAGTATAACACCATGAAAATTCTAAATCCAAGATGGCGACCGCCACCACAAAGTAATTTTTTTTTTTTTTTTACCGACTAGGCTTTAGTAATAACATAAAAACGTTTAATTTAAAATATTTTTTTACATATATAATTTTATAAAAAAAACATGGGTAAAAATGGATCTGACTTCATCTAGAGGTTGTCTAGAAATTAGGATAACAAGTTTTTTTTTCCTAGAAAACACCTAAAAAAAGATACTCTAATTTTATTAAATCAAGATAAGATGCAAAGATTATGAATTACGCTTACTGGGATGTTTGTTTCAGTTGTGCAAAATGAAACATCAAAATCGTTATTTATTCTGTGGTCAGTTTGACATTGATTCGATCTTCCGAGTGCAACGCAACCTGACTGACATTGGCGAAATTGTGGCAACCCCGCACAAGCCCTTAAAAAATAAGTTGAAGTCAGTGCAACCGACTTATCTGTGAAGTGGCAAAAAAAGGAACTACAGCCGCCATGAATGAGGTTCACATTTTCTGTATGTTCTGTTTTTTGATTGGTCTACTTATCGATTTACTGGAACTACGCCACCATTCAGTTCACAGATTAAGTTGGTGGCACTGTACCTACGGAGTAATATGCAGTCATAGACAACTGCATTATTACTCATAGAGATCAGCAGTGCGATTACCCATCTTGTTGCTATCAGATTTTCAATATCACGTGCACTTAATGCGGCGCGTTAGAGTTGATATTGCCTTGACAATTTGATTGCAACAAATCGCATTGGCTTAGGAAATTCCACTGCAGTGAATGCAGTTGGCTATGGATTTTTCCCCGCATATGATCCACATATTAGAGAGTAATGTGTCTACAATATGATCTTTGCAGTCGAACTTTGAGTTTGCTCATATGTTTTCGATTTCTATAGTGTTTAAGATCCTGGCTTTGTTATTACGGACTTAGATACCTAGCGCTTGTGACGACTACCGTGTGTAGGACCGATTTTGCTTTACGTTTTATATTTATGGTGCTCTGCGAATTCTTAATACGTTTCTAAGAATATTTATTCATCGTGGCCTTAAAAGGTAAAATAAAATATGTGATCACATTATAATACCCCATAACACAGCAACTAGGCTATTCATAATTTTTAGGCAGACTTTGAAGTCAGGTCCACGGTAGTATGGAGAGTGACCGATGTTCTTTGAAAACAAATGTGGGAGATACATACAATTAATGTTACTAGCGATACAAAGTAGTGTCACTAGTACCACTGTGACACTACTGGTACCAGTTTTCACTGTTACCAGTGATACAAAGTAATGTCACTAGTACCATTGGTGGTACTGCTCACTGGTACCAGTGATACAAAGTAATGTCACTAGTACCATTGATGGTACTGCTCAGTGGTACCAGTGATACAAAGTAATGTCACTAGTACCATTGATAACCGCGTGGACTTAAATACCTACCATTTTAACATATATACCGATATCGTTTGTACACGCTCCTGTAAGTAAATAGGACTGCAAAAATATTTATAGTAGCACTAACTGAAACAAACCTTTAAGCTGCTCACCCCCCGTGCGGGGTCGAGGGTGACCTTTCTGTAGTTTAGTAGTACACAATCTATACATGCTCTGTGTTTTTAGTCACCTCGCATCTCTCGAAAGAGATGGAAGTATTCCCCTTCTCAGTATGTACGTGATGTGGCAGGACACGGAGGAGAGCGGCTGGTCGCGCGTGGGCGCGCTGGCGGCGTGCGGCGCGTGTCCGTGCTGGTGCGCCGCCTGGGCTGAGGTGCACGTGCGCTCGCCCACCGGCGACGTCTGCTGGCTCATGCGCATGCAGAACCAGGTAACTACCTACCTCATTACATGACAGAACACGGTCAATGCTTCAACTTGCGACCTCCGAAATGACGTTTCATCGCTTCATCGCCCTCTCGATAAAGATTTTCGTGATCCTTAAGTCGAATCTTCCTTTTGTTATTAAGTCGCATTTGTGCCGGTTCGATTCCTGGCTGAGGTAAGCAACTTTTCAATAAACACTTATAATATAGGTATTATAAAACACTAACTTTTTAAACGACTTCACAAAAGGAGACGGTTATATGTTCGATAGTATGCAGGCTACTCTAAAAATAATCATAATGTATATTGAACACATAGGTTTAATATTCTAATTGTGACCTTTTGTAGTACAGTCAGTGTCAGATATATGTAAACCTCCAACATACTCAAATAAGTATGCAGGTATGTAATTTTTGTTATGTTTGTGAACGTAACTTGCGAACCTTGGCTTTGGATTCAATATAAGACCCAAAATTCAGGTTTGATGTGAGTTCGACACCCAAAAGCTCCAAATGGTCGCCTATTGGTATTATTACACTTTGGAAAGACGGAGATCGATGTAGAGGACTCTTTTTAGCAGAAAACAAACACGCTTGCGTTTTAGTAGCATTAAACTTAACCAGGTTAGCATCGCCCCAATCGGACACGGCTTCTAAGGCTAAATTTAAACGGTCTACCATAGCCTCTCTCTGAAACTGGACAGCGTCACAGCTGGCTTGAGCATTGGAAGTGTATCTCTCAACTACAGTACTGTCATCAGCGTACCCAAAGGTACCGGGCTTCAGAAGGTCATTAATGTGCAGTAAAACAGTGTAGCCGAGAGAACCGATCCCTGAGGTACACCGGCAACTAATAAACACCATAATAATATTAAATCGACAAGCAAAGCCGGATGAAACCCGTAGTATGAACAGAACAGTATCACTTTTTCGAAATTACCAACGTAATAATAATGCAAATATACAACATAAGATAAGAAAGAGTTTTTTGAAGGTGGTGCCAAGCCCAGGGATCGTCGTTTTTTTTTTAGTTTTTTTTTTTTTTAATTAAGCTAGTGTTTCCTTTCGAGTAAAATTTGCTAGGTTCAATACTGTGGGAACTTTCCTTCTTGGTCCCGTTTGAAATTTCCGTTATGTATATGAGTATTACGCATTTTCAACAAAGTTTTAAGTATTTAAAAAAAATGGTTAGTATATTATTATATTCGATCATACGACCCTTCGCAGCAATAAGCCTTCGCAATATTGACCATTCGAACAAAAGTACCTTCGCAATTTTGACCATTCGAGCAAACGTACCTTCGCAATTTTGACCCTTGACGATGAATAGACATTCGAATAAACGGCAAACGGATGTGGCTACGTCTCACATTTGATTCGTATTTTTGAATAGAAGGAATGTATCAATATGATCGATGACCAAATACATACAAATCTTTGCCTCTTGTTTTTATCATACTTTGTCCAAAACGTTGTGTGTATTTTAATCATAGACTTATGAAGTAGATTACTACCTACTTACCTATACTATAGGATATCTTGAAATCTAGGCCTTATAGAAAACTAGCTTTCGTCCGCGCGGACTTCAGTTTATCGCGACTAAAAGCACCCTATCTTCTTCTAGGATATTAAAGACCAATGCAAAAATATAGCACCAACGTGATGCTTATTGACAGGCTTGTTATTATTTCGTTTCCATGGCAACCGTTCCTTACAGCGAGTAATTTTCCAGTTTGTTCGTGGTAACTTACCATTTTCCCGGATAAAAAGTATCCTACGTTAGTCTCTATATTGTGCAGCACCTAATTACAAAGTTTCTTCAAAATCGGATCAGCTGTTCCCAAACAAAGACACGATAAATAAAACGGATAATATACGTTTTATCAGCATGATTTGTAAGCAGCCATAAGTGAAGCTAACGTAATATTGGGCTGTAGATGAACTGGGACAACCTCCTGGAGTCTCCGCTGCAGGACGTGGCGGCGCTCCTGAACCCGGCGGCGGCGCCCCCCTCCTCGGCCTCCAGCGGACTTGGTGACTCGCGCACCGACGTCACCGTGAGTGCAGCTAGATAATGCCGAATTATATCAATTCTATTTATTCATTAATTAAATCCGATGTATATGATTGGCGTTGTGTGCGCAGGCGTCGGAGAGCTCGGGGAGGTCGCGCAGCGGCTCGGCGTCTTCACAATCACAACACTACCAAGATCTGCACAAATCCAGGTACAGCATCGTACCGTACCGTATCGAACCTACACAATGTTTGACTATGGGGTCAATTCTCTTGTTCAACTCACTAAACTAAAGCTCAAATTAATTTATTTTAGTGATTCCTAGAACATAATCAGTTGATCATTCTCCAACTAAATTAATTTATTTTAGTGATTCCTAGAACATAATCAGTTGATCATTCTCCAACTAAATTAATTTATTTTAGTGATTCCTAAAACATCATCAGTTGGTCATTCTGCAACTAAATTAAGACATAATTGAGACAGGACTAATTTGATTTTGACAACTACTTAATTTAACTGTTAATTTTGTCCACATTTCATTAATGAACGAATGTAATCATAAATTGTCCGTTATTATATGTGGTTGTGAGCCGTTTGTATAGAATTTTTTATCAGCCGCTTTATTAATGCACGCCACTGAGCTCGGTCTTCAGCTCCCCTCATCCATTTTCTTCCAGATACTTTTTACAGGACGTCACGAAACTCCAAGCTTAGCTCTCTCCATAGCTCGCTGAGTGACCTTAAATTTGTGGACTAGTCTGACCGTGAGTTTCCACGTTTTGGCTCCGTAGGTCATGACTGGTAGGACGCACTGATTGAAGACTTTTGTACTCGGGCACTGTGGTAAGGACGATGAGAAGATTGCCGAATGCTGCCCAACCCTGCTGATTCTTCTGTTGGCTTCCTTCTCAAAGTTGTTCTTACCTAATTGCAATATTTGCCCAAGGTAAACATATTTTCGGACAGCTTCAAGAGGTACAACTTCGACTGCAATCGGTTCCGGGTCAAACAGATCGTTAAAAATGATCTTGGTCTTATCTATGTTCATTCCGAGACCGATCCGTCGAAAAGCATCAACTAGGTTGGACAGCAAACATTGCAAGTCTTGCAGCGACTCCGCCATTATGACGATAACATCGGCAAATCGGAAGAGTGAGATTTTCTCGCCATTGATTAATGCCCATTCCTTTCCAATCCAGCGTCTTAAACATACCTTCCAGGGAATTAGTGAACAGTTTCGGGGATATAACAGTTGGGCAGTTGGATATGTTTAGACTGCTGGTTTTGTCCACTTGACACCGCTGCAAAGACTCCAGAACCACCCAGGTTTCAACGGAGTCAAAGGCCTTCTCATAGTCCACAAAAGCAAGACACATGGGCTGGTTATACTCTTCAGACTTCTGTATAACCTGCCTCACTGTGTGTATGTAGTCTATGGTGCTAAATCCTCCGCTAAACTCAGCCTGTTCTGGGGGCTGGAATTCGTCAAGTCTTCTTATGAGATGATTTGAGATGAACCTCCTCCAAAAATTTAGTTTAGTCCATTGGTTATCTGCTTGGAACAGAACATAACTTAATTTTAGTGTAGTTTAGTCTAGTTTTAACAAATGAATTGACCATTATAACTAATTTTCTCTGACGTATGTGTACACTAAATCATTATCACTTATCGCTCTGTGCTTCCGAGAGTACGTTAAGCTGTCAGTTCCGGCTTATATCTATTAAAGCCATGTCAGAAGCGCCGGGCGGCGGCGGCGGCGTTTCAAAACTTACATCATATGCCAGCATTAGCACCTACCTCATACGAAAAGCATGCAAGCAACAATAAATAATTATTAGAAATCAGATGTTACTTGACGTTGTCGTCATGCTCTTCACATGCCATTATTTAAGTTGAGAAGGGAGGGAGATAGAAGAAGGGCTATGGCCTTTTTTAATTACCAAATAAGCAAAGCCATGTATAGTAACACCATAACTGAATTGTTTCGGTACAGTTCAGACTCCGTGGTGGCCGGCGAGAGGCGCGCGCCGCACGCCGCCTCGCACTGCATCGTGCCGCCGCAGCAGCTCAGGTACGTTTCCTTCAACAGGCCACCAATTATCAGTTTTCCGTTGAAATATAATTTACATTATCATTCTGTACACGATTTCGTTTCATCTACTTACCTATAGTGTAAGTTTGTTTGATACTTAACCGATGGTGTTGCATGTCCCAGTGGGTCACGTATGAGCACGCAGCCCATCAACATTCCCGGGTCGCCGCAGCGGCAGAGCTCCTCCAGCACCACCGACGACGACATGCTGCTCATCCTGCCCGAGGTGAGACGACGGAGCTGAGAATCAGTGCCACTGACCTCTAAACACTATATGTTGTACATGTGGCTGTATAAATGTGTGTGCTGTGTGTGCCAGGGCAAGTCGCGGCACCCGGTGCGCCGCTCCAACTCGTCGCCCGAGATGTCGTCGTCGTGGAAGGCGGCGCGCGGTGAGGAGCTCGCCGGCGACCCCGGCGACATGATCCTGCTGCCGAGCTGCGAGCCCACGTGAGTCTCCGGAGGGCTGGTGACCACCGACCACTACCGCGCACTGTAACGAGTAACAATGTTCACGTATGTTACAGCACTCCGGCGGCGGGTGCGGCCGGAACGCCGGCGCACGCCAAGAAGCCGGCCAAGAAGAGCGACATGCGCGTGTCGTGCGAGGCCATCCCCGAGGAGATCTCCGGCACCTCCCCCCTCGCGCCGCTGCCGCACCCTCATCACCACCTCATGACCTTCAACTCAGACCCCGGTTAGCACTACTTACTTGTCCCTCCGTCACGCAACAGGCGACCGACTGTCGTCACATTAAGGACTACGACATGATGCTCGAACGAGATCGGTTAGCTTCAGTTTATTGGGAGTTCTTTGTGTTCATCGCGATAAAACAATAAAGGCGGAAACATATTGGAGTGTCGTAACGTGTCATGACGCGTCAGCAGCAAATCGGGTTCATACATTATGGTTAGAGACATTATCATGGAGCGTCGTCACGTATCGCGGACTGCTCGCTACCGAACGCGACTCCTCTGCTGTCCTGAAAAGACACGACACGCAAATGTGTCTGTGGATCGCGGCACATTACTACGCGAGCTTGCTAGCGGGTCCGAGGCGCTTGTGCGCTACGTGTTTTTATTAAAAATGGCTAACGAACTTCGAATTCACATTATATTCTGTCTCAGTCTGCTTACAGAATGAACCTAGAAACGTCTTATTAGTCTCAAATAGATTCTATAATTTTAAAAATGGAATACCTCTTCAATGTCACTATCTGATTCCGTAGAAAACATTATTTGTGCAGTTGAACGTACGTTTGAATGCTGCAAAGGCTCGGTGGAGATGGACATGCACCTTCACCATAATGACCTGTGGATACAATGCATCGTGCGCCTCGGCGCGCTGCGGCCAGCCAACTGAGAATCTAGATGCATCGCCACAATATTTATATGACGGACGTTGGCCGGCGGCATACGAGCAAAGCCAGGGGCGACGTGGACACTGGACTACTATGAAGATGGATGAGAACTTGCTTTGATTGTCAGAAGAGCAAGATACAACGACATACTGTCTCACCTCTCGGGCATTTTTAAGACGGGGGACGATTCGACCACATACACGTCGATATCGTTGGCCCGCTACCATATTCCGAAGTCTGCAGCTACGTAGTCACAATGAAAGATCATCGCACCAAATAGGTGGAAGCAGTTGCGATAAGAAACATCACGGCTGAAACAGTAGTCAGAGTAGTCTATGAACAATGGTGACCCCGACGTCCGTCATATAAATATTTTCGAGATGCAGCTCGATTTTCAGTTGGATGGCCGCGGCGCGCCGAGGCGCACGATGCATTGCTTCCATATGTCATGTCACCACAGCTTGATTAGCACTGTTTAGAAATAATGCCAGAGAGCGAGTCGACACGCAGAGTTTGGGTTTGGGGAGAGTATGTTGAAACGTTGCTGAATCCAGCCGACCCCGTCTCCTTCCATCGGGTGTAAAAGCATTTATAAAACTTCTCTGTGGTAGTGGCGGTCAAATGTGACCCCAAAAATCTTAAATATAACATTTTTCAGTATATAATCTATACTTAAAATAAAGCAGTAAGTACCAAAAAAACTGTACAATGAAGATAATTCAAAAAAATGCTCTAGGGTATTTAAAAGGCTACTGAACAGACGTGTCTGTCTGTTTGGATGTATGTTTGTTCGCGCATCACTTAAAAGCTACTAGACGATTGCGATGCGATTTTCACTGCTGGATAGCTTAGCGTTCGACTTTAAAACTAGGGTACCTTAATCCGATGATGATAATGACGAGCAATCGATGAAAAGCTATGTGACAGTTAAATGAATTTTGAAGAAATTAGTATATATTATACTTTATAGTACTTTTGAAACTGGAATAACACGTATGGGCTACATTTAAATGAAATGGCCACTCGGGCAAAGCCGCGGGCATAACTAGTAGTCTCATAATTTTTACCTGTGTTTATAAAGTAAATCCATGCACATGACGGCATGCCATCATATTTATTTATTGACTGCCATTTTAAAATTTAAGCTGCATGCAATCTTATACCAAGTTCAATTAAATAATCACGAATTAATGGGTTGCATTATTAAATATTAATACAGTTAATGCTTCTGTGTAAAGTTTGTCTCATAAATGAATCTAATACGAAATTAAAACTAAAAATTATTTGAAATAACATACTGCTATGCCAATTAAACAAAAATTAACACTTTTATTTGGAAATCACAAAAACACATTAATCCAACGAATAATATACTAAATCACTTTTGAACTTGACTGTACACACTAATCACTTATCACTGAACTCAATTATAGCATTGTTTATCTTTTTCGAATCACTTTGATCGCACTGGTAGCTTAGCCGAAACATAACTGTCTCGCTCAGCCGACGCTTGCCTTATCGCGTGAATCTACTGTTGTTCTAAGATTCGACGGCATAACAATACTAGTAGCGCCTTCTAGTATGGAGAGGCTGCTAACTCCTATGCAAAATGGCTACTTGCCGTATGTGTACATGTTCCGTAGGCGCGTAACAATACAATTTTAAAATAACTAAAAGTAGTTAACGTTGTAACATTTACCGACTTACCTTGTCTTAAAGCCGTGAATACGCGATGCGAGGTGAGCTTGGGTGGCTTGTATTGTATAGTAGTATACTAATATAATTAACACGATGTACTGGGCAGCCATAACTCGGTTGCGGGTGTCGGCAGGCTCACCCTCCCCCGCGCCCGCGGCGCCGGCCCCCGCGGCTGCGCACCACGACCCTGCGCCGGCGCACCACCAGCTACAGAAAGTAAGCAAACATTATTTAATTAAAGTACAATTATTTTTTTCTCTTTGGATTTATACAACATCGATGTTGTTGTGTCTTTGTCGGAGTCGCCATCCCAATTTTTTATCTAGCCATCAAGGGCGATAAAATTTTCTATCCGGTACACATTATCGGTGTATCGTCGACGATAGCATTACGATGTCGTGACGTGATTTGCAGACGGCGAGCGACGGCACGGTGGGCGAGGGCCGGCGGCCGCCGCGCGCGCCCGGCGGCCGCGACCGCGATGACCTGCCGCCGCTGGCGCGCTCCAAGCGTTCCAACACCATCTCCGTTATGAGCCCCACGCGCCGGCACAGGTCAGTGCCGCGGACGGCGCACACGCGCGTGGCGCCCGAGGCACTGACGCGTCGACCTTCTCTCCCCAGGCCGTCGCCGAACCCCGGCGCCGCGAGCAGCGGTGCGGGCGCGGGCGCGGCGGGCGGCGGCGCGCCGTGCGCGGGCGGCAGTGGCGGTGGCGTCACGCCGTCCTTCGTGTTCTTGCAGCTGTACCACAACATGAGCACCTACCCCATCACGCCGCCCGTACCTGGTGAGCACCGCTGCCGCCCCACGAGTACGTTGCATATGATACGTATGATGTGAGCGGTAGTATAGTAACGGTGTATTCGCGGCGCGTTCCAGGTGAGACGCAGAGCATACTGAACCCGCTGGCGGAGCGGCCGCTGCGCGTGTCGGGGGAGCAGCACGAGCGCACTATTAAGAACCTGGACCTCGTGCCGCCCGTCGAGATATACAAGGTGCGCCGCGCGGCAGGCTCTCCCGCGATAGCGCGCGATGTCGCGGAACTTGTCGAGAATGACTCAGAAAGATTCGCATCGTAAGGTGCGGTCGTTTGTGTGCAGGTGGGCGTGCTGTACGTGGGCCCGGGTCAGCAGGACAGCGAGGTGTGCATCCTGCGGAACGAGTTCGGCTCGGTGCGGTACGCGGAGTTCCTGGCGCAGCTCGGCACGCTGGTGCCGCTGGACGGCGCCGCGCCCGCCGCCGCCGGCCTCTTCCTCAACCTCGAGACCGGCGGCAAGGACGGCGCCTACACCTATGTGTGGCACGACGACATCATGCAGGTAACGTAACGAATTGGGCTCGGTACCAGGAACTAAATTGTATTAAACAGTTCAAGTAACCCGTTCAAGGGCTTGCCATCGACGTCTCAATCTCAAAATATGCGCGCTTGCGTGTCATGTAAACTTATCAAATTTTCGGTTAATTTCGATTTGCTTTACAAAATGAACCTATAGACATTTTCACGTCAAAACGATCGTCCACAACGATCGTCCTCAACGATCGTCCACAACGTTGAACGAAACTAGTTTATGTCGAAGTGTGTCCCGAGTTCCTGAGGTCGGAGTGCGTGTGCGCAGGTCCTGTTCCACGTGGCGACGGCCATGCCGACGGCGGCCGGCGACCCCAGCTGCAACGAGAAGCGGAAGTACATCGGGAATGACTACGTGTCCATCGTGTACAACGATTCGGGCGCAGACTTCAACATACACACCATCAAGGTACAGCTGTTTGTTCCCTTGCCCTAAAAATACTTTGGTAATCCATATGTAACTACTGTTGAATACTATAGGGTTCACTTTCGATTGAGATGGTTGGAGTGAAGTAAAAATGCGACCGTACGTATGAAAGGTGTATTTGCGACAAAAAAACATTCCGTGTACATCACAAGCCACCCGCATAGAACTACAGTTCTTTACAAAGCACCAATTTAATTTACCTACAGAAAGTGACAACACATCCGATTTAGATTTAAGTTTATAAGTAACAAATTGTGAGCTGAACTCTCTAATTAGGCAGGTAGTTATATAAATTGAAAGATTAATAATTATACTTGAGTTCTCTTTCCTACATGGGACTCTACTACTACATGAACATGAAACAATATACGAGTACATACTTGGAAAACAATTCATTGTTTTTGACTGATTAGCAATTAATTTAATATGCAAATATTTACTGAATTCAGTATTGAACATTTACAACTGAATGAAACTAGGAAATTCTTACATTCCAGTTCTTAATGAATAATTAACATTATAGTAAACTTGTGTTTAACTGAACTTCTGTTCTATTTTATTATATCTTAACAATTACTTACATTACTATTACAAATAATATTTGTATTTTAGGACACTATAAAACCACTATAAAACCGTTAAAAAAGTTGTATGACCTTATACAGAAAGTACTAATTAGATGATGTAATCAAAACATTAAGCAATGGTTTTTCATAAGGCATGGAATAATTTTACATATTGCATTGAAAATACCTTGATGTTATGGCATAAAATTTACATTTAGATTGTGATTATAATATTTACATTTAAAATGTGATTATAATATTTACATTTAAAATATGATTATAATATTTACATTTAAAATATGATTATAATATTTACATTTGTAATGTGATTGTAAAATTTACATT
The DNA here is from genome assembly GCA_946251855.1 of Alsophila aescularia. Lineage (NCBI taxonomy): Eukaryota > Metazoa > Arthropoda > Insecta > Lepidoptera > Geometridae > Alsophila > Alsophila aescularia. The sequence continues at coordinate 3,643,972 of OX276379.1, read as the reverse complement.
TAGAATGTGATTATAATATTTACATTTAGAATGTGATTATAAAATTTACATATAGAATGTGATTATAATATTTGAATGTAGAATGATGATGTTGAATATCACATATATATATATATATATATCATAAGAAATATCTACAAAATTAATAACAACAAACTAAATGTTTGAATGTTACTTTAAACTTTACTGTTGTGAATCAATTAAAAATGTTAACATAGAATTAAAGTCTCATGCACATGAAGTATCTGTTGGTAATGGACACCATTTTGAAATAGAGCGTTTTGTGATAAACCACGACACTTGATACTATACACTCGCGCGATACCGTCTTTACATAAGTGCTTCTTAAAAATTCGACCGAATGACCATTTCCCTGGTGGTACATTGTCATCTTTAATGAGCACAATGCTTTACAAAACTTCGTCCTTGGTAGCTCCAGATATGAGTACATTTGCCTCTTCTGGCAATAAATGTATGAACCGCTCTGAAGGATGAGTCAGAGGTGAGATGTCCAACCAATTGTAGGTGTATGGCCTTTGTAGCCATGCAAATGAAAATTGAGATATAGGCTTTACTTTACTTTAGTCCTAAATCAAAGGGACAACCCTTTGATTTTAGAATTTGCAAAGGACTGGCAAAGTCTTCTCCGCTATGGAGAAATGGTAGTGCTTGAGTAACACGAACCTTTGGAAGGTCACCCATAATTTGTGTTCTTGTAGTGGCTCGTCGTCGAGCACAGATTAAACATTTGTGAATATGTGCTTTCACAGCATTCGTGGCATGGATGATCCAATACTTTGCTGGACGTTTAATAACATGCATCAACTTTCTCTCCAAATATTCAATTTTTTCTTCAAACTTTGTACGATTTGACTCTTTTATTATGTCATACATATTGTCATACATATTGTGTGTATTCCGCGTCATATGCACCAATGTTTCCGAGGGGTCTGTATGAACAAAATGTCACTGTTTATGAACACTATAATTAATTGAAATAAAATAACGAGTAGACGTTTAAAAAACTATAAAAACCTGATGGGTGTACTTTGGTAACAAAATATTACTTAAAGCTAACAAACTAGTCGTATTATCCAATAAATTTGATCGCTGGGCAAAGCTTGGAAGTTCTACTAAACAACTCGTGATTATTGAAAAATCACTAAAATAAATTCTGTTTTCAATAAGTAACATCAAACACAAATATTTATAATGCTTTCAAAATAAAATGTAAAATACTATTCTTAATTATATACATACCTTCTATATCAGAATGCATTCTTAAAAGTTCAGTTAAAACATACGAATTCACTAATAACTAATAAGTTAACGTACAGCGTGAGCGATAGTCAAATTGCGAATGAGCTGTAACGCCCATAGTTCAATAGGCAAAAAGGGGTCGGAGGTAGCTAGCCCGGGCCCTTAGCTATGTCGGGAAATTCTTAGAGTGAATATCTGGATTGGTAAAAACGACTTGCCCAACTTTTTAGATCAAATACCCGTTAGCACGCCGGTGCGCTATTTATTCTATGGCACTGGCGCGCGGCCTTCTACTATTATTTATTCTGTGGCGCGGCGAGACCGCGCACAATACTATACACATGTGTGTGTGTGTCGTGGGGATCTACTCCAAAATAAAGTGGGGCCTACGACGATATACCAAACATTTTTTTTTTAAATTCCACCTCCTGTTAAATGTATAAATTAAATAGTATTGTTAGGTGATTACAGTATACCTATTACAACCGACTCTCCAAATATGGCGGGGATGCAAAACAACATCTTGTATAGGATACTTTTATTATTGAATGCACGGGCAAAGCCGGGGGCACAGCTAGTAGAACAAAAATTTCAGGTTATCAGTCTGGCACTTTCATATTTTTGTCATGTACATTTTTTATTATTATAATTTCTGAAATAATTATCAAAAAATGGAAATGTGACATCCCCGTTGAGTTTGTTGGTGCTCTCTTCTCTAACGGGTATATTCCCAAAGCACCGGCAGAGTCAGAAGGATGAAATGTGACATCCCCGTTGAGTTTGTTGGTGCTCTCTTCTCTAACGGGTATATTCCCAAAGCACCGGCAGAGTCAGAAGGATGAAATGTGACATCCCCGTTGAGTTTGTTGGTGCTCTCTTCTCTAACGGGTATATTTCCAAAGCACCGGCAGAGTCAGAAGGATGAAATGTGACATCCCCGTTGAGTTTGTTGGTGCTCTCTTCTCTAACGGGTATATTTCCAAAGCACCGGCAGAGTCAGAAGGATGAAATGTGACATCCCCGTTGAGTTTGTTGGTGCTCTCTTCTCTAACGGGTATATTTCCAAAGCACCGGCAGAGTCAGAAGGATGAAATGTGACATCCCCGTTGAGTTTGTTGGTGCTCTCTTCTCTAACGGGTATATTTCCAAAGCACCGGCAGAGTCAGAAGGATGAAATGTGACATCCCCGTTGAGTTTGTTGGTGCTCTCTTCTCTAACGGGTATATTTCCAAAGCACCGGCAGAGTCAGAAGGATGAAATGTGACATCCCCGTTGAGTTTGTTGGTGCTCTCTTCTCTAACGGGTATATTTCCAAAGCACCGGCAGAGTCAGAAGGATGAAATGTGACATCCCCGTTGAGTTTGTTGGTGCTCTCTTCTCTAACGGGTATATTTCCAAAGCACCGGCAGAGTCAGAAGGATGAAATGTGACATCCCCGTTGAGTTTGTTGGTGCTCTCTTCTCTAACGGGTATATTTCCAAAGCACCGGCAGAGTCAGAAGGATGAAATGTGACATCCCCGTTGAGTTTGTTGGTGCTCTCTTCTCTAACGGGTATATTCCCAAAGCACCGGCAGAGTCAGAAGGATGAAATGTGACATCCCCGTTGAGTTTGTTGGTGCTCTCTTCTCTAACGGGTATATTCCCAAAGCACCGGCAGAGTCAGAAGGATGAAATGTGACATCCCCGTTGAGTTTGTTGGTGCTCTCTTCTCTAACGGGTATATTTCCAAAGCACCGGCAGAGTCAGAAGGATGAAATGTGACATCCCCGTTGAGTTTGTTGGTGCTCTCTTCTCTAACGGGTATATTTCCAAAGCACCGGCAGAGTCAGAAGGATGAAATGTGACATCCCCGTTGAGTTTGTTGGTGCTCTCTTCTCTAACGGGTATATTTCCAAAGCACCGGCAGAGTCAGAAGGATGAAATTTTCTTTTCCTCTGCGAAATTCAACTCTGAGTCAGCACGTGAAAGGGAGATTTCCTTTTCAAACTCAAAGCTTAGTTTACCTAATTTTATTGATTTGATTTATTTATAATATATTATCCTTGTTTATGAGATGTTAATTTTGACTTGTAAAAGTGCTATTATTTTGCAATATTACAATAAAATAATACAATCCTATTTACAATAAAATAATGTTGCTTGTCTTTGAATATAACGCCATCTATCGGCGGAGCATCGGGACCGTCGCGTGTCGATATGTTCGCCCTGACGAAGCGTTTCCGTTACAGGGGCAGTTCAACTTCTGCATAGTGATCGTGGAGCCGAACCCGCACGGCATGAACCGCGTGTTCGTGAAGACCAAGGACGAGCGCATCCGCGGCGAGTTCCTACCGCACCTCGACACGCACTGCGTGTCCGACGCCAACGTGGCGCTGCTGGCGCGTCAGCTGGCTCTGCACTGCGCGGTACGTGCCGCGTGCCCCGCACTGTCCGTCTGCGTGCATCGTCACTGTACTGTACCGTGTCGTGTCGTCCGCAGCTCGCGTCGCAGATCTCGCAATCGCTGAAGCTGGGCAGCGCGGCGTACGCGTCCAACTCGCTGGAGCGGCTGCGCGCCATCAAGCGGCTGCGGCGGCGACTGGAGGCAGAGCGCGCCGCGCTAGCCGCGCGCGCTCCCAAGCCGTACGCGCCGCAGCCCAGCGTCATGCAGCGCGTTGCCATAGACGACTTCAACGACTACACCTAGCCGCAGGTAACAAACAGAACAGCAATTAAAAAACTATAAACGTATTTTATTGTCATTAATAAAAAGAGAACAGAGTTATTGGATTTGGTTATGGTTTAGTGTGGTTGAAACTTCGATCACAGAATCAAATAAGGATTCGCTAAGTTAGGCCGATTCGTGTTCCACCAAAACTCCGCGCATGCCCGCCTATAGTGGAGACGGCTTCATTAATATATTTTTTACGTTAACAACTGTTAACACATTTTAAAGCATGTTTCTCAGAACACGTCTTTTAATATAATATAGTAGTCGCCTGTGTATTTTGTTCGTTAAATACTACCAAGGGGTTCTTTTTATTTTAAAATTTAGGCGGCAATTTGAGATGCATCAATTAATCATCAACAAAATACCGGAACATCTAAACAATGATATAATTTGTATATTATGTATATAGATTTTTATTACAGTTTTTGTTCTTCGATTACATCATTGCGACCTGAAACAAAGTAGGTAGTGGAATAAAGTTATCATTGTTAATTTATTGTTCTATAGATTTCCACGATCTGCAGAGAGGCGAGAACAATGGATCAAAGCTTTACTTTTTACGAGAGGTTCCGATTGGAGATCATCAATACGTTCCTCTATTTGTTAACTACATTTTCATGAGTCGGATTTTTACAAAACAAACTGTACCTACTATACCGAGATATTCTGATCACCATCTCAGCCTATACTTGTCCACTGCTGGACGTAGGCCTCTCCTAATGCACGCCACTGAGCTCGGTCTTCAGCTCTCCTCATCCATTTTCTTCCAGCCGCTTTTCGCAGGTTGTCACTCTATCTGGCCACAGGGCTTCCTACACTACGTTTGCCTAAACGTGGTCTCCACTCGAGAAATCGTCTACCCCGACGGTTATCAGCTCTTCTGGAAATTTGACCGTGGGCTGGCCACTTCAGTTTGCTTATCCTTTCAGCTATGTCGGTTACCTTGGTTCTCCGTCGGATATCTTCATTACGAATCTTGTCCTTCAAATAAACTCCAAGCATAGCTCTCTCCATAGCTCGCTGAGCGACTTTAAATTTGTGGACTAATTTGACCGTGATGTTCATGTTTCGGCACCGTAGGGCATGACTGGTAGGACGCACTGATTGAAGACTTTTGTCTTCAGGCACTGTGGTATGGACGACGAGAAGACTTTTTTCTTTTTTTTTTTTTACTTGACGAAGTTTGCCTAATTCTTCTGTTGGCTTCCTTCTCAAAGTTGTTCTTACCCAATTGCAATATTTGCCCAAGGTAAACATATTGTTGGACAACTTCAAGAGACACACCATTAACTGCAATCGGTCCGGGTCAATAAAATCGTTGAACATGATCTTGGTCTTATCTATGTTCATTCCGAGCCCGATCCGTCGAGAAGCATCATCTACGTTGGTCTGCATACTTTTTAAGTCTTGCAGCGACTCCGCCATTAGGACGATATCATCGGAAAATCGCAAGTTCTCGCCATCAATATTAATGCCCATTCCGTCCCAATCCAGCGTCTTAAAAATATCTTCCAAGGCATTAGTGAACAGTTTCGGGGATATACCATCCCCCTGTCTCACTCCCCTGCGCAGTTGGATATGTTTAGACTGCTGGTTTTGGACTTGGACACTCATAGTCGCGGCGTCATACAGAAACCTAAGCACTTTGATGTATCGCCAGTCCACTTGACAACGCTGCAAAGACTCCAGAACCGCCCAGGTTTCAACGGAGTCAAATACCTTCTCATAGTCCACAAAAGACACGGGGCTGGTTATACTCTTCAGACTTCTGTATAAACTGCCTCACTGTGTGTATGTGGTCTATGGTGCTAAATCCTCCGCGAAACCCGGCCTGCTCAAGAGGCTGGAATTCGTCAAGTCTTCTTGCGAGACGATTTGAGATGACCCTCGAAAACAACTTATAGACATGGCTCAAGATTGATACAGGTCGGTAGTTCTTTAAAAGGGTTTTACCCCCTTTTTTAAAGAAGAGTACTACCAAACTCCTGCTCCACGCCTCTGGAGTTCTCCCACTGTTAAGGACGGTGCTAAATAACTCTTTAAGCTCCCGAAGTACGGGTTTCCCGTGCTGGGAAACCCGTACTTGAAAGCAGGGGTGATTTCAAGAGCTCCGATGTTATACTATTTTCACCGGGGGCCTTTCCATTCTCAATCTCGTCTAGGCTAACGTCGGGCAGTTCGTCAGTGTAGTGGCAGGTGAGTATTGCGCGGGAATCCTCTGTGCTGGATTCGGGTCTAGAACCATGCGAGTCGTACAATCGGTCTTCAATCTCAGAAAGGATCTCCGGCTTAGAGACGACGGTTGTGCCATTATTGGTCTTGAGTTTCGTAAGATGGGATCTACTCAATTGCTGGGCGAAGACTTTTAACCCCCTATTTTGCTCAATTGCCTTTTCAATTTGGCGTGTATCTGAGCATCGGAGGTCACGTCGCACCAGCTTACTGATTTTTCGATTGAGTTCCCTTTTTTCTGACGGTGTGGCTTGCTGTTGCTCCTTTCGCTCATCCATAAGTCAAAGAGCCTCATCCGAGAAATCCGAGATGCAGCTGACAAAATCTAGTGCCTTCCTCCCTAAGAATTCCCACAACTTTTTGGAGTTCCTCATTCACGTCATTGGTGGTTTCCTTAGAAACCACTAATGACGTGAAAAAACGTCAAAACCAAACCAATGACGTCAAATGACGTTTGTGCTGCCTTGGCAGCGAATCGATTTTCCAACTTGAGTTGAAACTGTTCTGATCCAACAGCGGCCTGGAGCAGGTTGGGTCGGAGCGTAGACTTCACCAGACTGCATCTTTCAAGCTTGTGGTTGATATTCAAGGAGCATCGGACAAGTCGGTGATCACTACCGGTATTAAACCTTGCGATCACTGAGACCCCTGATTATGTGCTTATTGTCCATCATGATGAAGTCAATCTCATTTTTAGTCACACCTTCGGGAATTTGCCAAGTCCACTTCCTCTGGGGTTGCTTTTTGAAGAAAGAGTTCATCAAAAAGAACCCCTCTTTTTCCAAAAAGTGAACTAGCATTTGCCCCCTGTGATTCCGGTATCCATAGCCGTGTGAACCTATTTTCGATTCACTGCAAGTCTGTACTCCCAATTTGGCGTTAAAGTCAACCATGATAACGTTGTAGTGGGCCCTTGTGGTGATATGTAGGGCCGAAGATATATCATCATATATAAATATTATATTATAAATATTGTACGTCCTTAGTTGGACAAACGCTTGTTTTTGGGATGGTTATACCGCCATCTGTCGGTCACCAGATTCTTGTAGTATCTGCAATAAAAATATAATTGGCAATTAAGTAACTAAACTTAATCACCTTAAAAAGTAAAAAGCCGCTATCCATAGTTTTGAGTCGGGGCAGCACACATAACTAATCGACTACGCGCGCCGACGCACGCCTGTGTGCGTAACACGTATATGTTTGCTTGGAGCGAACAGGCAAGCGATACGGGGTAATGTGAGTGGTAAAAGTATGGCACAATATCGCTTGCGATCTTTTGATGACTAACTGTGACTCCTGTGATAATCCTGCAGGTACTTGTAACTCCAGGATCATCAATCATTACGGGACATCCTGGATATCTAAGCTCTTAGGAATTATGTATAGTATATTGTATTTATTTTCGCACCCTATTTTACATCATCCGCGGGGTTTATATGAAAATTAGCGTCTAGTGTAATGCACTAGGCATGTGTGCAGATTATAAGCCCCTTTCAACACACAAGCTTATTTTATTCATATTTTTTTATATTGTTTATGTGTTGAATAAATGTTTTTTTCTTTCTTTCTTTTCTTTACATAGGAAAGGTGATCTATCTATCTATCTAATCAGCCCGTATCCACCCACTGCTGAGTATAGGCCTCCTCTCGTTCTCGCCAGTCTTTCCGGTCCTGTGCTAATCTAATCCATTGGACCCCAGCGTACCTCACAATGTCATCTGACCATCGGGCGGGTGGTCTGCCTCGAAGTCTTAGCCCTTCTCTTGGATACCATTCGGTGACTGCCTTGGTCCACCTATTTTCGTCCCTTCTTGCCAAATGTCCTGCCCATTTCCACTTCAGCCTGGCAATTCGCATACCTACATCTTCAACTTTAGTACGACGTCGAATTTCGACGTTTGGTATGCGATCTACCAAGCGGATGCCTAGCATGGCGCGCTCCATAGCTCGTTGGGCCACTCGTATTTTATATATGTGCTCCTTCGTGAGCGGCCACGTTTCCGCTCCGTATGTGAGTATGGGCAAGACACATTGGTTAAACATCTTGCTCTTCAGGTTTTGGGGGAGTTTAGATTTGAAAGGTGATACATAAACCTTTTTTTGAATTTTCTCTAACCTGGACAGCGTAACTAGATCCTCGCCACGTTTCGTTCACCGCTAGACTTACGTGCCGCATGTATATCAACTATCAATCGATTCGTCTGCACTTATAGTGTCATAGGCAAAAAAAACCCGACCACGGCAGCACTTACTTACACGACCGTAGTCGAGTTTTAGTTTTGAACTTATGTCTTGTTTATATGTTGATCGCTTTTAGCGATAAGACCGCCCATTGTGCCTATTTTTAAAATATTATCCCTTATATTTGTCCTTTAATTTTGGTCTCTATTGACACCAAAAAGGTTTTTTAATAATAATGATGAACACTTTATTAAGTTATTATTAAGTTGTTAGGACCCCTGTGAGTATATGTAAGTACCCAAGTTTGGAACACTGAAAATCTTGTGCTAATCCCGTGGTACTCGAAATTGTGGCACTTGTTTCGGTTTAAAAAAAATAAAACTAAGAGTGATTTTCGGGTATCTCTTATCTAAACTTTTGTATAGGAAACTAAATTTTTGAGCTCAACTTGAACTCTGGTCCATTGCTTGTGGAGATACAGCCAGTCAAAGAAGATAATTTTTTTTTTTTTCAAAAAATATTTTTTCGTATCGGTTTGGTCATATCCAAGATAAGTACTGGCAAAACTTTTTTTTTATAGAAAAGTCATGAGAGAGGAACTTGTAGAGAAATTAATTAGCTTCAATTTCATTCAATTAGCTTTAAAATGTTTGATGGTTTTAATGACTGGTGTTATTCATATAGACATTAGTTTTAATTGAAAACATTATTTGGTAAATACTTAATTTTACTTTCTCTCGTAATAAAATCACCGCGTTTCCAGTTTACAATAGAAAAAATGACTGCACATATACCTACCTACCTACCTATACTAAAAAAACATGATTTTTAGAACTGAAACAGGTTTTCAGTCTTTCCGTGTATAAAACGGTGGGGAATTTCGCCTACGGACTTGTACCAGCGTTTAGAATAATGGAGAAAATTGAAGTCCCTATTACTGATGAAGGCACCGGGAGGCAGTTCACCCTTCGTTTGACGCTGCAAGAGGTTGAACGCGCTAGATCGAGTGAGTTCGCGACAAAGAGAAAAATTATTCGCGTTCAAAGGAAGATCTCATTCAAAATCACGCTGACAGTGGCTGACAGCTCTCTGACAGTGGCTGACAGCTCTCTGACAGTGGCTGACAGCTCTCTGAGGTGTCAAAATCGCATTTTTTTGATTCGGACCGCAGTGATTTCCATCAACGTGTTTGAGTAATGAAATTCGATTCAGACCTCGGCCTAGGAGACCATACACAGCTATTAAATACTAGAATACATCGAACCTGTTGAATACTGGTATAAGAACTTTGGGATCCTTGAAGGATTTAATTTGCCTCGAAACAAAACCGGACAGCTGTGAAGTATTTTTTATTATTTTGTCTATGTGATCTCTTAATCTATGTTCATGGAACTATCCAGTATGACTCCGAGGTCTCTAATACTATTAACTTCTATTAGTTGAGTATTTTTCAGTGTATATGAAGCATTTAGAGGACTTTTATATGATTACATTTAATATGAAATTAATATGAGTACATTTCTTTACATTTAACATCATTTTGTTACGATCACATCATGCATCCACCTTGTCTAATTCATTTTGCAAAGCTTTTATATCAGTGTCGTTTTGCACTCGCATAACCTTAGATCATCAGGAAACATTTTAAATTTATTTTTTAATATACATGCACGATCGTCGATGAACAAAACAAAAAATAAAGGACCGAGGTGTGTTCCTTGTGGAACGCCTGTTGGTACTGATTTAGCTCGAGACGTGTACCCGCGTATCTTTACAAGCTGTGTCCGTTTTTTTAGGTAACACCACCGACCGGTACAGTGATCTATGTATATACCCATCTCTGAAATCTTTCTCAACAATAATAACAAAAGTGATCTATCAAATCAAACGCTTTACTAAAGTCTGTGTATATAGCATGCACTGCATCCCCGTCATCAATAGCTTTGGTAACATAATTAACGAATCCAACCAGATTGGTAGTGGTAGATTTTTTGGCAAAAATCCGTGTTGCCCGGGATTGAGTTGAACTTTGAATTGAATTTAAAGAAACTTGTCACACAGTTTATTTTTCCTGATCCATATTCACGATAGCACCACGACCGCAATACACTCGTCTTCTTACATACCTGTCTTGAGACTGCCATCCCACGTTCTCAGGTCGCTATACTTATTGACCACCAGTTGGTCTAGTGGCTAGAGACTAGGGTCAAACGGTCGTGGGTTAGAATCCCACAAGGTGCAATCATTTGTGTGATGAGCAGAAATGTTTGTTTCCGAGTCATGGATGTAATCTTCGTATCTATTTATATTTATCCGTTATCTAGTGCCCATAGTACATGGTATCCTAGTTTGGGGCCAGGTAATTGGTGTGAATTGTCCCGAATATATTTATTTTATTTATAGGCTATAATGTATCCTTCCAGTGGTCGAGGTCGGGGCCCGCTTTCGAGCGGAGTCCGGTCGGCTCGTGACCGCGCAACTCTGGATGTGCAGCGTGAGGCGGCGCGCCGCTGAGTGCGGCGGAGCGCCGCGGTCGCCTAGCCGCCGCCCCCGCACTCCCGCGCCCTTTACGGAAGTTTACAAGTAGTTGTACGGCATCGCGCCGCACGCGCGTGTGACCACTCGTCCGTGATTCGACTTTGTTTTAGTCGGCACGACGCGCGAGACGAGCTGTGATAGATAGTCCGCGCGCGCCGCACGGTGCGCCGCTCGCGTTGCACTAGGTTTATATGTACGAAATTTGTTTGTATTCACACAAAGTTTAACGAATACGAAACCCTTCAAATCACATTACCCGCATGAACGACGGGACTCATATTACTTTTGATACATTTTCAAAGGGCCGTCGCTCGCTCGGTACTGTGTCGGTACTATATGAGTACTCGTGTCGACGGCCCTCGTGCATCACAAGTTATGTAGATACTACACCAGTTGTATTCGATGTAAGCGAATGTTTCGCGCCCGCTCCCCTCCGCTCGGTAGTCGGTAGCGGCCGTGTGCGCGTCCGACTATTAGTCACTGTAAAATATATTTACGAACGTAAGAAAGAATAGTGCTTTCAAATCTTCCTTGTAACGGTACAAGGAAATCTTTGACAGCAATTAACTGTTAATGTCGATTTAAAATTGGAAAGTACGAGCGAAGCCGGCGGCGGACGCGAGACGCGGCGAGCTTTGTGTATGTTGTATGAGGATTTGTATACGCGATTTATATGAAACGACCACGACCGCGCTCGCTAACGGCGCGCTGTACGAGCCCGTTATTTCGTTTCGTATTCGATTGGAACGCTCGTGACATGCGCACGTGTGACTAGGCAGCTATTAACTAGTATCAACTCCAGAATATGTGTTAAATTATGCGTGTGTTACAAAAAAAAACGGAAGCTGAAATTAAATACGAAACGATAAATGAGACAATTAAATAAATAAATGTAATTAAACATGTTAGTGTTATATATTTTGTTACTTCGCCCTCGCGCGTTAAGGGATCGTTTTGCGAATGAAGCAACATTAGATTGACTTAAACGAGACGCGCGACGGAAAGCACGTGCAAAACGCGCGTGTCTAAATTCGCGGGCGCTCGCCCAGTGGGGCAGGTATTCTATGACATCCGCGCTATGTACAGAAACATACCCAATTTCGATCACAATTTGATTATATGATGTGAATTTGAGTATTACTGTTGTACACGAACATAAGTCGCAAGGGATCGCTTGTAGACGCGCGGTCGTGCGGCCTGCCTGCGGGCGCCGTGCGGCCTGCCTGCGGCTCTTCGTACAGGTCGCGTATACAACCGGGCTAGTTGTAAGTACGCACGACTGTAGCGCCGACCCGTTCCACTATTAATGCATTGATCTTCAAAGCTTAGTACCAAACTTTTAATGTCTATCTGTCCGCGTATCACTTTAAAAGTACTGGACCGATTGTGATGCGAGTTTCACTGTTGGATAGCTTAGTTTTTGACTTAAAAACTGGTGTACTTGATATCTCCATCCGCAGGAGACAAGCCATTTAATAAAACCCATTAATTTAAAAATGTGGCGCTTAGTTTTGAAGACCAGTACACAATATATCTAATATTCCAAAAGTCGCTTATTTGTTAAATATCTCAAACGACCGGTAGATAGTGAGGATATTTGAATTGATGGTAGCGATTAAAAAAAAACGAATTCGGTCCGAATATTGACCGGACCGAGTTCGTTTCGTGTAGGACGATTAGTGGCGATCGGATAAATTAAATAATGATATTCTCCGTACGAGTGTCGGCCGTGCGCTCGAATGTAGTTGAGCATGATTGGTTCAAAATCAGGAGAAATTAAATTATACATACCGGCCGCGCGCTCGCGGCGTCCCCTCACGCACACTCTGACAGGCGACAATCACATATACACACATACACAAACAACGAGTAGGTATACTCCACCTAGCGACATTGTATTCTCATTCATTTTTTTACAAACTTTTATGAGATGTGATAGTAACTTACTAAATAAATAGTATAATATGAATTGTATGATAAAGTAACAGCAAGTTTTCTACAAAATACGCTTCGCTTACGGAGTCTCGCGATTTTCTGAGCGAAGGCCGAAATACAGCGCGCGCGAAGCGACATCGCACTTAAACACGAATGGTTCCGCAGTTCGCGGCGCGTTAGATTTCCTCTTGAAAGTTTTCTGGAATTAATTTCACCTTCAATAATAATCGATGATATAAAAAAATAGGTAATGGAAACAGTGTATCTAGCTCGAGGATAAATTACGCTTTATTATCTGTTACCGTAGAACGGGTCACACGTTCGAGGCGTTTAACGTTGCCGCCCGCTGCTGCCGGCATGCACGCACTAGATCTGATCGCAGAGATGCCGTGCATGCGCAATTTCGATGTCACTAAGAGGCCGTTCGTTTTGAAGCATTTAGCGAAAATAACTGTTAAAAACGCTGGATACGACGACATATGTCGTTCGCTTTGGACATTTGTGGGCGAAATTAGCGTCTTGAAATGTTTTCGATCTCCGTTCGTTTTGCAAGTGACAGTTATAATTGACATAGGAAAAGCGACTTTATTTCGTCTGGGTACAGGGTCGCTTTTCATTTGTTGTGGGAAGGATCGTTAGTGTGAAAAGTTGCAAAAATTGCCAAATTATTGAAAAAGTTCAAAGCGAACGGCATGTTAGAAATTCGAAACTGCCCCAATGCAATCTCATCATCTCGAACGCAGGGTAAAGGACTTTGCAGACGAAGCCGAGCGCGCGACAGTAGCGCGTCAGCAACGCCGCACGAGGCCTGTAGAGCGACGTGTTCACTAGGTTGGGCGCTTCTGAATTCACATGTACTTTGTCTGTGTCAAATTCATCATGTTAATAAATAATCTTTACTCCCGGGTGAAGGCCTTCATAAGCCCGAAACCCTGTTCGGAGGACATCCGAGCTTCTTACTTGTGAGTTTTTTTACATACATCACATTGTTTTTGTTGGTGTCGTGTAAACGCGGATGAAACGCTATACAAAGTATTTTTTTAATGTATTTATTTGGTTCACAATTATTATTTTTGTACAAACGCAGTGTAATACAATAAATTTAATGTGATAAAGAAATACAGACAACTTTCATTGTCCATCCTAAGAACACTTTAACAGCGTTAGTCAAGCGCGTTATTTGTATTGCTTTAAAAATCGTGATTGTATTGATAGAAACGCGCTGCAACCGCGCGTGTGTAGCGAGACAACCTTGTGACTAAATAATGTATGTACAAAAGTACACAGGCAGCGACTGTGTTGCGTTCGCCGTGCGTTTTACTTGCGTTAAGTGCGCGAGATAATCGTCGTCTGCATAGTCCCCTAACTCTACTAGAGAGACGTAGGGAGGTTAAAATAAAACGTTTACACGTTCACACACATCGACACACCACAAATCTTTGCCCCGGCCCGGATCCGAACCTGGGACGCTAAGCCCAGCATGCAGACTGCAGGGACACTACCGCCAAAGTGTCGTCGTTAAAATAAGCACAGCCTCTGAGGTACAGCCGTTGTGCTTCGCTCGCGAGAAATAGGACCGAGGCGCGACACCGCGGTCGTGTGTGCAGAGTTCAAAGTATCGTCATTGTAGCAAAATACACTTTTTGGAAATGTACATAATATTTTTTTAACCTTGATACTGAGTTCTGCATGCACTACTGCGCGTACCTAATTTGACAAGTCTGAGCCGACGCCGCCGCGGAGAGACTTGTGGGAGAGAGCAAGCAGTGAACAAGTATCACGTAAGAGGAGAGAGGGTAACTGAGTAAGGACCGTGTGACGGCCAACACCAACTTGATATGAAGAAAGCATTCAAATGTGAGCTTTAATAGTATTACGTAGAGCATATTTTACAAAATTAACAAAAGTAGTGTACTCGCGAACCACACGTCGCACACTTTTGTAAAAGTTGTACGTAGTTCACTTTTGAATGCGTCACTTTCATTGTGGTTTAAATTGCACTCACAGTGCTGAGACTGCAAACACTGCTAACGATCGGTTTATATTGTTGGTCAGCATATGCACGCTAACAAATTAAACCGACGATTGCATGCTTATGTCATTTGAGTCAGCTGTTCTGTGAATCTACCTACTGTTGTTTTGTTTTGTTTTTAGTTGTCTCATTTCTCTCTTAGTTCTGTTTAATTCGTTTGCTTCTGCTAAAAGAATATAATCATTATTATATGTACTGGCAGTCTGGCGGGAGTTCCAACAATATATCAACACAGAATGACATATGTCAATTGAATTTTACGTTACCGCATACGCTGCTCTACCTCTTTTTTGTGAGCGTTGTGTGCACACCAAAATGACGTCACTCCTGACGTCATGTGTCCGACGTGGAGAATAAATGCGCATTTTAATCCGACTTTGTGCGCGCTGATAGTACACATAGCGCACATTGGTGCAATTTAAACCACAGTATTTGAGTGGAGTTGGTGTTGAACGAGTTCTGTTTATCTCTGTTTGTGTGTGTGTTGCCGCCTGAACCTGACCTCGGGCGCCCGCGAGTCAGAGCAGCGCCCTTACTCTCGAACACCATTCCGATTCAATCACGATCCCAACAGTGCGATTCAGCTAGAAAACCTAACTGCACTGCAACGTGATCGTTACCTTTCAGTGTCACATGTCCGCCATCTTGGTTTAAAAAAAATACGTGCTTCCCCCACCCTTCCTACCTTTCCCTTATTTCCCCCTACCTTCCTCCACTTCCCGTCTCTCTTTCCCCACTTCCCCACCCCTTGTCACTTTTCCCTCTTTCTCCTACTCTTCAACCTTTCCCCACTTCGCACCACCTGCCCCACTTCCCGCACCCTTCCCCGACATCCCCCACCATTCGTCCACTTCCCCCTACCCTCCCCTCACTTTCCCCCCACCCTCCCTCACTTACCTAAAACTTCCCTCACGTTGCAGTGCAGTTAGGTTTTCTAACTGAATCGCACTGTTGCGATCGTGATTGAATCGGAATGGGGTGCGAGAGTAAGCCTGCTGGTCGATGGCACAGATCCGATCTCCGATCCGCGGTTTCTTCCTTTGCTAATGCACTCACCGTTCGCACGAACGATGTCGAGTTATATAATTGCTATGATTTATGGTTAGCGTGTAAGTAGTCCGTGGCTTTGAGTAGTTTTAATTTTGTCTTATCCGATTTGAACTGAGTAAATGTAAAAGTTAATGTTAAGTACGTCAGTAAGTGTTCTCACGGTATGGGTTTGTGAGCGGCCGGCGAGGGCGGGCGGTGCGCCGCCGCCGCCCGCCCTCGCCGGTCGCGCTTCACTGAGTCGTTAAGCAGTTGAGGCATTTCTTGTTGAAATATATTTTATGTAGCAATTTATTTCCTGACGAAAGATTTTGTAATCAAATAAATAATGGCTATTTTTTCATATCTTTTATTTTGATATAGTTCCATCATAGAGAAGACTTTTAAGTTTCATAATTAAGTAGGATTGCTGAAATCTTAAAACAGGACCAACCCATGCTCAGAATCTGCTAGAACTAAACCTTCCTCTGCCTGAATGTCTTCTGTACCCGTATTCCCTAATATATAACCTACAATTACAATACAAATTAAGTAGCGATGCTAGCCTAACGGTTCAATAGTGCAACTTAGAATCCAACGATACCGGGTTCGGTCCTAGGCCAATGACTTTTCGAAGTTATGCGCGGTTTTCCATCGCTCCGTGCTTCAAAGGGTAGGTACGTCAAACTGTCGGTCCCGGCTGTTATTGATTAACAGCAGTCGTTAAGCCATGTCAGAGGCCCTCGGGAGGCTTGACAAACTCTGAAACCAGAGGCCAGCAACTACCTCATACGAAAAAACAAAAACGAAGTATTGTAGTTTATTGGGATTACTTATGTTTGACTTGCCCACTTTCACTTTCATGTCTTTTCAATCGACAGGAACAATTTAAAGTTGTCACCGATTGAGAAAATATATAATGAAAATTACATTGCAAGCGGTTGGTTTATAACTTCGTAATGTGACTGACTTACCTAGGTTTTTAGTTGCTATTCATTAGGTCCATCCATGTTAGTATGTCACGGTACTGTTTTATCAGTACACTAGTGACTCGCCCCGGCTTCGCACGGGCGCTCACACTACTGCATTTTGCTAACTTTTAGCGTTTGTATTCCCGCCGTAACTTCTAAATAAATACACCAGGGGGAACGGGGGTCGCAGTGGATCACTCTTCGTTTTAGAACCTCTCACTCCTTGCGTATTATAGCTATGTATGATTTTTTATAGCAGTTAACGCCTGCTTAGCTTAAAAATATATAATAGTTTTCAATGCAAAAATTTGGATTACGGACGAGATTCGAACTTGCATATTGTGCCCAGCGCGGCACATGCCTTACCAACACATGGCTACTGAGACCTATGCGTCGTCATCCAAATCTTTCCACTAGCTTCTTTGAACCCGTCTTATGGGGACGGTAACGCTATCTGTTGGTCGTATTACGAACCACAAACCAAACACGGCTAATATTGATTAACTTCGTGTCTGAAAGAAAAGCCTCCCAAATCAATATTTTATGTTTTTTTTATAGCAGTTAACGTCTGCTTAGCGTAAATATATATAATAATTTTCAATGGAAAAAAGGTTTAAAAAAAAACACTGTGCCCCATACTAGGGGGATCTTGACTTGATAACTCCTTTCATTCGACAAGTAGTTAAAGTAGGGACGCTATGAATCGTCTAGGGTTTTTAAAAATAATACCTACACATATGATAATAATAAACCTCTTGTTTTTATAATTAGTAAGTATTTTGTACTGTTAAGTCAGTCTTGACATGTATGTCTAATTAAAAACATGTTAACATCATGTAAATAGTTGAAAAATAATGATAAATTATACCTAAATTTCTGGCACATTACAATTATCTATTTCAATAATCAACTTAAATATAGTACCTTCGGTACCTACTTTACATTATAAGTACCATACTATTACAAGAACACATTTTTTACCGTCCAATAATTAGATAAATTGCTTTTTCCATTTGTTCTGCTGTATGCAATCCAATCCTCCACTCTTTTTTCTGTTTCGAACCATTTTGGGTCTAAAACAACACAAAACAATGACTATCTTGTACAATATAAATGCAAATACAAATAGATGCAATATATACAGATTTAAAAAAGGCTTTTGACAAGGTTTTACCATGAATTACTACTAAATAAAATTGCATACAATGGCATACGTGGCAATTTGTTGCGCTGGTTTGCTTCCTATGTCCTGAATAGATCGCAAAAGGTTGTTGTCAATGGGTATCAATCAGGTAGTGTCAGGGTTACATCTGGCGTGCCGCAAGGCTCTATACTAGGCCCGCTTTTATTTACTTTGTTCATTAATGATATTAAGAAATGTTTTGAAAACTCTAAATTCCTACTATATGCAGATGATCTCAAGGCCTATAAAACTATAAGTAAACATAATGATTGCATATCCTTTCAGGAAGACTTAGATAGGCTTACTACATATTGTCATGATAACAAACTTCAGCTTAGCATCCCTAAATGTAATTTTATTAATTTCACGAGAAATAAAAACGTTACTAATTCATATCATCTTTGCAGTGTTACTCTTATGAAAGTTAATACTTTACGAGATTTAAAATTCAGCTAGATGCTAAACTGTCCCTAAATGTTCATGTAGATAATATAGTCAATAAAGCCTTTCAAATGTATGGTTTTATAATGAGATCATCTGCTGATTTTAAGCGCACCTCCACTTATCTGTATTTGTACAAAACCCTAGTACGCTCCCAGCTTGAGTATGCGGTACCCATCTGGAACCACATGAACAACATACAACATCATTTCGCTTGAGTCGAGACGTCAGTATTTAGAAGTTGTCACATTATACAAAATTGTTAATAATCACATAGACTGTATCGATTTAGTTAATAGATTATGTTATGTCGTTCCAAGAACTGTTCATAGAAGGGAGGTGCGCGCTGGTCGTTTGTTTGCTCTTGGTTTGTGCCACACAAATAGTTGCCACCGCGCTCCTATTCACCAAATGGTAGAGATTTATAATAGTATATTTGTTGACGTTGACATATTTGCACTTAGGTTAAGTAAATTCAAAATGGCAGTTTTCAAGAAGCTTCCCGTATCCAAGTATACATGTTTTTTTTTTTTTAAATTTATTGCATGTTTTCACTATATATATCACCCTCTTAAATTAATAGCATTATTGGCACTTTTCCTTTTTGTTCTTTCATTCAGTATGTTATTCAGTATTATTAATTTAACTCTGTTATGTTTTTCTGGTGGTAGTTTTAAGTAAATATTTTTATTGAACATGTGAATAGCGTTGTGGGCTACTTTATTGTTACCATGTTTTTGTACAGCTTTATGTTACATTTTATAAAGTAGTTGTTTGCTATTTCAAATAAATAAAATAATATAATATGTAGGTACAGAATGAATCGGTTGTGTGTCCCAACAGGTTAGTTTCAAAATAAATGTCTATTAATCTAAACTGTCAAAGCTTAATGCAAGTATTGTATTGCCTAATATATGTACGTAATATATATACATGGCTACTACGCATGGCTATGACAATATTTACACTGAGTTTTAAAATAAATATTTGATACTAATAGTCAAAGAAAAAAAAACGTCACGTCAGTAAAAGGACTGCGGGGCGGCGCAGCTCAGCGAGCGGTCACTGGCGCGGGGGAGGGGTGTTTGTCTGAACTTCGCGCGGTATATGTTTGTGTGCGTGAGTTTGTTTAACTCTCACTGCGCCCCTCGTTCCCCTTAGCGTAAATCAAAATCTTTGGCAGCAACGATCGTGGTGTTTTTTGACCATACACAAATACTTTATTAACTGCACTTACTTGACAGAATTGTTATTATTTCGTTTCCATAGCAACAAGTCGATTCGTTCTATATTTTTGATACACAGAATACCTAATAATTGGGTTACATTATTGCAATTTTCGTAGGTATCTTTATTTTTTTGGAAAATTAATTACTGCCCATGTTACTCGCTGATAATGTAAACTCCTACAAGTGAAATATTTTTAAAAAAAGGTTCTGTAATTTTTGAATTTATCCATTACAAACAATCAAACCTTTTTAAAATATTGGTAACCTAGATAATTATAATCTCCTTCTTTAGTCACCTCCTTCTCACATCTTCTTCTTCTTCTTTTTTTATTGGATGGCTTCTGCGGAGGCACTGGCCTACTAGCAATTTCGCCAATGTCAAGTGTATAGTTTAAAGTAATGTCACGTCACAGTCAATTATTGTCAAAGTCACGAATCAGTAAAATGGTGGACATTTACTGAAACTTCCGAGGGAGATTTGGAAAAATCACAAAATGCCATTTATTTCTGCGTTTGATTCTTTTGCCCGCACTCGTGCACGTTAACGAACACCTAATGGTTAATATTCCACCAATATTACACATTAACACTCGAAGATACACAAGATTGAGAATAAAATCTAACTCCACATCACAACATTTTGTTTTTTTTTTTTTCAAAAAAACCTCACATCATAGCCATACTCGTACTTTTTCTGAGCGTTTTAAACGTCACGTCTACAGATTGTCACGTCCAAAGAGAATAGTAATATAGGGGGGTCACGTCATTCTGTGACGGCAAAGAATAAGGTTATCAGGAGATAAATAGTTATTTTCGAATAGATATTTCAGTCGTATTTTACTTAACTGAACCGGGAAACGATACGATAATGTTTGTGAAGCTGATGTGCGTGGCGCTGGTGTGTCGTGGCGCGGTCGCGTGCGACGGGCCGGACACAGACGCGCTGCTGCGTGCGCTGGGCGGTGCTGGCGGCGGCAACAAGCTGAACGTGTGCGCGGGTGGGCGCGAGCGCGCCGGCGCCGTGCGCTGCGACGCCGCGCTATGGCGCCGGCGCTGGGCGGTCGTGCGCGCCAGCTGCGTCGGCGCGCGCCGCTTGGCGCAGGAGCGCGTGCTGCGCGACTCCGACGGAGACACTTGCGGCGCTCTGGACGGGGGTAACATGCATCTGATACATTTCTGAGCTGATTTACACTTAGATCGCGACTATTGTGCTCAAACTATGTCTGGCGACGTTCCTGCCGCCAACCCATGTTCCAACTTATGTACATAAATCTGAGGATAAGTCTGGTTTCGCGTGATTACAAACCTAGTCGCACTTCTAGTTATGAGAATGTCGTTATAACGTAAATGACAGATGGAACATTGTCTCTTTCGCCATCGCATTTTAGGTCCTGCAAGTATTATACAATACAATATTGATTTAACTGTTACCGTGTGCAGGCACGAGGGCGCGGGCGGCGGCGCTGCGCGTGCGTACGGTGGTGTCGCGCGGCGTGCACCCTGCATGGCACGGGAGCCGCGCGGGCGGCGGGGGGGACCTGGCGCTGTTGCAGCTGGACCGTGCGTACGAACAGTACGACACGGTGTCCAACTACACGACGGCCAAACGTCTCCTCCAGGAGTAAGTGCGGCCAGCTTTAAACCATGTCTCCACTAAGGCAACTAATGTTGCGCAACAAACCTTTTCATTAAAATATAATGTTTATCACAATGATGGATCGTGATTTGTCCCGAGCTAGGTGTTATTATATTTATTTTATTTTACACTTATAGAAAACAAACAGCTTAATCAACAAAGTTAAAATTAATTGAAAACAATAGGCCATTTTCAGTTTTCGCTTATAAATACATTATTATTATGTCCACAGCTTAAATAATAATAATAATAGGAAATTTTTTAAACGTAACAATGTAAATTAAACATAGTACAATACATAGTACATATACATAGTATAGCCTTGAAGCGACAATTATATCTAAGTTATAATAAATACAAAGCAGGAATATTCAATTTAGCCTCAAATTAAATACAATAGTATTAATTAAAGTTCACTAAAGAAAGCATTATTAAGACTAGGCTCTGCTTTTTAAGGGGTTTTTCATAAATATGCTGGGTCAACCATAAACCTGATTAATGTGAAAGTTAAAGTATATGTTTTTAAGAACTTTA
This sequence comes from Alsophila aescularia, assembly GCA_946251855.1. Lineage (NCBI taxonomy): Eukaryota > Metazoa > Arthropoda > Insecta > Lepidoptera > Geometridae > Alsophila > Alsophila aescularia. The sequence continues at coordinate 3,622,060 of OX276379.1, read as the reverse complement.
TCTCTGTATGATTAATACAAAAACTTGATTAGCAGAATTTCATTCGATACTATTTCTTATCAAAAATTACGTTATTTTCAGTAATATTTTAATTTTTCTACTCAACGGCTTAAGTTTTATCTCTAAAATAAATCTCACAGCAAGAAAACATAGTTTATTATCTACAGTTAAGACAAAATTTACCTAACTAAAATATTGGCCTGCCAATAAAATAAATAACTTATGAGACTTACGTCATTTAGTTTTGAGCTAAACTGTGTGTTCAAACAGTGCTCGCGATATTAACCTTGTTACGCAGGCACTTCAGTGCTTATGCGGGTAGCGGGTGGCACGGGAGGTGGCAGGGGAGTGGGGACTGGCCTTAGTGATCAACTTAAATCTATTATGCCTCATCTTAAACAGATCTGAATGTGGCGGATTATTGGCTTACCAACAACACTTTACACTAATACATTCATAAATAATTATAGAATAGCTGCGCCCACGGCTTTGCCCGCCTGGTCATTTCTCTGGGTTAAATGGAATACCAAATAGCTATACGTACCAAATTAGACTAATGGCTCTGTGAGCTGTAGAGCTCGAGATCACAAACTTTTTTGGATTCAATCTAGCGGTGCATATTAGCGCCATCTATACATATGCTATATATAATATATATTTATCCTATGATCCTATGAACTATGTATACTGTATTGATTTTTTACATCACCCGCGGTGTTTATGTGAAAACCAGCGTCTAGTGTGTTGCACTGGGCATTTGTGCTGATTATAAGCCCCTTTCAACACACTCATAAGCACATTTTATGTTCGTTTTTATCTATGTTTTTTTTCTAATGTGTGTGTTGACTAAATGTTTTTTCTTCTTCTTCCTCCATCTAGTTACTTTATTGTAAAATTAACATTAATAACTAACATGCTCTATCAATCCACACCTGTAGGTAAAGGGCTGACTCCACTGGTAGAAACCTAAAAATAAGCAATATTATAATAATTAATTTTGAGGAGCTATTCTGCTCATCACGCCGAAGATCCTCATCAGATCTTCACCAAATGTTTATGAGACCAACTTAAAGTTACTACATTTCAAATAAAAAAATAACCATCGAAATCGGATCTAATAAGACGGAGATATTCAGTAGCCCCCTTTTACCCTTTCTTGGGGGAAGTACCCCCCCAATCAAAAATCTCCGACAGTTAAAAAATTCAAAAAATGTGTTAAGCCTGTATACCAAGTTTCGTATAGATCGGTTGAGAAATGCGGGTTGTTGAGGAGGACAGCCGGATAGGCGGACAACCGGACATTCGGACATCCGTTGGACATACGAAAGCATTTTTGCCCAAGCTTCGCTCGCACTTCGCGCTCTCTCCGTCAATAAAAGTTCCTTCAGACGATTGCTCGGCGTCTGCTCATATTTTACCTACATCTGATTTTAAGTCAAAAGCTACCTTACGAGGGCTGTTTGATAAGTCGTTTTAAAACGTTTTTTTTTTTATTTCTCAACATAGTCACAGAGTAAATAATAGTACAAGTACATAGTCTCCTTTGAGGGCCAAACACTTGTTCCAGCGAGTTTCCAATTTTTTTTATCCCCTCCAAAAAATACGTTTTGTCGAGGTCTTCAAAATAGCCGTTTACACCTGCGATGCAGTCTTCATTTGTCAAAAATTTTTGCCCTCCAAGCCATCTTTTCAGATTTGGGAATAGGTAATAATCGCACGGCGAATACGGAGCATGAGGAACCAGCTCGAAGTCCAACTCGTGGATTTTGGCCATTGCAATAGCTGACGTGTGCACTGGGGCATTGTCTTGATCAAAGAGGACTTTCTTGGGGGACAATTTTCGTTTTTCCAACAATTCGGCATTAAAACGGTCCATTAACTCTGCGTAATAACGTCCAGTCTTTCCCTTTTCCAAGTAAGTAATCAATCATAATGATTCTTTTGCCATCCCAGAAGACTGTCGCCATAACCTTCCCAGCCGACAAAACAGTCTTGGCCTTCTTTGGCGCACGTTCACCAGTCGCCATCCATTGTTTTTATTGCTGTTTTGATTCAGGTGTAGGGGAGGTGCGCCCAAAGCGGGTAAGCTAAGGCTGATAGTAAAAAAAAGGTAAAATTTTAACATTAATGGCATTTATTCCTTTTTATATACTTCTATATTTATTAAAGCTTACAAACATAAAGTCAAACTAAACAAGGAAACGTATTTTTAATTTAAAAAAAACTTAAATCGATACTCTTCCAAATACCCGCTTTGCCCGTAGGGGGGCCTAAAACAGGTAGGGCATCTGGGCAAAGCGAGTAGTTATTAAATACTATGAGATCACATCAACTTAACGATAAATAGCTCAAATTAATCATTTTGGTTTTTACTCTAATCACAACCGTTTAATTTGTTTATACCATATTTTGCAGTCATGTACATGTTTTGCTGAACCTATTTTTTTTCATTGAATGTAAGTAACTAGTCACTACATTTCTAAACAAATGTCACAGTTAATAGGAACCTATGCCGCTATAAGAGGTGCAAGCCTCATGAGCCCACGATCCACAATCATCACACCTTATCCAATCTTCGGTAGGTGGATCGCAGTAAAGCTCGCTGCATACCAAGCACCTGCACTCGGTATTTCCATTAGCTCTTGGACCACGTTTGAGCTTTTTCTCTTTTTTCCTTCCATTTTCTTCCTTTATTTGTTTCTTTCTACTGGTAGAAGGTTGTTCCTTTAAGTTTATTTTCACTGCATCTACTTTTGTTTTACAAACTTTCTTTTTTGCTTCCTTCTCCCTCTGCTGATCTTTGATAGGAGTGCTCGTTAGGACTTCTGCCTTTTGTGTTTTGCGTTTGCGGGTGGTTTTGTAGGGCGCAACTTTGGGTGATGGTCAGATAGCGATTGGAGTCACGTGGGTTGTTGCGATTTCTGTAACTTCATTTGTGACGGTCCTTTCATCGTGAACTTTTCCAGGAGTCAAGAGTCCAGCGACAGATTGAACCACTGGCTCAGTATCTTTTGTTGGCACGGGAGTTTCACAGCTATCAGCGTTCACTTTTTTGAGAACGGATGGTGAAACAGTTCGATCCGAATCAATGGACTCACGCACAGTTGCAGGGATCTCGATGTGTACGTTGAAATCAGCAGGTGTTTCGGGCTCGTTTACCACCTGATTAGAGTTGCTTGGACCAGAAGTAGGATCGGGTCTGTCTGTTAAGCTTGAGGGCAGGAAATCGGAATCGTCGAATATGTCCCTGTTCGTCGACCATACACCGGTACACGTAAATCCTTTTACTGCATTCTGGGTACTTGCTGCTTTCATATATGCTTCTCCAAACAATCTTGCTACCTCATATTGGGAAATGATGCGTCCAACATGTGTTTTCTGAAATACAGATACCGCCCGCTTGAAGTATATCTAAGGGCCCATAAACACACGTATCAAGGGGCTGCATCCGATGCGTTGTGTGTGGAGCAAGTGACACAAAAGCCACATGATTTTTCGATGCGAACTTTAGTGCTTCGAGGTATTTGTGGGACTCATGGTTGTCCAGCACCAAAATAATCTTTTTTTCTACAGATGGTCTTACAGCGTCCACAAAATGCCGCAACCACTCCAAGAACGCTGTTCCATTAATCCATCCATTGTCCGTGCAAGTGCTGCTGACCCAGGTGGAGCCCTGTCCAGAAGTCTGTCCACCATTCGTTTTCGGCCGAAGACCAAAAATGGTGGCACAAAAGAACCAGCGGCATTACAGCAGCACACCACTGTCGTGAGTTTGCCCCGTTCGGCGCTAGAGATGATGCCGACCTGTTTCTTCCCGGTTCTAGAAAAGACCCTTGGAGGTTTATTACTCGTTGTTTGGATCCCTGTTTCATCTACTTTATAAATTCGAGTTGCATCAATATCGTGTTTAAGGATTTCTGTTTCAAGCAAATCAAAAAATCTCTCAACTTGAGGTATATTGAAGCCTCTAGCGCGTGCCACCGATGTTGGTTCTGGACGGCGCAGAGTTATGTCGGGGTGTCGTTTCTTAAAGCCAAAGTATCAATCTTCTCCAGCAATTCCATTTTGAAATGGATGAGCAATATTGTTTTTCTCAGCATATTGAAAAACCAGTTCCAAATATTCGTTTTTTGCTAACCCGAAAAACAGATTGTCCATGTGAAACACATACTCAAGCAGTTCTAACTCTGGAGCTTCTGTAAACACAGTTGTAAATCGTCCAAGCTTATTTTTTGAACAACCCTTCTTGATGTGTCTCTGCAGTGTTGACAAGTTGATGCCATATTTCTTGGCTGCACCATTGACGGATGGCCACGCGTGCGAAGCCGCGGGTAGGTATAATGATGGACCCAAGTTTCGTCCACAGTGACAAATCGACTCAAAAAATTCCGAGGATTACGCTTCATCATATCCAAACACAGTTTTGAAATTCGCTTTCGTTCGCGTTTTTGTTCGATTGCCATAAAATGTGGCACCCATCGTGCAGACAGCTTTGTCATACCCAAATCTTCATGCAGGATTTTATGTACTCGCTCAGTGGAGATGCCTGGTTCTCAGCTATTTCACGCACCTTCACTCGGCGGTCGTCGAGTACACAACAGCAACATCCTCAGTAGTGACTTCGATTGGGCGACCAGAGCGTGGAGCATCAGATGTGCTTGACCGACCACGTTTAAAATCATTTATCCAGTTATAAACAGTCTGCAACGTTGGTACGTTAGTGCCATGAACAGAATCAAGTTCAGTTTTTATTGTGGCAGCACTGCAACCCTTCATAAAAAAATGTTTTATAACGGCACGAAATTCAGATTTTTCCATAGTTGTTGAAAATTTACGAGTGATCACAGTTAAACAATGGTTAAACTGACAAAAACTTGTTTTTTTTTTGCTGAATTTTAGACAGTCTTCATTTGAAAATCAAATTTTGAAAGATTGTTTTATCAGAAAAAAGGTTTTATAAATAGTTTTTGAAAGGACTTATCAAACAGTCCTCGTATGTTGACTTTTTTTCTGCTATTCTAACAAAGTTATTTCCAATTTTATAAGTGCTTAGAACTTCAAATCGAAGAACTTTAGAATGAGCCCAACAAGTAATACAGGCTTCACTTACTCGGTCGATGATCGTGGCGCTAATAGAGCGTTTCTGGGGCAGCCGTAGCGCAGAGCTATCGGGTACGCCAGGCACCTGTAGGTTTCAAGCTAGGCAGCAAATATTGTAAGATTATTATACATACTACATACCTACAATAATAGTGAGGGTTAAGGAGCAGAATTATATCTTGTCATTTCCAATCTTATCAGCCATACTTTTGTCAGATTCGAGCCCTGGATGGAGAAGGTATTCAAGTTACACAGAAAGCACGCGCAGCAGACGCGGCCGCCGCCGGAGGTCACCGCGGCGCTGCCGCCGCGCCTGCTGGCGACGCCTCTGTCCACGATCTGCATCACGGTGCTGTTACCGACCGGCCTCTTCTTCGTGTTCTTCTATGTCGTAACGCACTGCACCGGCACTGCTGGAAACATTCCCTACCAGAACATACACAACTACGTAGCGACGTCGCCGTGGATAGAGCTCAAAACATACCCTCTCCATGAGATGCGGGTTGCAGTGAAGGCTGAGAGCTAAGTTAGTTTAGCTGAGCTCACATAGCTAGTACTGTAGGTATATAAACCGCTTCAGAAATGTGAGCCAAGCTGCTCAGCTCTCTGTCTGCCTACAACCTTATTAGTTAAGTATCTTTGGATTTTTTAATAAAGCATTCGAGGTGCAATTATTTTATTTTTGCCTCAATCTGTCCTCATCTATCTATACTTATAATAAAGCATTCGAGGTGCAATTGTTTTATTTTTGCCTCTATCTGTCCTCATCTATCTAAACTTATAATAAAGCATTCGAGGTGCAATTATTTTATTTTTGCCTCAATCTGTCCTCATCTATCTATACTTATAATAAAGCATTCGAGGTGCAATTATTTTATTTTTGCCTCTATCTGTTCTCATCTATCTATACTTATAATAAAGCATTCGAGGTGCAATTATTTTACTTTTGCCTCTATCTGTTCTCATCTATCTATACTTATAATAAAAAATTCGAGGTGCAATTATTTTATTTTTGCCTCTATCTGTTCTCATCTATCTATACTTATAATAAAGCATTTGAGGTGCAATTATTTTATTTTTGCCTCTATCTGTTCTCATCTATCTATACTTATAATAAAGCATTTGAGGTGCAAATATTTTATTTTTCCTCTATCTGTTCTCATCTATCTATACTTATAATAAAGCATTCGAGGTGCAATTATTTTATTTTTCCTCTATCTCTTCTCATCTATCTATACTTATAATAAAGCATTCGAGGTGCAATTATTTTATTTTTCCTCTATCTGTTCTCATCTATCTATACTTATAATTAAGCATTCGAGGTGCAATTATTTTATTTTTGCCTCTATCTGTTCTCATCTATCTATACTTATAATACAGCATTCGAGGTGCAATTATTTTGTTTTTGCCTCTATCTGTTCTCATCTATCTATACTTATAATAAAGCATTCGAGGTGCAATTATTTTATTTTTGCCTCTATCTGTTCTCATCTATCTATACTTATAACAAAGCATTCGAGGTGCAATTATTTTATTTATGCCTCTATCTGTTCTCATCTACCTATACTTATAATAAAGCATTCGAGGTGCAATTATTTTATTTTTGCCTCTATCTGTTCTCATCTATCTATACTTATAATACAGCATTCGAGGTGCAATTATTTTATTTTTGCCTCTATCTGTTCTCATCTATCTATACTTATAATAAAACAGTCGAGGTGCAATTACTTTATTTTTGCCTCTATCTGTTCTCATCTATCTATACTTATAATAAAGCATTCGAGGTGCAATTATTTTATTTTTGCCTCTATCTGTTCTCATCTATCTATACTTATAATAAAGCATTCGAGGTGCAATTATTTTATTTTTGCCTCTATCTGTTCTCATCTATCTATACTTATAATAGAGCATTCGAGGTGCAATTATTTTATTTTTGCCTCTATCTGTTCTCATCTATCTATACTTATAATAGAGCATTCGAGGTGCAATTATTTTATTTTTGCCTCTATCTGTTCTCATCTATCTATACTTATAATAAAGCATTCGAGGTGCAATTATTTTATTTTTGCCTCTATCTGTTCTCATCTATCTGTACTTATAATAAAGCATTCGAGGTGCAATTATTTTATTTTTGCCTCTACCTGTTCTCATCTATCTATACTTATAATAAAGCATTCGAGGTGCAATTATTTTATTTTTGCCTCTATCTGTTCTCATCTATCTATACTTATAATACAGCATTCGAGGTGCAATTATTTTGTTTTTGCCTCTATCTGTTCTCATCTATCTATACTTATAATAAAGCATTCGAGGTGCAATTATTTTATTTTTGCCTCTATCTGTTCTCATCTATCTATACTTATAACAAAGCATTCGAGGTGCAATTATTTTATTTATGCCTCTATCTGTTCTCATCTACCTATACTTATAATAAAGCATTCGAGGTGCAATTATTTTATTTTTGCCTCTATCTGTTCTCATCTATCTATACTTATAATACAGCATTCGAGGTGCAATTATTTTATTTTTGCCTCTATCTGTTCTCATCTATCTATACTTATAATAAAGCATTCGAGGTGCAATTATTTTATTATTGCCTCTATCTGTTCTCATCTATCTATACTTATAATAAAGCATTCGAGGTGCAATTATTTTATTTTTGCCTCTATCTGTTCTCATCTATCTATACTTATAATAAAGCATTCGAAGTGCAATTATTTTATTTTTGCCTCTATCTGTTCTCATCTATCTATACTTATAATACAGCATTCGAGGTGCAATTATTTTATTTTTGCCTCTATCTGTTCTCATCTATCTATACTTATAATAAAGCATTTGAGGTGCAATTATTTTATTTTTGCCTCTATCTGTTCTCATCTATCTATACTTATAATAAAGCATTTGAGGTGCAAATATTTTATTTTTCCTCTATCTGTTCTCATCTATCTATACTTATAATAAAGCATTCGAGGTGCAATTATTTTATTTTTCCTCTATCTCTTCTCATCTATCTATACTTATAATAAAGCATTCGAGGTGCAATTATTTTATTTTTCCTCTATCTGTTCTCATCTATCTATACTTATAATTAAGCATTCGAGGTGCAATTATTTTATTTTTGCCTCTATCTGTTCTCATCTATCTATACTTATAATAAATCATTCGAGGTGCAATTATTTTATTTTTGCCTCTATCTGTCCTCATCTATCTATACTTATAATAAAGCATTCGAGGTGCAATTATTTTATTTTTGTCTCTATCTGTTCTCATCTATCTATACTTATAATAAAGCATTCGAGGTGCAATTATTTTACTTTTGCCTCTATCTGTTCTCATCTATCTATACTTATAATAAAAAATTCGAGGTGCAATTATTTTATTTTTGCCTCTATCTGTTCTCATCTATCTATACTTATAATAAAGCATTCGAGGTGCAATTATTTTATTTTTGCCTCTATCTGTTCTCATCTATCTATACTTATAATAAAGAATTCGAGGTGCAATTATTTTATTTTTGCCTCTATCTGTTCTCATCTATCTATACTTATAATAAAGCATTCGAGGTGCAATTATTTTATTTTTGCCTCTATCTGTTCTCATCTATCTATACTTATAATAAAACAGTCGAGGTGCAATTACTTTATTTTTGCCTCTATCTGTTCTCATCTATCTATACTTATAATAAAGCATTCGAGGTGCAATTATTTTATTTTTGCCTCTATCTGTTCTCATCTATCTATACTTATAATAGAGCATTCGAGGTGCAATTATTTTATTTTTGCCTCTATCTGTTCTCATCTATCTATACTTATAATAGAGCATTCGAGGTGCAATTATTTTATTTTTGCCTCTATCTGTTCTCATCTATCTATACTTATAATAGAGCATTCGAGGTGCAATTATTTTATTTTGCCTCTATCTGTTCTCATCTATCTATACTTATAATAAAGCATTCGAGGTGCAATTATTTTATTTTTGCCTCTATCTGTTCTCATCTATCTATACTTAAAATAAAGCATTCGAGGTGCAATTATTTTATTTTTGCCTCTATCTGTTCTCATCTATCTATACTTATAATAAAGCATTCGAGGTGCAATTATTTTATTTTTGCCTCTATCTGTTCTCATCTATCTATACTTATAATAAAGCATTCGAGGTGCAATTATTTTATTTTTGCCTCTATCTGTTCTCATCTATCTATACTTATAATAAAGCATTCGAGGTGCAATTATTTTATTTTTGCCTCTATCTGTTCTCATCTATCTATACTTATAATACAGCATTCGAGGTGCAATTATTTTATTTTTGCCTCTATCTGTTCTCATCTATCTATACTTATAATAAAGCATTCGAGATGCAATTATTTTATTTATGCCTCTATCAGTTCTCATCTATCTATACTTATAATAAAGCATTTGAGGTGCAATTATTTTATTTTTGCCTCTATCTGTTCTCATCTATCTATACTTATAATAAAGCATTTGAGGTGCAAATATTTTATTTTTCCTCTATCTGTTCTCATCTATCTATACTTATAATAAAGCATTCGAGGTGCAATTATTTTATTTTTCCTCTATCTCTTCTCATCTATCTATACTTATAATAAAGCATTCGAGGTGCAATTATTTTATTTTTCCTCTATCTGTTCTCATCTATCTATACTTATAATTAAGCATTCGAGGTGCAATTATTTTATTTTTGCCTCTATCTGTTCTCATCTATCTATACTTATAATAAAGCATTCGAGGTGCAATTATTTTATTTTTGCCTCTATCTGTTCTCATCTTTCTATACTTATAATAAAGCATTCGAGGTGCAATGGTCTAGGGCACGGAAAAAGTTTTTTTTTTAAATCGTGTCTTCTGTATGATCGTTCGCGCATCACGTAAAAACTACTGGACCGACTGCGATGCGGTTTTCACTATTGGATAACTTAGGGTTAGACTTAAAAACTGCGGTACTTGGTATCTTAACGCACGCGTGGTTATTTCTCTAGGTTAAAAGTACCCTATGTGCTATTCCAGGACCTAAATTACCAATATTTGATCAAAATTCCTTCAGCCGTCAATATTTTTTTTTTATCGATTGCTCGGTTTCTACACATAGGATTGAAATACCAAGTACACCAGTTTTTAAGTCATACCCTAAGTAATCGCCACAGTAACAACCGCATCGCAATCGGTCCAGTAGTTTTACGTGATGCGCGCACAAACATACTAATTGTATTCTTGTTCAGTAGCTTTTGTGCGTGTGCATTGAGTGAGCACCTTCTGAAAAAAATGAAATAAATTAAGTTATTTAGTAAAAGCTCTAAAATAATTGTAAAACCAATGTATCTATTTGTAAAAAGATAAAACAAATCATAAATCATTGAATGTGGGCTCACTCAGTTCTCACAGAGGACCGGCGAGAAATGCAAATGTATAAAGTTTACACAGAAACCTTGTGAACTAGTTGTAGTAAAATCTGCGTAGAGTTATGGTCTTTAGTTACAGGTTGCCTAGTGCCTTATTTAAACATTTACAAATATTTAATTGTGCTCACTCAATCCACGAATTTCAAAAGGCCCGATTTCTGACAAACCAACTATAGAAAGAAATTTCATTATATATCTAGTTTTAGATAATATTCAATAGGACTTCGTAACACATAAAACGAACTATTATCATGATACGTATTGGAGTTAAAAATTGTTATATGTTTCCAACAATGTGTGGATTGAGTGAGCACATGCTCACTAAACAGTCATAGTGCTAGTTATATGTTTCCAACAATGTGTGGATTGAGTGAGCACATGCTCACTAAACAGTAAGTAATAAACAGTCATAGTGCTAGTTATATGTTTCCAACAATGTGTGGATTGAGTGAGCACATGCTCACTAAACAGTCATAATGCTAGTTATATGTTTCCAACAATGTGTGGATTGAGTGAGCACATGCTCACTAAACAGTAAGTAATAAACAGTCATAGTGCTAGTTATATGTTTCCAACAATGTGTGGATTGAGTGAGCACATGCTCACTAAACAGTCATAATGCTAGTTATATGTTTCCAACAATGTGTGGATTGAGTGAGCACATGCTCACTAAACAGTAAGTAATAAACAGTCATAGTGCTAGTTATATGTTTCCAACAATGTGTGGATTGAGTGAGCACATGCTCACTAAACAGTAAGTAATAAACAGTCATAGTGAACTCAAATAATCGTCTCTGTAGTCTACCAGGTATTCAGCTTTGTGATATCTCACACTCTCTGACGGTATAGGTTTGATATCCCCTCCTTCCTAATAATACTATTCACGAGCAATAACTATTCCCGTTGTCCAACGGGGGGAAAAAGCGTTGTTAACGCTACTAAATTATTTGCGTTGTCCCCCAGTAGCGAACATCGGGAAGAAATGAGTTGCACTTGCCCCCTCAGTGGTGGATATCGAAACTGACCGTGGCATTGTCCCTCACTACTTTTATAACTATTATAATATTACTGTTTTATGGCTGAAGTGACAGGTGTCAAAGTGAAGCTTTATTTTATGCACTAGCTGTGCCCCCCCAGGTCATTTCATTTAAAAGTAGCCCATACGTGTTATTCCAGGACCAAAAGTACCTATAATGTACAATATACCTACTACATTTCTTCAAAGTTCGTCCAACGGTCAAATAGTTTTTGATCGATTGATTGCATCTAATCATCAGATTAAGATACCAAGTACCCCAGTTTTTAAGTCATACTCTAAGCTATCCAAGAGTGAAAATCGCATCGCAATTGGTCCAGTAGATTTACGTGATCTGCAAACAAACATACAGACAGACACGATTTTTAAAAACGTTCTATTCTTGTTCAGTTGCTTATTTTAAGTACCCTAGACAATTTATTTTATAATTATCTTCATTGTACAGACTTTTTCGTTCTTTTTGCTTTACTAGCTGTCCGCGGCTTCACATGTGAGGTCATTTTTCTAGGTTTAAAGCACTCTATATGCTATATACCAGGACCTAAAATACCAATATACATTTGATCAAAATTTCTTCAGCCGTCAAAAATATTTTTATTGTTTGTTCGGCTTCTACTCATCGGATTGAGATACCAAGTAAGCTTATAAGTCACCAACTTAACCCCGTCCTTCGCCGCAATCTTTATTAATCCTTACCTAAATTATTGGCTTTGGGCCGGTTCATATATCTTAAAACCTAACAAACCGTTTTCGCTTACTGTCCATTAGCTTTTGACTTAAACTCCATACAAAAATCCTTCAAAAAGTTTTTATAGGAATGGGGGTTATTAGTATATAATAATATGACAATCCTTACATAGCCAGTTAGCTTAGTTACATAGCCAGTTCATTATCTTAGCACAATTTTATTACCAGGGAATTCCTTATGAATCTTTGCACTTTGGCATAAACAGTAGGCTCTAAAATAGTGCACAGATACAAACTTCACTGTTGTGATGACAAACAAGAGCTTCAACAGATATTATCCAATTTTAATATTCACATTACTAACATTAAATTAAAGCAACAATAAAATTAAACTAAGCATGTAATCAGAAGTTAAGTTTTCAGCAGTTATTCTTTCTTTTCTTCTAGTTTCCGCCTCCACACTTTAACTTTACCGCGGAGTTCTCGCAGCCTTCTCATTTCCTCCTTGAAGTCTTGGTGCTCATCACGGAAGAGACCATACTCCCTCAATTTGAGCATCAGCTTGCCCGTCTCGACATGCCGCGGGTAGTAGTGTGTGATTTCTTCGTTTGTGTGCAACGGTCTCTGGGAGAATATCTTCACAACTTTCATAGACTTGTCGTTTGTGGGTATGGCGACTTCTCCAAAGATTCTATTGGAGAGACGTTTCATGCGGCGAGCATAGTTAGTCGACGCGTTAATCAGCTGCGAATACTTAACGTAGCTCGTAGCCATTGTTTACCTGGAAAATTAAGGTTAGGTACATGAACAATCTACGAAAAGTCTACAATAACAATATCATATATTACATACTAAAACAGTAGAACGGTTGATAAATCTAAATACCTAGTATGTACAGTAAATAAATTATTAAATTAATTTGATTGTTCCGAAAAATTACGGCCAATATTACGCGACCAAATAATGTACAGTCAATAATACGCGACCAATATTACGTGGATTGGCGTCGTAGTATCAGGGTGTACATTTGGTTGCGTATTATTGGCCGTGTAATATCACCCAGTGCTGATTTTGTACAGTCAATAATACGCAGCCAGGATTACGAAGCCAAAGTATGTACATGTAATAACAGGGTGTGAATTATTGTGTAATACGGGCCTTACACTTTTTGTACAGGCGATAATGTACAACCAATATTACGTATACATCACAGATTCAAATATAGAATTGTCATAGTCAAAGCTTCGTTTGCACGTTCCAGTATCCTTTTACCACAGATTATGAATCGCGATTGCTCCGGCGCTGCGAGAAGTGCTGCCTCCGTCCTTGCGTAACAAAGCACAGGTACCAACGCTGGCCTCCGCAGCTTCGGCTTGTTGGTCGACCAGCCTTCGCCGCTCCAGCTCACCTGATGGGGATGTTCAGCTGATGGGGGCTGCACTCCCTCTGCGCCTCCGGATGTTTAAAAACACTCTAGTGTAGGGCAGACAAGACCACGTGGAGTCGGGGTTGGCCTATTTGGTTCTGTGACAGTTTTTTTCTTCTTGACACTCGCCTACACAAACGAGGCAACAAGGAGTGATTCTAGCTTTGTCTATGGTTGGCTTCGTATTATTGGCAGTGTAATATTGATCGTACAAAATCGGCACGGGCAGATATTACGTATCCAGTTGTACACGTAATATTGGTCGCGTAATACTGTCCGTGCGTTATCAACCTGGACTGATTTTGTACAGGCAATAATACACGGCCAGTATTAACCGTACAAATATTATTTATTTATTTATTATTTAGCACACAAATACAATGTACAAGGAGGACTTGCTAAGTAGCATATTCTACCAAAAAAAAATGCAAGAAAAATGGTAGCGGTGCAGTAAAAAAATAAATAACGAAAGTGAATAGAAATAGGGACCTAGCTATAAACTAAAATTTTAGGAATAAATAAAATAAAACATAAGAATATTATAAGTAATATACTGTCGGGGCTGGTTGTTATTTGGAATAATGTTCAGTCTATGTCTTCAAAGTAATTGATCTAGCCCAATTAAATAAAAACACTTGAGTTAAATCACATAGTAGTTTTAATCACGTTTGTATACAAAGACCTGGCGGAGACGACTGCCGACGGAGGGGGGCGCTCGGACAGCCGCTCTACAGTTTTGCTTACTGTGCTAAATATAATATGTCACTACACATTCCCCCTCTTTAATTAAAAAAAAATAATTAAGGGTAAACTCCAAAAACTTCCAAAATTACATTTTCATAACAATAAAATATATATTTTTGATTGAGGCTTAAAACATTCAACTTGACTTAAAACAATACGTATGCTTCTGAAATATGGGTGGCATCATGTTATATATCATGTATTATACGGGATTTGCTGACGGTGTCGTTGCGTACGGCGGAGCGGTCGCGGTGGGTGGCGGCGGCGCGCCGGCGCCGGCTATCTGCCCTCGCAACCACGCTGCTATCTGCCCTTTCAGCTTTCTCCAAATCAGTAGTAAAATAATAGTCGCGAACAAACTCAAAATCACTAGTAACATGAATATGAATATGATAAATGCGATTCCATATTTACTGTTCCGTTTTGTGCGATAACGACCTCGCCTTTCTTCTCTTCTTTACTCTGCTCCTTTCCCATATTATCACGACGAAAAACAAACGTTCGTATGGAATGCGACTGCACAAAATAATGAGTGGAAACGCGGTAACATGAATATGAATATGAATATGACCCATATTTCTGCACATACAACCATTTACTTAACATTAAATACGAGTAGTTACATGCTAGAATTACTAATTGCAAAAATGCTAACTAAAGGAGTTTATAAGTATGCGGCTTTGCAAAGATGCCGATTATACTTATAAATACTATGTAGTGTTCGTGCATCTTTTTACAACTAAACTAAATTACGATACATTTGCGATACATTTATACGTTATTCAATATACTACTCGAATTATACGTCATTTTGAAAACGGATCGGCGTTCGTACGGCTCGTCCAGATCTAGTTTTCCTGCTGGCTGCACCGGAGGCATCTGTGTTGGTACCGCCGGTAGTGTGGCTCTGTGATACCGGGCTCGACGAGTCTCTCTCTGCATTAGTTGATGCATTAGATCGTTCCTCCGTGCCTGGGATCTTTAGCGGCACGGGGCTCTGTGAGCCTCTCTGCGAAACGATCTGTTCGCCGTCGTCAGCTAGCAATAGATACGCTGGTTTTAATCTATCTATTGATATACGCGTGGTTTTGCCGTTGATGTTCAGTACGAAAACCTTTTCCCCTCTATTTATTACGGGATATGGGCCGTCATAAGTGGGTTGAAGAGGTTTCCTTACCGCATCATGCCTAACGAATACATAATTTGCCGTTCTTAAATCGGGATGCACGAAAACTGCACGAGAATTGCTATGACTTGACCTTGGAACCGGTTTGTATTTTCTAATCGAATCTCTAATGCGGTCGACTAAAGTCGCGGGATCGCTTACTTGTTTGGTGACGTCAAAAAATTCGCAGGGAATTCTTATTGATTGACCATATACCATTTCTGCTGCGCTTACCCCGCTATCACGTCTGATAGCTGATCGCAAACCTAGTAAAACCGTCGGTAACTCATCTACCCACGACGTACAGTCTAGGCGTGCAGTAAGGGCAACTTTGAGAGAGCGATGCCACCGTTCTATCATTCCATTACTTTGTGGGTGGTATGCGGTGGTGCGAAACTTCTCTACCCCCATGTACTGCATCAGACGAGTAAAAAGCGTACTTTCAAATTGACGACCTTGGTCGCTAGTGATGCGATGACATATACCAAACCGTGCTATCCAGCCGTCATATACTACCTTTGCGACTGTGTTAGCAGTTATATCCTTGACCGGGAAAATCTCGGGCCATCTAGTACATCGGTCTATTATAGTGACTAAGTACTTGTAACCTTCCTTTGTTTCGGGTAATGGGCCTACTATGTCTAAATTGAGGTGTTCAAACCTGGCAGACGGTAGAAACTGTTGTAGGTCGGAAACCGTGTGCCGTTGCACCTTCGAACGTTGACATTGTACACAAGCTTTAGCCCATAAACCTATATTTCGATTCATTCCTGGCCAAAAGAATTTTTGAGTGATCATACTGCGTGTCGTCCGTATACCTGGGTGACTTAGATTATGTACAGCATTAAAGACAATCTTGCGAAATGACTCGGGTACATAAGGTCTGA
Source organism: Alsophila aescularia (assembly GCA_946251855.1). Taxonomy (NCBI): domain Eukaryota; kingdom Metazoa; phylum Arthropoda; class Insecta; order Lepidoptera; family Geometridae; genus Alsophila; species Alsophila aescularia. The sequence goes on along the minus strand of OX276379.1, from coordinate 3,605,599 downwards.
CGTTGCAAGTAGATACCTCGCAATATACCTGTAAATTGCATCCGGGCAAACTGACACGTTTCAACTGAATGTTACCTGATATGTTATTCGAAGTAACATACTCGTCGTGGGACTGTGCTTCTGCCAATGCTGCATAATCGATGGCTGACGGGCAATATACTGTCTCTACCCTAGATAAGGCATCTGCACATTGGTTATCTGAACCGACTATGAACCTTATGTCCGTGGTAAACTCACTTATAAACATCAGCTGCCGTGTTCGCCGTGGCGTCTCTTTGTCTGTACCTATCTTTTTGAATGCATGTACTAGTGCTTGATGGTCAGTATACACAGTAAGGGTACGACCTTCATGCATGTTCCTAAAAAATTGAATGGCCATGTAAATAGCCAGCAACTCACGATCGTAAGCAGAGTACTTACGTTGAACTGCTGATAGCGCTTTGGAAAAGTATCCCAACGGCTTCCAAGTACCTTGATGCAGCTGCTGCAGTACTGCTCCCACACAGGTGTCAGATGCGTCGGTCATGAGCGCTAATGGGACCCCTGGTAAAGGATGGAACAACATACAAGCATTTTTCAAGCTCTCTTTACATTGTTGGAAAGCATTCTCCGCTAATTCAGTCCATTCAATTTTAGTACTATCATTTTTTTTAACTCCATGCAAATACGCATTTAATACCGACTGATAAGACGCGGCCTGTGGAAGATGAGCGCGGTAAAAATTTAACATTCCCAAAAAACGACGTAGTTGAGCTACTGTCTGTGGTTTCGGGTAATCTTCTATCGCCTGCACCTTATCTTCCAAAGGGCGTATCCCCTCAGTTGATACTTCGTAACCCAAAAAATCTAGTTTATTTTGGCCAAAACAACATTTAGATAGATTGATAGAGATTCCATACTGGGTAAATCGTTCTAAAACTTGAGCTAAGTGTCGTTCGTGGCTGATGACGTCAGAACTGGCTACTAACACATCGTCGATATAACAGTATATAAAATCTAACCCTTGCAGCACCGTGTCGTTCATAAAGCGTTGGAATGTTTGAGCCGCGTTCCTTAGACCAAAAGTCATGCGTGGGAACTCAAACAAACCAAACGGCGTTATGATAGCGGTTTTTTCTACATCATCAGGCCAGATCTCAATAAAATGATATGCACGATTTATGTCTAGACGCGAGTATATAGTCTTATTAGCAAGTACATAGGTAAAATCTTGCAGTCGCGGTATAGGGTAACGATCCGGTTTTGTGATCGCGTTGAGTCGCCGATAATCGCCGCAGGGTCTCAACTCACCATTCTTCTTGGGAACTACATGCAATGGACTGGCCCATGGACTTTTGGAGGGCCTGCAGATTCCCATCTCTTGCATGACGCGGAACTCTTCCTTCACCTTGGCATACCTGTCCGGGTGCAGTGGTCTCGCTCGAGCGTACACTGGTGGGCCGGTGGTCTCTATGTGGTGATATACAGAGTGCTTAGATGGTTCCCTGAAAGAAACTGGTTTGGTTACATCCGGATATTTTTGCAAAAGTTCGGCATACGGATGCGTAATGTCCACTGCGTATATCGGTGAATCACTGTAAGGCACTATTGGCGCGATAACACACAAATTAGTCGTTTTGTCCACTAACTTTTGTTCACTTATGTCTACCAATAGTTTATAGTGTTTTAGAAAATCAGCACCAAGAATAGGCTGTTTCACGTCCGCGATAATGAATGTCCAACGATAAGGTCGTCTCAGCTTGAAATTTAATACCAAAGTCCGAGTACCGTAAGTCCTTATCTCTGAGCCATTCGCTGCATATAGTTTATAGTCCGAAACTGCACTACTTGTAAAACGTTTTTTTGTTACCGGAATTACCGAAACTTCCGCACCTGTGTCCACTAAAAATTTATGTCCACTAGTTAAGTCTGTTACACAAAGACGGTGACTCTCCGCTATTGTACAGATTACCGCCTCTATCTGTACACGTCCTAGTTTTCCTGGTTTTTCCAGGCGCAGGGCTGAATGCACTTCCTAGCGCGTGTCTTGAAACGGTAATGATAGAAACATAACCAATCCGGGCTCCTTGGATTGCGTGAGTTGCTGCGGGTTCTTGGAGACACACGTGAGGTCCCGCTGCTGTCCCTTTGTCTGGCTCGCCCTCGCTCCAAGTTATTTAGTCTTAGGTTGATTTTTGCAATCTCCGCTAAAACTTTATCTAGGCCATTATTGGAGGTATGCACAACCTCGGCAATTTGCACAGGCCGAGTTGTCTCCACGATCTTGTCGGCTATGACACTTAAGTTTTCTAACTCCAAATTGTCCGTGACCGCCAGCACCGCTCTGGCTGCTTGAGGCATATGACCTTGCCACAATATGCGCAGGGTATCATCGGGTATTTTGCCTCGCGCGAGATCTCTCATCCGGCGTAGCAGTTGGGATGGTTTCTGGTCTCCCAACTCCATTTCTCCGATAAGCTTTTGTATCTGTCTATTCTCGCTCTCTTCATAAATCTGCAACAAGCGGTTTTTCAAAGCTTCGTACTTCCGATCGGGCGGGTTAACGATCAAATCTGTCACTTGAGTTATCGCGTCTTTTGTTAATTTGGATAGTATCACGTTGAATTTTGAGTCGTCCCCAATTTTTTGTGGTGCTAAAATCGCTTCGGTCCGTATAAACCACACTCTGGGCTGATCCTCCCAAAAATCTGGTATTTTCTGAGTAAGCGACAAAGCTGAACAGGTAGTCCCCGGCTGATCCATTTCGTCTACCTTCGGTTGCTGTGGGTCGACCGGTGTTTCGAGTGCTGGATTCATTTTGTAACAATTAAATATGAGTCGCTGATTTCACAACAAAAATGTTCACTAAAAATAAAAAATAAAATTTTTCTGCGTATTCACTATAGTCTGGGGTCACCAATGTCGGGGCTGGTTGTTATTTGGAATAATGTTCAGTCTATGTCTTCAAAGTAATTGATCTAGCCCAATTAAATAAAAACACTTGAGTTAAATCACATAGTAGTTTTAATCACGTTTGTATACAAAGACCTGGCGGAGACGACTGCCGACGGAGGGGGGCGCTCGGACAGCCGCTCTACAGTTTTGCTTACTGTGCTAAATATAATATGTCACTACAATACTAATATATTATAATATTATTATCACTTATCATTAAGTACGACAGGAGAAAAAAAAGAAGAAGATAATTAAAAATATTTAAAAAAAAACAGTTTATAAAGAATCCATACTATATCTAGGAACAAAAAGTTAGAATGTCTATTGGCAACGCATTCCACAGTCTTACCGCTACAACGGAGAAGGAGTTGTCCAGAAAGGAGGAAAGGTGCTTAAGAGTAGCAAGAAGTAGGTTACTGGAGGACCTAAGATGACGCTCGTGAGTGTTACTAAGGTATTGAAAAGATTCTTTGAGATACCTAGGAGTATTGGGATCATTAAGTACCGAAAAAAGAAGGCCAAGAATCCGAACATTTCTTCGCTCACGAATAGGTAACCACCGAAGTTTCGCTCTGTATTCAGAAATGTGGTCGTACTTATGTAGACCAAAGATAAATCTTATGCACGTGTTCAAGAGACGATCTAACTTGTTGAGAAGTACAGAGTTAAGGGTGACGGCCGGTTGGTCTAGTGGCTAGAGATCCTAGGAACGAAATCAAACGGTCGCGGGTTCGAGTCCTGCAAGGTGCAATCATTTGTGTGATGAGCAGAAATATTTGTTTCCGAGTCATGGATGTTGATATTCGTATTTATGTATGTTTATCCGTTATCTAGTGCCCATATTACAGGGTATCCTAGTTTGGGGCTAGGTAATTGGTGTGGAATTGTGAAAAAAAAAAAAAAAACGACAGCATAATCTATAAGAGGCAAGAGAAAGGAATTAACGAGGGTGATTTTGGTAGTAATAGGAAGGAAGTTTTTAAGCCGAATAATAGAGTGAAAGGAAGAGAAGAATTTACGAGAAATTTATTTTACGTGTTCCGACCAGCAAAGACTGGAGTCAATGATGACACCCAAGTCTTTGACGGTGAAAGAGAAATAAATTATGCAGCCATCGTAAGAAAGAGAAAGAAGATCAGATACATTGACTTTGACAAGCTGACGCGAGCTGCCGATAATAATAATGGCTTGGCACTTGTTTGGGTTAACTGCAATCCCGTAGCTGTCAGACCATGTGTGAAGATTAAATAGATCAGCATTGAGCAGATATTACGAATCCATGTACTCGTAATATCTGGCCGTGTAATATTGTCTGTACAATACTAGTCGTACATTATTTTGGTCGTGTATTATCGTAAATAACACAAGTTATTTATTCGGGAGACGATTCGGGAGACGGGAACTATGTGGTCGGGCCCCAGTGGCCCAATTACAGAACTTGGCTACAATCGGATTGTCACTTTTTTCATAGCAAAATCGACTCTATCGCAAAGCATTATTGAATTTGACGGCTTGAAACCGTCATGATCAACATTACGTATTCGCACTGCAGACGCACACAACACTTGCTTTAGCTAGTATAAACAAGCTCGCTTTGAGACACGATTTCAGTCTCGACCAAACTGAAAACTCTCGACCCGTGCGAGAGTGCTAGTTTATTGCGAATATAATCGAAAAAACAACATTTTTAATGGCTTGCTATGCAGTAAAATGGTGTGGAAAGTCAGCCAAAACGTCAAATTATCAAAAAGTTGGCATTACGTTTCACCGGTAAGTAATTTTGTATTTTTTTTCTGATATACTACGAGCCAAGCGGATTTCAATTTATACTGGTTCCACAGGTCATGAGCATCATGGAAAAATAAATAATAGTTTAAAAAAACTAAAAACCAAACTAAAAAATAGAAAATAAGTTTTAATAATTTTGAATTAAATAAGAAAAAAATGTTTTGTTTCAAAAAAATCGTGGGGTGCATGGGTCAATAGTTATAAATATTTCATTGATAGATATGAGAAGAAGGATTGTCATTTCGATAATATCTTAAAAAGCACCCCACGCTTTTTTTTTTCTTATTTACACTATTAAAATTTATTTTCTATTTTTTAGTTTTTTTAAACTATTATTTATTTTCTACTTTTTAGTTTGGTTTATTTATAAGAGCGTTTTTTTTTCTTTGAATTATTGCATTGTCATCGGCCTTTGACAGGTGTGCAAAATTTGAATGAAAAAACGTTTAAAGTGGGTCAAAATAGCGTCCAAAGGAGTCGGTTACAAACATACAAGTGAAGCTAATATAAAGCGTATAATAAGCACGCGTTGATGTCTTTTTGAAAAATCTCTTTCACTCATTACGCTAAGTACAATAGTTATCCCTGTCTAACAAGAGCACGTGTAAGCTAGTGTTGGGATATCATAAAATATTCTCATCTTGGTACATATCGATATTACAACCAAATTATTTAGAATACCGTATCACAAAAGTTATTTTGTTTATATACGAATAACAAACTATCGCGGAATACGGTTAAAGCTTGAAGTGTGGTTAATAGGTACTTGATTGCATTAAGATGTAAACGAAGATAGAATTAAAATACAATTTTTTACAGGTTTTACGAAAAAAGCTTTTGAAGCTTTGAAATTCAAGACAGCATAGACAAACAAGCCTATTTATTGCTGTATTGTTTTCGACGAAATGAAAATTGAGCAAAGTAGAGAAGACATACGGTTTTGTACATTTTGGCAAGGTGCTTTTTTTCTTATAAATAAATACATTAAATAATATCCTCATACATTTAGTTTTCTTAGTACCTACTGCCATTCTGCCACTTTGATGACGTCGTTTGACCATCGTGCAGGTGGTCTGACTCTTAAACTAAGTCCTTCTCTTGGCCACCACTCCGCCACTTCCACATCCGCTTGGCGCAGGAGTGGAAATAGAAGCGTGCACATGAGGAGGCCCAACAGTAGCTTGATGTAGGGTGATATAGATAGAAAGATAGTACCTACCCATTTTAGGCGATCAATCAAAACTCAAAGCTAGTAAAAGTGGGCAAGAATATTTTTTATCTGCTATGTAAACCAAAAACTGATATGAATATATTTTTTATGTACAATGCTCTAGGCATCTAAGTATCGTTAATCTATTTAAAGAAATTCAACTTTTATTAAGTTTGATTGTTTTCTCGAGTTTATCTCAAAAAGCATAATTTTGCGATTAAGCAAAATCAAAAATATTTTGATTGGCCCTGCAGTCCCATCACTATGGTCAGTACATTTCTATTGCGACCCCTATCTTCTTTGTAGTTTGCGAGTGCGATCTGCGGCCTGATTAACTTGGTTACAATCGGATTATCACTTTTTGCATAGCAATTTCGATTCGCAAGGAATTAGTGATATCGATACTGACAATCCGATTGAAGCTAAGATCTAAAGCGTATGATCACAATTGGCGTTCCCTTTGGCCATTTGTGGACGAAATTAGCGTTCTGAACGTTTTCGATCACCGTTCGTTTTGCGAGTTTCGATGACATGTTGACATAGGAAAATTGGCGTTAATTAGTCAGGAATAGGGTCGTTTTTTTATTCAGTTTAGAAAGGAGTGTCAAAAGTTGCAAAAATGACAAAAGTGTTGAAAATGTTCAAAGAAAACGGCTTGTTAAAGATGTACATTTCGAAACTGTCCACAACGCCAAATCATCATCTCGAACGCAGGGATATTTGTAGTTTGTGGGGCTGGGGAGGAACAAGTTTGGTCTATGATGTTTTCTCCGTTTTATTTGTAATTTTGCATCACAGATATTTGCATTTCGTAATAGTGCTGTATGTGTACCATCAACATGCGAATACGCGATTAGTCACACGTGGATTCACATCGAGATACCAGAGATACGTTAGAGGAGCAGTGTTTTGTGCTATCTGATCTGTTGTGTTCAACCCATCAGAGTTCAAAACTTGGTGTCAATGTTTGGGGACCATGCATACCAAAATAGGCATATTATGCAGGAGTTCGAGGACATAGAAGTGCATAAAACTAGCGTTTCCGTGTTCGTAGCGTTGTTCTACTTGGAGATGCTTTACGTGTTGATCATGACCCTGTCGATTTTGAACAGATTGAATCAAAACATGCCTTCGTAAATCAGGTACAGGTATTATCGTAAATTTATACAAGATGAATTACTGTTTATTGGGCCTATCTGTACTGTTTACTAAGACTAAACATGCACAGTCTTTATTTTGTAGGGCATGGGGCGTTGCACTTTTTGCAGTTGTCTATTTAATTGTACCTATGGGAATCTCATTGTATTTCCCTGTGAGTCAATAAACCCTACACCCTACGTTCTACACCCTCCCCCCCACCCCCCTTCACCCTCTCCCCCCCTAAAATCGTGGGTCAAGCTTGTACAGTGGTCCCGTATAATAGTAGCTGTAAAAATAAAGACAACCATTACATACAAACCATTTACATATGTTGTGGAAATAATTCGATTAACAAATGGCCCAAAAGGGATTGTAGAGTGTGTGAGCAGGTACCTAAGCGATTCCTTCAGAAACTTGTTCAGGGTGCTCAGGGAGGTGAGCCGAAGTGGAAGGGGGGCACAAAGTTCGCACCTTTGGGTTTTTCACTTACATCTTTAAAATGGTGCTTTACATTTCTTGGACTAATTGAAAGCCCTTAAAATTTTCCACAACTTTTCTACTATACACTTTTTTCCATATTTCAACCTTTTACGAGCTACACGCTTTGGATAAGTGAAAATAAAAGTTATTCAGCGTTATGGGCATTACCTGATGTGTACCTCCATGTGGTGAAGGCAGTAATCATCATCATCATCATCATCATGTCAGCCTTTAGAATTCCACTGCTGAACCATTGCCACTTCAGCTTGCAAACCCTGAGAGCTATGTTGGTAACCTTCGTTCTTCTACGGATTTCCTCATTTCTGATTCTATCACGTAGTGAAACACCGAGCATAGCTCTCTCCATTGCAACTCTGAGCTTGTGTATGAGACCAATAGTTAGCGACCACGTCTCAGTGCCGTATGTCATCACTGGCAACAGGCACTGATTATAAACTTTCATCTTGAGGCTCTGCGGCTCTGAAGGCGGTAATAGTTTGAGAGAAGAAGAAGTATTTTTGTCCAATCCTATCAACAAAAGTCAGTTCATCTCCTTAGTACAGACCAAGCTTCAGGAGAATGGAATACACTCTCCAAGCCACTGATGATGCTGACTTCCTTATTGTGAAGACTGCTGTGGAACAATCCACTCGTAGTTATGTAGGTGTTGTTGGTGAGGATATGGATCTCTCTGTCCTTTTGTTAGCTTCTCCCGCCTAAGACATACTGCTGCGAAACCTGGCCGAGGGAAAACCAAAACAATTGCACTGTCCACACAAGAGATGCAACAGCATAGATTTGAACACATCCTATTCTTATATTAATTTACCGGCTGTGACACAACATCTGCAAGTTTCAGAATAAACAAGGTGGGTTTCTCAAAACTGTACTAGAAATCATCAAGTAGTAGTGCAGTGATATTTATAACTCTTCATCTACTCACGGTGAGGTTGAAGAAGCTAGATGTACTTCCTCAAATGGTATGGGGCCCCAGCAAGACTGACATCCCTCAACCAGTATTGCATCCAGTCGTTCATGAGGTCAGTGGCAAACATCGGCTGTCTCCCACCAATTGAGAGCACAGCTAAACAGCATTCCCGGCGCACCTACCCCTAAGTGCAGCAGTAGCTCCGGAATGAGCTGCCTCCTCAAGAGTGGGGGTAAAAACATTTAGGAGACACACTGGTGCCAATAACAACAGAAGATTCACCAGCACCACAGTCCTACTGAAAACAATATTTTGCCGCTGATCCAAGGATTGTGGCAAGTGTGGATGTGGGAAAGAAATGCTGAACTGTTTTGCGGAGTGTCTCCACTACCAAAGGATATGCTTCAAATGGTGACTCTGTTGACTAGAACGACAATGAAGATGTTGTAGAGCCTCTTTAGCAAGAACCACCAACCGCTGAGGATGAGGATGCCATGGAAAGAGAACCCACTCCAGGACCCTCACGGCCTAAGAAGATGAAAACGTAATTGGCATACGTATACAATATAAGTTATAGTTTAGATTAGACAATATGAAGGAATATTGGGTAAAAATCGCTTAGGTACCTGCTCACGCACTCCACAACTCCTTTATTGACTGGCTTAAAATGTTAGCTGACCAATGCTCGTAAATAGCTTGACAAAAAATATGACATTTAGAACCTTATTTGGCTCTTTGGATGGACTGCTGATGCAACCACCACCACAATTATTTACAGACTTGTTCTAACACTACCAAATGCTAGATCCTTTTCTGTCCAAGTCCTTTCCTCTACCTTTACTATCCAGCCAGTGCATGCCTCAGCCAAGTGAGCTACTTTTTTCCCAATTTGTTGGTTCCTGTCTTATAATTATTGAAAAATCATAATGTATCCACTTTTGCCCTTGCCTTTAATATAAGCTTCATTGGCCTGGAGGTCTGCTTCAACCATCTACTAAGTAAAAGGGAAGCCTGCCTGAGATTATTCCGGATAACCGGTTGACTGGTAGTGACCCTGACTGTGAAGTCAACCAAAGGTTGCTGGTTTGAATCCAGCAAGGTGCAAACATTAGCGTGATGAGCAAAAATGTTTGTTTCAGAGTCATGGATATAATATTTGTATCTCTGTATGTTTATTTGTTATCTAGTACCCATAGTAACGGTATCCTAGTTTGGGACTAGGTAGTGTAGTTATTGTGATTGTTCTGAATATATTATTATAGTATTACACTAGCTGTGCCCGCGGTTTTGCCCGCATGAAAAAGCCTATATGTATTATTCCAGGGCTAAAACTACCTATACAGTACAATGTACTACAATTCTTGAAAATTCGTTCAGCCATCAAATAGTTTTTTATCGATTGCTTGGCATCTAATCATCGGATTAAGATACCAAGTACCCCAGTTCTTAAGTCAAACCCTAAGCTATGCAATAGTGAAAACCGCATCACAATCTGTCCATTAGTTTTCACATGATGCGCGACCAAACATACAGACAGACGAGATTTTAGAAAATGTTATATTCTTGTTCAGTAGCTAATTTTAAATACCCTAGATCATTTTTTTTATTCTCTTCTTTGTACATACTTTTTCAACATTTGCAGATTGTTTTTATGATTTTTAATGGGGTTGTAATATTGTAAAATTGTTTGTTTAAATAAATTGAATTAAATTCAAATAAATTGATTACAGACATAATGGTGGAGCCGACAGTGAGGCTGTATTTAGAAAAGGGGGTTAAGGAAGACCTCTTTGTGGATACAATCGCCCTGCCTCACCATCAAAACGACGCCATTAGGTTTTTGTACAGGCAGTTCAAAAAGGTAGGTACTTTTGTTAATTTTGTACATATCTAATTCTCAAATACATACTTATTCATAAGCTGGCATATACATCCATACTGTAAAAGTCATGTACATTATTTAATTTAAAAAAACTCTTATTGTTTTTTTTTAATTCTCTTTATTAGTTTTTTTCTTAATCTCCACTTAATCGGATATTGAGCTGCTCTATCTTTGAAATTGCAACCAAATCAGGACTATATTTTCCAGTTAAAGCTAATCCAGCAGAAGCAGTTTTCAAGTTTAGGAAACTTGAAAACTCGACCGGTAGAATCCTTAAACTCTGTGAATGATTACTTTGTAAATGTTAGTTCTAGCGTAACACACGAAACAGTTTCTTCATTAAAACAGACAGAACATGATTTAGCGCTAAAATACAAACAAAAAAAAAACAATAGTAAAATCCTTTGGGCTTCTAGATACAGATCAATCAAATATATTCAATATTGAAATATCTGAAGAACAGCTCTGCTCCTGGATGGGATAAGGCTACTGGAAAACTGTTCAAATTTATCCTTCCTTTTATAATAGAACGACTTACCACAATCAGTAGCTAGTTTTGAAAATGGAGTTTTTCCAAAACAATTAAAGAAGTCCATCATCTGTCCTATTCTTAAGGGTGGAGAGGAAGACGGTGTCACGAACTATAGACCGATATCTTTACTACCAACAATGTCAAAAATATTAGAAAATCTTATGAACAATAAATTAAATAAATATTTGGAAACTAAAGACTTGTTATCGAAAAATCAATTTGGATTTTGATCTGGAAGAAGCATGGAGGATGCAGTGTTAGAAGTCACAGAACATATAAAGATAAATTTAGACAAAGGGGAAAATCTGTTGGAGTATTCCTAGACTTAGCGAAAGCATTCGACACTGTCTCCAGTCACATACTATTAGCAAAGCTTGAGGCTATTGGAGTCACGAGGTGTGTCTCTTAATTGGTTTGAGAGTCATCTCACCGACAGGAAACAATGTGTTAGTGTTGGTGAGGTACTAAGTGATGAAAGTGACACTAAGTTTGGGGTGCCTCAAGGCAGTATACTCGGACCCACGTTATTTCTTATTTATATTAATGACTTGTGCAATTTGGACTTACATAATGGTAAAATTGACACTTACGCTGATGATACTGTATTACTTTTTAATGCTAAATACTGGACTGAAGCTCAACATACAGCTAATCAAGGCTTAGAAACTGTGTCAAATTGGCTGAGAAACAATCTTTTAACAATCAATGTTAATAAAACAAAATATGTAACTTTCACAATCAACAACTCTAAATAATCCCCTCAGTTAAAAATGCACTAGGCCATTGTACGCAATGTACTGATTGTATTTGTGGTGATCTCTATTCTACGTTAACGATTAAATACTTAGGCGTTCTATTAGACAAAAATCTGACTTGGCTTGAACATATAAAAAATCTCACTGGACGTACACGTAAACTTATATACAAATTTAAACAACTAAGGCATACCGTAAATCCCAAATCTATAGCAACTGTCTACTTTGCTCTAGCACAGTCAATTCTAAGCGATTGTGTTGCAGTGTGGGGGGCCGCTGCAAAGACTCATTTAATTGCTTTAGAGAGATCACAGAGAGTTCTCCTAAAAGTAATGTGTTTCAAGTATGGGACCGAGATTGTATAATCGATTGAGTGAGTAAAAATATTACAATTGCCACTTTAAACCGATATAACTGCATGAAATTGCTAAACAGTCACTTACTTTCACTAAACCGGTATTTTTTTTAATCTCAAAATTTTTAAGGGACTTTAGTCACTTATGTCAGCCCCGTATATGTTACATTTGTACCTACATTCAAACAATATCGTAAATCATAGCATATAGGGCCCTGGCCGCATCGCATGTAGGTGCAGCCAGGATGACCTGAAATATACCGATATCCTGTATGTTTAGTTCAAACTTGTTGATCATATATGTTCTCATAGACTCGCTCCGTGCACACTCGACCAGAAGGTGGTAAACATCTTCTGGGACCCCGCAAGATGTACAGTTAGGGGAATCTGCCCTCCTCATAAGATAGAGGAACTTGAACTTGGTGAGTGGCATGTGTCCGGAGCGAAGTCTATGTGCCATCACCATATGATGTCTCTTCAACGTACTGTTTGAGCACCATGGTATTCGAGACGGTTCCTGCTGTAAAATTCTGTACCAAATTCCTTTTTGAGAAGCTGTTGTTAATTAACTCTCATAAATTTTATAAGAACCGATATAACTGCATGAAATTGCTAAACAGTCACTTACTTTCACTAAACTACGAAGATACCGAAAAATTATTAGCTGTAACTGAGTAATACTATTGAATCAAATTGCAATATTTTTACTAGCATTATCGCACTCATATAGATATGTTGCACCCCATAAACACACGCTTACACACATACACATACAAACTCCACCCATTCATATACTATAGCGTATATTACACACTACCATCACCCAATTCCTACTTTCTTATATTATTTGGTAAAGCAATTGTTGTTTTTTGTTAATGCTCTCTTTATATCAGTGTTATACTTTGGTTAATAATACAAGACCTTTAATAGAACTTTATTAAACAATGTTGGCCCCAAAGAAGAGTCCTGTGCTGTGACCTCACGATACAGGGTTATTAATAAAAGTCCTGCGCTGTGACCTCACGATACAGGGTTATTAAGAAAAGTCCTGCGCTGTGACCTCACGATACAGGGTTATTAAGAAAAGTCCTGTGCTGTGACCTCACGATACAGGGTTATTAAGAAAAGTCCTGTGCTGTGACCTCACGATACAGGGTTATTCCTAGTGTGGGGAACAGTGTTTCAACTGAGGTACAATTTTGCATCTACTAATTAATTAATTTGCATCAACTAACATATTTTTTGCATTTACTATGTTATATTCATTAATATATTGTATTATTTAATAATGTACCTTATGCCCTTTTGTTTTAACTCAATAAATGATTTATTATTATTATATATACTCCAATCATTTAGGTATGGAGCTAAAAAATAATATAAATATTGTTTGATGGACTGGTTTGTTTGTTTGTTGTATGAGGTTGTGCTAACCTCCGGTGTCAGAGTTTATCAGGCCGCCTAAGGGCTTCTGACATGGCTTAACGATGGCCTGGTGGAAATCTGTTAGATAAGAGGGGCTTGAATAAATATATCATTGAAATTTTTGACTTTATGGAACACTATCTTAGTACAGTAAAGTTGAGAAATTAATTGGAAAATGAAAAGGTAGGAAAATGGGTAGTGCTGCAGTCGAGTCAATATCACACTCATATTATAAATCAGAGAAGTGTAGTCACTGTCGTAAACAGGCCAATGAAAGCTTAGTTTTAAAAACGAATACTCTTACCGAGCTACTCCCTTACTCTTACTCTTATCGAGTGGAAAACTACGTATGCGCGATGCAGAACTCCATACATTAGAACTGACAGTCCATACATCAAATGCATCAAATGCATTAAAACCGATTAGCGCCATCTATTCTTAGAAGTGTGTGTGTATGTTTCTTACTATTTCACGCTTAAAAGGCTGAACAGATTTGGATGAAATTTGGTACCAGGATGGCTTATATCCTGGATTAACACATAGGCTACTTTTCATCATCATCATAATCGACACGGGTGAAACCAATGAAAATAAGTAATCATTTTTAAGGGAAAAATTTGGATAACGGACGGGGCTCAAACCCACATTATCTGTGCCTTCTGCGCGGTACACGCTCTGCCAACTAAGCCACCGTAACCAAACCACTACATCGACATCTAACTGTGTCCTTCAGTTTCATTAAGCCAATAGATGACGTGGCGTTACCATCCCCATAAAACAAAAGTTTAATCTGTTTTATCATAAACTGAAGAAAAAATTCTAATGCAATGTAGGTAGTGGCAGTCTGGGGTAGTGGCTACTGGCTTAGTTGGCCGTGCTTGTGCCGTGCTGAGGTACGGATGATGCGACTTATTAAACATAAATATTTAAAAAAAAAACTATTTAATACTAGCTGTACCCGCGGCTTCGCACGCGTGGTCGTTTCTCTAGGCTAAAACTACTCTATGTACTATTCCAAGAACTAAAATACCAATATACCAACATTTGATCAAAACTCCTTCAGCCGTCAAAAAGCTTTTATCAATTGCTCGGCTTCTACTCATCTGATTGAGATACCAAGTACACCTGTTTTTAAGTCAAACCCGTAGCTATCCAACAGTGACCGCATCGCAATCGGTACAGTAGTTTTTAAGTAATGTGCGAACAAACAAACAGACAGACACGATTTTTAAAAATGTTATGTTCTTGTTCAGTAGCTTATTATAAGTACCGTAGACCATTTTTTTTATTATCTTTGTACAGACTTTTTCGCACTTAATGCTTTATTATAAGCATAGATAGACTAGTGCCTCGCCTCGGCTTCACACGGGTAGCGCTCACACCGCAGCATTTTTCTTACATTTAACAGTATGTATAACTTCCAAGTAATAGTACATTACTGCCGCGGTCTGTAATGACTGCGTTGCTGGCAGCGATGATGATGGTCGAGAGCGTAGCTAAGTTAAGTTCGAGGCCATCACAGCGCGGTCAGCATTGCAGCCCTTGATGGCCAAGCTGGAATGAAGGCCGAGACCGAAGGTCGAGGCCTTTATAGCGTGGATCATTGCAGCCCTTGCTGTCCGCGCTATAAAGGCTTGCCATCAAGGGCTGCAATGATGGCCAAGCTTGAAGGCCGAGAACTTAACTAAGCAAGGCTCGAAGCCATCATAGCGTGGCCAGCAGGGCAGTCATTGCGGACCAAGGCTTGTATAGTGCTTTACTCAAACAACGCGAGGAATTTAAATAAAACCAGCTTAGTATAATAAGAATTTACTCAAACAATGCAACAACAACGAAAAAAACAACGATAACGACAAAGACAACAACAACGACCACAACAACAGAAACAGTAACAACAACAACAACAACAATGACGATCACATCAGCTTTCAAACAAAAAAAAACATCAAAATCGGTCCTTTCGTCTGGGAACTACAACGCCTCTCTTTTCGCGTTCGGGGTTAACGAACCCACGGAATAAATAATAGTGCTACGACAAAAGACGACAATAATGAAATTCCATACAACTTTGCTGGCGCCTATTCAAGCAGCGCGGCAAGGTCGACTTTGCCCAAAGAAGGTTGTCGAAATAATGACCACATTACTAGTATTGTTTGAGTAAAAAAACGTAACTCAAAATCTTTGGCAGCAACGATTGTGGTGTTTTTTGATCATAGACAAATGCATTATTTATTTATTTCTCTGTTTCCACGTGTAATTCTTAAAAACATAGAACCCTGGTGGGCACTACAGAATATTTGTAAGAGGATAAGAAGCATGAAATATTACAATTATAAAAAACATAGAACCCTGGTGGGCACTACAGAATATATGTAAGAGGATAAGAAGCATGAAAAATTACAATTATAAAAAACATAGAACCCTGGTGGGCACTACAGAATATATGTAAGAGGATAAGAAGCATGAAAAATTACAATTATAAAAAACATAGAACCCTGGTGGGCACTACAGAATATTTGTAAGAGGATAAGAAGCATGAAATATTACAATTATAAAAAACATAGAACCCTGGTGGGCACTACAGAATATATGTAAGAGGATAAGAAGCATGAAATATTACAATTATAAAAAACATAGAACCCTGGTGGGCACTACAGAATATATGTAAGAGGATAAGAAGCATGAAAAATTACAATTATAAAAAACATAGAACCCTGGTGGGCACTACAGAATATTTGTAAGAGGATAAGAAGCATGAAAAATTACAATTATAAAAAACATAGAACCCTGGTGGGCACTACAGAATATATGTAAGAGGATAAGAAGCATGAAAAATTACAATTATAAAAAACATAGAACCCTGGTGGGCACTACAGAATATTTGTAAGAGGATAAGAAGCATGAAATATTACAATTATAAAAAACATAGAACCCTGGTGGGCACTACAGAATATTTGTAAGAGGATGAGAAGCATGAAATATTACAATTATAAAAAACATAGAACCCTGGTGGGCACTACAGAATATTTGTAAGAGGATAAGAAGCATGAAAAATTACAATTATAAAAAACATAGAACCCTGGTGGGCACTACAGAATATATGTAAGAGGATAAGAAGCATGAAAAATTACAATTATAAAAAACATAGAACCCTGGTGGGCACTACAGAATATTTGTAAGAGGATAAGAAGCATGAAATATTACAATTATAAAAAACATAGAACCCTGGTGGGCACTACAGAATATTTGTAAGAGGATGAGAAGCATGAAATATTACAATTATAAAAAACATAGAACCCTGGTGGGCACTACAGAATATTTGTAAGAGGATGAGAAGCATGAAATATTACAATTATAAAAAACATAGAACCCTGGTGGGCACTACAGAATATTTGTAAGAGGATAAGAAGCATGAAATATTACAATTATAAAAAACATAGAACCCTGGTGGGCACTACAGAATATTTGTAAGAGGATGAGAAGCATGAAATATTTCAATTATAAAAAACATAGAACCCTGGTGGGCACTACAGAATATTTGTAAGAGGATAAGAAGCATGAAAAATTACAATTATAAAAAACATAGAACCCTGGTGGGCACTACAGAATATTTGTAAGAGGATAAGAAGCATGAAATATTACAATTATAAAAAACATAGAACCCTGGTGGGCACTACAGAATATTTGTAAGAGGATGAGAAGCATGAAATATTACAATTATAAAAAACATAGAACCCTGGTGGGCACTACAGAATATTTGTAAGAGGATAAGAAGCATGAAATATTACAATTATAAAAAACATAGAACCCTGGTGGGCACTACAGAATATTTGTAAGAGGATGAGAAGCATGAAATATTTCAATTATAAAAAACATAGAACCCTGGTGGGCACTACAGAATATATGTAAGAGGATAAGAAGCATGAAAAATTACAATTATAAAAAACATAGAACCCTGGTGGGCACTACAGAATATTTGTAAGAGGATAAGAAGCATGAAATATTACAATTATAAAAAACATAGAACCCTGGTGGGCACTACAGAATATTTGTAAGAGGATAAGAAGCATGAAAAATTACAATTATAAAAAACATAGAACCCTGGTGGGCACTACAGAATATATGTAAGAGGATAAGAAGCATGAAAAATTACAATTATAAAAAACATAGAACCCTGGTGGGCACTACAGAATATATGTAAGAGGATAAGAAGCATGAAAAATTACAATTATAAAAAACATAGAACCCTGGTGGGCACTACAGAATATTTGTAAGAGGATAAGAAGCATGAAAAATTACAATTATAAAAAACATAGAACCCTGGTGGGCACTACAGAATATATGTAAGAGGATAAGAAGCATGAAAAATTACAATTATAAAAAACATAGAACCCTGGTGGGCACTACAGAATATATGTAAGAGGATAAGAAGCATGAAAAATTACAATTATAAAAAACATAGAACCCTGGTGGGCACTACAGAATATTTGTAAGAGGATAAGAAGCATGAAATATTACAATTATAAAAAACATAGAACCCTGGTGGGCACTACAGAATATTTGTAAGAGGATGAGAAGCATGAAATATTACAATTATAAAAAACATAGAACCCTGGTGGGCACTACAGAATATTTGTAAGAGGATAAGAAGCATGAAATATTACAATTATAAAAAACATAGAACCCTGGTGGGCACTACAGAATATTTGTAAGAGGATGAGAAGCATGAAATATTTCAATTATAAAAAACATAGAACCCTGGTGGGCACTACAGAATATTTGTAAGAGGATAAGAAGCATGAAATATTACAATTATAAAAAACATAGAACCCTGGTGGGCACTACAGAATATTTGTAAGAGGATAAGAAGCATGAAAAATTACAATTATAAAAAACATAGAACCCTGGTGGGCACTACAGAATATATGTAAGAGGATAAGAAGCATGAAAAATTACAATTATAAAAAACATAGAACCCTGGTGGGCACTACAGAATATTTGTAAGAGGATAAGAAGCATGAAATATTACAATTATAAAAAACATAGAACCCTGGTGGGCACTACAGAATATTTGTAAGAGGATGAGAAGCATGAAATATTACAATTATAAAAAACATAGAACCCTGGTGGGCACTACAGAATAT
Organism: Alsophila aescularia; assembly: GCA_946251855.1. Taxonomy (NCBI): domain Eukaryota; kingdom Metazoa; phylum Arthropoda; class Insecta; order Lepidoptera; family Geometridae; genus Alsophila; species Alsophila aescularia. Next base: position 3,587,026 of record OX276379.1, on the reverse strand, counting down.
TTGTAAGAGGATAAGAAGCATGAAATATTACAATTATAAAAAACATAGAACCCTGGTGGGCACTACAGAATATTTGTAAGAGGATGAGAAGCATGAAATATTTCAATTATAAAAAACATAGAACCCTGGTGGGCACTACAGAATATTTGTAAGAGGATAAGAAGCATGAAATATTACAATTATAAAAAACATAGAACCCTGGTGGGCACTACAGAATATATGTAAGAGGATAAGAAGCATGAAAAATTACAATTATAAAAAACATAGAACCCTGGTGGGCACTACAGAATATTTGTAAGAGGATAAGAAGCATGAAATATTACAATTATAAAAAACATAGAACCCTGGTGGGCACTACAGAATATTTGTAAGAGGATGAGAAGCATGAAATATTACAATTATAAAAAACATAGAACCCTGGTGGGCACTACAGAATATTTGTAAGAGGATAAGAAGCATGAAAAATTACAATTATAAAAAACATAGAACCCTGGTGGGCACTACAGAATATATGTAAGAGGATAAGAAGCATGAAAAATTACAATTATAAAAAACATAGAACCCTGGTGGGCACTACAGAATATATGTAAGAGGATAAGAAGCATGAAAAATTACAATTATAAAAAACATAGAACCCTGGTGGGCACTACAGAATATTTGTAAGAGGATAAGAAGCATGAAATATTACAATTATAAAAAACATAGAACCCTGGTGGGCACTACAGAATATTTGTAAGAGGATGAGAAGCATGAAATATTACAATTATAAAAAACATAGAACCCTGGTGGGCACTACAGAATATATGTAAGAGGATAAGAAGCATGAAAAATTACAATTATAAAAAACATAGAACCCTGGTGGGCACTACAGAATATATGTAAGAGGATAAGAAGCATGAAAAATTACAATTATAAAAAACATAGAACCCTGGTGGGCACTACAGAATATTTGTAAGAGGATAAGAAGCATGAAAAATTACAATTATAAAAAACATAGAACCCTGGTGGGCACTACAGAATATTTGTAAGAGGATAAGAAGCATGAAAAATTACAATTATAAAAAACATAGAACCCTGGTGGGCACTACAGAATATATGTAAGAGGATAAGAAGCATGAAAAATTACAATTATAAAAAACATAGAACCCTGGTGGGCACTACAGAATATATGTAAGAGGATAAGAAGCATGAAAAATTACAATTATAAAAAACATAGAACCCTGGTGGGCACTACAGAATATTTGTAAGAGGATAAGAAGCATGAAATATTACAATTATAAAAAACATAGAACCCTGGTGGGCACTACAGAATATTTGTAAGAGGATGAGAAGCATGAAATATTACAATTATAAAAAACATAGAACCCTGGTGGGCACTACAGAATATTTGTAAGAGGATAAGAAGCATGAAAAATTACAATTATAAAAAACATAGAACCCTGGTGGGCACTACAGAATATATGTAAGAGGATAAGAAGCATGAAAAATTACAATTATAAAAAACATAGAACCCTGGTGGGCACTACAGAATATTTGTAAGAGGATAAGAAGCATGAAATATTACAATTATAAAAAACATAGAACCCTGGTGGGCACTACAGAATATTTGTAAGAGGATGAGAAGCATGAAATATTACAATTATAAAAAACATAGAACCCTGGTGGGCACTACAGAATATTTGTAAGAGGATGAGAAGCATGAAATATTACAATTATAAAAAACATAGAACCCTGGTGGGCACTACAGAATATTTGTAAGAGGATAAGAAGCATGAAATATTACAATTATAAAAAACATAGAACCCTGGTGGGCACTACAGAATATTTGTAAGAGGATAAGAAGCATGAAATATTTCAATTATAAAAAACATAGAACCCTGGTGGGCACTACAGAATATTTGTAAGAGGATAAGAAGCATGAAATATTTCAATTATAAAAAACATAGAACCCTGGTGGGCACTACAGAATATTTGTAAGAGGATAAGAAGCATGAAATATTTCAATTATAAAAAACATAGAACCCTGGTGGGCACTACAGAATATTTGTAAGAGGATAAGAAGCATGAAATATTTCAATTATAAAAAACATAGAACCCTGGTGGGCACTACAGAATATTTGTAAGAGGATAAGAAGCATGAAATATTTCAATTATAAAAAACATAGAACCCTGGTGGGCACTACAGAATATTTGTAAGAGGATAAGAAGCATGAAATATTTCAATTATAAAAAACATAGAACCCTGGTGGGCACTACAGAATATTTGTAAGAGGATAAGAAGCATGAAATATTTCAATTATAAAAAACATAGAACCCTGGTGGGCACTACAGAATATTTGTAAGAGGATAAGAAGCATGAAATATTACAATTATAAAAAACATAGAACCCTGGTGGGCACTACAGAATATTTGTAAGAGGATAAGAAGCATGAAATATTACAATTATAAAAAACATAGAACCCTGGTGGGCACTACAGAATATTTGTAAGAGGATAAGAAGCATGAAATATTACAATTATAAAAAACATAGAACCCTGGTGGGCACTACAGAATATTTGTAAGAGGATGAGAAGCATGAAAAATTACAATTATAAAAAACATAGAACCCTGGTGGGCACTACAGAATATTTGTAAGAGGATAAGAAGCATGAAATATTACAATTATAAAAAACATAGAACCCTGGTGGGCACTACAGAATATTTGTAAGAGGATAAGAAGCATGAAATATTACAATTATAAAAAACATAGAACCCTGGTGGGCACTACAGAATATTTGTAAGAGGATGAGAAGCATGAAATATTACAATTATAAAAAACATAGAACCCTGGTGGGCACTACAGAATATTTGTAAGAGGATAAGAAGCATGAAATATTACAATTATAAAAAACATAGAACCCTGGTGGGCACTACAGAATATTTGTAAGAGGATGAGAAGCATGAAATATTACAATTATAAAAAACATAGAACCCTGGTGGGCACTACAGAATATTTGTAAGAGGATAAGAAGCATGAAATATTACAATTATAAAAAACATAGAACCCTGGTGGGCACTACAGAATATTTGTAAGAGGATAAGAAGCATGAAATATTACAATTATAAAAAACATAGAACCCTGGTGGGCACTACAGAATATTTGTAAGAGGATAAGAAGCATGAAATATTACAATTATAAAAAACATAGAACCCTGGTGGGCACTACAGAATATTTGTAAGAGGATGAGAAGCATGAAATATTACAATTATAAAAAACATAGAACCCTGGTGGGCACTACAGAATATATGTAAGAGGATAAGAAGCATGAAAAATTACAATTATAAAAAACATAGAACCCTGGTGGGCACTACAGAATATTTGTAAGAGGATAAGAAGCATGAAAAATTACAATTATAAAAAACATAGAACCCTGGTGGGCACTACAGAATATATGTAAGAGGATAAGAAGCATGAAAAATTACAATTATAAAAAACATAGAACCCTGGTGGGCACTACAGAATATTTGTAAGAGGATAAGAAGCATGAAATATTACAATTATAAAAAACATAGAACCCTGGTGGGCACTACAGAATATTTGTAAGAGGATGAGAAGCATGAAATATTACAATTATAAAAAACATAGAACCCTGGTGGGCACTACAGAATATTTGTAAGAGGATGAGAAGCATGAAATATTACAATTATAAAAAACATAGAACCCTGGTGGGCACTACAGAATATTTGTAAGAGGATAAGAAGCATGAAATATTACAATTATAAAAAACATAGAACCCTGGTGGGCACTACAGAATATTTGTAAGAGGATAAGAAGCATGAAATATTTCAATTATAAATAACATAGAACCCTGGTGGGCACTACAGAATATTTGTAAGAGGATAAGAAGCATGAAATATTTCAATTGTAAAAAACATAGAACCCTGGTGGGCACTACAGAATATTTGTAAGAGGATAAGAAGCATGAAATATTTCAATTATAAAAAACATAGAACCCTGGTGGGCACTACAGAATATTTGTAAGAGGATAAGAAGCATGAAATATTTCAATTATAAAAAACATAGAACCCTGGTGGGCACTACAGAATATTTGTAAGAGGATAAGAAGCATGAAATATTTCAATTATAAAAAACATAGAACCCTGGTGGGCACTACAGAATATTTGTAAGAGGATAAGAAGCATGAAATATTTCAATTATAAAAAACATAGAACCCTGGTGGGCACTACAGAATATTTGTAAGAGGATAAGAAGCATGAAATATTTCAATTATAAAAAACATAGAACCCTGGTGGGCACTACAGAATATTTGTAAGAGGATAAGAAGCATGAAATATTACAATTATAAAAAACATAGAACCCTGGTGGGCACTACAGAATATTTGTAAGAGGATAAGAAGCATGAAATATTACAATTATAAAAAACATAGAACCCTGGTGGGCACTACAGAATATTTGTAAGAGGATAAGAAGCATGAAATATTACAATTATAAAAAACATAGAACCCTGGTGGGCACTACAGAATATTTGTAAGAGGATGAGAAGCATGAAAAATTACAATTATAAAAAACATAGAACCCTGGTGGGCACTACAGAATATTTGTAAGAGGATAAGAAGCATGAAATATTACAATTATAAAAAACATAGAACCCTGGTGGGCACTACAGAATATTTGTAAGAGGATGAGAAGCATGAAATATTACAATTATAAAAAACATAGAACCCTGGTGGGCACTACAGAATATTTGTAAGAGGATAAGAAGCATGAAATATTACAATTATAAAAAACATAGAACCCTGGTGGGCACTACAGAATATTTGTAAGAGGATAAGAAGCATGAAATATTTCAATTATAAAAAACATAGAACCCTGGTGGGCACTACAGAATATTTGTAAGAGGATAAGAAGCATGAAATATTTCAATTATAAAAAACATAGAACCCTGGTGGGCACTACAGAATATTTGTAAGAGGATAAGAAGCATGAAATATTTCAATTATAAAAAACATAGAACCCTGGTGGGCACTACAGAATATTTGTAAGAGGATAAGAAGCATGAAATATTTCAATTATAAAAAACATAGAACCCTGGTGGGCACTACAGAATATTTGTAAGAGGATAAGAAGCATGAAATATTTCAATTATAAAAAACATAGAACCCTGGTGGGCACTACAGAATATTTGTAAGAGGATAAGAAGCATGAAATATTTCAATTATAAAAAACATAGAACCCTGGTGGGCACTACAGAATATTTGTAAGAGGATAAGAAGCATGAAATATTACAATTATAAAAAACATAGAACCCTGGTGGGCACTACAGAATATTTGTAAGAGGATAAGAAGCATGAAATATTACAATTATAAAAAACATAGAACCCTGGTGGGCACTACAGAATATTTGTAAGAGGATAAGAAGCATGAAATATTACAATTATAAAAAACATAGAACCCTGGTGGGCACTACAGAATATTTGTAAGAGGATAAGAAGCATGAAATATTTCAATTATAAAAAACATAGAACCCTGGTGGGCACTACAGAATATTTGTAAGAGGATAAGAAGCATGAAATATTTCAATTATAAAAAACATAGAACCCTGGTGGGCACTACAGAATATTTGTAAGAGGATAAGAAGCATGAAATATTTCAATTATAAAAAACATAGAACCCTGGTGGGCACTACAGAATATTTGTAAGAGGATAAGAAGCATGAAATATTACAATTATAAAAAACATAGAACCCTGGTGGGCACTACAGAATATTTGTAAGAGGATAAGAAGCATGAAATATTACAATTATAAAAAACATAGAACCCTGGTGGGCACTACAGAATATTTGTAAGAGGATAAGAAGCATGAAATATTACAATTATAAAAAACATAGAACCCTGGTGGGCACTACAGAATATTTGTAAGAGGATAAGAAGCATGAAATATTACAATTATAAAAAACATAGAACCCTGGTGGGCACTACAGAATATTTGTAAGAGGATGAGAAGCATGAAAAATTACAATTATAAAAAACATAGAACCCTGGTGGGCACTACAGAATATTTGTAAGAGGATAAGAAGCATGAAATATTACAATTATAAAAAACATAGAACCCTGGTGGGCACTACAGAATATTTGTAAGAGGATGAGAAGCATGAAATATTACAATTATAAAAAACATAGAACCCTGGTGGGCACTACAGAATATTTGTAAGAGGATAAGAAGCATGAAATATTACAATTATAAAAAACATAGAACCCTGGTGGGCACTACAGAATATTTGTAAGAGGATAAGAAGCATGAAATATTTCAATTATAAAAAACATAGAACCCTGGTGGGCACTACAGAATATTTGTAAGAGGATAAGAAGCATGAAATATTTCAATTATAAAAAACATAGAACCCTGGTGGGCACTACAGAATATTTGTAAGAGGATAAGAAGCATGAAATATTTCAATTATAAAAAACATAGAACCCTGGTGGGCACTACAGAATATTTGTAAGAGGATAAGAAGCATGAAATATTTCAATTATAAAAAACATAGAACCCTGGTGGGCACTACAGAATATTTGTAAGAGGATAAGAAGCATGAAATATTTCAATTATAAAAAACATAGAACCCTGGTGGGCACTACAGAATATTTGTAAGAGGATAAGAAGCATGAAATATTTCAATTATAAAAAACATAGAACCCTGGTGGGCACTACAGAATATTTGTAAGAGGATAAGAAGCATGAAATATTACAATTATAAAAAACATAGAACCCTGGTGGGCACTACAGAATATTTGTAAGAGGATAAGAAGCATGAAATATTACAATTATAAAAAACATAGAACCCTGGTGGGCACTACAGAATATTTGTAAGAGGATGAGAAGCATGAAATATTACAATTATAAAAAACATAGAACCCTGGTGGGCACTACAGAATATTTGTAAGAGGATAAGAAGCATGAAATATTACAATTATAAAAAACATAGAACCCTGGTGGGCACTACAGAATATTTGTAAGAGGATGAGAAGCATGAAATATTACAATTATAAAAAACATAGAACCCTGGTGGGCACTACAGAATATTTGTAAGAGGATGAGAAGCATGAAATATTACAATTATAAAAAACATAGAACCCTGGTGGGCACTACAGAATATTTGTAAGAGGATAAGAAGCATGAAATATTACAATTATAAAAAACATAGAACCCTGGTGGGCACTACAGAATATTTGTAAGAGGATAAGAAGCATGAAATATTACAATTATAAAAAACATAGAACCCTGGTGGGCACTACAGAATATTTGTAAGAGGATAAGAAGCATGAAATATTACAATTATAAAAAACATAGAACCCTGGTGGGCACTACAGAATATTTGTAAGAGGATAAGAAGCATGAAATATTACAATTATAAAAAACATAGAACCCTGGTGGGCACTACAGAATATTTGTAAGAGGATAAGAAGCATGAAATATTACAATTATAAAAAACATAGAACCCTGGTGGGCACTACAGAATATTTGTAAGAGGATGAGAAGCATGAAATATTACAATTATAAAAAACATAGAACCCTGGTGGGCACTACAGAATATTTGTAAGAGGATAAGAAGCATGAAATATTACAATTATAAAAAACATAGAACCCTGGTGGGCACTACAGAATATTTGTAAGAGGATGAGAAGCATGAAATATTACAATTATAAAAAACATAGAACCCTGGTGGGCACTACAGAATATTTGTAAGAGGATAAGAAGCATGAAATATTTCAATTATAAAAAACATAGAACCCTGGTGGGCACTACAGAATATTTGTAAGAGGATAAGAAGCATGAAATATTTCAATTATAAAAAACATAGAACCCTGGTGGGCACTACAGAATATTTGTAAGAGGATAAGAAGCATGAAATATTACAATTATAAAAAACATAGAACCCTGGTGGGCACTACAGAATATTTGTAAGAGGATGAGAAGCATGAAATATTACAATTATAAAAAACATAGAACCCTGGTGGGCACTACAGAATATTTGTAAGAGGATAAGAAGCATGAAATATTACAATTATAAAAAACATAGAACCCTGGTGGGCACTACAGAATATTTGTAAGAGGATGAGAAGCATGAAATATTACAATTATAAAAAACATAGAACCCTGGTGGGCACTACAGAATATTTGTAAGAGGATAAGAAGCATGAAATATTTCAATTATAAAAAACATAGAACCCTGGTGGGCACTACAGAATATTTGTAAGAGGATAAGAAGCATGAAATATTTCAATTATAAAAAACATAGAACCCTGGTGGGCACTACAGAATATTTGTAAGAGGATAAGAAGCATGAAATATTACAATTATAAAAAACATAGAACCCTGGTGGGCACTACAGAATATTTGTAAGAGGATAAGAAGCATGAAATATTACAATTATAAAAAACATAGAACCCTGGTGGGCACTACAGAATATTTGTAAGAGGATAAGAAGCATGAAATATTACAATTATAAAAAACATAGAACCCTGGTGGGCACTACAGAATATTTGTAAGAGGATGAGAAGCATGAAATATTACAATTATAAAAAAATGAAAAGAGTGGCCGAAAAAGAAAAACATTTATATTGTATTTTTATCGCCAAAGAAGTCTTGTAGAGAATAGGAGCATTTATATTTTATTTTTCGTATGTACTTAAAATACTTGTTATTATTTCGTTTCCATGGAAACGTGTCATTATTATTTCGTTTCCATAGCAATGTCATTCCGTTCTGTATTTATGATACCTTGGGTTACATTATTTCAATTTTCGTAGGGATAACTAATTCAAATAAAAACTGCCTATGCTACTCGCTGATAAATGTAGCTTTCCATAGGTGAAAGTTTTTTTAAAAGCGGCTCACTATTTTTGTTTTTATCCATTACAAACAATTTGTATGTTACAAACAATCAAATCTTTCCTATTAATAATATTATCAGTGAAGGCTCTGCCCTACGGCTCCAAACGTAGTTTTCCGATTATCCCACTTTGCATTTTCTCGGGGAAAGTAGACTAGTTCCATCTGGAATAGTATAGATTTCTTTCAGTCGGTTAAATATTTTTTGAGCTTATCCATTACAAACAAACGAAAATACAAAAAAAAAACGAATCTTTTCGCTTTATTATATTATTAGGAACTTAATTTGTATCAGCCTTCTAGATTTTGATTTAAATCATGATTTAAATCAGTCAATTCTACTTATACATATCAGATTATGTCCACTGAGAACAGGTATAACAACCATATCTATGATGGCAGTCAGTACCCCCCGAGTTGGGCAAGCATGACCTTACCACCCGTCTCAGTACCCAGGCCGAGTAGCGCAAGCATAGCCTTACACCCGTCTCAGTACCCCGACCTAGTTGCGCAAGCATGGCCTTACACCCGCCTCAGTACTCCGGCCGAGTCGCGCCAGCATAGCCTTACACCCGCCTCAGTACTCCGGCCGAGTCGCGCCAGCATAGCCTTACACCCGTCTCAGTACCCCGACCTAGTCGCGCAAGCATGGCCTTACACCCGCCTCAGTACCCCGGCCGAGTCGCGCCAGCATGGCCGTACACCCGTCTTTTGAAGCAACAATATGCATATATGTTGTAGTTGGATTGTACAATTAGCTGTATAACATAAGGCTAGCCCTTATGTTATACAGCTAATTTAAAAAAACGATTATACCGTTTATCATGGCGTCGGTCGTTATTTCAGCTACAATACAATCCGGCTACACGGCTCAAGAACCAGATATCTGATTTTACACCAAACACCATAATGTGCCTTAATTATTTTGATATAATTAGTGTATTACCATCCTTATTTGAATATCTCAAACTGATCTAATAATTTTCTAAACGAAACATTTGAATCACAGACGGGGTTAGAACCCTCATCATTCCGTGGCACACGCCTTTACCAAGTTCGGCTACCGTGACAGGTACTACATGCTTCAAATGTTTCGCTTAGTTTGTAAATCCGTCTTACGGGGACGGTAACGCCATCTATTGGCAGTATTCTGAACTGAGTAACCGAACACGGCTAATACTACAATTAACTTCGCGTCGTAAAGATAACGCCTCCCATATCAAATGTTTATATGATGTTAGCATTAATATCTGCATAATCTCGCTAAGCAGGCGTTAATGCTAAAAGCATATAAATATCTGTATTCTGTAACTTTATGACAGCTCTCGTTTCTATCATTAAACTGTTCCAGGGCGCGGGCGGGGTGATACTGAATGATCCGTCGGGCTCGGGGAAAAGAGTGGCTGCAGTACTGTTCCTGGAGGCCGTGCGTCCTATAATGCCCTTGCCCACGCTTGTCCTCTGCCCTGACGGCAAGGAGCAGCAGTGGGCACAACTGTTTCAAAACTGGACTAAAATGGGGCCCGGTAAGATGTTTATACTTTGTTCTATTAAATTTATTGATATTAGCATTTTTTATTCATTTGTAGCATTTGGAGATATCTCGTCAACGGCTCTAACGATTTTGATGAAAATCACAAAGTTTACGCGTTTACAAAAAGAGGAGTGTAGTCTCTGAGGAGTGAAGCTGTATTTCATTAACTCTATCCTATTCTAGAGTTTACGAAGCGAGAGTTCTGGCGAGAGCCAATTTACTCAAGTAGTTCGGTGGGCAGGTAGCAGGGCTGAACTGTAAACTGTTCTGTGACTTGTGTACATACAATTCCAAATAAACACGATGAGAAATAATTAAACAAATTGCCGGTGACTGTGAACCTCAGACAACCAAGGACAAACCAACACCATCAATACCTTGTAGTTAAAAGACTGTCATTCCACTTGTAGAAACCTAAAAGTGAGAAATTTACTGCATTTTGAGGAGCTATTCTGCTCATCTTGCCGATGATCCTCATCAGATCTTCAACAAATTTTTTTGAGAACATCTTAAAGCTAAAAGAACCACCGAAATCGGATCTAATAAGGTGGAGATATTCCCCTTTGTGCCCCTTTTTGGTGGAAGTACCCCCAATCAAAAATCCCCGACGACTAAAAGTTCTAAAAATTCTTTAAACCTGTATACCAAGTTTCGTCTATATCGGTTGAGAAATGCGAGCTGTAGAGGAGGATAGCCGGACAAGAGGAATTTGGATATCTGCCGGACATACGAAAGCATTTTTGGATATCTGCCGGACATACGAAAGCATTTTTGGATATCTGCCGGACATACGAAAGCATTTTTGGATATCAGCCGGACATACGAAAGCATTTTTGGATATCTGCCGGACATACGAAAGCATTTTTGGATATCTGCCGGACATACGAAAGCATTTTTGCCCAAGCTGAAACGAACGAGACGCTTCGCGCTTGCTCGGTCAATAAGTTTTTGAATAAGATAACATTTTAAGAAATTGTGTCTGTATGTAATTCTAGACTATAGGTATAAAAACAGTACATTCTAGACTATAGGTATAAAAACAGTACATTCTAGACTATAGGTATAAAAACAGTACATTCCATATGCACGCATCACATAAAAACTAATGGAACAATATAAATGCGAATTTCACTGTTGGATAGGTTAGGTTTTAACTTAAAATCTCCGATAGGTAGGAGCCGAGCGATCTATCTAATCTCCGATAGGTAGGAGCCGAGCGATCTATAAAAAACTTGGCGAAGGAAAGTGTCCTTTTTTTTGTTAAAATTCATGTTTATTCTACTTGTAGTACTTTTAACCTTTAAAGTAATTTCGACCGCATCATAATACACAGATAATTTTAAAACCAGATGAAATAACTACACGGGCATAGCCGCGGGCACAGCTAGTAATAAATAATTAATTTGTGTATGTTGTAAACATAACTTCAGATCTCTATGCAAAATAATGATGCAATGAAGTCATTCCAGATGTGTGTATTCAGAGGAGCGCCGGCGCGGGCGCCGCCGAGAGCGTGCGGTCGCGGTGCGTGGTGAGCGCCTTTAGCGGCTGGGGCGCTCTGTCCCGCCGCGAGTGGGGCGCGCTGGTGCTGGACGACGGTGCCGCATCGCGCGAGGCGCTGCGGGCCGCGCCCAGCGCCAACTACAAGATATGGATCACCTCGCTCGATATGAAGGTGCGCAGAACATGCACTACTCATTAACTAACTAAATGAGTCTTGGCATCCGTTACTTGTCAACCTGCTAGATAACGAACGAGGCTCTGGCGACTGACAGATCGCGGTATAGCCATCTCAAAACAAGCGTAGCCAAATGACAGGCTAGTGTCGGGCAGCAGCGTGACTGATTCGAACTGCCCTGCGATCGCCAACCCGCATGCCCAGCGTGGCGATTATGGGAAAACCTCCAAATAGACAAAGCACATGAAAAACATGCCCCCTGTTCCCGGTTGCCCTGCTAGTCCTGACAGGGCACTAGGGCATGTCTCCAGTGGGCCACCCAAAACAAAACAACTGACCCTGGCTAAGTACAGCGGACGAACGAATAGGCTTGACGATCGCATGGCGCAACTCATGACGGAGCTTACAAAGAGAAGGTGGCATTTTCTGGGGTTATGTGAAGTCCGAAGATAGGAGGAGGACACTATAAACGTTTAATCGGGCCATCTATCCTACTTCCGAACAGTCTGGGTGGCGTGGGTTCCTCATGAATAAAGTCCTCATTGATAATTTTGTAGAAGTATCCAGTGTGGCGACCAAGGTAGCGTACCTAGTACTTAAGCTGACCCAAAGGTATAGCCTTAAGATCGTACAGGTTTACGCACCGACCTCGGCACACTCGGATGAGGAGGTAGAAGATATGTTTGATGACATACTTGGCCCTACATATCACCACAAGGGTCCACTATTATCATGGGAGACTTTAACGCCAAAGTGGGAGTACAGACTTATCAGAGGGAGTATCTGTACATATATATCGTACTCAAGTGGTGGTATGCAATACAGAGAATATCTGTCTATCTATACATATATATCGTACTCAAGTGGTGGTATGCAATACAGAGAATATCTGTCTATCTATACATATATATTGTACTCAAGTGGTATGCAATACAGAGAATATCTGTCTATCTATACATATATATTGTACTCAAGTGGTATGCAATACAGAGAATATCTGTCTATCTATACATATATATTGTACTTAAGTGGTATGCAATACAGAGAATATCTGTCTATCTATACATATATATTGTACTTAAGTGGTATGCAATACAGAGAATATCTGTCTATCTATACATATATATTGTACTTAAGTGGTATGCAATACAGAGAATATCTGTCTATCTATACATATATATTGTACTCAAGTGGTATGCAATACAGAGAATATCTGTCTATCTATACATATATATTGTACTCAAGTGGTATGCAATACAGAGAATATCTGTCTATCTATACATATATATTGTACTTAAGTGGTATGCAATACAGAGAATATCTGTCTATCTATACATATATATTGTACTTATTTCAAGGAATGTTTTAAGTGTATTAATATCTTTGTAAGTGCAATAAAGTATTATCTATCTAGATAGGTGTATAATACTTTATTGCAATTATTTTTACTGCATTAATATAAACACATATTCAGGGATGTCTCAGTGATCAGCAGGTTTAATATCTAGTGATCACCGACTTGTCCGAGGCTCCTTGAATATGGACCACAAGCTCGAAATATGCCGTCTGCTAAAGTCTAAGCTCTGACCCAACCTGCTCTAGGCTGCTGTTGGATCAGAACAGTTCCAGCTCGAGTTGTAAAATCAATTCGCTGCCTTGCACAAATGATGTGGATGAGGAAATACATTTTGTCAGCTGCAGCGTACAGGTACGAAGTCTAAAATCTCGGATGAAACTCTTTGGCTTATGGACAAACGACGGGAACAACAGCAAGCCACACCGTCAGAAAAAGGGAGCACAATCAAAAAATCAGTAAGCTGGTGTGACGTGACCACCGATTCCCAAATACACGCCGGATAGAAAAGGCATTTGGGCAAATGTCTTCGGCCAGCAATTGAGTAGATCCTATCGGGCGAAGTTAATAATGGCACAACCATCGTCTCTAAGCTCAGATCCTTTCTGGGATCAAAGACTTCTATGGCCGATTGTACGACGCGCATGCTTCTAGACTCGAACCCAGCACAGGATTTCCGCGCAACACTGAATCGCCACTACACTGACGAAATTCCCTACGTCAGCCTACACGAAATTGAGATGGCTCTCAAACAACTTAGGAATGGAAAGGGGTATGGTGAGGATGGTATAACTTCGGAGCTCTTGAAAGCAGGGGTGAACCCGAACTTCGGGAGCTTCAGGGGTTATTTAGCACCATTCTTAACAGTGGCAGAACTCCAGAGGCGTGGATCAGGAGTTTGGTAATTCCCTTCTTTAAAAAAGGGGATAAAACCCTTTTAACGTAGCTCTAGAGTGATATAAGTCGGCTATTTCACTCTAGAGCCTCGTCTATAAGTTGTTTTCGAGGGTCATCTCAAATCGCCTCGCAATAAGACTTGACGAATTCCAGCCTCTTGAGCAGGCCGGGTTTCGCGAAGCATTTAGCATCATAGACCACATACACCCAGTGAGGCAGTTTATACAGAAGTCTCTTGTGTATAACCAGCCCTTGTGTCATGCTTTTGTCCACTATGAGAAGGCCTTTGACTCCGTTACAACCTGGGTGGTTCTGGAGTCATTGCAGCGTTGTCAAGTGGACTGGCGATACATCGAAATGCTGAGGTTTCTGTATGACGCCGCGACTATGAGTGTCCAAGTACAAAACCAGCAGTTATGACTCTGGATTGGAAAGGAATGGGCGTTATCATACTAATATCAATGGCGAGAACGTCACACACTTACGATTTGCCGATGATATCGTCCTTATAGTCACTGCAAGACTTGCAAAGAATGCTGACCAATCTAGTTGCTTCTCGACGCATCGGTCTCGTAATGAACTTAGGTACGACCAAGATATTGTTTAACGATCTTGATGATCCGGAACCGATAGCAGTCAAAGCTGTCTTGCTGTAAAGTTGTCCAACAATATGTTTACCTTGGACAAATATTGCAATTAGGTAAGAACAACTATGAGAAGGAAGCCAGCAGAAGAATTCAGCTGGGTTGGGCACCCAACTGAAATCTCAGGATTCCGTAATGTCCTACCAGTCATGACCTACGGAGCCGAAACGTGGACACTCACGGTTAGACTACTTAGTCCACAAATTTAAGGTCGCTCAGCGAGCTATGGAGAGAGCTGTGCTTGGAGTTTCTCTGAAGGACAAGATTCGAATGAAGTGGTCCGACAGAGAACCAAAGTAACCGGCATAGCTCTAAGGATAAGCAAGCTGAAGTGGCAGTGGGCTGGTTACATTTCCCAAAGAACCGACAACCGTTGGGGTAGATGAATTCTCAAGTGGTTTTCACAGACCGCTTTTAGGCAAACGTAATCTTGGACGCCCTGTGACCTGGTGGAGTGACTACTTGCGAAAAGCGGCTGGATGAAACTGGATGCTGATGATGACGATAGATTTTATAATTTTATGCTGATCAGAACTGGTCCAAAAATAAACAAGAACTCGTTTTTATAGGAATCCATTTTAACAAAACACATAACTTCTACAAAATAGAAAGACTTGCTTTCTTTTACTAACAACAATTTATGTAAACTTTACAGAAAAACTTACAAACGTTTTCGCTGATCTACAAGTATCTCCATCCCGGGAAAAGATTCATCGTTGAAGATTTTGAAACGATTAAAAAGTCGCCTTCAGTCGTGCTCGCGAGCTCGGCCAAGCTGGACGCTTTCATGGAAGACGTCGTGCTGAGGAGGAGGGGGGTGTCGGTACCTCTAGCGAACACCAGCGTAAGTCTAATAATACTATTATTAGAAGATGGATGGAGTATAATGGATAGACAGTCCATGTCTACTCCGGTTGTATGCAAATTGTCTATAAAAGGAACGCAAACATCCAAGCATGTTTGAGAAAACAAATTTAAACTGCCTATTTTCATTTTCAGGAAACTATCAGTCACGCAACAGGGAAGAACAAAGACCCAACGGGCAAGAAAACAAAACGCTCGAAGCCAAAACCAGCAGATGAACAGGACACGCACCCTTTATCACTGGAGACACGTTCTCGAGCACAGCAGGAAGACGTTCCATTATCCAAAACGGGGAAAATCATGAGAAACAATAGTATTGAAGATTTTATAGTTAATGTTCAGAGTGCGGTGCGGACCATAAACGATGTAGATTCCATCGACAATGCACTTCCATTCTCTGATTTTACTCAGAAACCCAAAAAAGATGATGATCATATCAACATAACTGAACAAATGAGTGAAAGTAAAGTGAAAAATCCTAACAAATTATCAATACAAACAGTTGATAAAGTCAGAACAAATGATATTAGTCTTAATAAGAATGAATTAAAACGCAAAAATGATGACGATGATTATATCAACAACAGTGAAAGTAAAGTGAAAAATCCTGACATATTATCCATACCTACAGTTGATGAAGTCAAAACGAATGATATTAGTCTTAATAAGAGTGAATTAAAACGCAAAAATGATGACGATGATTATATCAACAACAGTGAAAGTAAAGTGAAAAATCCTATCAAATTAACCATACCTACAGTTGATGAAGTCAAAACGAATGATATTAGTCTTAATAAGAATGAATTAAAACGCAAAAATGATGACGATGATTATATTAACAACAGTGAAAGTAAAGTAAAAAATCCTAACATATTATCCATACCTACAGTTGATGAAGTCAAAACGAATGATATTAATCTTAATAAGAATGAATTAAAACGCAAAAATGATGACGATGATTATATCAACAACAGTGAAAGTAAAGTGAAAAATCCTATCAAATTAACCATACAAACATTTGATGAAGTCAAAACGAATGAAATTAGTGATATTAAGAATGAGTTAGTTCATAATAATACTGTAAATGAACATGAAAGAAAATTGGATGGCATTGAATCGAAAATGAAACAAATGGAAGAGCTTGCTATGAAGAAATTCAAGGGATCGTTTTTAGATAATATTATATAAGAAAGATCTCTGTTTTTATACCATTTGTTATATTTTCAATTACAAGATGGCGACCATGAAAGGGAACCTACTCAGTTGTGCGCTATATTAGAATTATTATTTATTTAAATTAGCGTAATACCAACTCCGTTTAACGGGAAATTGACTGAAAACTTGAAGCTCCCGCCCCCTTTGGGTAGCGACTATTATTTATTCTGTGATACGCGCTAGAAAATCTATACTAACCTTATAAGTAACAATAAGTGCGGAAAAGTCTGTATACCTAGCGCCACGTAAGTCTAGCGGTGAACGAAACGTGGCGGGGATCTTGGCACAGTCAGTTATCGGGATAAAAAGTATTCAACAAGTTAGTTTTTGTTTGTTTGTGCATCAAGTAAAAACTACTGGACCGATTGCGATGTCGTTTTCACTGTTGGGTAGCTTAGGGTTACACTTAAAAACTGGGGTACTTGGTATCTCAATCGGATGAGTACAAGCCGAGCAATCGATAAAAAACTTTTTGACGGCTGAAGGAATTTTGATCAAATATTGGTATTGTAGTATAGGTCTTGGAATAGCACATAGATTACATTTAACCTAAAGAAATAAACACGCGTGTGAAGCCGCGGGCACAGCTAGTAATTAATAAAGTTAGAAGAATGAGATTTATTCAGCTTTTTGAAAATTAACCACGGGTCTGAGAAGAAAGTTGATGTATGAGTATTTCACAACATACACACATCTACGTAATTATCTGTTTATGTCAAGTCCACATACAAAGCCGATTATAATAATATAATGGGAACGGGAAGTCAAAACGAGTTGTCTTAGGACTACCAAGCAGGCAACGCCGCGGGCACCGTATGCTGGCCACTATTTTCTAACTGTACCGTTTATCAAAATAATGAGGAGTATCTGATAAAAAAGGTAGCCAGTATGCCTAACACCTCAATATTGTGGTATTAGGGAAGCATACCGCACTTTGCATAATTAATGTTTTTGTGATGACAACACATATTTTGAATACCGGATGTTATACATTGTTAAATTGATGTATGTTATGTGTTGAAATCTCTCGAAGCAGATCGATCTCGATCATACTTGTTATTTATATCTTAAATATGACGTAATTTATATTTTGCCAAAATAAAAATGTGTTGTTCGTGGCAATGTTAGGCAATATAGCCATTTTAGTTTGCCGGGAAGTTCAGAAAGCTTTTTAAAGTAGCTTTTGATTGCGGCCTCGCGCAAAATGTGCTTTGAATGAAAGGTACTTTACTAGGGTACTACGTGCTAGTCCACGATATTATATCTGTAAATATATATATTGTGAAACCATTTGTTGTGGCTGTTATAGCAGCTGAGCAATTTTGTGATAAAGTATATTGTGTACATACATTGTATGGAATACCCTGTAAAACAGTAGTTTTAATAAATTACATTTTAAAGTTTTGTGTATTGCGTCTAAAATATTAAACATTCTGATGTAGGATTTAAGAAGCGGAGTTTTTTTTTTTTTTATGTACTAGGCAATCGTTTGTCCACGATCTCACCTGATGGAAAGCGATGATGTGGTCGAAGGTGTAGCACACTTGCCTAGTAGATACCTATTCACTCTTGACTTGAACACACCGGGGTTATAATTTACCGGAAACACTGACGAGGGCAGGGCATTCCACTCCTTTGCAGTTCTTATAATAAATGAAGAAGCGTAACGCTTCGTTCTTGTGCGAGGTATTTCAACCATGAAAGGGTGGCGCTTTGCTGATCGTCTAGTCGTACGGTGATGGAAAGGTGATGGGGGAATCAGATTGTGCAGTTCTTGTGTACACTCTCCATAGTGCAATCTGTAGAATACCGCCAGGCTTGCGACCTCACGTCGATGCGCCAGACTTTGAAGCTTACTCTAATATAAATATTATAAATATATTCCTTGGTTCGGGCTGGTGGGATCCACCGACTATGTTTTTTTAGATTATATGCATCCAACACTAAATATTTTAATTATAATTTAGTGAATCGAAACAAGTGTTGGAAAGTGGTCATTTTGTGTATTTATTTTAATATATTATGCAAACATAGTTGTGTGTGCATACATAGCTACAATTAGTTGACTAGCAACAAACCACATGAAATGTTCACAAGTGCTAAATAAATAAAATTGTACATAACTTTTTATATATTAATTAAATATTAAATTACATTGTAATAAATCTATAGATAATGTAAGATGAAACCATTTTCAAAATATATTATTATCAACCTTAAATAATAAAATTACACTGTATTAAATCTATAGATAATGTAAGATGAAACCATTTTCAAAATATATTATTATCAACCTAGACTGTTTTTATATTTAAAATCGTCACATGTAATTTTATATATATTGTACAGGGTGGATTTTTGAGTTGTGACAGTAAGGGCAGGTACCAGGCTCCAAATCAAATCAAATCATTTTATTATCACAGCTGTAGGTTGTTAATACAGTTGTTCGGTACAATTTAGGACCCGTACAATCAACCCCATCTAGGGGTGTGCGACATTATTGAATACAGCATGCAAAAAATTATACAAAACACAATCAATATTATTAAATAACACAAGCAAGTACATGGCAAACTATCTTATGTATACCTACCTATTTATAAAACAATTGCTTAATTGGAATGTCAAAACTTGTCAGTGAAAAATTCAGTAATGTCATAATAACATCTATCCAATAGCAAACTTTTTAATTTATTTTTAAACAATGCAACATTTAAATCTTTTAAAGTTTTAGGCACTGTTGTAAACAGTCGGAGCCGCAGAACACACTCTTATGCATTAGGGTCGTTTTAGCACTATGTAGGCACAGGCTGGTACTATCATATCACGTATGTTACGTACAACTACATCGGACAGGCGGGGAAATGGGTCCGGATTTGTTGTGACAATAGTGGCAATCTCTAGAATGTAAAGTGCTGGAAAAGTTAAAATTTTGTGTTCTTTAAAATACGGCTTGCAACTATCTGTCTGGTGTAAGTTGAACATCGCTCCGATGCACCTCTTTTGGACTTTAAAAGCGACGTTTTTATCGTTCGTCGTCGTCGTCATTTTACCAAAATAAAGTTTATTTTTTCTTAATTATGCTGGGTCAACCTTAAACCAGATAATGTTAAACTTAACACATATTTTTTTTGAGATCTTTATCTCCCCGTGATCATAAAACGTGATTAACCAAATTTCATTCGGTACAATTTCTCATCCAAAATTACGTTATTTTCAGTAATATTTTCATTTTTATAATCAACGGCTTAAGTTTTATCTGAAAAATAAATCTCACAGCAATATTATCTCTCGTTTATTATCCCCTGTCAAGACAAAATGTATCTAACTAAATTATTAACTTTTAAAATACATAACTGCCAATAAAATAAATAACTTTTGAGACTTACGTAATTTAGTTCCGAGCTGTGTGTTCAAACAGGACTCGCGATATTCTACCTTGTTACGCACCTCACAGTGCTTGTTGCGGGTAGCTGATGGCGGAGTATAGAGGCGGAGCTAGTAATGCGTGGGAAATGTAAATGGAGCCTGGCCTTAACCGTTGTAGCTACAGGAAAATGTTGACTGTCCTTAACTTTTACAGATATTTTGATCTGCAATATTTATTGGAGAAAAATACAGTCTATACAGTCAGTATCAAGAGAATGGGGAATGTACAATCCACAAAACTTTTTACGTTGAAGGCTGTTGCTAACTCCGACGTGGTTTGAGATAAATCTGCTTCCAATATGGCTTTCATTTCATTGTTATCGACTTTCGTCTCCGGTCGGTCACGGCGTTCATTGTTGGATGTCAATCGATACTGTTTCAAGAATCAATAGTCTACCGGACCAGCCGAGGTCAGAGTACTAGAAAAAAGTTCTATTAAAGTACAATTTTCTGGCTGCCTTTATTTTTTCCTAGTGAAAGAAAACTATGAAAAGTGTGTATTTGAACGATATTTGAATTTTATTTTATTCATCCTTGTTCATTTTGTAGAAAATGTATATGTATATAGGTAAAGTTTTTATCGATTTCTCTCTTTTCTAGTACTCTAACCTCAGTTGGTCCGGTAGATATTTTCAATCCTTTTAAGAAACGGGAAATATTGGCATCAAAAAAGTTTTTGTGTAATGTGGCAATTTTCTTGCTGACTGTACATTTTATCCAAAATCTGTGACAAGATTTCTCAAAAAATTAAGGACTGTCTCTCAGGAAACTTTTCATGTAGCTACAAAATGCAATAATCCACCACGTTTATGAACAAATGACACATCTCGTTTGTCATAATTATATGTGAATAAAATCGTTTGGCTCATCTAGGTATACAAATAAATAAAATTGATATGTCTGTTTGTAATATCCAAATAACAGGTTTTTATTAAATGCATATGAAATTATATATGTACATAAACCATTGTAGACCGCCCATTGTACCTATTGTTTAGGTTATTTCTATTTTGTAATTTGTTTAACTGTGTGTCAATAAAATGTTATTGTATTGTATAAACAAAAACACTTTTAATCTGTCCTTTTTGTTCCGGCTAATCTCTGTAACGGCTGGACCGATTTTGAGAGGACTTTCACTGGCAGAAAGCTGATGTTATAAGGAGTAGCGCAGGCTACCTTTATTTTAGAAAAAAATAGGGTCCTGCGCAAAAACCCATGAATTTATAACTTGCGCGCCCTACGCGCACGCTGCCGCTGTTAGAGGGGAAGGATTATTAATCACTAGCTGGAGACGCCGAGGAACGTCTCCACGGGATGCGGTTTTGTGGAAATTGAGATCAGAGAAAATCCCAATGTTCCAGGAATATAATCCTGGTGCGGTAGGATCGAATTATAAAATTATGTGACCTTCGCGTTTATTGGACTTTACTTTGTTATTTATAGGGCGAAATGCGTTGTGGTGATAGGTTAGCAGCCAAGGGTAGATGGTGGAAAAGAACGTGAAAGGAAAGACAAGGTACGCTTTAGATGAACTCCTCCTCTGTCCAAGTCTCCGATGTTGTTGAGAAGGCCTAATCCAGGCCTGCAGCGCTGTGAAATCCTGTCCTTCAAGAGTGCAGCTGGCGCGCCAGTATAGCGCGACACACGTGTTCTAATAATGTCACTTAAACACTGTTCATTCACTACTTTAATCACCACTATTTATGCCTTCGTTTTATAGTCATTTTGGTACCCGTATAACCGATTTACATATTTATTTAGCGAAGCGGAGATATTATTTGGTCATTAGACTGTCAGACATCTTTGATATATATGCGGCAGGCTGCAGCGTGCAGCCAATACTCGTGTTACTCCAGCAACGGTTGGAGCGTCACTGTCTTGCGTTTTCTTATGTACCTTCACGCGTCATATCGCGACGCGTGAAACACATATACATAGTAGAGTGCGAGTGGGAAAAAGGCGAAGATAGTGGAATGAAAAAGGAATATGGCTGTCAAACTGGACACCAAATCACCAATCATTCTGCTTAGATTATAAGCGCGTATTTTTGAATTAGCGAAGGAATTAAGCGGCAGTAACACTAGCTGTGCCCGCAGCTTTGCTTTGCCCGCGTGATCATTTGTCTGGGTTAAAAGTAACCTATGTGTTATTTTAGGACGAAAACGATTCAATTCATCAAAACTTCAAATAGTTTTTAACGTTTTCTTTTCATCAGATTGAGATACAAAGTATATCACGATTTAATTCAAACCTAACCTATCTATCCAGTAGTTATTACACGTGATGTACGAATAGACGGACAGAAAGCTTATCTTAGTCGCATATACAATCATTTTTATTATTTGATTATAATAGCTATTATTATTTAAAATATCTTGTTTTAATATGTATCTATTATTTTTATATGTTTATTTAAATTTCTTTTAGCATATTCAATAATACAACGCCGACGTTGACAATGCAATAATTCGAAGAAAAAAACGTTCTTATAAATAAAACAAACTAAAAAGTAGAAAATAAATAATATTTAAAAAAAACTAAAATGCTTGGGGTGCTTTTTAAGATATTATCGAACTGATAATCCTTCTTCTTATATCTGTCAATGAAATATAACTATTGACCCATGGCCCCACGTTTTTTTTTTTTTTTTTTTTTTTTTTCTTATTTACTCTATTAAAATTTATTTTCTATATTTTAGTTTGGTTTTCTATATAAAGCGTGTTTTTTAGTTTTCTTAAACTATTATTTTTTTGCAAATATCTTTCCTCAGTACATGTATACTTTTAAACGTAGTACATGAAATGCATTTATTTCACGAAAAGTATATTTATACAACCTAAAGAGTGTGAATTACGCCAATCTGTTTATTTGTACGTTGTTAATAAAATACAACAGAAAAAAAAACAATATCTGAAAGTACAATCGTTTTTTTTGCACTACCTTACCAAGCTGTTAGCTTACCTATTAGATAGGTTCACAGATTACCCCCTATAGATTCCGCATCATTGAATTATTGTACGGATTCGAGTTCACAAATTATGGAGGAAAGCACGGGTCGCGGGGAACGCAACGGCTGCGTCGTGATTAGCCTATTCAAGGTCGCACTCACAAACTACAAAGATACGGGTCGCACTAGAAATGTACTGACCATAGTGATGGTACTGCAGGGCCGATCCAAATAGTTTTGATTTTGTTTAATCTCAACAAGCAATATTATGCTTTTTGAGATAAACTCGAAAAAACAATCAAACTTAATAAAAGTTGAATTTCTTTAAATATATTAACGATACTTAGAAGCCTAGAGCATTGTACATAAAAAATGTAGTCATATCAGTTTTTGGTTTACATAGCAGATGAAAAATATTCTTCCCCACTTTTACTAGCTTTGAGTTTTGTTGATCGCCTAAAATGGGTAGGTACTATCTTTCTATCTATATCACCCTACATCAAGCTACTGTTGGACCTCCTCATGTGCACGCCTCTATTTCCACTCCTGCGCCAAGCGGATGTGGAAGTGGCGGAATGGTGCCCAAGAGAAGGTCTTAGTTTAAGAGTCAGACCACCTGCACGATGGTCAGACGACGTCATCAAAGTGGCAGAATGGCAGTGAGTAGGTACTAAGAAACAAAATGTATAAATAAGGATATTATTTAATGAATTTATTTATGAGAAAAAAGGCACCTCGCCAAAATCTACATAACCATATGCCATCTCTACTTTAATCAATTTTAATTTCGTCGAAAACAATACAGCAATAAATAAGCTTGTTTGCCTATGCTGTCTTGAATTTCAAAGCTTCAAATGCTTCTTTCGTAAAATCTGTAAAGTAAAATTGTATTTTAATTCAATCTTCGTTTACATCTAAAAGCAATCAAGACCTATTAACCACACTTCAAGCTTTAACCGTATTCCGTGATAGGTAGTTTGTTATTCGTATAAAAACAAAATAACTTTTGTGATACAGTTTTCTAAATAATTAGGTTGAAATATCGATATGTACCAACATGAGAATATTTTATGATATGCCAACACTAGCTTACACGTGCTTTTGTTAGACAGGGATAACTACCGTAAAACGGGGTGAATAGACACAGTTTTGAACTTTGAATTAATTTTTATATGTTTTGAATAGTCAAGAGAACATTATATTGTGCTTACACCATGTCTCTTAGCTTTTTTAACAGTTTTCAGTCATATAAATTGATATTTATTCATTAATTACAGCACAAAATGCAAAAATATATGTCGTTTCTATTGCACCCGCACATGGGTTCAATAGACACGAGATATGAGGTGAATAGAAAAAAATGCTAGGGTTGGCAAATTCCAAAGCTTAAGTTTCCAAAGACACCTATCTAAGTTGGTAACGTAAGTA
The DNA here is from genome assembly GCA_946251855.1 of Alsophila aescularia. Taxonomy (NCBI): domain Eukaryota; kingdom Metazoa; phylum Arthropoda; class Insecta; order Lepidoptera; family Geometridae; genus Alsophila; species Alsophila aescularia. The sequence continues at coordinate 3,562,146 of OX276379.1, read as the reverse complement.
TGTGAAGAAGATATTTAAGTATTAAACGTTAGGTACCTACCTAACCAAATAAAACATTTAAGTAAAAAATGAGAATTTATTAATCATTTATTCTTATCAGATACGAGATCAATCAGTTGCATCCTTTATTAATTACACAAAAAACAAGTTATAATTCTAAGAAACAGTCTCATTATTAGGTAGGTACGTACCTTTAAAATACCTAATAAACTTTTTGAAAATCAACATTTAGACATTAGACTAGGTAATAACTCAATCAGTTACACTTTTTAACAATAGCACAGATATAGGCAGACGCTTAGCCACTACCTATCTAAAACTGTCCGTAAAAGTAAGTCGGTTATCAGTCAGATAAATTGATATAATTTATAAGATAAAAACTTATATTATTCATCATCGCTGTCCATTAAATCTTTCAGAATATCATTATCGCTTTTGTAATACGATGTTCGCCGAGTTTGTAAACCGCTTGGACCAGGACGACTTATTTTATCAATTTTATCTTTTAAAATTTTAAGACGCGAATTTTTACTTATGTTTTTGCACTTATTCAAAGAAACTTTTTTCATCGTAGTAATATCTGATACCTTTTCATTCGATATAATTTTCAGTTTTCTTTTATTTTTTTCGGTTGCATTATTTTGTTTATAAGTCATTTCTACTCCGGTATCATTCTGCATCTCGTTTAGTTGTATGTCATTTATAGCAATCATTTCTTCTTCGGTATTATTCTGCATCTCGTTTAGTTGTATGTCATTTATAGTAATCATTTCTTCTTCGGTATTATTCTGCATCTCGTTTAGTTGTACGTCATTTATAGTAATCATTTCTTCTTCGGTATCATTCTGCAACTCGTTTATTTGTATGTCATTTAAAGCAATCATTTCTATTCCGGTATTATTCTGCAACTCGTTTGTTTCTATGTTATTTATAACAATTTCATTTCCACATACTAACATGTCTTCAAATACAATAGGCATTCTTTCTATGGAATTGTTTGCTATAAAATCAAAGTCATTTATTGTGTTAAGTAATATTTTTTCAGTGTCTTGTCCGTTTTTCTGTATATTTTCCTTTTCAGCAATATTCTGATCTTGTGTTTTAGTTTTTTTCCCTATACCCTTTCCCTTATATTTATTCTTTTCTTTGCCATCGTAAGTATTCGTTGTAGTATTTTCTTTGTTGTTTTGTGTTATTTTGGATGACAGTAGTCTTCTTTTTTTTGTTTTCTGTTGGCTTTTCTCTTCTTCTGTTTCTATGTAGTCTTCACTCTCAGTACCAACGCTTCGTCCAGGTATTATTTCCAATTTCTTTTTCCTTTTTGGTTCGGTTATGTTCATGGTTCCATATCTCATCTCCTTTAGCCGATCTAGAACGGATTTTTCTACTATAGATTTATATTCATTGTTTTGCACTTCAGGTAGTCTGCTTAAAACCTCTTCTTCATTAATCGGATATATTCCTGTTTTCTTGAATCCTGCCATTATATTAGTCTTACTAAGCTCTTTCATTAATTTACATAAAAGTTTAGGGAAACATCCCTTTGGAATCGTCGCTTGGTTTTTTCCGTCAGTTTTTTTCCATTTTAATACTACGTTTCGCCATGCTATCTTCATAGGTCTGAAGAAAGCCATATCGAGAGGCTGCGTCAGATGTGTGCTATTCGCCGGTAAAAAAACGAACGATATATTTTGCTCGTGGCACAGTTTTATTGTCTCCATAGATAAATGCGATGATAGGTTATCGCCTATTAGGACTTTTTCTCCAACTTTATCTTTGAAATGAGGTATAATGATCGTCTTAATCCAATCTTCAAATATAGTTGCATCAAACCAACCGGATTGCGTGCGATTATATCTTGCTCCTGGTGGTCCGTTTTGAGTCCATGTGTCATACAAATTCAGAGCCTTGTACACCACATACGGTGGCAGTAAAACGCCGTCGGCTGTAGCGGCTATCATCAATGAAGTTGAAGACTTTGAACTATTCATTATCCTCTCTGGATACTTCGATCCTCGTTTAGTTATGTTTTTTTTGCGTCCTGGGTCGTCGGTCAAATTCGTTTCATCGTAGTTTATTATATTGCTCGGATTTATGCCTGCCAATGACTCTCCTAACTCCTTGAAATACTCTGATCGTATTTGGTGAAACTTCTGCCCTTTTTTTCTTAATGTTTTGACTATATCTTTGGGAAATTTGGTTTTTAAGACGTTTTAGGAAAGACGCGACGAAATCGGGTCCTGGTAAATTATTTTTAAATTTTAGCACTGTCCGGCCCACTTGGTCAAGATAAGCCTTAACAATATACCTCAAATCCAATGCATCTAAAGGGCATCCCCATTCCGCACATATATTAATATACTTTATCATGCACTCTTCAGTTTCATTTGTTAAAATAGTTTGCCCTCCTTGTTTTTTCATAGTTTTGACACTGTGTCTATAAAGTACAGATTTATCGATATCATATTTCTCAGCTATCACCTTTAAAGAGAACTTGCCATTCGCATATGCAGCAACAGCTTCATTTATAATGTTTTCATCGTACTTTCTATACGTTTTCCCCCTAGGATCAGGTTTGTATATACGCGGCATAATGAATTGTAGGTACCTATAACAAAAAAAAAATATGTAGGCGATGAAAATATTAAATATTATACCCACATAATTAGTAACACTGTAGGTACGTAAAATTGGAATATAATCCTGATTTTGAAGTTTGAAATTTAATAATACCTACTATCTCGAACATTGACCTAGGTACATATAACAGGGACCTAGACCTAAATCTTTAAACAATGCTTTTAGATCATCAATATTGTCTTCAAATCGTAAAACTCCAAAGAATTCTAAAATTTTCTAACAAAAACAAAATTATTTCAATAGGTAGCAGCCCTAACACACATCTTTCTAATCACCCCTTACTCGTTTCTATTGAACCCTTTCACATGTCTATTGAACCCATAATACGTATCTATTCACCCCATACTACGTATCTATTCGCCCCTTCCCCGTGTCTATTAACCTCAATCAAAATAAAAAATGACTTGGTTTACAATTTTACAAATATTTCCAAATTTACATCACAATTGCACTTACCTTTTATTAATCTAGGTCACAAGAAACCAACGAATATATTATCAAGTTGTGATAGCACAAAACACTTTCTTTCACAGTGAAACAGTAAAATAAATAGGACCTCGTTCAACCTACGTTCAAGGAGCTAACTTCAAGATCTTTTTTTATTATGTTGGCCAAACCTTACGTCAATTCAGTATTGCTATTTCAAAAAAAAAAAAACTACAGTTTAAAAAAAATATAAATTTCTGAACTTTTTTCTTCATAAATGTTTGGCTATTTTCTTTAGAAAAACATTTTTGGTTTTGTGTCTATTCACCCCTGCGTTTTTATTGACCCCGTTTTACGGTATTGTACTTAGAGTAATGAGTGAAAGAGACTTTTCAAAAAGACATCAACGCGTGCTTATTTTTCCATGACGCTCATGACCTGTGGAACCAGTATAAACTGAAATCAGCTTGGCTCGTAGTAAATCAGAAAAAAATACAAAATTACTTACCGGTGGAACGTTATGCCAACTTTTTGATAATTTGACGTTTTGGCTGACTTTCCACACCATTTTACTGCACAGCAAGCCATTAAAAATGTTGTTTTTTCGATTAAATTCGCAATAAACTAGCACTCTCGTACGGGTCGAGAGTTTGGTCGAGAATGAAGTCGTGTTTTTTTTTTTTTTTTTTTTAGGAAGGACTACTTGCTGTTGGCCTCTAACGGTCTCTACAGCGCACCGGGCGGGGGGGCGGGCGCAAAGGCACTCCGCCGCAATACGTGACGCAGAAGGCGCACGCCAAAGTAAAATTTTAGCGACTTGCTCAAGGGCACCCAGGGGGTACGAACCTCGGCTTGGGCCGTCGCTTAGACTACGGGACATCTGACTAAACTCCTCTGGATCGGTATTAATGAATAATAGCGATCCAGGGGGCCCTGAACTATGGCTAGGAGCCTCATAAGTGATTTGATAACTGACCACCATTTCGGAATACATCTTTGAGAAGAAATGGTAAGAAACTCAAAGAAGAATAATAATAATGACTAAGTATGGGTTCAACGACCCCGCCGGCGGGGTCGGTGTCTGTTTCTACGTGTGTTGTTTGAGGGTTGGCTAGACGATTCCATCGCTGCCTGCAGTGCAGTAGTGATGTCATCGTCTGGGTCGCTCAGAAAGTTGCGGGGGCGCCTGCGGAGGGGAGATGAAGTCGTGTCTCAAAGCGAGCCTGTTTATACTAGATAAAGCAAGTATGTGTTGTGTGCGTCTGATGCCTTGTAAGCGGTATCTATAGGGGGTAATCTGTCGATAGGTTTCGCCACAGATCATTGGTTCCATCAAAGGGTTCTGTTTGGTTGGACCATTTTGAGTACGGAACTCTACTCTTATTTGGAGCTGTAGACTGCGGACCACAATTACCGTATCCCAAACTTCCCGAACGCTGACTTGCCCATATACAAAAAAGCCCAGTTCCTAGAAAGTTCGCTTTCTTTTGTCCGTTTTCTGTACTGTCAGTCTGTTTACCACAAAGCTAAGTACTTTTCTAACAGTTACAATTAGGCCTACTGTTCACGGACGTGTAGTTTCATAGACGCGTATTCGTCACTATACGCTTGGTGTACGCCTGCTCACAGCTTACATACAAAACTATGAAACTCGACGGAGCGGCAACGTCGCGCTCGCGTCGCTGCATGCAGGCTTCATGACGCCTGCCGTACCGCATGTCATACGCCGGGGCGTACATCAAGCGAAAGCATTGTTTATTTTTGTAAATATGGCGGGAACGGCTGCGAAATTTGTTCAGATATTAGAAAAGTGTTCGTATTTGTATTACAATAATCTTGCTGAAAAAGCGAGAAAATATATAACTGAAAAGGCCGCTTTTCTTGCCGCTACGAACAATCTACAGTTGATGTTTTTTTCTATATAGTGATGCGTCCTATATAATCGTCGCCTTCGAATCTAGTAATATGCCAAAATAACGTCTTCGTCGTCCGACGGCATTGTCACAAACGATTGAAAACGTAAGAGTCATACGCGTGTAATACGCTTCGTGGACAGAGTTTAGTATCAGTACGATGGGCTGCTCAAGCTGTTTGGTGTATTTTGAAGCGTCTATGAAGCTACGCCTCCATGGACAGTGACACTTAGACAGTGTGACCAGATTCAAATGTCAAATACTGCTAGCCTGAATGACAAAAACTGCTAAAACATGCTAGGCATTTTTCATATAATGCTAAATTACTGCTTTCACAGATATTGCTTAAACATTAGAAAATATGAACAAAAATGCCAATTTGTACGATTAGAATGTCATTTTTATTAGGGTTCCGTACCCAAAGAGTGTCAACGGTCAACTATAATATTTTTAAGCCTACGCTGTCTGTCTGTTTGTCCGTCCTACCGTTAAATAGTATCCGAATGGTATCATGTTGCGCTATACAATCTGACGGATTATGGCCCATTCACTCTCTCTCTCTCTCTGAGAGAAGGCCCGTGTCCCAGCAGCGGGAACTGATTCCGATGATCTTTCGAACTGTAATAGATATTAAAATGTTTATAGAATATGACTGTAATGTTATGGCGGATTAATTAAGAAATCATAATAATAAAAACGGGGGAAACCTATACAACAAAAGTACTTATTACGTATAATGTCTTTGCTCTAAGCGGTGATAAGTACAAGCGTAAGAGGCAAACTTGGCATGATTACACACTCTAAAGTAAAACTATAATAAGAAAAATAAAAGTGGTGTGGTAAGGAAACCTCAGTGCGCGGCCCAACTCGCACTTGGCCAGTTGATTCCTATTTACAACACAATTCACTCGTCACTATCACTGTCCTTAGCAAATCCTTTGAATAATGATGATGAGTTAAGAGATAATTTTAACATATTTTTGTCGGCTCGAAATTCACACACCCATTTTCTCATATATTTCCTTTTTGCCTTTTTGGAATGCAAAATTCCAGAATCGTCATGTTTATTTTTGAACCGATTTCTAAGCCGGATTTTTATATTGTTAATCAGTGAAATGATTCGGTCACAATAAGTGTGTGGCATTAGTAAAATCATAATAGCCCACGCAAGATTCACAATGTTGGGTTTACCAACACCATTACCATTTAAATTAAATTAAATTCATCGTTTCAATTTGTCTTCAGAAATTTTCGGTATCTGTTAGTTTGGCATCAGAGCTGCTTCTAGAAGCCAATAAACTCAAATATAAAGGCTTGAGCGTACTGTGTGCACTTTTGGGGCATTCTGAAACGCGTTCAATATATCCTGCCAGATTATTGCTATTATTAGATGCTATTATTGGATGCATTATTGGATTCTAAAAAGAATAATGCTAGAATATTGCTAAATAATGCAAAATTTTAATAAAATGCAAAAAATCCTGCTAGGAGCTAAAATGAGAGTCTAATCCTGCTAAAATCGCAGGAACCTGCTAAATATGGTCACACTGCACTTAGACAAGTACTTAACATAACAGGTTCATGTTTAGGCACTATGCTCATAAGCAGCTCTATGTACTATTCTCGTACAACATATAGTACATTTATAACTTCCATGAGTTGATTAGATTTCCAAACAGCACTAACGAGATAACCTCTACAAACTCAAAGCAAAGTCCTTGTGTATATTTGTTACTTCTTCACGCTGGAACGTCTGAACGGATTTTGGTAAAAATGGTTTTGTTATGCTTTTTGAGATAAACTCGAAAAAACAATCAAACTTAATAAAAGTTGAATTTCTTTAAATATATTAACGATACTTAGAAGCCTAGAGCATTGTACATAAAAAATGTAGTCATATCAGTTTTTAGTTTACATAGCAGATGAAAAATATTCTTCCCCACTTTTACTAGCTTTGAGTTTTGTTGATCGCCTAAAATGGGTAGGTACTATTTTTCTATCTATATCACCCTACATCAAGCTACTGTTGGACCTCCTCATGTGCACGCCTCTATTTCCACTCCTGCGCCAAGCGGATGTGGAAGTGGCGGAATGGTGCCCAAGAGAAGGACTTAGTTTAAGAGTCAGACCACCTGCACGATGGTCAGACGACGTCATCAAAGTGGCAGAATGGCTATGGAATGGTGAGTAGGTACTAAGAAACAAAATGTATAAATAAGGATATTATTTAATGAATTTATTTATGAGAAAAAAGGCACCTCGCCAAAATCTACATAACCATATGTCATCTCTACTTTTCTCAATTTTAATTTCGTCGAAAACAATACAGCAATAAATAAGCTTGTTTGCCTATGCTGTCTTGAATTTCAAAGCTTCAAAAGCTTCTTTCGTAAAATCTGTAAAGTAAAATTGTATTTTAATTCAATTTTCGTTTACATCTAAAAGCAATCAAGTACCTATTAACCACACTTCAAGCTTTAACCGTATTCCGTGATAGGTAGTTTGTTATTCGTACAAAAACAAAATAATTTTTGTGATACAGTTTTCTAATTATAGGTTGAAATATCGATATGTACCAACATGAGAATATTTTATGATATCCCAACTTACGTGATAGCTTACACGTGCTCTTGTTAGACAGGGATAACTATTGTACTTAGCGTAATGAGTGAAAGAGACTTTTCAAAAAGACATCAACGCGTGCTTATTTTTCCATGACGCTCATGACCTGTGGAACCAGTATAAACTGAAATCAGCTTGGCTCGTAGTAAATCAGAAAAAAATACAAAATTACTTACCGGTGGAACGTTATGCCAACTTTTTGATAATTTGACGTTTTGGCTGACTTTCCACACCATTTTACTGCATAGCAAGCCATTAAAAATGTTGTTTTTTCGATTAAATTCGCAATAAACTAGCACTCTCGTACGGGTCGAGAGTTTGATCGAGAATGAAGTCGTGTCTCAAAGCGAGCCTGTTTATACTAGATAAAGCAAGTATGTGTTGTGTGCGTCTGATGCCTTGTAAGCGGTATCTATAGGGGGTAATCTGTGGATAGGTTTCGCCACAGATCATTGGTTCCATCAAAGGGTTCTGTTTGGACCATTTTGAGTACGGAACTCTACTCTTATTTGGAGCTGTAGACTGCGGACCACAATTACCGTATCCCGAACTTCCCGAACGCTGACTTGCCCATATACAAAAAAGCCCAGTTCCTAAAAAGTTCGCTTCCTTTTGTCCGTTTTCTGTACTGTCAGTCTGTTTACCACAAAGCTAAGTAATTTTCTAACAGTTACAATTAGGCCTACTGTTCACGGACGTGTAGTTTCATAGACGCGTATTCGTCACTATACGCTTGGTGTACGCCTGCTCACAGCTTACATACAAAACTATGAAACTCGACGGAGCGGCAACGTCGCGCTCGCGTCGCTGCATGCAGGCTTCATGACGCCTGCCGTACCGCATGTCATACGCCGGGGCGTACATCAAGCGAAAGCATTGTTTATTTTTGTAAATATGGCGGGAACGGCTGCGAAATTTGTTCAGATATTAGAAAAGTGTTCGTATTTGTATTACAATAATCTTGCTGAAAAAGCGAGAAAATATATAACTGAAAAGGCCGCTTTTCTTGCCGCTACGAACAATCTACAGTTGATGTTTTTTTCTATATAGTGATGCGTCCTATATAATCGTCGCCTTCGAATCTAGTAATATGCCAAAATAACGTCTTCGTCGTCCGACGGCATTGTCACAAACGATTGAAAACGTAAGAGTCATACGCGTGTAATACGCTTCGTGGACAGAGTTTAGTATCAGTACGATGGGCTGCTCAAGCTGTTTGGTGTATTTTGAAGCGTCTATGAAGCTACGCCTCCATGGACAGTGACACTTAGACAGTGTGACCAGATTCAAATGTCAAATACTGCTAGCCTGAATGACAAAAACTGCTAAAACATGCTAGGCATTTTTCATATAATGCTAAATTACTGCTTTCACAGATATTGCTTAAACATTAGAAAATATGAACAAAAATGCCAATTTGTACGATTAGAATGTCATTTTTATTAGGGTTCCGTACCCAAAGAGTGTCAACGGTCAACTATAATATTTTTAAGCCTACGCTGTCTGTCTGTTTGTCCGTCCTACCGTTAAATAGTATCCGAATGGTATCATGTTGCGCTATACAATCTGACGGATTATGGCCCATTCACTCTCTCTCTCTCTCTGAGAGAAGGCCCGTGTCCCAGCAGCGGGAACTGATTCCGATGATCTTTCGAACTGTAATAGATATTAAAATGTTTATAGAATATGACTGTAATGTTATGGCGGATTAATTAAGAAATAATAATAATAAAAACGGGGGAAACCTATACAACAAAAGTACTTATTACGTATAATGTCTTTGCTCTAAGCGGTGATAAGTACAAGCGTAAGAGGCAAACTTGGCATGATTACACACTCTAAAGTAAAACTATAATAAGAAAAATAAAAGTGGTGTGGTAAGGAAACCTCAGTGCGCGGCCCAACTCGCACTTGGCCAGTTGATTCCTATTTACAACACAATTCACTCGTCACTATCACTGTCCTTAGCAAATCCTTTGAATAATGATGATGAGTTAAGAGATAATTTTAACATATTTTTGTCGGCTCGAAATTCACACACCCATTTTCTCATATATTTCCTTTTTGCCTTTTTGGAATGCAAAATTCCAGAATCGTCATGTTTATTTTTGAACCGATTTCTAAGCCGGATTTTTATATTGTTAATCAGTGAAATGATTCGGTCACAATAAGTGTGTGGCATTAGTAAAATCATAATAGCCCACGCAAGATTCACAATGTTGGGTTTACCAACACCATTACCATTTAAATTAAATTAAATTCATCGTTTCAATTTGTCTTCAGAAATTTTCGGTATCTGTTAGTTTGGCATCAGAGCTGCTTCTAGAAGCCAATAAACTCAAATATAAAGGCTTGAGCGTACTGTGTGCACTTTTGGGGCATTCTGAAACGCGTTCAATATATCCTGCCAGATTATTGCTATTATTAGATGCTATTATTGGATGCATTATTGGATTCTAAAAAGAATAATGCTAGAATATTGCTAAATAATGCAAAATTTTAATAAAATGCAAAAAATCCTGCTAGGAGCTAAAATGAGAGTCTAATCCTGCTAAAATCGCAGGAACCTGCTAAATATGGTCACACTGCACTTAGACAAGTACTTAACATAACAGGTTCATGTTTAGGCACTATGCTCATAAGCAGCTCTATGTACTATTCTCGTACAACATATAGTACATTTATAACTTCCATGAGTTGATTAGATTTCCAAACAGCACTAACGAGATAACCTCTACAAACTCAAAGCAAAGTCCTTGTGTATATTTGTTACTTCTTCACGCTGGAACGTCTGAACGGATTTTGGTAAAAATGGTTTTGTTAGGTCCTGGAATAACACATAGGAAACTTTTCATCATCTGATGATGTCCAGGCGGGGAGCAGCTATAGTTTCATAAAACTCTTCTGTACGAAATTGACTGCTGTTCGGTATTTACACGCAGTTCTCCTAAAATAGTAGATTGTATGACAAGGGAACAAAATAATATATTTACGGCGCTTTATTTTGAATCTTTCAATTTATTTTGAGCGGAGTGAAGGATTCTAGAGTAGAATCCTGAACGTAGCGAGGGATTCAATATTCGTTGACGAGGAAAAATAATTGTGCGTCCGAGTGTGTCATCCCCTCTATGAGAAAAATAAATTAAAGACTCGTTTAGATACTTTACAACTCATATATTATTTTAAAAAGGGTATTAAATAGAATAAAAAAAACATAAACTAGGTATGATTGACCAAAACTGTATGTATGTTTATTTTGTGTAGATCTCAATTTGAATGTAAATATTGGTACTGACCTCCAAAGTACATAGGTACAGTTTCCGAAAAAGACTACGCTCCTTTTGCATTTTCCCACTCGATAGTTGGTAATAGATTCTGTATCACATTTATTGCGTAGCTTCTACTATTTTCAGGTGTAAGTAGTATAATACTTTCGCTACTTGAACTGGATGGACTCATTTTCGTGAAATTATTTAGTTTTTGCACTGTCAATATTCCTTGTCTCCGTGACGTTGATATCGTAATTCGCGCGCTTTCCATTTTTTCTTCCTCTCCTTACATTTACATGATTCTTTGTTTAAATACAGACAGCGCGCCACGCGACCCAATGAACGACATTCACGTTCCAAATTCAAAACTCATTGCCCTCTCTGAATGTATTGAACAGAAAATACCTACTTTGGTCCCACTTTTCGAGGAGCCAATCAGCTTATTTCGAATAGATGGAATCAAAACTATTTTAGCTCCAAAAACCTTCCAATATAAATCTTATTAATTCCTGACTGTAGTTACGCACTAGTCGTTGTAATAAGAGTCGCCATGTATGTTACATGGATATTCTGGGAATTGTACATTAAGGGAACCAAGCGCAGTCATTTATAGTACAAGAATTTTAGTTATTTTGAAAGTGCTATTTTATTAATAAGACAAAAAGATTAAAAAGCACAAATTTAAAATTTATACATATCTACTTATAACCCCCGACAAATTATAGCTAATAAGCATCTCGATCACATCAGCTTTCAAAAATAAAAAAACCGTATCAGAATCGGTCCATTCCCCCTATTATTTATTTATTGAGACACGTTACAACACCATTACAGCATAGGCACCCATGCAATAAAAAAACTAAACATGTTTCCGTGCCACTTCTGTGAACTTCGTCAGGCTGCAGTGAAAGATATCAATGTCCTGCGAAATTATATTAATGATATAGGGGCAAACTTCACCTGATTAGTCCGTGATGTAGGTACGTGAGCGCAGCGGGGCGAGACGCGCGCGCCCACGCACCCTTCTAGCGCGCACCCACGCACCCGTCCGGCGCGCCCACGCTACCCGTCCGGCACGCGCCCACGTCCGGCGCGCATAGTCGCAGCTCTGCCAGCATCTCCGGATGACGCACTTCCCCACGAAGCACCCTAAACGTGTAATAACCCGCGAGGTGCCTCCACCTCAAGCCTGTTGTACACGACCATGTCTATACGAACAGACTCTGATAGGGAAAGTAAGGATAGAAGCCGTACTCCTTCAAATATTAAAAGCGCATAATTAAATCTTTTTCCACCTTGAGAATTTATTTAGTCAAACGGAGATTCCAAATAATATTCCTTGTTTCTAGATGACTCCGGACGGACACGTGCATTAGGTACTTATATAGAATTTTGATGACAACTGTTCTGTTTTCACATACCATAGATGTCAATAACATGCCTAAGAAACGTAAGCTCCGGTACCAACCAACTCGACGCGGAGATCCCGCACGTGCTGCGACGCACGTGCGGTAAGAGCGGCGCGCGGCTTCACTGCGCCATCCACCTCGTACTGATAAGGCATTATAGCTAAGAACCATCTCGATCACATCACCTTTCAAACAGAAAAAAACCGCATCACTATAGGTCCATTCGTTTGGAAGCTACGATCCTCACCCTCCCTCTCCCCCTATAATAGCTAAGAACCACCTTAATCACATCAGCTTGCAAACAGAAAAAACGTATCAAAATCGGTTCTTTCTTTTGGAACTGCGATGCCACAGACACACACAGGGATACATATTATACACCCTAAACTTATAACACCCTCTCTTTTCGAGGGGGTTCAAAAATTAAAAAAAGCTGTGAAGTATTATGGTCCAATAGATCAAGGACTTATTATTACCGGTTTTTTATGAGATCTGTAAGGAACTGTTTTAGCTCCGGGGCCTCCGGGTGGCATACGGAAGCAAATACGCCACTGCTCCCCACGACTCAACAGCTTCCTCGTCGGTCCAGGGCCCTGATTCTGTAAGCTATTGAACAGCGATAACGCAAGTCGATCGCTTGAAATTTTTTGAGAAATTTTCTTATTTGATTTTTCTTTTGAACAGCGATCGACTTGGGCCCAGGTTTGCCACAACGGTTATCGGCAGGAGGAATTTTGATCATATCGGTTGGAAACAGATAACTAAAACGTATTTATGCTCTTTGCAGATAACAGAAAAAAAAACAGTATGGGACCTGCCGATTTTATGAAAATTCTTCTATACTTAACGAAAATCCTAATTGTATGTAACCGACATGATCAAAATTCAGCAATTGGCCTGCTGTTCGATCTATCTGAGACGATCTATGCTGTCTTCCACTGCCACTACAATTTGCTAATGCTAATTTAAGCCATGTCAGTATAGATCGCGTCATGTAAAAAGAACGCTGGAAGAAAATGGAGAGGGTGTATGCGCATGGGTACACTCGCGCACAAAAGCACTAGGCCTATTGTTTTAAATAACTTAGCTTTTCAGTCGCAGCTTCGTATACCCGCCCGCCCGCGCCGCACCTTATACCATCGATAAATCGCCTAATGCGCAGCATAACCGCCTGCGTTCTTTTTACATGACGCGACCTTATAACATTAGTCATTTTTTACCCGAGTAAGGCGACGAAGCAAGGGTAATGATATTAACAGTCTATGTGGATGTACCACCATAGCGTCACCCCAGGCCAATAGTTTGTTACCACGTTTCAGTGCCGTAAGTCATCACTGGCAACACACACTTTTGTCTTTATGCTAAGTATTTTTGACCAGTAAATAGTTCGCAGATTCCCGAAAGACTCAAGCCACTGCCCAGCCGCGTTGGATTCTTCGATTTACCTCTGTGTCTTGGACATACCTAATTGGACAACTTTGAGGGAATAGTACTTAAAAATTACTGCCGCCGTAATCAGCTAACAAATCACAACGTGATCGTTACCGGTGTGGCCATACATGGAAAAAATGGGAAAATGTGGGGGAAGGTAAAGGGAAGTGACGGAAGGTGGGGGAAAGTGAGGGGAGGGTAGTGGGAAGAGGACGAATGGTGGGGGACGTCCGGTCAGGGTGCGGGAAGTGAGGCAGGTGGTGCGAAGTGAGGGAATACTGAAAGGAAGAGTGGGGACAGAGTGGGAGAAAGGGTGAAGGGTGGGGGGAAAGTGAAATTGACGTCTTTCCCCCACTTCCCCTCACCCTTCCCCCTTTCTTCCTACCCTTCCTTTATTTCCCTGCTCCCTTCCTCCACCCTTTTTCACTTTGCCCCACCATTTTTCACTTTTTCTCCATCCTTCTCCCTTAGCCAAACCTTCATCCCCCCACATTTCTTTCCCCAGTTTTTTTTTCTTAGTATGGCCATACCAAAGGTAACGATCGCACGGCGATCACGTTGCGGTTTGTTACGCCTCTTCTAATGCACGCCACTGAGCTCGCTCTTCAGCTCTCTTCATCCATTTTCTTCCAGCTGCTTTTCGCAGGTCGTCACTCCAAACACAATAATAATAATAATCTATAATATACATAAAATAACTTGAATTTTCATAATATTCTTTCATAGGTATAAATTGTAAATATTTCTTACTGTAAAATGAATTAAAAGAAACAATTTTCACTGTAACAATATGTATATTATTTCATAATATTTAAATATCATCACATTATTAAATTTCAAAGTGGATAAGTACATGTTATTATATAATTTGAATAAAATCGTTGTTCTTTTAAGCACATATATTAGACAAATAAATAATTAATATCTAAAACATTTCAATTCCATCTTAATACAAAGCGTCGTCGGTCGTCGGTCCCGGGCCCCGACTGCTGACAATTGATAGCAGTCGCTTGAAATAATTTAATACAAAGCGTCGTCGGTCGTCGGCTCCGGTCCCCGACTTCTGTCAATTGATAGCAGTCGTTTGAAATAAATAATACAAAGCGTCGTCGGTCCCGAGTCCCGCCTGCTGACAATTGATAGCAGTCGTTTGAAATACTTAATACAAAGCGTCGTCGGTCGTCGGTCCCGGGCTCCGACTGCTGACAATTGATAGCAGTCGCTTGAAATACTTAATACAAAGCGTCGTCGGTCGTTGGTCCCGGGCCCCGACTGCTGACAATTGATAGCAGTCGCTTGAAATATTTAATACAAAGCGTCGTTGGTCGTCGGTCCCGGTCCCCGACTGCTGTCAATAGCAGTCGCTTGAAATATATAATACAAAGCGTCGTCGGTCCCGAGCCCCGACTGCTGACAATTGATAGCAGTTGCTTGAAATACTTAATGCAAAGCGTCGTCGGTCGTCGGTCCCGGTTCCCGACTGCTGACAATTGATAGCAGTCGCTTGATATACTCGTACTCTCACACTAGAGGTCGGTACTATATCACTGTAACGATGAACCTATTTATATTTATAAATATGTATACTAAAATACGTTTTACATAAATATTTAAACATGTTTAATCGTAAATCGTAAGTACATGGAATGTTTATTTCACTAAAAATATTTTATATACAGTGTCCCACAAGTAGTGATATGCGGCTGTTATCTCCAAACGAGAAGATATCTTTTGCTTTTAACAAACTTTATTTTTTCCTGAAAGGGTCTCTACTGGACTATCAACATACAAAAAATCAACTGAGTATGTACTAGTGTTTGGTTAAAATTACTAGATTTTTGTCAAAATCTGGAGTTTTGTTACAGTACAGTTTTGCCCGTATAAAAAGTCATTATATTTGTACGTCGCGGTGTTGATAAAAATCGTTAAAATCTTCAAATCATCCAAACAACAAATCTTAGGTAATACAATAGTTTTCAAAGCGAGTAGTTTTTACCCGACTGAGGAGGGTTATGTGTTTGGGTTCTATGTATGTTTGTTTGTATGTTTGCACGTATCTTAGGCGAGTCCTACAGCCTAAACAGTATGATGTATTTTGAAAAATGAGTTATCATAGGATTCGTCTTGATCACAAGAGTGCTATAGGATATATGAAATGTTAAGAAAACCAATATGGCGGCTTAGAGCTGCCATATTGTATTTCCGACAGAACAAAAAAGGACTAAAACATATCGAGCGAGGTATCAAAATAGAGGTCTTTAAAAGACCATTTGAAAAATATATAATTCTTATAACTATACAGTAACAAATTTCTTTTAAGCTTCTTACAAAATTTACAATTTTTAGATGATTCAAGTTAATATTAACAATATAGTCTAATGTTGCAATTGCAAGTATTAAAGTAAAGTAAAATATGTAGTTAAAAAATAAATATAAATACTAGCTGCGCCCCGCGGTTTTACCCGCGTCCCTCAGGAACCGTTCATTTTCCGGGATAAAAAGTAGCCTATGTGTTAATCCAGGGTATACCCCCCCCCCCCCCTAACCAACGTACGTAACCTACCCCCGTACCAAATTTCATCCAAAGCCGTTTAAGCGTGAAGAAGTAACAAACATACACACACCCTCACATACATACAAACTTTCGCCTTTATAATATTAGTGTGACTATTTTTGCGGGCGTCAGCTCGTATTCAATCATTTTGTTCGCGGTCGGGGACTTTTATAATAATTTGACTTGTTATAATTTAGTTTTGACACGTTCGTTTCGTAGGAACCATTCTTTAATCTCACACTCGTACGGTGCATTTTATTTGAATATTGTCGCAGACGAATATAGTGTTGAAGAAATGAAACCAACCAACATTAGGCAATGTTTATAGAAGACACGGTAATGTTATCTATCAGTATTGTGACTCGGCTCTGTCCTTGAGATAACTACCTACAGCCGCGTGGTACGTAAACACGCGATAGGGCTGCGCGCCTGCAGTATTTTAATTTCATCTACCTACTTGAATTTCTTTCTAGTTTTGTGATTGTATATTTTAATATGTAAAAAATAAAGAAATTCGTTGAAATGAAATAGGAAGTGTTCAATAAAAATACATATTGTGTGTTTTTTTAATTAGTAGATTTAATAAAAAAATACACCCTTATAAATTTGATACAGAAAAGTGCTCGAGGCGCACTGAGACGAACGAAAAATGCTCGAGGCGCACTGAGACGAACGAAAAGTGCTCGAGGCGCACTGAGACGAACGAAAAATGCTCGAGGCGCACTGAGACGAACGAAAAGCTTTATTATTAAATTTAATAGTATAAAAAATCAGCATTCGGTTAAATAGTTTAATTAAAAATACTTTTGGGAAACATGGACAAGGAGGACAAAAAGGAATATCTTTCATTTGGTTATAGATACCTGCAGCTACTTTACAATTAATATGTTTTGTTTTAAATGACGTTCGGAATATTTCCTCCATTTTTTCTACATAATCCACGAAATCATCACTGGGTACTATTAAAAAAGTTTGTGAATTACTCTTACTGTAGTCCCGGTACCCCATTACCGAGCTGCGCCCTCAGTTTATATATAACATCATTGGCTACGGCGCATTCGCGACTGGCCGTGTACCGAGTGGGTACCGACACGAGGCGCGTAGGTATAACTCACTTTGCGGCCGCTTGTATGAAGATAGAATACTGTATGAATAACATTACCGTGTAGAAGAGCTGCAACCACAATAGTAAAATTGTACTAGGTACTCGTGCATATAGATCCGTAGCAACAGCGTCGGTCCAGGGCCCCAATTCTACTAAAACAATTGTAATGACAATTGTCTACAATTTTCGCTTTTACCTCTTAAAAGTGGTAGAATCGAAAATTTTGTGGAATTTTTCAAAAAAAAAACTTCATAAAAAAATCGAAATTCGAAATTTTTCACCAAATTTTCGCTTCTACCACTTTTGTAGCGAGGTTTCAATAACCTACCTACCGTACGTGTAGACGTCAATTAACGCTAATTAGCATTAAGATCTGTTGACATCCATACAAAAATAAGAATAGCTAAATAGAAGTTAACTGACGTCAAAATTAAGGCGAAAAATACTGCAATTTCGGAATGTGATTTTCGGCTGCCTCATACTTTGTAAAAGGCAGAAAACTAATCTAAGAAACACGTTTTTTTTCGAATGCTATTTTCTTTAGATTGCATTGTCATCGAGTTGCATTGTCTGAAAGTTTCAGCCGGATAGCTAATTGGAAAGTGCTCGAAATTTGAGTTGTAGGATTCCGACAGATAGACAAACAAGAAAGTGACTTAATAAAAACGGGGTAAAAAAAAATTTGATAGAAAAAACTAAAAAATACTCTTTAATACCATTAAACCGAACTAACAAGTAAAAAAACAATTTCAATATAAGAATAAACTGATTGACGAGTAAATTAATGTCATTGTATAAAGAAGCGTGGGGGGCTCGATATTAATTGTTATTTATTTACAATGACATTTTATTTTTTCGTTAATCACATTATTATTTTTTAAATTTTGTATTTTCGTCGGGCCCTGATAAGTGCGCATTTTTTTAAATTAATCTGTCCATTTAAAGTGGGTAAAAATGTATACAGGTGAAGCTAATAACAGCATGTTAAAACGGAGGCACCATCTTCATCATAGATAACTTTCACTCATAGACCATGTTAGGCCGATATTGGCGAATAGACGCAAGACTTGTACTATCTGTAACCTTCTCATGATGCAGCGCAACTCTCGCATCGCATTACTGTCTGTTGTGTAGACTCGCGAAATTTATCTTTTGAGTATTCATTCTAAAACTGCAAGATAGATCGAAACGAAACTTTGTAGATAGATCTAACTATCCGTTATCTCAATGCTTAAAACGTATTTATATTTTAATATAAGCAGAAAAAACCGCTGCTTTAAGTTTTGTACTGAAAACTAAACCTTTTAGTAAAATTGTATAGAAACCTACAAAATTAACTTTAAACATTATACGTTTGTATGGAACATAGAACTCCCTCGAGTCACACATGGTTGTGTCGTCCCGCGGTCGGAGAAGAAGTGCATGACGGTTATTCGGCGCAGTGCAGGTACTCGGTGACGAACACGCGGAAGATCTTGTTGAGGTTGTCGATGGTTCTGAAGTCGAGCGCCGACAGGTCGTCGCCGGCCGTGTGCCACACGGACGGGAACGGGGACGGGATCACGTGCAGGATGTCCACATCTGTGGGCAAACAACATTCATCGCATGTCAGCCTTTAGAAGTCCACTGCTGAACATAGGCCTCCCCCAAAGAGCGCCATGACGTCTTGTGCCGCCTCCATCCACCGACTCCCTGCGATGGCTACAATATCGTCCGTCCATCGTGTGGGGGTCTCCCTACACTTCGCTTACTTGTTCTTGGTCGCCATTCGAGAACCTTACTACATTAGGTGCATCTACTTAAACAAGCACAAATCAAAATAAAAAAATGCCCGGCCTCCACCCCCCTTCCCTCATTATAGCTAAGAACCCTCTCGGTTACCTCAACTTTGAAACAATAAACCACAACTAACCGGTCGTTTGGAAGCTACGATTCGCACCCCCTTCTACAACTCCCAATAGAAATAGACATTTCAGCTTAAGCCTAATTATTTTTTTGACAGTTATTTATATTCTTATTTTTTTAATTGAATGCTATAGAACGATCCTAAATAATGGACTAAATACATGCATTTAAGAAAAATATCAAATTAAATTTACACTACTATACTATTTATTTACTTTTATACTTTTTCTCAGAAAAAACAAAGTACTTTTAAAAAAAATATATTCTACTTTTATAATAGAATATCTTTTTTTAACTTGTTTTATTACTCTGAGTGACGAGACGGGCAGGTCGCTCGCCTGATGGTAAGCGTCACAAAATAAAATCTTGCGCGTCACTGTACTGCGCTCGTCACCCGCCGACATTGGTTGTTAAGTCTCATTGCCCAGTAATTTCGCTGGAAACATTGCTCTTCAAACCGACACACAGAAATGTTTACACACTACTGCTTGGTGGTTGAATATCTGACATAGGTGCGGTACTTCCCCAGGCGGCCTCTTGTTAATGAGGCTACCACTACAACAATCTATCTTGTTAATGAGGCTACCACTACAACAATCTATCTTGTTAATGAGGCTACCACTACAACAATCTATCTTGTTAATGAGGCTACCACTACAACAATCTATCTTGTTTATGAGGCTACCGCTACAACACTCTATCTTGTTAATGAGGCTACCACTACAACAATCTATCTTGTTAATGAGGCTACCACTACAACAATCTATCTTGTTTATGAGGCTACCACTACAACAATCTATCTTGTCAATGAATACTCGTCAATCATTCAACGTGTAGTAAAGTGAAAGCTCGACAATGAACCGGCGCTAGAATCGGTCTTCAAGGATATAGTGGCGAGCCTGACCTCTACCTAGCGACAAGAGATGGTGGCACTAAATATTAATACACAAAACAAGTCCTAAAAAGAATAACTATTTTCACCAACTTTTATGTAACTGTGATACGAGCGGGTCGTTCTCCTGATGCCACGCTTGGTTTTTCCTAAAACTGTTTACAATTTTGTTTCTCTTACGCAAGAGTCCACCTGGGTAAGTACCTACCACACCTTTGTCAGATATTCAACCGCCAAGCAGTAGTGTGTAAACATTTCTGTTTCGATCAGGGCACTGCAACTGCTATGGGCAGGCGGGGCGCTTACCATCAGGCGAGCGACCTGCTCACACATCATTTTTTTATGTATCTTCTTTTTACAGCGTTTTTCGTACCTATTGCTTTATTATAAGTATAGATATATGACTGTGTCAACTTGCATATAAAATAACGTCTAGTAGTTTCAGCGGTTCATTTTAATAACCTATCTTGCGGAAACCCTTTAATGTTTCGGGATGAAAAGTATCCTATGGCTTACCTCGTAGTATGAACTCAAATCATACCAAGTTTCATTTGAATTCATTCAGTAGTTTCTGTGCGATACGGAAAACAGACAGACAAAAATAAAAAGTAAAACAGTTTTGGCTTCAGTGTCGAATATAGAGAACCATCCAAAAAACATTATTTATTACTTCAATATTAACATAACTTTGGCTCCATATCCCGCAGAAACTCAAACTTTAATTTTTCGGGATAAAACGTGTCCTCAATTTTAACCCATCATATAACTTAAGACGGTGCCAAGTTGCATCAAAACCCGTCCTTTAGTTTCAGCGTGGTACGTGTTCTTTTAAATAAGTTTCAATCCCTATCCTGCGAGAACACATTAATTTTTCGGGATGTAAAATATCATATGTCCTACCTCGTAGTATGAACTCAAATCATACCAAGTTTCATTTGAATTCATCCAGTAGTTCCAGCGGAGTGATGTGCGGCTAAGATACAGACAGACAGACATACAGCCAGAAATAAAAAATATACTGTTTAGGTTTCATTATAGAATATAGAGTAACCTCAAAAAAATAATTTCACATTATCTTCAATGTACAGAATTTGGACCCATATCCCGCAGGAACCCTTTATTTTTTCGGGACAAAAAGTATCTATAATTTTCACCCATCTTATAAAATATGAAATTGCATCAAAATCCAATAGTTTCAGCGTGCTACGTGTTCTTTTAAATAATTTTCCACCCCTATCCTGCAGGAACTCCTTAATTTTTCGGGATGAAAAGTATCCAATCCTACCTCGAAGTATGAACTCAAATCATACCAAATTTAATTTGAATTCAGTGAGTATTTAAGTCGTGATGCGCTGCCAAGGTACAGACAGACAGACAAACATTTCAAAAATACAGTTTTGGTTTTAGTATTGAATAAAGAACGGCTTCCAAAAAAAATTACAAAATATGTTCAATTTACAGAATTCGGGACATTATCCCGCAGGAATTCGGGACATTATCCCGCAGGAATTCGGGACATTATCCCGCAGGAATTCGGGACATTATCCCGCAGGAATTCGGGACATTATCCCGCAGGAAGACTTTATTTTTCGGGATAAAAATTATACTCAATTTTTACCCATTATATAAACTATGATGAATGTGCCAAGTTGCAAAATTCGTCCAGTAGTTTCAGCGTGATACGTGTTCTTTTAAATAACATCAGCCTAAATCTGTCCACTGCTGGACGTAGGCCTCTCCTAATGCACGCCAATGAGCTCGGTCTTCAGCTCTCCTCATCCATTTTCTTACAGCCGCTTTTCGCAGGTTGGAGTGCCACCTGGGCACAGGGCGTCCTACACTACGTTTGCCTACACGTGGTCTCCACTCGAGAACTAGTCTACCCCAACGGTTATCGTTTCTTCTGGAAATGCGACCAGCCCACTGCCACTTTAGCTTGCTTATTCTAAGAGCTATGTCGGTCACCTTGGTTTTCCGTCGGATATCTTCATTACGAGTCTTGTCCTTCAGAGAAACTCCAAGCATAGCTCTCTCCATAGCACGCTGAGCGACCTTAAATTTATGTACTAGTTTAACCGTGAGTGTCCACGTTTCGTCTCCGTAGGTCATGACTGGTAGGACGCACTGATTGAAGTTGTCTTCAGGCACTGTGGTATGGACGACAAAAAAATTGGACAAATCTTGCAGAATGCTGCCCAGCCCAGCTGAACTCTTCTGTTGGCTTCCTTCTGAAAGTTGTTCTTACCTAATTGCAATATTTGTCCAAGGTAACCATATTGTTGGTCAACTTCAAGAGGCATACCATTATATAACTGCAATCGGTTCCGGGTCAATAAGATCGCTTCAATGGAGCCGAAACAAATAAATGACATGATCAATTATCTGGTTTATAATGATATAGGAAAGGTCAGGATGTGAATACTTACTTCTCTTCATGAAGGGCACGTGGTCGTCTTCAACGAACGAGCCCGAGCTGCGCAATCGGAAGTACGTCTGCTCCGCCTTGCCCCTGAACACGGAACTCTCTTGAGACAAGTACACAGAACAGTGGATATGTCAGGTTGTTGGTACGATCATACACTATATTTAACGCTAGAATCAGGATTTTACCAACCTTACCGTGTTCTTGGAAAGCTAAAATAAATTAAAATTGTGTGCTTACTTGGTATGTACAACGTGTATGTATGTTTATAGGCTTTGTTAAATTTGGGAAAGAAAACCACGACGCAGGACTTCAACCATGTACTTCCGGAACGCAGTTCCGTCGCATTTATGTATTACAAGCTTTTGCTGGAGACTTCATCCGCGTTGTCACCTGTCACTTCGCCACTTTGACATTAATGAGGCAATTCCAATACAAAATTTAAAAAAACGTTTTTTTTTTGGTAAGTTTTTTTCCTAAGTCGGGATTAAATTTAGTCCCCGTCTTTTTCTGAACCTCTGACAACGTGTGTGTTAAAATTCATAATGATCGGTTGAGTAATGGAGTGAAAGCGTGACAGACAAACAAACAAACTCACTTTCGCATTTATAATTACTATCTACCGCACACGTGGTAATTTCATTTAAAAGTAGCTCTTACGTGTAATTCTAGGACCAAAAATACCTACGAGTATATACGAGTACAAGTACCTACAATTTATTACATTTCTTCATACTTCGTTCAGCCGTCAAATAGTTTTTTATCGATTGCTCGGCATCTAATCGTCGGATTAAGGTACCAAGTACCACAGTTTTTAAGTCAAACCCTAAGCTATTCAACAGAGAAAACTGCTTCGCAATCGGTCCAGTAGTTTTTAAGTGACACGCGAACAAACAAACATACAGACAAAGAGACAGAAAGATAGACAAAATTACAAAAATAAAAATTGTAGTAGCTCAATTTAAGTACCCTAAACCATTTTTTTTAATTGTCTTCTTTTCTGTGACTGTTTCGTTCTTATTGCTTTATTATAAGTATAGATTCCCGCGCGTGCGGTCGTATCTCGTATCACAGAAAAAACGACATATTTTTTTCTATTACATGAAACTTTTATAGCAGCAGTGTGCGTTCATTTTATGATAGCATTTCAAAATATGAATTCATTGACCTTTACAGTCCTTTAAACGTTGTGGCCAGTTTTCGATTAAAACAGGCACTTTCTCCATGGGAATATTCGCCACTGATAATCTTATGAAATGTTTTAGGGGCTCCAAGTTATTAACGTTTAGTTGGAGCATGCCATACTCTCTAAAAGAGACCATTATTCATAATCAAACGGATTAAGGTCGGGACTAGATGAGGGCCCAACACACGGACGCAAAATTATTTTTCCTCAGGCGACGTATATTGAATCTCTCGCTACGCTCGGGATTCTACTCTAGAATCCTTCACTCCGCTCTGGATTCACTATTCACTATGGATCTACTATTTCATATCTATTCGAAAAACACTGATTGGTCCCTCGATAAGTGGGAGCAAAGTAGGTATTTTCTGTTCAAGACTTTCAGAGGAAAATAATTAGTTTTGATTAAATCCGCATGGCGCGCTGTCTGTATTTAAAAATAGGATCATGTATTGTGAATGTACGGAGAAGAGGAACAAATTAAAAGCGCGCGTATTACGATATCATCGTCGTGTAGACAAAGAATATTGACAGTGCAAAAACTAAATAATTTCATGAAATACTGTTCATCAAATCCAAGTAGCGAAAGTATAACACCTGAAAATGTACGAAACTACCCAACTTATTATTATGAGATACAGAATCTATTACCAACTAAATCCCGGGAAAAATATTTGAAAAATTATAATAAGTTATTGTATTTGTTCCTTATATGGTGTAATAAAGTGTTTATTATTATAATTATTAACAATTTTATCGAGCGGGAAAATGCAAAATAAGCGGACAGTCTTTTTCGGAAACTATTCTGTTTACAAGAATTACCCAAATGTAAGCAACCTTTACACGTTGGAGCTCAGTCAGTACCAATAATGACATTCAAATCGAGATATACACAACATTTTATAACACAATAGCTGAACAGACTGTCTGAAGGATATAAATCAAAGAAGTTCAAAGTGAATATATTTTTTTAGCTAAGCGTGCCTTGTTTATTTTAGTCTATTTAATATCCTTTTATAGAAATATATGAGTTGTAAAGAATCTAAAAGCGCCTTTTTGAATTTATTTTTCTCACAGATGAAAAGTAGTATCACTCGGACGCAAAATTATTTTTCCTCGGGCAACGTATATTGAATCCCTCGCTACGTTCAGGATTATACTTAAGAATCCCTTGCACTCTACATTCCTTCACTCCGCTCTGGATTCAAAATAGCACCCTCGCCGTAAAAATATTATTTTGCGCCCTTGCGATACAATCTGCTATTATCGATTGCGCGGCTTTTACTCTTATGATTGAGATACCAAGTACACTAGTTTTTAAGTAAAAAACTAAGGTATCAAACAGTGAAAACCGCATATCAATGAATCCAGTAGTGTAAGGTTTTACGTGATGCGCGAACAGACAGACCAGATTTAAAAAAAAATGTTTAGTAGCTTTTTTTAAGTTCCCTAGACCATTATATTATCTTCTTTGTACAGACTTTTTGTTACTTATTACTTTATTATTAATATAAATATAAGATATCACTTCCCGCGGCGATTCACGATAGGCAACGCTTCTCTAGCCTTACGTTTACTATACAAAATATGATTGATCAGAATTCGATCCTGTGGGACACTAAGTTCGCCAAGCAGGGCCAACTACCAACTGTGGGTTCAAAAATAGCGACATCGAGAGGATTATTGGACACACCTTGTGTCTAATAATCTCAAAATCCAACGACATGTTACATCCACCAAATAACAATAGGCTGGTGACGGCTCACGCACTCTCTCACTGCGAGAAGGTGCACGCAAGAAGTTCATGAGGGTGTGTGTACGTACTTGGAGTACCCCTGCAGCTGGTCCAGTTCCGCCAGGCGCTGTTCGGCGGCGGCGAGGCGCACGTACCACTTCTCCGTGGACTGGAAGTAGCTGAAGAACACCGGGTCCGGCGCGCCCAGCAGGTCCAGCAGCACCAGCACGTCCTGCGGGGAGCGGAGCGCTTACCAACCAGACATGTGACCAATGTCAATTTTCACACATTTTTCTGCGCCCGCGCACTTTAGGGGCGTCCATTAATTTTGTGAGGTGTTTAGGGGGAGCGGTTCGAGCCGAATCTCATGTGGGGGAGATGGGAGTCTCGGAAAATATCGCGTTTAATTTTTTACACTAGAATCTGTGTATAATTGCGGGTAAACTGGGTTAAATTAAATAAAACATGTTTCTCTACTTTAATACGGCTAAATCCTAGACAAAAATATTTAATGACGGCGTTCGCAGAGCCCGGAACTTGTTTAATCGCTACCGGGCAGCGCGACGCAAACGCCGCGCCGCAGGCGTATGAGTCAGTTTTGAAAATTCTCACGTGAGATTAAGGGGACGCGGGAGGGGGTCGAGCTAAATCTCACGACATCTCACAAAGGGGGTCAAACAATTGCCTCACGTAAATAATGGACTGCCCCTTAACACATGTAAACGACTGTTGCTTTTTATCCTATAAATATACGCAAAACGTTCGCACACATTTTTGCGAATGCTAATCTCAAATATCATGCCGATATTTGTTTTATCCTGTGGTTACATCACTATTACAAACCAGAAAACACTTACATGTACAGAGGTAATATCACACAGGCCCGCACCACAGAATAAATAATAGTACAAGCCTGCACCTACTTGAGAGCTTTCTACCGCGATATGCCAAACTGTATACTGCCAAATACATAGGCTGCGCGGCACTTGATCGCATCAAATACAAATACAGGAGCTGCGCGGCACATTGTTTTTTTTTTTGCTTTTTCTAGGACCAATAAACAGAAATGAAAAGCTAAATGTATCAATACAGAGTTTGCCTCCGTTGAAATATATTTTGTATTTTATTATTAGCACAAGCTATATGCTATACAAGCTAAATGTATTTAGACATTGACATAGCTAGAAAAGAAGTCCACTGCTGAACCCTGAACCTGCTACCCTTGTCGGCCATAATCACCACGCTGGGCTGGTGGTTCACCACGCTGGGCTGGTGGTTCACCACGCTGGGCTGGTGGTTCACCACGCTGGGCTGGTGGTTCACCACGCTGGGCTGGTGGTTCACCACGCTGGGCTGGTGGTTCACCACGCTGGGCTGGTGGTTCACCACGCTGGGCTGGTGGTTCACCACGCTGGGCTGGTGGTTCACCACGCTGGGCTGGTGGTTCACCACGCTGGGCTGGTGGTTCACCACGCTGGGCTGGTGGTTGGCCATCGCAGGAGATGTCGATATTACTTATACTTACACAGAATAAGTATAATAAAAATAAATATATAAAAAGAAGCTTTTACGCCTTTTTTTAAATTAATGTAATGTTATTTTTTCTTTTTTTCTTTTGTTTTTAACTTTTTTCATTTTTACGTTTTTTTTTTCCTCTTCATTTTATTGCTTTGTTATCGGTTTGTGAGCTACCCTGAAAGTTTCAGCCAGATAGCTAATCGGGAAGTGCTCGAAATATGAATTCCAAGATTCCAGGACAGACAAAATACATATATACATACAACTGAAGTTAAATATATAAATAAAACCTTTTAAAATTGAGCCGTTAATAAATATTAAGCACGTTATACCACAGCTGCCAGCGCAATATCAATATACTTAGAGGGTGGGTTGCACCATCTTACTTTAGCAATAACAAACATCGACATTTCAGTTAAAGTATCGGTTAGGCAACAAATTAGTTGCACCATCTGACAAATGTTAAGTGACGTAACTGTTAACCGTACTGCCCACGCTTCGCTGGTTAGTGTTATTGTTTATGTTAAATATTTGTCAGATGCATTATACTCGGTTAACTGCAACAACAAAATATATGCAACACATGCTGGCTAAAGTTAAAGGTAGAAGGTAAAAGGTCTAGTTAATTTAAGTTGAGTTAAGTTAAGGTTAAAGTTATAGTTAATTTAAACAATAACAGTAACTTTAAGTGGGATATGGTGCAACCCAGCTTTAGTGAAAAACAAAAGGAATGCAACTAGGCAATAGGAAGCCGGCCACTCCACTAGCCAGTCCGCCGCGAGCAGGAGGCCAGCCAGCACACTTTGTGTCGTTCGTCGAATGAAAATATATTGAAATATGCCGCCTTACATCGTAAAGTGCTGCAAAAATCATTCCACCTTCGAAAAAAAGCTTCTAGGATTACTTTTCACAAGAATGTTATCGATTCTTTGTGTAATTTAAATTTGGTCACAACTTTAGACCGTGCATCTTGAAACTCAAAACAACGCCAGAGTAAAAGTGAACATTTATTTTTCCCAAAAGCTGGGGAACATTATGGTTGCGTACAAATATATAATATTGTGTTTTGATACCCAATCAATCAATATCAAAAGTTATCCTTCGCAATTAAAAATAACTAAATATATTTAGTACAATGTATTTAGTCATCATCATCGGCCTATATCAGTCCACTGCTGGACGTAGGCCTCTCCTAGTGCACGCCACTGAGACCAGTCTTCAACTCTCCTCATCCATTCTGTTCTAGTCGCTTTTCGCAGGTTATCACTCCACCTAGGCACAGGGCGTCGTTCCGGAAACTTGGTAAGTTTTGAGTTTATACTATGAGGTAGGACATAGGATACTTTACATCCCGAAAAGTTAATGGGTTCTCGCAGGGTAGGGGTTGAAAATTACTTAAAAGAACACGTACCACGCTGAAACAAATGGACGGGTTTTGATGCAACTTGGCACCGTCTTAAGTTTTATGATTGGTTAAAATTGAGGATACGTTTCATCCCGAAAAATTAAAGGGTTCCTGAAGGATAGGAGTGAAAAATTATTTAAAAGAACACGTAGCATGATGAAACTGTTGGACGGCACAGACATAGTTTATAAAATAGGTGAAAATTATGGATACATTTTATCCCGTAAAAATAAAGGGTTCCTACGGGATATGGGCCCAAATTCTGTACATTAAAGATATTGTGAAACATTTTTTTTGAGTTTGCTCTATGTTCGAGAATGAAGCCTAAACTGTATGTTTTTTCATTTTTTGTCTGTATGTCTATCTGTCTGTATCGTGGATGCGCATCACGCCACCAGAACTACTGGATGAATTCAAATAAAACTTTGTAAGATTTGAGTTCATATTACAAGGTAGGACATAGTATACTTCACATCCCGAAAAATTAATGGGTTCTCGCAGGATAGGGGTTGAAACTTATAATTTTTTTTTGATCGGGTTTTGATGCAACTTGGCACCGTCTTAATTTATATGATGGGTTAAAATTCAGGACACGTTTTATCCTGAAAAATTGAAGGGATTCTGTGGGATATGGATCCAAAGTTATGTTAATATTTAAGTAATAAAGAATATTTTTTGGATGGTTCTCTATATTCGATACTGAAGCCTAAACGGTTTTATGTTTTATTTTTGTCTGTCTGTCGGTCTGTTTGTTCGTATCTTGACCGCTTATCGCACAGAAACTACTGAATGAATTTAAATGAACCTTGGTATGATTTCATACTAAGAGGTAGGACATTGGATATTTTCACCACGAAAAATTAAAGGATTTCCGCAACATAGGGGTTGAAAGTTATTAAAAAGAACACGTACCTATAACGCTGAAACTAATAGATGGTCTTTTTTATACAAATTGACACAGTTATATATCATCTATACTTATAATAAAGCAAAAGGTACGAAAAATGCTGTAAAAAGAAGATAAATAAAAAAATGCTTAAATAGGGTATTGAATACATATATATATATATATATATATATTTTAATAGTGTCGCTTTGTCTGTTTGTGTGTAAATTTGTTTTTTCACGCATCACGTAAAAACCGTTGGACCGATTGACCGGTGACCGGTTTTCATTGTCAGATAGCTTAGGGTTTGATTTAAAAACTGGTGTAATAGGTATCTCAATCTGATGAGTTCGAAGCCAAGCAATTGATAAAAGTATCGGTATATTGGTCTTGGAATAGCACATTATGGTATTTAGAATCTAAAGAAAACACCACGCGTGCGAAGCCGCGGGTACAGTTAGTCATATATATATATATATATATATATAAAATACTTGCGAGCACTTATATTGGTACTTGCTGCTTTATTGTTAGTATAGACAGGCAGATAGTACATATGTATGTATTTGCATAATGAGTGAGTGACTTCCATTAATAATAATGAGCGATGGTATCCTAACGGTTCAATAGTGCAACTTAGAATCCAACGATACCGGGTTCGTTCCTAGTCATTGGTGCGGACCAATGACTTTTCTAAGTTATGTGCGGTTTTCCATCGCTCCGGGCACGTTAAGCTGTCGGTACCAGCTAATATTGATTAATAGCAGTCGTTAAGCCATGTCAGAGGCCCTCTGTCGCCTGACAATATCTGAAATCTTGATAAACAAACCTAGTGAAGTATGAATAATTGAATAACAACATGACAGGTAACATTAGTGACGTCATAACTCATACAATAAACAGTAGACGACAAGTCCGCAATCAATTCAAAAACATAACATAGAGCTGAACAAATGTCCTGTTAAGTACATATCATATCATACTTAACATAACACTGATTAGGTAGGTACCTACTCTATTTTAAATTAGGTAGTTTAACATTTATTTTCTTTGTCTTGTTGAGTGTCGTGTTTATGCAAATCTTTTGTCTTTTTATTGTTAAAGCGTGTGTGTGACCGGCGAGGGTCCTTCAGTCTTCGATCACGGGGAAACTACAGAGTATACTTCAAAAAAATAAAATATTATAAATAAGAAACGACTGCGAACAAAACTAAAAAGAGGCAAGTAAGCTTTAGATTCGATATTTTATTCGATGGGCGCCATATTCAATTTAATGTGACGTCACAATACATAACCAGTGGACGGAGAAGGCGCTTTCAGCGATACCTTATTTGTCAAATTATGATGAGTAGTTTAGAAGTTATGAGGGAACAGCTGAACATACATACATACCCACATACATACCGGTTAAAATCATAACACTCATTTTTGCTTAGCCGTAGTCGGGTTATAGTACAAGTTTTAGTTTTGAGAAATCATATTGTCGATACGACATGCACACGTGCGTGAACCTCACACAAGCACACGTGCGTGAACCTCACACAAGCTACGATAACTTCTGCGTGAGCACATACCTAATAACAATAACAATGTAGCAATAATAACATACATATTTTATAGATAAAGAACGCGAATGTTACATCATTCCACGGACAGTCCGCTTCACACGGAAATTCTTACTATAGTCTTGTACTATTATTTATAGATAAAGAACGCGAATGTTACATCATTCCACGGACAGTCCGCTTCACACGGAAATTCTTACTATAGTCTTGTACTATTATTTATAGATAAAGAACGCGAATGTTACATCATTCCACGGACAGTCCGCTTCACACGGAAATTCTTACTATAGTCTTGTACTATTATTTATAGATAAAGAACGCGAATGTTACATCATTCCACGGACAGTCCGCTTCACACGGAAATTCTTAATATAGTCTTGTACTATTATTTATAGATAAAGAACGCGAATGTTACATCATTCCACGGACAGTCCGCTTCACACGGAAATTCTTACTATAGTCTTGTACTATTATTTATAGATAAAGAACGCGAATGTTACATCATTCCACGGACAGTCCGCTTCACACGGAAATTCTTACTATAGTCTTGTACTATTATTTATAGATAAAGAACGCGAATGTGCATCATTACACAGACAGTCCGCTTCACACGGAAATTCTTACTATAGTCTTGTATTATTATTTATAGATAAAGAACGCGAATGTTACATCATTCCACGGACAGTCCGCTTCACATGGAAATTCTTACTATAGTCTTGTACTATTATTTATTCTGTGCTATAGTTATACATTGGCCTTCAAAAGTTAGTAACAAACTTTTCTTTTTTTTTTATAAATATTTGTTTATTTTATGTTTAATAGCTTTAGGTGTACTTTTTCTGTTGTAATCCGATAAGTCGAAGCCGAACACTCTATAAAAAACTATTTGACGTCTGAACGAATTTTGAAGAAATGTACTCTTGATCCTGGAGTAACACTTACTTGGGTTACTTTCGACCCAGAGAAATGCCCGCGGGCAAAGCCACGAGCACAGCTAGTTACCTATTAAAGCGAAAGTAACTGTCAGTTACCTTTTCACGACAAAACGGCTGAACCAATCTTGGTGAAGTTTGTTATGGATACAGTTTGAACTTTGGAGAAGGACATTTGATACTTTTTACCGCGATAAACTGAAATCCGCGCGGGCGAAGTTGCGGGCAAAATCTAGTACTAGTACAAAATTAAGCATCTACGTCATTAATTCATTATGCTCGACTTTTGTTCAGCAATTTTCTTAATTACGCATACAAATAGGTAATTTGATTGCATAGTTTAGATTACTTCCGGCTTGTATATTATATAGTCTGTGCTTCCGGCAGAACGTCAAGAGAGCAACAAAGAAGCTGTGTCCATTGTGGATAAAACATGCTGATATTGAGACCGTAATGCATTGTGGCTTCTAAATACATATAGCATAAGGTTGTGTTTGAGATCTCATAGGCTCCGATTAGCATAGCTTGGTCTGCAAAATAAAAATTCCACAGAGAAGTCACAGCATGCCGTTTTATTTTTAGCGATCGAAGGTCACAATCGCGCTGGTTATATGCATAAGCATTACTTCTGATTGAGATAATACGGTTGAGTAATCGGATATGGTTTCGTTTCGGTACTTAATCATTCTTATCATACATGTAGAGTACAGCAGCACTATAACTTATTCTGTGGCTCAAGCGGCACACAGATTTGATTCATGTCATTTTAGGTAATGTTTTTATCTCGAAGTGCAGTACGTTGCGGAAAGACAATTTGATGCCGTGGAAACCACATGCGGCGGCAACGAGGGACTGGACAAGGTGGTGGTCTTCCTCGGCTTCAGCCACTCCACTCCACGAAATCTTGGACATCGCTCCACGAGCATTTATTCTGATTATTCATGACAAAATAGAAGCCTGTACACTTCACTCCACAATAAAATCAATAAGGTCTGCAAGTAAAGCTTAACAAAAATATGGTAATGAGGTTTCGTAGGTTTCGTACAGACAAACATAAATACGTATAATTTAAATATGGTAATGAGGTTTCGTAGGTTTCGTACAGACAAACATAAATACGTATAATTTAAATATGGTAATGAGGTATCGTAGGTTTCGTACAGAGAAACATAAATACATATAATTTAAATATGGTAATGAGGTTTCGTAGGTTTCGTACAGAGAAACATAAATATGTATAATTTAAATATGGTAATGAGATTTCGTACACAGAAACATAAACACGTATAGTTTAAATATGGTAATGATGTTTCGTAGGTTTCGTACAGAGAAACATAAATACATATAATTTAAATATGGTAATGAGGTTTCGTAGGTTTCGTACAGAGAAACATAAATATGTATAATTTAAATATGGTAATGAGATTTCGTACAGACAAACATAAATACGTATAATTTAAATATGGTAATGAGGTTTCGTAGGTTTCGTACAGAGAAACATAAATACATATAATTTAAATATGGTAATGAGGTTTCGTAGGTTTCGTACAGAGAAACATAAATATGTATAATTTAAATATGGTAATGAGGTTTCGTAGGTTTCGTACAGAGAAACATAAATACGTATAATTTAAATATGGTAATAAGGTTTCGTAGGTTTCGTACAGAGAAACATAAATACGTATAATTTAAATATGGTAATGAGGTTTCGTAGGTTTCGTACAGAGAAACATAAACACGTATAATTTAAATATGGTAATGAGATTTCGTACAGAGAAACATAAATACGTATAATTTAAATATGGTAATGATGTTTCGTAGGTTTCGTACAGAGAAACATAAATACGTATAATTTAAATATGGTAATGAGGTTTCGTAGGTTTCGTACAGAGAAACATAAATACGTATAATTTAAATATGGTAATGAGGTTTCGTAGGTTTCGTACAGAGAAACATAAATACGTATAATTTAAATATGGTAATGAGGTTTCGTAGGTTTCGTACAGAGAAACATAAATACGTATAATTAAAAAAAAAAACTTTTACACCTTTTTTGTATTGTAACTTTTTACGTTTTTTTTTTTTAATTTCTTTGTCGTCGTTTTGGGAGCTAAATATCTTTAGATTAGAAAGTAAAATATCGAAAATGAAAGTATAATTATTCCTAGCGGCATGTTACATTTTCGATATATTACCTAACAAGCAGATTTTTATATGCGAAAACTTGTAAGTGGAGTGTAGTTTTAGTATAATTTTTAGTTACCTAAGTATCACTGTTCGTTTTCCGAATAAAATAAAATAATTAAATATCTGCTTATCTCATTATGTACACTCAAATCTAAGATACGGGCTTATGTTTTGGGGTAATTCAATAGAAAAAGAAACTTCAAACAAAAGTGCATTAGAGCCATGACCCGTATAAAAATGGACGAAAGTTGCCGTCCATATCTTCTGAAACAAAATAATGACCCTACATGCGCTCGTTGCGAATGTTGTGTTTTTGTAAGGTACATCGTCGCTGTAGTTGGAAAACTAAACAACTAACACGTTTTGCGAAATCGACTTTATTGCATTTCTATAAAGTCTAATTCTAGTTGCATCTTTCTGTGTTATTGAAGTTTTGATATCATAATTTATCAAAAAGTTATACGTAATTGAACATTGCAAGACGCCACAGATGGAAAAATAAAATTAGAAGAATTGAAAAAAGTAGCGAAGGAAAAGTAGTTAACTCTGCAATAAACAGCTAACTGAACTCAAAAGTCACTTCGAGACCGAATAAAATACATGTTATTTTGAGGTACTATTAAAATTAAATAGTACATAACAAACGAGCAATGGAAGTTCTCTGACTGTTTACAAGTTCAAGACAAGTAAAATTAAATGAGGGAGGGGGGGGGGGGGGGGGTTCAATTTTATTGAAGCAGTTGAAACACAAATTAATAGCTATTTAGTTATGAAGATTTTAGTGAAATAAATTTGGCGCGAAATTATAATGACTTGTTTTATGCTAGTGAATCAATCAATGGAGCTCGCGAGGGG
This sequence comes from Alsophila aescularia, assembly GCA_946251855.1. Taxonomy (NCBI): domain Eukaryota; kingdom Metazoa; phylum Arthropoda; class Insecta; order Lepidoptera; family Geometridae; genus Alsophila; species Alsophila aescularia. The sequence continues at coordinate 3,527,292 of OX276379.1, read as the reverse complement.
GGCAAGGGGCGGTCCTTATTAGTATGCTAGCTACCACACTGCCCGTCACGATAATTATTGAGACAGTTTACCTTATCCACTTCTTAGTGCAAGACGTAGAAACTTCAGTGGGAATTTAACTTCGGTATTTCATACTGGCGTCCGAGCCGTCTCCCGCTAAGCCAACCAGACTTACGGTATTTAAGTCTGGTTGGCTTAGCGGGAGACGGCTCGGATTATGATGCAAAGCAATTATAGATCAGATGAAGAGTTGCTGATTAACAGTTGACCAATGAGAGCGCGCGGTCAGAACGTGTCAGAACAGGGGGCTCAAAATAGAGCAGCACCGAGGGTCTAAAGTGTTCGTTCGGCAAATTGGTAGGAGTCACCTGACAAAGCTCAAAACAGGCGTGTCCAAACCAGGGATTCTTGACGAGATCAAGGATTTAAGGACAATTACACCCTTCGCATGCTCCTTGACCAGAGTATTTAAAATTGATTAGAAGAGATCGCTGCTTAGTGATAAGGCCGCCGATTGTACCTACTATTTTCAATGTTGACGTGCTGTAATAAGTTTGATAGTGCAATAAAGGGTTATTATCTCTATATATCTATTCAAGAGACACGTTGACCCTCCACAATACTGATGAGAAAATGGAAAAGGCTCCGGTGAAGATGGTTACATCGGAGCTCGTAAAGGAACGAACCTTTTAGGAGCAATCCTGTCCTTAATTTAACTCCGTTAGCTATACTGTGGGGAACTCCCAAGGCATGGCACAGGAGTCTGGTGGTACTTTATTCAAGAAGGGTTTCTCAATTATGAGCCATGTCTATAAATTGTTATTGAGGGTCGTCATAAACCGTCCCGCGCGAAGAATTAACGAATTTCATTCTCTCGATCAGGCTGGGTTTTGAGGAGAATATGGATATAATATAGAAGACCAAAGAGTATAATCGGCCACTATGCTTAGCGTTCGTGGACTACGAGAAGGCCTTTGACTCAACTGGGCAGCGATTCAGAACCCTTCGATAACGAACCGAATCGATTCGATATAGTTCTCGAATCAAATGTTTAATTTCGATTTAAAACAATCGACTTGAGGATTCGATTCGTTTTCTATTACGGTACGGAATCGATTGCATCAATGGTGTGACGATGTCAACCTTTTTCATGAATATAATCAAACCTTTTCATAGTCTACCACGTTATTGTCGATACATATTCTTAATTCAAATATTCACCTGTCATTCCTACCACAAATTATAAAGTATTATGTACAAGATTCCTACATTGTCATGGCACAAGTCTATGTTGTTATTGTTATACTTAACTTTGTAAAAACCTGAGTAAATACAGAATATACGCATTATATATACCTACCAAAACACATTTAATTTCTAAACCAAAGTTTACTCAACATAGATTAAAGCAATAGGTGTATATAGTATGCAGTAGGCAGAAACTATGCCATGTAACTGTGAAAATGTTGGTACGAAAACTTGCAGCTGCTAAGCCCTCCGCTACTAGTAGGAGGACCGGCACAGAACTTGGTGCTGTTTGGGCAGCTAGGCCAGGAGTCCAACGACTTCTATATTCTTTTGCTAAGCTACTACTCCGTGTACCTACTTCATAATGTTATCCCCCGAGCGTCGGTCCCTGGCTGGTATATAACAAGCCCCTTAAGACCGTTTCGCGACAACGGTACGGAATTACTCGAAAATAAACATTTAATTAGATAACCATATCGAATTGAATCGATTCGGTACGTTATCGACCGGTTCTGAATCGGGGGGCTAGTCTGTTCTGGACTCTTTGCAGCGATGCCAAGTGGATTTGCGATTAATCGAAGTGCTGAGAGAGATGCATGTATGACGCTGCTACGATGACAGTCCAAGTACAGGACCGGAGTACTATCCTATTGATCAGTGGTGTAGGTACATGTTATATCTTATATCCCCGAAACTGTTTTATGACCGCAGTGGAGGATAAGTTTAGGACGCTGGACTGGAAAGGGGCGGGCATTAACATTAACGGCGAGTATATCTCACACTTGCGATTAGCAGATGATACGAGTATCGTCATTATGGCGGTGTCTCTGCAAGAGCTGCGACAAAATTAAATGCTCGCTAGCCTGGCTCACCTCATGACGAATGGAGTCCGCATGAACACAGATAAAACAAAAATAATGATCAATGACCATATTGTACCGGAACCAATAGTAGTCAGTGGCATGCCTTTCGAAATTGTATAGAAGTATATTAACCTCGGATAAATTGTTAAACTGGTAGAAATAATTTTGAGAAGGAAGCGAATAAGAGGATTCAGCTGAGCTAGGCTGTTTCTGGAAAATTTCGTCAAGTCTCTCGTCGCTCCATTCCACAATGCCTGCAGACCAGTGCATCCTACCCGTAATGACATACGGAGCCGAAACGTGGACAGTGACTGTGAGACTGGTCACTCAGCGAGCTATGGAACCGAATCTGAAATGAAGTGATTCGGTAGCGAACTAAAGAAACCGAACATAGCTCAGAGGATAGGCAAGCTGAAGTGGCAAAGACGGTCCAGTAATTTTACGTGATGTGCGAACAAGCAAACATACAGACAGACAGACATGATTTCAAATATAAATATATATATATATCATCATGTCAGCCTTTAGAAGTCCACTGCTGAACATAGGCCTCCCTCAAAAAGCGCCATGACGAGAGATCTTGTGCCACCTCCATCCACCGACTTCCTGCGATGGCTACAATGTCGTCGGTCCATCTTGTGGGGGGTCTCCCCACACTTCGCTTGCTTGTTCGTGGTCGCCATTCGAGAACCTTTATTCCCCAGCGGTTGTCGGTTCTGCGAACTATATGGCCTGCCCATTGCCACTTCTACTTGCAAACTCTGAGAGTTATTTCGGTAACCTTCGTTCTTCTACGGATTTCCTCATTTCTGATTCTATCACGTAGTGAAACACCGAGCATAGCTCTCTCCATTATACGCTGCGCAACTCTGAGCTTTTGTATGAGACCAATAGTTAGCGACCACGTCTCAGTGCCGTATGCCATCACTGGCAACACGCACTGATTATAAACTTTCGTCTTGAGGCTCTGCGGTATCTGCGACGAGAAGATATGGCGTAATTTCCCGAACGCTGCCCATCCGAGTTGGATTATATTGATTATTGGATTATATAGATATATTTATACATTCTCGTTCAGTAGCTTTTTTAAGTACCCTAAACTATATTTTTCCATTGTCGTCTTTGTACAGACTTTTTCGTATTTATTACTTATAAATACGAAAAAGTTATATAAATTATAGATATTTATTACTTCAAAATTAACATAACTTTGGACCCCTACCCCGCAGGAACCCTTTCTTCTTCCGGGACAAAAAGTATCCTCAATTTTAACCCATCATATAAACTATGACTGTGTCACATTGCATCAAAATCCGTCCAGTAGTTTCAGCGTGATACGAGTTATTTTAAATAACTTTCAACAAATATCCTGCGGGAACCCTTTTATTTTTTTGGATAAAGTATCGAATGTCGAAGTGTCGTAGTATGAACTCAAATTATTCCAAGTTTCAGTTGAATTCATTCAGTAATTTCGGCGTGATGCGTTCAAGACACAGACAGACAAGAATTAAAAAAAAAAAAAAAAAAAAACAGTTTTGGCTTCAGTATCTAAAATAGAGTAAGCTCCAAAAAAATAATTCTAAATATCTTCAAGGGTTATTTTATTTATTTTGAAGATCAGGAATACTTACAGAGACAAAAAAAATGGGTCTTTAAAAAAATATGTACAAGTTTTCTCTTTTTGACTTGGCTGAGCGGAGGCTATTGTGTTTATCAGCCTATGTATGTATGTATGTATGTCTGTATGTCTGTCTGTCTGTCTGTCTGTTCCTTTATGGCACTATATAGACGAAAACGCGTGGACCGGTGACAGACGCCATATTGTGAAAAAGAAAAAAATGCAAGTTGAGGAACTATGTTAAGTGGAGTATCATTAAATAAGTATTTGAAAAATAGTATCTTTAGGTTTCTCTTATCATTTTTTCATTTCGAGTGACCATGTAGGATCTATGACGATTTAAAGTTGGTTAGCAACCATTCTCAGTCGGGTTTTTTCTATGTGCGTTTTTTTTTGTTTTAATCCTTGGTTGTTTAGAGATGAAACATAGATTATAAACCCCAAAACCTTTGTTCTTTAGAGATGAAACATAGATTATAAACCCCAAAACCTTTGTTGTTTAGAGATGTAACATAGATTATAAACCCCAAAACCTTTGTTGTTTAAAGATAAAACATAGATTATAAAGCCCAAAAGCTTTGTTGTTTAGAGATGAAACATAGATTATAAACCCTATACTACACTATATATAACCCTATACTAGACTATGAAAATTGTCTTGAAGTTTTTCTTTTCAACCGACTTTAAGAGGATGTTATCAATTCGACCCGTATGTTTTTTTGTATGTATGTTACGCGATATCTCCTGCAATTGTGGATCGAATTCAAAAATTTGTTTTTAATGCGTATGTTATGCCTTAGGGGTAGTTCCATTTAAATTTCATGAAAATATTCCACCTCTAAGGGTGGAAAATTAGGGGATGACTTAATTTTATTAACTTTCAACCACTTTATGATGCGATATCTCCATCAAATAGGTGCCAGACTCGTGTCTCCCCTGAGGAAACATCAGGATTTTTTAAATCCTGGCGACTCCCCCAGTCCGGAGAGATATCAGAACTTACTTTTAAAATAATATTTTGAGTACTCCTGTAAGCATTACATTTGTCAAGCATTACATTGAAACCGTTAAATGAAAAAGACAAATTTCAAGAATAACGTACCTACTACCTACGTATTCACTTTTGCCTCATCATCATCATTTCAGCCACAAGACATCCACTGCCGGACATAGGCCTCCCCATCAATCTCCAAGAGAACTCGCGTCTTCCTGCTGTCTCTTTTAGGTCGTTGTGATTGGTGTCACTTTTGTCTATGAGTTCGCTATTTATATAACTCTTAGTAAAACTTAATTTCTAACAATTTATCCTTTTATTTTATATATACAGAATGTAATGGAACGGGTAAGTGTATCAAGCCTTATATCTTGGCCAGTATATCTACACTTTACAGGGGATACATGAATACTTAAAATATTATTATCAAATAAGTTCTGGTCAAAATAGCGCCCAAAGGAGTCGGTTACAAACATACAAGTGAAGCTAATATAAAGCGTGTAAAAAGGAAATAAAAATATCAACTCAGCTATTCGCTATGACCATTCGGCTACGTAACCCGTCGCTTTACGATATATTCGTGCAATTGTTTGTAAATGTTCGTGAATTGTCGTAATGAGGTGACACGTTTTCTGCAAGGAATTTCGTGTGGCATAGACGTAACACGTCGCGTTACCATATTCGTGGGATTGTTCGTAAATGTTCGTGAATTGTCGTAATGATGTCACACGTTTTCTGCAAGGAATTTCGTGTGGCATAGACGTAACACGTCGCGTTACGATATCTTCGTGGAATTGTTCGTAAATTTTCGTGAATTGTCGTAATGATGTCACACGTTTTCTGCAAGGAGTTTCGTGTGGCATTCAATAAGCGCCCTGATGTTAAAGTGGTTATGTGGTCGATGGTCATAAACAAGTTAAGTCTGATTTGGGACTGTTTCTCAGTCGATGACGATGTCTCCCCGGGCAAATAGGGGGAGACACGAGTCCGTCACGATCAAATATGGGTCGATTTTGAAGTTTTTTTTTTATAGAGTGAGATATGCTTTAGGGCCTTTAGGTATGGTCCCATACATATAATTTGGTGAAGATCTGATGCAGACGTTCGGAGATACAAAGGAACTCTTCAATAGATAACAGCAAGTCACTTGCGCTTGATATAATCGCATGCTCATGTATTGTTCACGCCACTCAAACTGTGGAAATAAAATAAACTAAAAAAAAAGTAAAAACTTCAAAATGAATAAAGTAATGTTATGTGGGAAACAGTTAAGGAAGTCGGTGCCCAATTTTCTTAAATCTAACCAAATCACCGGCACAGACTACCACATAAGATTATTTTATTCATTTTGAAGTCGTTTTTTTTTTTAGTTTTTTTAGCTGTCAATCTCCTAAAGACTGAAAGCACGCACGCGTTTCTTTCTTTCTATTTACGCTTTTTTAGGAAAAAATACGGAATATATCATTCGGTTTGGGGCGCGCAAACTGGGTGTATTGGCAATATTTATATATGATCCTTACCCGAACGCCGCAAACAAACTGGGTGTATTGGCAATATTTATATATGATCCTTACCCGAACGCCGCAAACACCTGTTCTCATCCGATCGAGCGGTGTCAGTACTACTGTATTGGCAATATTTATATATGATCCTTACCCGAACGCCGCAAACACCTGTTCTCATCCGATCGAGCGGTGTCAGTACTACTGTATTGGCAATATTTATATATGATCCTTACCCGAACGCCGCAAACACCGGTTCTCATCCGATCGAGCGGTGTCAGTACTACTGTATTGGCAATATTTATATATGATCCTTACCCGAACGCCGCAAACACCGGTTCTCATCCGATCGAGCGGTGTCAGTACTACTGTATTGGCAATATTTATATATGATCCTTACCCGAACGCCGCAAACACCGGTTCTCATCCGATCGAGCGGTGTCAGTACTACTGTATTGATTGACCGCGGTAACATTTTGACTGTTTCGTATTTCTTGCATTATTTCTTTGTTCCCGTTCAGACTTACTTTGTTGAAAACATCTCCGTAAGTCATGCCAGTAATGCGAGGTGAGGCCGCGAATGCCTATAACTCTTTCTCTTAACCACTTTTGATGAAATTTCAATTTCAATCTCCACAAAATCTATCTAATCTCGTACCTAGTCTAAGCGTGAACCCTGGACCGATGGCTGACATACAGACACACATTATAAAAGTTGTTATAGTTTTAGATTCTAATATCATCATTACAACATTAAGTTTTAGGGTGTGTTCATGCGTGCTGCCTACCTCCATAATGAAACGTCTAATTTTGATGATAATATTTTTTTTTGTTTTTTTTATTATGTTCATTCAAACAGATTTAATTAAAATTCTCATCAATAACATCTTCATCACTTTTAAACTATTAAACAAAAAAGTATGGTGTAAAAGACTTAATTTGCTCTAAGAATATGAAAATTAAATGAGGAAGACTACTGTGATATTTAATCTAGAAAATCGAGCCAAAACGAGGGTTTTTATTACTAAAGAACTTTTTGTAATACATACATAAATGAAATCCCAGATTTTTTTGTAGAACTAATGAAGACGAATATATTTGCAACACATTTCTTTCTTGTATCAAACCGTTTAGTCAGCGTACGCCGATATAGCAGCCAACCGGCCTGGTTTTGAACTTTTTTTTTCTGTCTTGGATTAGTAATATTGTGACTGTCAACTTATTTTTACCAGTTTTAACATCTATCATAATCTTTAATTTTGTAAAAAAAAAAACAGAATCCTGATCAGTAGTTTGATAGCACTCACGAGCTCATTGGTCAAATCAAATAACGGGCGCTAGCCAGCTTCCTGTTACACACTTCAGGTTACACTCCACTTTCAAGAAATCTCTTCCAGAGATTTCAGAAAAGCGAGCGGAAAGATGTTACTCATCAAAAACTTACAAAAAAAACACTTTATAATATTACTAGCTGTGCCCGCGGCGTTGCTCGCGTGGTAGTTTTTCTGGGATATAAGGATCCTATGAATTATTCCAGTACCAAAAGTACCAATATCGGTACCTAACTACCTGTGTTAACAATGTTCAGTAGCGACCTGACATGGCCGTGATAGGTTAGAAGACGAAGGCGGGACTGTTGACAGAAATCTGTGTTACGGTAGCATCTCAGCTCGGCCATAAACGTTGGGTTTTTGTTTTTTTTCAACATGCCCGACGCCAACTCGGTCTCTGTGTTGTAATATATTATCAACTAGCTATGCCCACGGCTTTGCACGCGTGGTCATTTCATTTAAAAGTAGCCCATACGTGTTATTCCAGGACCAAAAGTACAATATTATACTACATTTCTTCAAAATTCGTTCAGCCGTCAAACAGTTTTATATTGATTGCTCGGCATCTAATCATCGGAATAAAGCTAGCGCACACTGCCTTGCGTTTTTATAACGCATATTCTGTGAAGTACGAAGTGTCATAGAAATGCACGTATTGCGATGAAATAAACGCATATGATACAATATGAAATAAACACTAGAATAAACGCACCGCGTTCCACCGCAAGACAGAGCGTGCAAGGCCTACAATACCAAGTACTACAGTTTTTAAATAAAACCTGGTAAGGCGTCGTAGTGCGACGGGCGGTAAGGTAACGAATGACGTGCAGCGTGCAGATGAAGCGAAGAAAATACGCTGTTCGTATAAGTTACGTATATTCAGAATAGGTTGATCTGTATGTATATATATATATATAGATATGTGCAGAGTAATTTGATATCAACCGGACAGTAGGCAATTCAACAGACAACTTCCAGTTGCAAGGACTTGAGAGCTGGAGGTCGTGCTGAGGCAAAGCGCTAAAGCTAGTGTAAGCCGAATTCGAACTCAAATCAGTAAACTTCGATTTCGAAGTTTACTGATTTGAATTTAGCGGTACGCTTGGTTGCAGTGAATGAAATGCTTGCGTGTTTTAAGGTCAATCAGCGCCATCTAGTTAATTGGTGGCAGAACTTTGAATTGTTTGGTTTATGCGCTGGAATTGTTGATGCTGGTAAATTATGTAGTGTTACAACATTAATTATCATCTTTGTACAGTCTTTTTGTTCTTATTGCTTTATTATAAGTAGTGTAGAGGTCCTACACTAAAAAGACTTACGGCCTTGTTAAGGAAGAAGGATACTCCATTGTGCTATACTCGTACTCTAATATCTAAGAACCATCTCGATTACCTCAGCTTTCAATCATAAAAAACCGAACCTTAATCGGACCATTCATTTGGAAGCTACGATTCTCACCTCCCCCCTCCCCCTTTCCATATAGCTAAGAACCATCTCAATAACATTAGGTTTCAAACAAAAAAAACACACACACACGCATACATACATTGATGCACACCCTAAACTTATAACACCTGTCTCTTTGTTCGGGGGTTTAAACAATGTAAAAATAACGCATAAAATATGTAAATGCTTTTAATAATGGAGCAATCAATTCCTAGAAGCGCGTGGTTTCGATCCACGGACGTCTGGATTACAATTCCACGCATGTTACCGCTTGGCCAATCGTTACGTGAAGCGAACAACGAAATTTAGTACCGTTCTTTAAACAGATGTTTAAAGAATAATATTATATATATATATATATATATATATTATTATTATTTTATGCTTTAATTTAACATAAACTTTGAACCCTTATCCCTTAAAAATCCTTTATTTTTTCGGGAGTAAATGTATTCTAAATTTTAACAGATAGTATAAACTTTGACTATGCCCAGTTACATCAAAATCCGTCCAGTAGTTTCAGCGTGCTACATGTTCTTTTAAATAACTTTCAACCCTTATCCTGCGGGAACCCATAATTTTTTCGGGATAAAAAGTATTCTACATGTTAATCCATAACATCAGCTATGATTGTGCCAAGTTGTATCAAAATCCGTCTGGTAGTTTCAGCGTGATGCATGTTCAAAAAGACAGACAGACAAAACAAAAAACCTTTTTGCACTCCATATCGATTTTGAAGTTTATCTAAATTAAAATTTTCAAATAATATTTAATGTACAGATTTAGCCCAGTTACAGTTTTATTATAGTATAGATATTAGTGTAGATTAAGCATCGCTAAGTGATAGCTACAACAAGATGAAACACTCACCATCCTCTGGAGGTGGTTGGCGCCGTCCTTGTAGAGCTGTTTCTCCCAAGCGCTGGCGAGGTGTCGCGCGCCGTACACCGAGTCGGTGGGCCCCCACTGCCGGAACGCCTCTTCGCCGTCGAAGAAGATGAACATGAGGCTGAGGCGCGCCGCCTTTAGCGCCTCCAGCCGCGGCGCCAGTGCGTGCGCCAGGTCCACCAGCATGGCGCACGGCACCGCCGAGTCCGTCGCGCCTGCGGGACAACACCACGGCTCTATTCTATCCGTATTCCAAACATTTGAGTGGAGATTTCGATGGAGATCTCCACTCTAATCCACAATCAACTAGATTCAAACTTAGGTTCATTCTGGAATATGTGAATGAACCTCACATATTCCAGAATGAACATGAATGTATTCTGGGCAACATTTGTACCGCAGTGAATTGTCAAGCACTTTACAATATGTGAATTAACCTCACATATTCCAGAATGAACATGAATGTATTCTGTGCAACATTTGTACCACAGTTAATTGTCAAGCACTTTACAATATGTGAATGAACCTCACATATTCCAGAATGAACATGAATGTATTCTGGGCAACATTTGTACCGTAGTTAATTGTCAAGCACTTTACAATATGTGAATGAACCTCACATATTCCAGAATGAACATGAAATGTATTCTGGGTAACATTTGTACCGCAGTTAATTGTCAAACACTTTACAAGTTATTCAATGTTTAAATTGTTACTTCTTGATCCTATGAGAAGCTAGCTTTTCATATATATTTATTATAGAAAAAAAAAATAAAAATTTTTTTTGTATATTTTTTTTAAGCAAGTGCGTTAACTAACTACTACTAGAAAATAAAACTAGAGAACTACATATAGCATTTTGACAACCTACAAGCCATTACTGGCTCACAGGTAGCCCAAATGTTCTAGTCTAGTCCACTACCAGTTAGCAGTGTACCCAACATTCTGGCGGCATTGCCCCACTAAATTGCAATGCTAATTTTATGAGCCAAATAGGTGGCAGCATTTTGGTCATGCGTCGCTTCAACTGGGCGCTCAGATAGGTTTTTGAAAATACAATGAGCTTACAGTCCAATTTCTCAAGATCAAACAGCACAAATAATTAAATTTAAGCCAATGAAATATTCATATGTAGTAATTTAATAGTTTGGTGAGTGTACCAGGTGAATAGCTATAAAATGTTTTTTTTTTTCCTGTTTAGGGTGTTCTAAATCGTCCAATAATTATGTAGCCCCATTATATGCACTGTTTTAAATACTTTCATAACAAAAGTCAGGCAGGCCCTAATCCCAGCAAGTTACTGGGTGCAGGAAAACACTTAGGCTGTTAATTGATTAAATTGTTTACATACCCATAAACACATGCTCTCTTGTATATTTACTATCATAATGACAGGCCAGGACCAAAAATCTATCTGCATCGGGATTCAGCTTAGTGATTATATTTTTGAACTTTAGTTGGCCAAATATTGGAGTCTGATCAGTGAACTCATTCTCTGTTACGTCCCATCCTAAGTCTCTGAACTCCTTGACAAGGTAATCACCGACTTTCTTGTGGTTTGGAGTGCCCACAACTCTTGGTATAAGAATGTTGTCTAGAATGGAACGAAAACGTGTCATGTCAGATAACTGTGCCAAGTCCTTGACATTTTTATCTGTTAATTCTTGAGCTTCATGGAAATTCTGCAAATAAAAGTGGATAAGTACATATTATAGTCGAAAATAGGATATTTACCATATTGTTTATTTGTTTTGTTTTGATTATACTGATGTTAGTGACCATCACAGTTAAAAATCTTAGAAGTGGATTGCTAAAACACAAAAATTTGTGAAAATCCACTATTTGTAGACTACGTACTTACTAGTTGGTTCAAATCAAATAAAAAGAGACAATACAATGTAGGTTCACAGGTATATCATAATAACTCATTGTTTGGAAATAGTAAAATGAAAGGCATGCCAGACATTACTTTAGACAAAGGTCAGTCAGCCAATCACTACCAGTCACTTAAAAAATAACTACAAAAAAAGTAAGTAAGAAAAAAATGACAAGTATTAATATTGTAGAAAAGTACTTACTTTTTCCTGATAAAACTTTAAAGTTTTGACACCTGTATTTGTGTTTACAAACGTGAAACAGAAGCTGGATATCGCTAGATACACTATTGTTTTCTCCATTTTATCAAAAACTGTGTATTGTACCTACTCTTTTTAAGCAAGGCACCAATATTTTCGAATACGGAATAAAACCTACAACCTTTTTATTCTAGTTTTACCACCACTACACTTCCCTTATTCCTTTGAATAAATTGCTGGGCTGGCTCAGCTCAGCTCAGCAGTCAGCTCAGCAGTGTTGCCAACTGAACCATCATCTTTGTAGCTAAGTCTTTTGCAAAAAATTGCCAGATCACCACATTATTTTACCCTAAAAAGTAGCTAGAAGTAGCCAAAGTTTAAAAATATACTAGTTATATGAAACTAATCATTACCACCCTTTAAATTCATACAAACTCTCCCACTCAGTTCTGTATTTTTGAGTATAGGTAAGTCTTACGTTTCCTGGGTAGATCCATTTTTCATGATAATAGGGCACAATATGAAAATAAAAATAGTGTTATCAAAAAGACGTAAACACAGTGAAATAGCTAAGAGAGTTAACACAATTTTCCATTCCATTAGGGGAATCCCTTGCCAAGGGACCTTTTCTTTGGCGTGTTCCGAATCACGCGCCCATATTTATGGTCTTGCTTCAAAATACTTTTACTTTGACTCTTTGCAAAATGCCGGCTCCACCCACACTATCTCTCACGTCACACACACGTCAAACTGGATCCCACAGATTAAAAAGTAAACTCAAAATCATACAAGCACCCATAAACACATAAATTAAGTTTTTTTACTATATGACGTTTGTGTATTAGAAAAAAGTCAAAATGTCGAAAACTTACTAGAAAAAGTAGCTATTTTTTTTAGCTACTATTGTTTAGCAGTTGTAGCTGACGGGAGTCCAATAATAGCTAGATCTAGCTATGAAATAGCTAAGTTGACAACACTGCAGCTCAGTGTTGTTAACGACAAAATCTTAGCTGCCGTATGTAGCCTGGGCTGCCGTATTTATAGATAAAAAATACAAAATTGCCGTATATCACAACTTATTTTGTAAAGGTACATATTTCTCTAGTGATTGAAACTATAAAAAGTATCAAAAAAAAGTTTGCAGTTTCTTTGGTTTTGAATCAGTTGTCTTTCCAATAGAGTTTTATGTACAGTAAAAGTTATTAATTTATTTCGCATTTTAGTCTAGGTTGTTAAATTGACTGAAATTATTTCAGACTAGCTGTACCCGCGGCTTTGCCCGCGTGGTCATTACATTTAAAATATACTCATACGTGTTATTCCAGGACCAAAAGTACCTATAATATACAATAATATACTACATTTGTTCAGTCGTCAAATAGTTTTTTATCGATTGCTCGGCATCTAATCATCAGATTAAGATACTAAGTAGCCCAGTTTTTAACTCAAACTCTAAGCTATCCAATAGTGAAAATTGAATTGCAATCGATCAAGTAGTTTTTACTTGATGCGTGAACAAACTTACATACAGACCTTCAGTAGTGACCCGACATGGCCGTGATAGGTTAGAAGACGAAGGTGGGAGCTCGCTAAGCTTCGCTCTTGCCTTCGTCTTCTAACTATTCACGGTCAAGTCGGGTTGCCACTGAAGGCTGTTGGCAGAAATCTATCTGTGTTGCAATAGCAAATAAATAATTAATAGGTTGGTCTAGTGGCTAGTGACCCTGGGAACGAAATCAAACGGTCGCGGGTTCGAATCCTGCAAGGTGCAATTATTTGTGTGATGAGCAAAAATGTTTTTTTGAGTCATGGATGTGATATTCGTATTTATGTACGTTATCTAGTGCCCATATTACAGGGTATCCTAGTTTGGGGCCAGGTAATTGGTATAGAATTGTCCCCAATATATTTATTATTATTTATTAATGTTTGTACAGCCACCAAGACACTTTGTGGAATAGAATAGAATAGAATAGCGTTATAATGAGCGTTATTCGAAACTACCTATACCCGATCGCAGCTCAGCCAGTGACGTCATAAATGTTCAAATGGTGATGTCGATCGCAGCTCGGCCAGTGACGTCATAAATGTTCGAAACCTTTACGGTGTACTTTCGAAGAATACATTTTCGCTTTCTGGATTTTAAAACATACTCGATCCCAACCACGAACCTCTACAGATTCATGATGCCAACACGGTCTCTGACGTCAAGAGCGTTGTGTACGTAATGTATATTTTCGAAATATTATGCAACGACGTCGGCTTTCCTTTAGTTAGTGCATCAGACAGTTCTGTTAGTACAACATGTAAAACATTAAGGATTCTGGCACAGAGTACTATGTATATATGGAAATAGAGGCCTATCTTCGCGCCCAATAGGGGTAAAGATCAGTGGCGCCTCTGTATTTAGCTAATGGAACTATTGCTTCATGTATAGTTTTTGTTGAGTGCAAAAGTTTTTGAGGCTACTCGGATACGAACCTGGGAATGACGGCACGTCAGTTGGGTACTGACACCACTGTGCCACAAAGGATTTTAAATACTGGCCGAAAATTTAGTGTCCGCTTCTGTCTTTTCACTTTATTTGTAAACAATAAAAAGTGCGAAAAAGTCTTTAAGGCTACTCGGATTTGAACCTGGGTTTGACGGCACGTAAGTCGGGTTCTGACACCATTGCGCCACGAAGGATCTTGCTCTGTGCAGGCCAGACAATTCTTCCACTGTGCCACTCTGACTTGTGGCATAGGTGCCGAATTTACGGTACCGTTTTATAAACGGATCTGCAATTATTATTCCTTTCAAATTAACATAACTTTAGACTCATATCCCGCAAGAATCCCGTATTTTTTCGTGATTAAAAGTATCATTCATTTTAACACATACTATAAACTTTGACTGTGCCAAGTTACTTCAAAATCCGTCCGGTAGTTTCAGCGTGATATGTGTTTTTTAAATAACTTTCAACCACTATCCTGCGGGAATCATTGTTTTTTTCGGGATAAAAAGTATTCTCAATGTTAATCTATAACATAAACTATGAATGTGCCAAGTTGCATCAAAATCCGTCGGGTAGTTTCAGCGTGATGCGTGTTCAAAGAGACAGACAGACCGACAGACAGACAGACAAAAATAAAAAAACCTTTTTGCACTCCATATGGATTTTGAAGTTCATCTCAATAAAACATTTCAAAAAATATTTAATGTACAGATTTAGCCCAGTTACAGTTTTATTATAGTATATAGATTCTACATTGGACGACAAACATCAAGAGAAAATTTCTCAAGAGTTTGCAGTCTGTTGTATCATGGATCTGTTCCTAAAATCATATGTCAAAAATTTGTTAACATCGGGTGAAAGTCTCAATTTTTTTGGAGATTATTACAGTTTTCACCTTTGGTGGTAATTTTTGGTCATTTCTAATCAAGGTGAAAGGGATGGCTCGATACTACAACACTTTATTTGTACACAGGATTTCCCCGGCTGTGTTAAAAAAGTTATATGTGCGTTTCGTTTTATTCACCACACTAGTGAAAATAACGTGTCATTTCATCTGCATCCAATTGCCGTATTTTGTGATACGGTAATGAAGGGCCTGCCGTATGCCGTAATTTCTTAAAAATGTACCTGGATTGCCGTATATTACGGCAATTGCCGTATCAATAACAACACTGGCTCAGCTGGCTGCTGACAGCTTGCTCTGACAGACATGCCCTGCGTTCGAGATGATGAGATGGCGTTGTGGGCAATTTCGAAATGTACATTTTTAACAAGCCGTTTTCTTTGAACATTTTCAACACTTTTGTCATTTTTGCAACTTTTGACACTACCGATCCTTTCCAAACTGAATGAAAAACGACCCTATCTGTGACGGAATAAAGTCGATTTTCCTATTATATTCACCGAAATTTGCAAAACGAACGGTGATCGAAAACGTTCAGGGCCCTATTTCATAAAACTATAGTACACTGACAAATGTCAATCGAACCGACAATTGTCAGTCAAACTATCGAAATATAATAATTTTTGCTATGTGAAACGCAGGTTTTGCGTATTTCACTGACATTTGTAAGTAGGATTATTATGATTTGTCGCTTTATGAAATAGGGCCCAGAGCGCTAAAAATACCTAATCCTAAAACAAACAAAAGTAGTCATGATAAAATAATTAATTTGTATTTAAATAGACACACAGATTGTACATATGTACTGCACGGTCAAGTATTGAAATTATATAATGAAATTAAACGATTTAAATACAAGGCTAATAGTTGCCCAAAAAATATGTCATTGAAAAAGTGAGGAATTTGGTATTGCTCAAAATTCCTGTATCACAAACTCAGCTATACAATCACTTAGGATATTCTTGTAAGAACTATTTTAAATTGCATCGGTGCCCGTATTCCGTAAAGTTTATTGAACGAGCGAGCGCGAAGCTCGAGCGAAGCGACTCCGTTTCAGCTTGGGCAAAAATGCTTTCGTATGCCCGGCTTTTCTCCTTTGCTCTAAAGGTCACATTTCTCAACTGATTCTCGTGAAACTTTGTGAGCAGTTTCGATAATTAAGTATATGTTATTTTTTTGTCGATTTAGTACATCCAAATTCTTCAAAATGTCTGGTATATGGGGCCCATATTAACAAAAGTCTCTCATCTTTATGTTTTAAGGAGCGCGGTGAATAATTATTCAGTTTTAAGTTATGCAAAGACAGACTCGCGAGGTCCACAGCTCACAGAGCCACTTGTTTCAATCCAAATTAAGTAGTTTATTGGGATTTCTTTATTTGTATTGGGATTATAAAACTTGTCTTGCCCCAATTTTAGTCCTTTTCAATCGATAGATAACAATTAAAAGCTGTCACTTACCGATGAAATAAATAAAAATCTTAATATAATATAATGAAAATCTTATTGCAACTGGTTGCATTAGACTTCTGTAATCAGGCCGCGGTCAGGATCCGCTGAAGTCCAAAAAAAACTGAAATCCGCACAGCAATTCCATAACTTGGCTACAATCGGATTATCACTTTTTTCATAGCAAATTCGACTCTATCGCAAGGCATTAGTGGCTGCGATACTGAGAATTCGATTGAAGCCAAGTTATGAAATCGGGCTGCAGACTACAGCCTTTCGCTGGATTACCTACCTGTCACATAAACTGACTGAAGTTTGAGGGTTGCCATTACAAGCTGAAAATCACCTACCGAACCATAGAACGCTATTGTAGTTTAATCTCAAGTAGCGTAATTTCAACCTAGCTCTTGATGTTTCCAAATTAAAACTTCATAAACATATCAAACTTCGAGCGTCAACCCAATGTTCCCATCAATCAAACCGAGTTGTTTTAATTCTCGAAGAAAAATAAGCCACTGCACTATATGCTCCTGAAAACAAAACCTGTATCGAAAATAATCTTGCAATTTGATCTGTGACAACCTTGTGACAACCATAAAAAAAAGTTGGTAGGCTGACAATGACAACCCTAAATGTATAACATCAGTGGCCCAATTCCATAACTTGGCTACAATCGGATTATCACTTTTTTCATAGCAAATTCGACTCTATCGCAAGGCATTAGTGGTTGCGATACTGAGAATTCGATTGAAGCCAAGTTATGGAATCGGGCTGCAGCCTCAGACGTCAGCAGTCGGCAACTCGTGACGTCAAAGATGGCAAGCGACAAGCGTGCACTACGTACGTAAACCGTAAACTATAAGTTACTGTTTACCTACGTAGGTAGGCAAGGAGTAGGTACTTAACTATAATTTCAAGGGCGGATTCAGCGCGGGAGAAATAGGAGCACGGCCCCTGAACTAAAAACAGACACGAATAATAAATAAACTGCTCTACATAAAATAAGTAACCTACCTACGTATTTTTGAAAGTATTAAGTAAGTATGTAGGTAAACAATATTTATAAAATAAATCATTTTTCCTGACTTGTACTCTCATCAAGTATCACTGAATACTTGCTTCGAATCACTTTGATCGTTTCGTTCCGAATGCCAAGTCAATACTGTGCCAGGCAGTCGATGCGCTCTCTATACCACGACGGAAATTTCCAGAAGGTACTCATATGCACTCGTATGTACTAGCAGTAGTCGGTAGGCACTTGAACTTTCAAGGTCGGCGGCACCTTTGATTTCGCGCCGCGCCTGTAGGTACCTAAGGCCAGCGGCGCCTTTGATGTTGCCGCGCCGCGCCCGTAAGTACCTACCTACCGTGCGCTCAGGAAACTCTGTAGTTACCTACTGGTGTGTTCCAGAATGTTCCTTTAAATGTAGGTATTGCGTCATCCGACCGCAAATCCTCGAACATTTTAGTACCTAAGTACTCTTTTTCTAAGAATCGACCGGCGTAACAATATCAACACATTCGTTTAAGAGCCCCTCGCGCATTTTTAACATTTCAATGTAAAGTCGAAGATAAATAACATGACCAGATAGGTCATGTTATTTATCTTCGACAGCGATAGAAAAAACTCAAAATTTTCGCGCTTGCTCCACTCGCGCTTATTTTTTGTATGATTTGATATTATGTTTCGTTTTCTACATTGACAGATATAGCTCAATATTGTGACAATCGCTACTATCATAACTTTTAATCATTCCAAATAATCCAATGCATACTTTTACAAGTTTTGGAATGATATTTCGTTCAATCATTGAACTTGAATATCCATACTCAACTACGAACATTAGCTTATCCGAAGTGCACACTCCGTGAATTACACCGTGAATTACATTCATCTGACATAGCTATGCATTGCAGCGTCCGACCGTCAAGCGCCCTACATAAATATGCTGCGTCGAAGTCAACACTGACGACGCACATGCATAAAATATTATTAGTGTTAATAAACAAAGCGCCCTAGATTAAAGATGCTGCGTTAAGCATTAACACCGACATCACACAAATATAAAATAGTCTTAGTGTTTATACGCAAAACTAGTACATAAGAAGCTAAAGACAACAAATAAAGTCACTTACCAACAAGTCGTCGAGTTTCACTCATCTCCAAGTCACCACCTACCTACCTAGAAGTACCTAGCACCCGCTAGAGGAGCCACCCAGACGTACCCAGCAACCACTGGATGAGCTGCCCTAGAAGTGCCTAGCGCCCGCTAGAGGAGCCGCCCAGAGGTACCCAGCGACCGCTGGAGGAGCCGCCCAGCATCCGCTGGACGACCCATTCCTCCACAGCTTCCTCTAACTGCGGCCAAGACACCTTTAGCCGTCAGTACAATCGGTCTTGCGAGCCTGCTTGACCGGCAGTGAGAAAATCATTCCCTGTGTACATCGCACGAAGTACACTACATTACTTCCTACCCCCCTTCCGTCTGTTACCTTAGGTCTCATGGTAACAGACATTCCGTACTTATCTATATATACATTATATGTTCATATGGTAGGTTAGGGCGCACAAGTTAGGGTTACCAGGTAGGGAAGTAGGCGTCACAGTAGGGTAAAAGTAAGGGGGACATCTTCTGCTCGTTTGTCCACCCGTGTGTTCACACTGACACACGTCGGGTCGAGCAGTCAGCAGTAGGTGTCTGAAGGCTAGGTAGGTAATTCCGTAACCCATCTACTAGTCACACGCACCCTGCCTAGAACGCACGTTTGGTCAAGTGCTGGCTGGTAGGTGGTTTGTCATATATTAATATAAACAGTAGGTTACTTTACGTTCAAAAAAATGTAGTTGAACCCAAATTAATTGCAGAAAATAAATTATTTATATAACATATCATCAGCCTATTCTTGTCACTACTGTACATAGGCCTCTCTTAATGCACGCCGCTGAGCTCGATCTTCAGCTGTCTGCTTCCAGTTTTTGCCAACTGCTTTTCGGAGGTCATCAATCCACCTGGCTGCAGTGGCTTCCATTCGAGAATTCATCGACCCCAGCGGTTATAGGTTTATCGAAAATGCGACCAGCCCACTGCCACCTTAGTTTGCTTATCCTTAGAGCCTGCCAACCTAACTTCGCACTACTTCGTACTTACTTTTTATATTCCTAGAGGAATGTTAACAAATAACATGACGGTAAACAGGCTAACTCATTTTCCATTTATTTACCAAGGATTCATTTACTGTCTCTCTATAATGCAATGATTAATCTATTGATGCCTTTTAAAGAAGAAGTGGCGGATACTAAAGAGTGGCGCATAACTGAGTACGTTCTTGCAGCAGTGGATCGATCAGTGTGGGAAGAGTATTCACGTGACTGTCAACACCGATGGAAAGGAGAGACGCGTTTAGCTAACGTGACGTTTGAGTGGTACCTACCTATTTCATCATCATCATCTTCGTCAGCCCGTATCAGTCCGTTAATTTCGAACGCAAAATTGTTGTTCAAAAAAAACATTTTTGTTAAGATAATTAAGTTCGCTTGCCGTGGTGGTCACGGCTTAGAATAAGACCCCTCCCAATCCTCCCGTGGATGTCCGTTATTCCTGACACCGGTAGCAGCCACGGTAACGGCGGAGCAGGGGTGCTAAGAATCCCCCCCGTGGGTTCCCGCCTTGACGTGGCGGGGGGGCTCTAGTAGCCGTGGTTGTCCTCGGACCACGGTGAAGCTAAGAGGAACCCGGGGCCGCGCTGGCAGGGTGCTGCTAGCCGGCCCAAGGAGGGGCCGCTTCACTGGGCTTTCCTCCACAAGCCCACGCTGAAGTGGTCACAGTAAGTTGCGGTGCTGTATGGTGTTTGCGGCATCGCAACTGAGGTGGGGCCCGGGTGCTCGGCACCGGCTCGAGGAGGGGGGGCCCGGGCACTTTGGTGCAGGCTCGAGGAGGTGGGGCCCGGGCGCTTGGCGCAGGCTCGAGGAGGTGGGGCTTGGGTGCTCGGCACCGGCTCGAGGAGGGGGGGCCCGGGCACTTTGGTGCAGGCTCGAGGAGGTGGGGCCCGGGCGCTCGGCGCAGGCTCGAGGAGGTGGGGCTTGGGTGCTCGGCACCGGCTCGAGGAGGGGGGGCCCGGGCACTTTGATGCAGGCTCGAGGAGGTGGGGCTTGGATGCTCGGCATCGGCCCGAGGAGGTGGGGCTTGGGTGCTCGGCACCGGCTCGAGGAGGGGGGGCCCGGGCACTTTGGTGCAGGCTCGAGGAGGTGGGGCCCGGGCGCTCCGCGCAGGCTCGAGAAGGTGGGGCTTGGGTGCTCGGCACCGGCTCGAGGAGGGGGGGCCCGGGCGCTTGGCGCCGGCTCGAGGAGGTGGGGCTTGGGTGCTCGGCACCGGCTCGAGGAGGTGGGGCCCGGGCGCTCGGCGCCGGCTCGAGGAGGTGGTCCGCTCTCAGCACTACTGTATTGCAGTAGTGCTCGGAGTGTGACGTGCTCCATGGTCTTTCAAATCCTGACTCGCTGCTCGGTACTGCGCTGGACAGAGGACGACTGTAGCTGTGCGGTGTTGGGTGGTGACAATGGATGTGGGAGGCCATGTGGAGCTCAACGCCGGGAGTCGGAGGAGGAATTCGTTCCCTTCTGACCCCCCTGAGGCCTAGGTGGTGGACACGGGGGTGTCTGCCCCAGCATAAGGCCTCGAGGTGGCGCGCACGGTGTTCTGTGCGCCCCTTAATGGCGTTCATGGGATGGGGAATGGCTCAGCTCCATCCCAACCAGGAGGGGGTCCTCAACAGGACCAGCGCCGGCCGCGGACGAGTGCGAAAGCGTACCCGTAGCCCCGGCACAAGGCGTACTGTGGAACACCTTGGGGTTTTAGTCGGTAAGAGTCCGACATAACCACCTTGCTACCCCCGCAGCTTGGTGGTATCCATGAGGATTTCCCCACGTAAAAAAAAAAAAAAAAAAAAAAAAAAGGGGTGCTAAGAATCCCCGGCAGAGACCAAGCTACCGAACCCCACGATCTCTGGACCTGGCAACTTATAACGCACGCACCTTGAGGACCGATGACAAGTTGATAGAGCTGGAAGAAGTAGTAAGTAAGTTGCGCTGGGGTATTATAGAGTTATCAGATATCCGAAGAGAGGGAGAGGATACGATGACCCTCTATTCCGGCAACTTACTCTATTACCGGGAGGGCGACCAGCAGTCCCAACATGGTGTCGGGTTTCTCGTCCACAAGTCCCTCGTCAACAACATTGTGAAGATCGAAAGCGTTTCGAGCAGGGTGGTATACCTTATACTCAGAATTACCGAACGGTATTCGTTGAAGGTCATACAGGTGTACGCCCCACACTTGAAGCGCCCGGACGATGAAGTGGAGGCTATGTATGACGACATTTCTAATGCCATGCATGTCCCGAAAACACACTTCACAGTAGTGATGGGGGACTTCACGGCTGGGTATGAGGAATGGTGATGAACTGAGAGTGGGGCAGTTTGGATTTGGACAGCGGAACCAAAGGGGTCAGCGATTGCTCGACTTCATCATGGAGAAGGAGGGACTCATTATGATGAATTCCTTTATCAAGAAGCGCCCGTCCAGGAAATGGACGTGGATGCACCCCGGCGGTCATAAGCACGAGATAGATTTCATTTTGACGACCAATAAGCATATATTCAATTATGTCTCTGTGATCAACAGGATTAAGACCGGCAGTGATCACCGCATGGTAAAGGCTCATTGAATATCAACGTAAAGCTGGAGATGTCTCCTTTGATGGGATCTACTCTTTGCCCAAGTCCTGCCCAAATCCAAAACCTTGAGAGCTTTCAGTTGGAGCTCCAAAATCGCTTCCAAATCCTTACCGAATGCGATACAGTCAAATACAGTGGACGAACTAAACAACGGGCTGGTGGTAATGGTTCACGCGGTCGGGTCGGGGTTAAGACCCTCCGCAAAAATAGAACACAGAAACTATCTGAGAATACACTGAAACTTATGGCAGAACGAGGCGAGATGAGGCTGCAATCTTCAGTGGATATGTCGAGTTACAGCTTGCTTAATAAACAGATCTCCACGTCGATGCGACACGATTTGCTACTTGTATTAAGAACGCAATAGAGAGGAACAAGGGCTTCAAAGTGTTCGCAAGAGATCTGTCTATTGAGCAAAGCCTGTTTACGAAGCTGAAAACCGACAGTGGTCATTACAGCGGTGCCAGATTGACTACTGGTACATCGAAGTGTTGAAGTGTTTATAAAGCAAGGCCACCATGACAGTCCGTCTTCAGAATCAGAGCACGAATTCTATCCAGGTGCATAAAGGGGGTGAGACAGGGAGACGTTATTTCTCCGAAACTGTTCACCTCTGCACTATATTCAAGCTTCTGAACTGGAACCGATATGGTGTTAACATCAATGGCGGCAATACATCACTCACCTTCGATTTGCCTATGATATAGTCATCATGGCAGAAACCCTGGAAGACCTAAGCACAATGCTCAGTGACCTCAATATTGTTTCCCAATAGGTGGACGAACATCATGTCAAATGCCCATGTCGTACCCATGCCGGTTTATATGGGGAACGATATTATCGAAGCTGTTGATCACTATGTCTACTTAGGTCAGACGATCCAACTTCGACAAAGAGGTCAACCGACGAATCCAACTCGGATGGGCAGCGTTCGGGAAATTACGCCATATCTTCTCGTCGCAGATACAGTAGAGCCTCAAGACGAAAGTTTATAATCAGTGCGTGATGCAAGTGATGACAAACGGCACTGAGACGTGGTCGCTAACTATTGGTCTCATACACAAGCTCAGAGTAGCGCAGCGTGCAATCGAGCTATGCTCGGTGTTTCACTACGTGATAGAATCCGAAATGAGGAAATCCGTAGAAGAACCAAGGTAACCGACATAGCTCTCAGAGTTTGCAAGTTGAAGTGGCAATGGGCAGGCCATAAAGTTCTCAGAACCGACAACCGTTGGGGAATAAAGGTTTTCAAATGGCGGCCACGAAGAAGCAAGCTAAGTTAACAATCGAAGTGTGGGGAGACCCCCACACGATGGACCGACGAACTTGTAGCCATCGCAGGAAGTCGGTGGATGGAGATGGTTCAAGATCGCTCATCATGGCGCTCTTTGGGGGAGGCCTATGTTCAGCAGTGGACTTCTAAAGGCTGACACGATGATGATGATGATGATGACCTTATTTTTTATAACGCTACAGTATCTGTCGTTTTGAGTGTACTTTTAATCTATAGAAATGAACGCGCGTGCGAAGCCGCGGGCTGACATGATAATGATGAATTAAGTTAGATTCTATGTGGCTTTCAAACGAATATATATATATAGGGCTGTTTTTTTTTCAGTTCCACTTTTAACTGGCAGCTTTTTGACCAACGTCTGTTTTGTTTGAGTCTTGGAGCGCAGTATGCTGTTTCTGTTTCGGAAGGTTGAACCTCGGATCTCGAAATATTGTTAAATAATTAATAATATTTGGCGGTCCGAGTCCGAGGTTCAACCTTCCGGTCCGCCTGTTGCTGACCGGTGGTCTAGTGGTAAAGGGCTGATTCCACTGGTAGAAATCTAAAAGTGAGAAATTCATAAAATGCTGGATCTGCCCTTTGCACTTAATGTAGTTATTGTTACCTAGATGTGTATATATAAGAAACGATAGTAAAATATACCTACATCAATGTTTAAGAGTATCAAAGTATAGGAGGAATCTACAAGGATCTATGTCCTCTGTTTGATACTAGACCCTACTGCGGAGAAATCAAATTTCTAAAGGCCGCGTCCCTAAGGAAATATCCTTGATATTGAGCAAACGTGATTGTTGTCGGTTATTAACCCCCAACGTAAAAAGAGGGTTGTTATAAGTTTAACGTGTGACACGATTGTCTGTGGCATCGTAGCTCCCAAACGAAATATAATAAATTTCCTCCTTTATAAAATACTTGTATTTTCGACTGGTCAGCTATATATTCTACTTTACATTTCTTGTAAATACCTTCTTCAGACATTATACATGTATTTCCACTGGTCACTTATATTCTAATTTACAGTTGACTTTTCCATTCCGATGCTCGACAAGAATGAACAAGCTCACGCCTCACAATCTTTTCCCTCCACAAAAAAAATATGGCGCCATAGTCGTGAGACTAAATTGCCGGTCGAAACGATTCAAGATGCCACCTTCGTATGAAGTTTCCGGTGGCCATGCTCTTTAAATTTTCCTGAAGTTTTAGTCAAATTAAATTCTCAATTCTAAATCTACTGCAAAAACCCTTCATTTTAAACATAAAAATTGGAAATCATGACAGAATGGACCGAATTTGAAACGTTTTTTTTTTTCTATTTGAAAGCTAACATGATCGAGGTGGGTCTTATTTATTTTGACGGTGGTCGGGTATTAAAATTTTTTATTTATGCTTGTATTTGTTGAACAGCGTGTAGTTGTAGGGTAGGTAGGAATAGGTATAATATAAAAAAGCATACCCTATATTGTACCTGTTCCTACCTACCTACCTGCTGCGAAAAGATAAAGCATATGTTATCACAGAAAAATATGTTACGTCGTTATCAGCTCGCAGCGCATGCGCAGCCGAATCCAATGAGACCTCAGTTTATATATAACATCATAGGCCGAATCACACTAATTAACACGACTGCCCAAAAAATGAGCGTAATGTTTTTAGGATTCATGTATGTTTGTATGTTGGGGGAGGTGCCCGAGTACCGGACGCTTAAGGTCGACTTCTGCGCAGTCGACTTTCAGGTCTGTTTGGCAAAAGGAGTGGGCGATGGGAGAGGCGTCCGGCACCGGTGCTGTATTGGTCTCTCGGTCGCCTTCCCGCCGTCTCGCTCCGTCCACGCGTTTCCATCTCCAGTCCCCTAGGTACAGTCGCGCATATCGTTGTTTATCGTTTCGTAGTGGGAAAGATGCCGAAAAAAATGTGTTAACGAGGCAAGCTTGAAAAATGGTCTACTACCTGAATGATTTCATTAAAAAAGAGACCAATGTAATTGTTGCTAATTTAAAACTGATAATATATAGGTACAACAGCAGGAGCGACAATAACATTACACAAAAACTTTGAAACAAACATTAAAAGATTGTACCAGATTGAAAACCGGACAACCAGTCTGCTGATTGATCAATATTGACTGAAATTTGCAATAAATTAGAGTGGATCCGAGAAGAAACTGGAGAAACTATAAAAAGCAGACTACCATGACAACTACCTTGTGGCGACTACCATGACAACATAAACTATGAACATTATGAAAAATGGATTCGAACTCATGTTCCATCAAATTCTGTCGTGATGTTCGACAACACTTCATATAACAACAAAAAAATCAACCTCGCGCCCACAACAAACTCAATAAAGCAGACTTGCAAGCTTGGCTCACTGAAAAAAGGAATAGAATACGAAACCAATATGTTGAAACCGGAACTATACAAACTAATCAAAGCAAATAAGGAACAATTTAAAACATTATCAATAGATACAATTTTGGCCGAACAAAATCACAATATTTTAAGACTGCCTCCATACCACCCACACCTCAACCCCATCGAGATGGCATGGTCTACTATCAAACAGTATGTCGGAAGTAAAAATGTAAAACGGAATATAAATAATGCGATTGAATTTGCAAATGAAAAAGTTAATTTAATGGGAGCCCGAGAATGGGAGGTGCTATGCAACAAAGTGAACATTATAGAAGAAGAATATGCAAAAAGTAAGCACGTGATTGACAGTGTAACATAACAGAACAGATAATTATACGTGTGAGTGATGACAGCTCAGATAGTGACGATAGTCAAGATGAGGACGAAGACTACGGAATCTCTGACGACGATGAAATGCCTTCCACGAGTGCTTCCATCGTCCATCCTCAACCGTCTTCTTACTTGACTCTATCGGACGAAGATTTGATGAAAGGGAGAAATACACTGCCATACATGTGATTAGAACGTAATGAAGATGTTTATTATTATTTTAAAATTATCTAATATTAACAAATAAGACCTATTTCTTTATTTTGTCTAAATCATTACACAAATCATTCTTATACAAAAGTTAAATTTATTTCATTTTCGCTAACCCGAATCGCTTGTTGAATCTTTTTCATACTTTTAATTTACAAAAGAAATTAGGTAGTCACATAAAACTCGTTTTTTTAATGTGGGATATTTGGTTGTCATAATTTCATCCGTTCGCTACTCTATCACCTCTCCGCTAGAACAACACTTAATAATTATATGCGCACATATATATATGCACACATATATATATATATATATATATATATATGTGTATATTATATGTACACTTGCGCAAAGCACCCCTCAACTTTGCCGAGCGCTATTAAACTGTGACGGTAGCTAAGGAACAAATTATAACGTAAAAATAACATTTTCAAAAAGGTCCCCTAATATCGGACAGTCAACTATTCCTTCATTATTTAAACCTATACATTATATTATCAACAAATTCGTATCGATATCAATAACAATAGAACAAATCAACGATTAAATTTTAAAAAAAGAAAGTACTTTTTGACACACATCTTGGTTTAGGTTTACACAAGTTGAATCTAAAAAATAAAACACAAAAATAATTACTACACCCAAAAAACCTAACTTTAAAACTATCCAATGTTAATGGACTTTAGAAGTGTCCGATCGGATCCTTAGGTACATTAAGTTATTAAATACAAATACCGCGTGAATTATGACAGTTTAGTAACATAACAATAAAAAATAGCCATAATCATTAATACTGAAAGACCGTTGCCCGGCTAAGGAAAACGGACCTCCTACTCAGGTAAAGGCGAGGTAATTAAAACAAGATGGTTAATTCAATAACAAAGGGCTTTATTACAAAATAGAAAAAACACACATGTGTTATTAAAGCTTGGTACTCTCCCCTTTACTGAGGAATTCAAAAAGAAGTATTTTTCACTTATCAATGTTTGTTCGGCATCAAAAGGATCTACACAGCTAATTCTTCAGTACCTAAATTCGGCCTGTACGATATGAATCTACATTAGAACTGCAGTATCCTAGGCTAGTAAAAACTTAGAGAGACAGTGTTCAGCAGTTCATGATATATTGGTCACAACGCAACGGAATACTCTTGTCTATGCCTTAGAACGTTCAAAATTAAAAGAGTAGCAAACAGGAGTGCGTGTGTGTGTGTGTGTGTAAGGTTGTGTTTCCCAGAGGGATGTAAAACTGTAAAACAGAAAGTATCTTTCAAACGGTATCCTAACACGCAATAAGGCGAAGGCTTCCATCACTACCGCAGCTCGCTGACTCGAAATGATTTGGAAAGAACCAACCTGGAAGCTTCCCGGGACGCCGTACTGTCGACTCGCGTGCCGCCGCGGATCGCCTCCTTTACTCCACTCGTTCAGCTCCTCCTGCTCTCCACGAACGGTGCCTTCCGCTCCTCTCGAACGGTTTCTGCGTCTCCCACGGTCGGTGTCTGGTGTCTCTCTCGATCGGCATCTTCTACGGGATAGATGGTGTGTCGGAGAACGGCTGGTGACCCTCGTAGATCGGCGCACAGCAGCTCACAGTGGTGACGGAAGCGGCCGTCCATCGATGCTCGACTATTTCCTGAAACCCACGTTCCTCTGTGTTTAAATGGTGTCTCGAGGTAACCGCCTTAGATGGTCGCGGCGCAAAATCAAAACAGATATTTCGTTAGAACAATCCTTGAATCACGGGATATCTCACTAACCTGGTTTTTGCTCTCGTATACTTATTTCGCCGGTCACCAAGTAGTCACGGTTTCCGCGCTTCGTTCTGGACTGCGTATCTCGGTCGTTCCGTTTACACAAAAGACTGCGTTGCCCGCTGCTGCCTGCGAATTAAAACCCGTAAGATAAAGTCGATTTCGCACAGAACCTACTGGAATCCCAGAAACAAAAAAAAAACTCACCTGCGCCGATCTCAATCACGTGCCAACTATGTGAAACAAACTAATTCACAGTCCGTATTCAAATGCTTCCAGCAGGCTTTTCTTCTTGTATTTATACGGATTCTGGCTTTACGGAGAGTAGCGGCTGCAATCCGAAACATTACATCCGGTTTTCCAGAAACCTCTGGAAACAACACTGCAGCTTGCATCGTAATTCAGACCCTGTCGGCCTAGCTATACAGGTCACTGTCCTCCAGCCAGCTCTGTACATTCCAGTCAAGATCCGCCTATATATGGATGTTTATCTTCTCAAATCCATATAAAAAACAAATAACCTGGAAGTTTTCTGTGTTCTACTCAATATGTCAAAACATTCCATGCCGTGACCATCGCAAGCGATTTGTATGTGTAAATTATTTTCGACATATTAATCGCTGCCCTCTGAATTTCTGATTTGTTCGCCAACTCAAAGATACGACTTATTCCGGATTTTCCAAACATTTTGCCCTTTGTTTGAAGCTACCCAAGGCCTGTAATAATTACCACTTGCAGAGGCAAATTCAACCATTATCCATTGATTTTTAGAAAGGCGAAATCATCATTCAGTCTTCAATAAAGAAATACTTTCATTGATCCTTCATCGAAGAAAGTGGCGCAGCGAACGGTCGTTTGGCGTTTCTTACCAAACTTTGAGTCTGGTTTCCACTAGAGGAGAAAACGCACCTTGATCTAATAGATGGCGCTTCTACCAATAGGTCTTGCTAACGCCGGCATTATTTGCGATCTCGGAGAGAAGACGCTCCTCCTCGCCAGATGGCGTTGTACCCAATATATTCTATTTAATTGGGACTTATAACAAATCTCCCTCGGAGCCATGATTTAACATGCTACAATACCATTCTTTTGAAATTAGTCTTCGCCAAGCAATAGAGTAGATCCTATGTGACGAAGCTCAAGACCAATAATGCCACAACCATTGTCTCTAAGCCAGAGATCTTTTCTGAAATCGAAGACTTCTATGGCCGATTGTACGACTCGCATGCTTCTAGACCCGTACCCAGCACAGAGGATTCCCGTGCAATACTGACCCGCCACTATACTGATGAACTGCCCGACGTCATCCTAGACGAGATTGAGATGGCGCTAATACAACTTAAGAATGGGAAGGCCCCCGGTGAGGATGGTATAACTTCGGTGCCCTTAAAAGCAGGAGGTAAACCCGTACTTTGGGAGCTTCAAGGGTTATTTAGTACCGTTCTAAAAAGGGGGAGAACTCCGGAGGCGTGGAGCAGGGGTTTGGTTAGTACTCTTCTTTAAAAAAGGGGATTAAACTCTTGTAAAGAACTACCGACCTATTTCACTCTTGAGCCACGTCTATTGTCGTGAAACTCCAATTTTATGACCCTTTGCTTACCCTTTCTTCGTGATAGATGTCAATAACTTGTGGTTTCATCCAAGACAGACTGGTAACCAACCCCAGCAGTGGCCAAAGAGACCCCACTATGTGAGCAAAACTGGTATTTTTGGATTAACCCATAATATGAAAACATAACGCCTGACATCTTTCACATAGCAAGGCAATTCATCGATTCTTTTGATGTCACGTTAGGCGCGCTCTCCACGGGTTCTATAAGAAATAAAGTTAGGGATTATCGTTATTTAAATCAATAACAAAACGGTGAAATTCAACAGGGGAAGCGAGCAGGTCATTCTGCCTCCCCAGTTGTTTCAAAAATATTTAGAAAAAAAAAAATTTGATCTTCGTATCGGATCGTCCAGCTGTTCATAAACGCTGTTTTGTTAACTATATTATACCTTTCTATATGTATGTTCTATGTGTATTTTATGTATATGCATTAGTATTTATTTGTAGTCTAGCAATATAAGTGAAACCCTATTTAGTTGTAAAACTTATAGTAATACAAACTTGGTTATATTTGGAGCGGAAGAAGGGGCGAGGGGGGAAGACGGACCCTTGTCCGCCTTTGTCTCGCGCCTCACCCCCGCGAGAGCTGATATATCAGGATTTCGCGCCCGTGGAGAGAGACAAAACAGACCAGCCACGTCTTTGGGGCGGGCGTGTCGCCCTTCCCAAAGGGACGAGTAGTTGAACAGCCACGTGGGCGGCCATTTTGACGAGAAGAGACTGCCGCGAAAGGGAGCCCGAGCTGGCGGGAAGCCGGAAGGCCAGGGAGCAGCGCAACCAACCCGCAAGCCGACCCGACGCGAGGGAGCAGGGCGCTCGCGGACCCAAGGACCACCAAGCACGTGGGCAAGCGTTCGCGCTGCCAAAATATTCCCGTCTAGTGACGTAAGCCGGCCGGTGTAGACGTACCTATAAACAATTATTCCCAGTGCGCGAAAAATAGACGATCTACGAATCTCGCGCGTAACCCTAAGCCCCCTTTCCGTGCCCCCCTCTTCTTCGTAGACTATTTGACTTAACCATCGTACCCTCGTGTTAATTTTCTAGCCTTGTATTCAAAAACATTGTTAAAGGAATATTAATTAAATTATCTGTAAGTGCTCTAAAGAGCACTGAGCAGAGAATGAGGAGATATCGTAGAAAGAAAACGGTATTATAAATAATACCGTTTTCTTTCTACGATATCTCCTCATTCTCCTTGGCTGTAGGCGCAGGTAGGCCCCTTTCCATCGGGGGTGGGTCTCTGTGGCCCAACGAGCAGTACGGCCTGATCATAAGGCCCAATTCGCTCTCCAACTGTGAAGCGTTTGTGGGTGGAATTAATGACAACACATTAAATAATTTATTTACGAAAGAAGTTCGTGGGTAGTGAGTGCAAATTGCCCGCCTAATTAATGCTTCGCCGGCTTCGGTACTGTCCAGGTATTAGTGTTGGAGCTGGGACGGTGATGTCTCCGGCCGAAGAATGTTCGACCGTCGATTGTACTATTATTTATTCTGTGCCCAGGTCCAGTACTCGTGGCAGGTGGTAATGCCGTCAGGATATTCGGCCCGTAGTGATGATGATGTGTATGTAGGATGATGGTGGTGCAGCTTTTCCTATTGAGCGGACCCTCGATCTTTTTGATCATAGGAAGGTGACTGTAGGAACCTGGAATATACGTCCAGATTAGTGGAAGTTCACATCTGCAATTTCAGATGACCACCACACACGAAGTACATGCCTACAGGGGTACCAAATGAGCAGTAAGTGTGGTGGCCGTAAAGGAAATCGGAAGAAGTTTACAATAATTATAAATAGATATGTGGTTGAAGACTTTACATAAAATTAAAACCATTACCTACAATGATTTGAAAGAAATCGTTACGTAGGTACGTATTATGTTCAACACTTACCCAATATGGGGTGATCACAACACTAGTAGGAAGTTTTATAAATTATATCGATAACAAACAAACGGGCAACGTGTGAAGGCGCTTTTAAAATTGTTGTCAGCGAACGTGCTCTCGCTTTTATATCTAGATCAGTCTGGCGGGCTGCGGCAGCGGGCGGAGGGCTGCACTCATGGCTCGTCGGCCGCCGGCCGGCTAACCTAAACCGGTCACATGCACTGATCGGTACCTATAATGCCTAAACGTATGCCGTAATGCCGAAGAACAGCTAAATAAGCTACAAAACTTACAAAACTTTTGCATTCGGTTTGTTTTTGGCTTACGCAAGTATGACCATGTATCTGATTTTCGCACAAAGCTCAAATGGTTACCAATCCGACGTCGCCGGGATACTCATGCCCTCTCTCTTCTGTACAGTGTCCTATTTAATCCATCGACCCCTCCCTATCTCAAAGAGCGATTTGAGTTCCTTCATCTTTCCCATTCCCGTATTCTTCGTTCCACCAATACTCTGCAGTTGAAAGTGCCTGACCAATCTACGATGTGTTATCACAACTCTTTTACTAAACGGGCTGTAAGACTGTGGAATGCTTTGCCCATCAACATTAGAAAAGCTAAGTCGATAGCTGTCTTCAAAGACATGGTGAAGCACTAGCTGGATACTATGTTTTTCATACATAATTTATACACTATTCCTTTGTGAACATGCTATTTATTTATGTATATTATATTATAAATTTGCCAATATATATATGTTATATTATTTAATTATAGTATATATATTTATGTGTTTAACAAAATTTAAGATAACACATTATGTAAGTATGTATACAAATATTAAGTTATATAGTTGTATATAGTTATATAGTTTATATTTATCTATTAACTTTTTTGTTCCAAAGTAAGTCTCCATCACTGACCGCAATGTTTATTTTATATTCCTGTCCATCCAAAGGTTGCCTGTAAGAAATTGCAAATAGCGATAAGGCCGCCTATTGTACAACATTAGATTTTATATATAATTACTGTTATGTTGTTTTATTTTATTGTAATGTGTTCAATAAAGAGTTATTGTATTGTATTGTATGTTTATTTGTTTCGTTTCTAATGAAGATAAATAAGTAACTTTACAACGTTACAACTGGCACATTATCCAGGCAACCCTTCCCTACAGCAAATCGTGTCGTCCGTCGGTGGCAAACCGAACTTCTACCATCTGCTGCGACGCCGCGAGCGGCGACCCTCGTCGTGATTCTGCCACCCCTGGTTCGCCCGGCTGCCACCCGACGGACACATAACTCATATATATATAACCTAATAAATAAATTACCACGACAATATATATAATTTGTTCTCGAGTGTCATCTCAAATAATCTCGCAAGAAGAATTGACGAATTCTGGCCTCCTGAACAGGCCGGGTTTCGCGGAGGATTTAGCATCATAGACCACATACACTCAGTGAGGCAGGTTATACAGAAGTCTGAAGAGTATAGACAGCCCCTGTGTTTTTTTTTGTGGACTATGAGAAGGCCTTTGACTCCGTTGAAACCTGGGCGGTTCTGGAGTCATTGCAGCGGTGTCAAGTGGACTAGCGATATATCGAAGTGCTGAGGTTTCTGTATGACGCCGCGACTATGAGTGTCCAAGTACAAAATCAGCAGTGTAAACATATCCAACTGCGGAGGGGAGTGAGACAGGGTTATATCCCCGAAACTGTTCACTAATGCCCTGGAAGATATGTTTAAGACGCTGGATTGGAAAGAAAAGGGCATTAATATAAATGGCGAGAATGTCTTACACTTACAATTTGCCGATGATATCCTAATAGTGGAGTCGCTGCAAGACTTGCAAAGTATGATGACCAACCTAGATGATGCTTCTCGACGCATCGGTCTCGGAATGAACATAGATAAGACCAAGATCATGTTTAACGATCTTATTGACCCGGAACCGATTGCAGTTAATGGTGTACCTCTTGAAGTTGTCCAACAATGTTTACCTTAGATAAATATTGCAATTAGGTAAAAAAAACTTTGAGAAGGAAGCCAACAGAAGAATTCAGCTTGGTTGGGCAGCATTCAGCAAGCTTCAAGTCTTCTCGTCGTCCATACTGCAGTGCCTGAAGACAAGTGTTCAATCAGTGCGTCCTACCAGTCATAACCTACGGAGACTAAACGTGGACACTCACGGTTAAACTAGTCCACAAATTTAAGGTCGTTCAGCGAGTTATGGAGAGAGCGATGCCTGGAGTTTCTCTAAAGGCCAGGATTCGTAATGAAGATATCCGACGAAGAACCAAGGTGACCAACATAGTTCTGAGTTGCAAGCTAAAGTTGCAGCGGGCTCTACTTATGTGATTGTGTTTATTCCACCATAACTTTCAATGCCTGAACAGATTGAGATGTATGGGCAGTATAGGATATCGTTAGAATCTTTACATCCCCACCCGAGTAACGTCCATACGAATATAAAAAAGTGAAACGTTGTCTGTTTGTTTGTATGGGGAGGCTGGACGGATTTTGATAAAATTTGGAATGGAGATAGCTTGTACCCCGAAATAAAACATATGATATTTTTCATTATCATCATACTTCAAATAGCTGAACGGATTTTTATGAAATTTGGAATGGAGATAGTTTATACCGTGGAATAACACATAGGATACTTTTCTCCATCATCATACTTCACGATCTAACGGCTGAACGGATTTTGGTGAAAATTTGGAATCGTGATAGCTTATACCCTGGAATAACACAAAGAATACGTTTCATCATCATCATCATCATCTTCCCTCACAGGGGCTACTAACTACTATTATTTATTCTGTGGTATAACTCTAATAAGCCTAAAATAAAAAAATAAAAAGTTGACCTTTTTTTTTTAATTTATACTGTTTTTTTTAAAAAAAAAACAAGAATGATGCAGATAATGTACTAAAATCTAAATATTTATTAGGCAGGTACCAGTCACCTCACTACTCTCCTCATCAATTTAGTATATAGCATTGGGTCAGACTTAAGGCCAGGCTCCAAGGTTAAATTTTCCCACTCCCCTGCCGCCTCCCCGCACTCTGCCACCCGGGTTATTAATTTTATTGGCAGGCTAATACTCGTAATTTAGTTAGGTAAATTTTGTTTGTTTAGTTAGGTAACATTAGACGATAAACTAAATTTTCTTACAGTGAGATTTATTTTAGAAATAAAACTTATGCCGTAGAGTAGAAAAATGTAAGAATTACTAAATATAACGTAATTTTTGATAAGAAAATGTATCGAATGAAATTCATATAATCATATTTTTGTCTTAGTCTTGTCTTAGAGAGATAAAGATCTCAAAAACATGTATAACATGTTAAGCTTTAGATTTATCAGGTTTGTGGTTTTATGGAAAAAAAACCCTCAAAAACCAGAGCCTGGTCGTAAATAAAATCGAGGGGCGAGTCAAATTTGTATTATCTATTCATATCAACCGCTCATGTCAAGGTATGCTTTGTATTATCTATTCATATCAACCGCTCATGTCAAGGTATGCTTTGGAGGCATCTTCTTAATAGATAACTTATGCAAAATGTGTGTAAAAGTAAATCCGCCACTATCATCGTGTGAGATCACAGAACGATCATTTACATAATTATTCAGGCTATGCTACGCCCCAAGGTTTTATTTTAGTCTGATCAATACTCTAGATTGATGAGTAGAGTACTGTGACTAATTATATTGCATAAGGAACTATATAAGAACACGGACATATACATATATCATAAGGACATTTGTAAGATAGGGACACCCTACGACCATGCTAATAGGCAACAATTTAACTGTCACAACCAAAGAGGTTGAATTACGCTTAATGCATGGTGGTCAAAAAAAACGGTGTGACGTTTCTCTTTTGTTATTACTTTAGAGTAGATAATTATTAATTTATAATAATAATATAATTATAATAATTTATTTATTATGTTTTCCTATGAAGTGCGGTGATTTCACCGAATCTGGGACTCTTTGAATTCTACCTTCCACGTAGTAAACACAAAATAAAAATAATAGTACTTAATTAACTAGGTCAGAAAAATAGGGGGGAGCGAGTGAGCGAAACTTACCTATGTCTTAGCCTTCATGGTTGTAAAACCCAAGAGAACCCAAAGGTTGTTTATTTTAGAACGAATGCGTTTGTACTGAGCGTCGGGATCTTTGAATAACAAGTACAATAACTGCACTAATGACAAATAGATTACAGACATCATAAAGGATAGTCACTTGACTACAAAGTAGGTAGGTACTTATGCGTAATAAAATATACCACGACAGAAGTTTCCGCTTTCAAAGGAGGGTTGCTAACTCACTGCATCTCCCCCCAATCCAACGTCATCTAATCTAAGTGTTAGTGCTGGCACCCACTTTCCTGGTGAGGTTCTCGAGATAGAGTTTAAGCTTGTTGTCGTACCCGACGGAGCGGCGCAGGCGGTATTGCGTGACGTGCAAGTGCTGCTCGCCGCCGACGCGCACGGACAGCGCGCGGCGCGGGTACACGCGGCTGGAGAACGCCAGCTCGCCGCGCCCCACGAACACCTCCACCGAGCTGCGGTCCACGAACAGGCGCCAGGCAAGCGCGCCCTCGGGCACCCAGTCGGCGCGCCGCTCGCCGTCCTCGCCACCGCGGTCCACCGTCACGTGGCGCGCGTCCGCCGAGTACGCCACCGTGTAGCGCGCGCGCCCGTCCCACTCCAGGCTCAGCGCCGCGTCGTACAGCGTCGAACTCCCGTTCACCACCAGCTCGAAGGCGCGCACGCCGGCGCGGAACACCTCGCCGGGCTCGTACCACGCCGCCTCCAGCACCTCGGCGCGCAGGTCGGTGGCCTCACGCGCCGGCGGCGTCAGCAGGCGGCCGTGCTCGCCAGAGCGCACCTCACGCACCAGTGTCATGGCGCCCGCCCAGCCATCGTCCGCCTCCAGGAACTCGCTCTCCCACATGCCGAGCCACGCCACCAGCAGCCGTCGCCCGTCCTCCGCGAGCGCGGTTTTCGCCGCGTAAAAGTCGTGACCGTGGTCGAGCTCCTGGATTGTGGCCGACGACACCTCGAGCTCGTCGAACTGCGCGCTCAGGTAGTCAAAGTGTCCAACGACGTACCCCGTCTGGTGAAGGTTGCGGAAGCGGAAGCCGTCGGCGTGCACGCCGCGCGCTGACACCAGCAGCACGTTGGCGCCATCCAGCTCGAACACATCGGGGCTCTCCCACAGGTGGCCGAGGTCGCCGAACGAGCGCGCGATGGTGCCGTTGTACTGCCACTTGTACATGTCGGGCGAGGTGTATAGCTCGAGCTCGCCGCGCCCCGCCACCGACGCGCCCACGATCATGTACCACACGTTCTGGAACTTCCAAACCTTCGGGTTCCTGAAGTCGGCGGCCGCCCTGGGCGCGGTGCGGACGACTGGGTTGTAGATGTATTTGTGGAAGAGTATGCCGTCGGAGCTGACGGCGATGTTCTGAGTCTGGCGCGTCCCGTTGCCGACGAGCGCCTCGCCGGTGTAAAACACCGTGAGGTGGCCGCCGTAGACCAGCACGGAGCCCGCGAGGCAGCCGTGGCGGTCGTAGCTCTCGCTGGGCACCAGCGCCGGCGGGTAGTGCGTCCAGTGCACGAGGTCGTGGCTGACGGCGTGGCCCCAGTGCAGCGGGCCCCAAGCGCCGTCGTACGGGTAGTACTGGTAGAACAGGTGGTACCGCTCCTGGAAGTAAACGAGCCCGGCGGGGTCGTTAAGCCAGCCGAAGGGCGCTGTCACGTGGTACAGGGGCCGGTACTTGCGCCGCAGCAGGTAGTTGGTGTGCGAGAGGAAGGTCCTCACGTGCTGGAGGTCCGAGGCGCCGGCAGCGCACGCGCACGCCGCCAACAACACGAGCACTTCCATCTTCATCGACGGCCTCGTTCAGTGTGTGGCGGGTCGTATCTCGGGCCCTCGTCCCAGTGATGACACTTGTTTGTAAACATTATTTAGACAATACTAATGTATTACTACAGATGAGTAACTGTTACAACTACTAGAATAGATGACGTAAGTACATACATATTCTGGCCATACTTCTATAATAGGTAGGTACTACTATTATAATTTTGCAGTTTAATCTTTCTAAATTAATTTCACTAATCGTACTAGACCGTACTAGATGGTGACACAATTTTTTTATTAGTAAAGGCTTACAACTAGTCAACTCCAAGAAGAATTCTGTGATTGTTGAAGTCGACAGCTCGATGACAATTTTATTTGCAACTTATTAGCTATGTATCTGTAACGTACAAGCGTATCCTATAGCTTAGCAGTATCCTAGTGCCTATAGTTACATAGTATAGTTAGGTAGTAGGTACTTACGGTACTAATATAAGTTTTTATTCATCACATAAAAATAAGGAAGCAGCATTTTCCATCTGGCATGCCAGGATAAGGGAAAATCATATTATTTCACATGATTTTCTCCTTCATGCGGAATCCCCGTTAATGGGGAAATCTAAAGTGAATTTTGACACTAACCCGGGACGAGGCTAATAGCGTCAAAATCCCCGTCAGCATAAATTTGCAGTAATTACGCGGATTATGAGACTAAAAGTATTAAAATCCCCAATAAAAAAAACTAATGGGGATTTTGACACTAACACTTTTGTGTCACCATCTCCCGGTCTATACCTTTTAATCTCTATTCAATTTAGTAATCTGAATAGGGTTTAACATAATCTTAGATATAAAATAAAATGGCCTTATTTATTTCACGTTACATTAAACTGATATAGGGATACTGACTGAACTATACAATTACTTTATAATTTATGCGCGGTTTATCCATCGCTCCTTGCTTCGGAGGGTTCGTTAAGCTGTCGGTCGCGGCTTTTATTGATTAATATCAGTCGTTAAGCCATGTCAAAGGTCCTCGGACGGCCTGACAAATTTTGACACCAGAGACCAGTAGTGCTATTACCGAAGTTTGTTCCAAACAGATTTTCATAGTAATTTCGACTCTGACGCGCTCCATTATGTGGACGTAGACATGCATAATGACAATCTGATTGCAACCAAGATCGTTAATAGGGGAAATGACCCGTCCACCTACAGGTTCTTTGCACGGGTAATTTACATTTACCCCTCCACCCACTGCACTAGAGTTGGTATAGCACTACAGCAATACCTCATACGACAAGCAACTTTGAATAGCGGTTATTAGAGTTACGTCATCTATGTAATTGTAAACTGAGTGGAGGAAAACGGAATAACTATGATATGATGTAACTAGTAGAACAATAGTGGTGATTGGAATTCTTAACATTAGTGGTTATTGGAACTCTTATACAACTGCTTTAAATGATCTACAATAGTAGTTATTGGAACTCTTATAAAACTGCTTTAAATTGTCAATAATAGAGGTAATTGGAACTCTTATACAACCTCTATAAATGGTCTACAATATTAGTAATTGGAAATCTTAGACAACTGCTTTAAATGGTAAACAATTTAATCTTTTAAGCAGTTCTGCATCGTATAACAGTAATAAGAGAATCCCGTGTACAGCTTTCTGTGACAAAATAGCTTTGGCCTCTTTAAAAGGTTAAATGGTAAATTGGTTCTAAAATAAATTACTATTGCTTTTATTATAGAGGTTGTTTTTGCAAGACCAATATTTAGAACGACAGCGATTGAATGACGCAGTGTTCTCTCATTGACAGCGATAGATCTATTCGCGTGTTGTTAATATTTCGTTCCGTTCGTTTGAGACGCATTCTTGTTCCCACGACGGAACTCATTTGAGACGCATTATTGTTTCCACGACGGAACTCATGTTTGGAAATGACACGAATTTTCTACAGTCCGTGTGGGTGGAAAAATATACATTAAATTCAATTTTAAATTACAAGTCAAACCACTTTGTACTGAAATATCTAGTATTTCAGTACAAAGTGATTTCGACCAATAGCTGTTCCAGGCATTTCCCGTCTTTATAAGACCTACCTTACCTTACCTTTTTTAGAGATCCTTGCAAAACCAGATAAAAGAGAGAAGGGCGAAAATGTACTAACATATAATAAAAAAGCAATACATTTTATGGTAACGGTTTATTAAAATTTAAAAATATTATGTCACTTTCATAACTATGAATTTATACTAATACTACTTTTTAAAGAAAACAGCAACACACTTACATTAATGTTATTATAATATATTGCCTTGTATTCTTATAATTTATATTGTTGGCTGTCAACAAATGAATATCCACTGGAAAAGGTCGTCACGAATAGTTGCACATGTACATACCTATATTATCGCGAATATAAGATCTTACTAAGATTATGTTTATGTAACAAATAAGATAGGATACCAACACATAAAACATAGTTATGTTATAACTCGGATCACATAATGGCTGAGCTTCAGATTAATAATATTTTTTCATACCAGCTGCTCGACAAAGTCCAATTACATAACTAACACGTAATCTCAACATAAAGCAATAGCCCAGTAAGTAGAGAAATATTCCTTGCAAAAGGTGGTGTAGTAATGATTTTTCTAGACTCTGATGAAACATCCAAGTTTTCGACGTTAGCCGCCATCTTGAATTGAAGGGGCCAAAATTAGTTTTTTCTAAATAGTTCTATCATAATTAGCTTTATGGCAAAAGTGTCTATGAAAAGTATAAAGAAGACAATATTTGCCTATTTTTGTATTCACAGTTGTTCTGTAAGTGTCATAGGTCAAAAGTTACAAGAAGCGAGTGTGACAGAGCAGTGTGAAGGTTAGTCGGCGCGAATAAAACATATTTACTTAAAGTGATCCATTGCCGGAACAACGTATAGTGATCCATCGCCGGAACAACGTATAGTGATCCATCGCCGGAACAACGTATAGCTTAACCGCTGAATGTAGATATTTGGAGAGTACATTTATACACAGGTAACAACGTACATCAAAAGAAGCATGTTGAAAAAAAGCATGTTGGGGGTCAAAATTTTAACAAAATACCTCTATTTTGAAGACACTGTTGACATTAGACAGTCGAAATTTTGAATGTAAGCCGAAATAAAATAAACAGGAACTTTCCAAATTTTGGAATATAAAAGGTTAGGCTCAGCTTTCAACAAAAATCTCAATTTTCCTTTTTTTTATGAAAAACGGAGCCTGACCTTTTATATTCGAAAATTAGTTTTTTTCGTAAATACCTCATAACTAAGTAATACAAATCAAAAAATCTTCTACACCACCATTTGTAGGGCAAAGCTTCATATTTTCCGCCAATGACTGGACTACAAGTTATTATATCACAAGCATAGACAACTGCATATTACTTTGTATCCCAAGGGATATGTGATTTGAATTTGGAACGTTAAAATTAGTACGACTCTTAGCATAGATACGGGCATTGTAATAGTAGATTATGCACCATCATTATTTCCAACACTTAGCATGAACTCGAGAGCCAAGCAGCCTATTTTGTATTAATTGTTTTATTGTCTTGCAGAAGGTATGAAAAGTAGAGTATTCACCTCGGGAATAAAGCCTCCTTACGTCACGGGCGGCATATTGGAATCCTCGCTTCACTCAGGACTACATATCTGAAACCCCCTCGCTGCGCTCTGGAGTTGACTCTAAAGTCCCTCGTTACGTTCAGGGTCCAATATGCCGCCAGTGTCGTAAGACACTGCTTTATCCCCTTGGTGCATAAACTACAAATAAATTTAAAAAAAAAATAGCAGGTACATGTCCGACAACGACAAGCATCGTCGGAGATGAGACCCTGACAAATCCGAATTTTGAAGCCTCTAAAGCTATGTCCCTCAAATCTTTTCGAGTTCTCATAAAAGACAATCTAATGTATCTAAAGCTAATAACAATAAATTATTAATAAGATTTATGTAATCAACAATAAACATTTATAATTTGTATAAAGATTGAGCTTACGTCCTCGACGGCAGAATAACGCTAATGGAATGATATGTTTCACTTATTTTATTAGTATTATCCTTATTGAGTCGGAGCTCGACCGCATTACTTATTACAAGTGGGCTTACTTATTGTAAGTGAGATTTCAAGTTCATCAGATTACACTCGTCTGCGTCTTAGCCCCCATTCCTATAAAAATGAAACGAGTCGTTTTTCCAACCTCTCGTTACTTTTTGACGTTTTTTGTATGGCGTTTATGTCAAATACCTACGGACAGTAAGCGAAAACGGTTCGTTTTAAGATATAGGAACCGGCCATTAGATATTCAACGGCGTCAATACATTTAAACAGTAGGACACTACTACACCCACTCTACTACGGCGAACTCTCGGCGCGACCATAACAATATAACTCGGCAGCCGGTTCTCGAGGGATTCAAATCGGTTTTAACTTAGTACCGCCTGTCAGAGCTTGAAACGCAGGCCACACTGTCGTATGAGAAGCGCGGCAGGTAACTATGAGGGCGCGTGCGCGTACGCGGGCGCGGCGGCGGCGTGCAGGCGCGCCCACAGCGCGGCGAGGCGCGCGTGCTCCGCGCCCGCTGCGCCTAGCGCCGCCGCCGCGCGCTCGCACCCGCGCAGCGCGTACGCGCGGCACACGCTGCTCTCCTGTAATGCGCGCCCGCTCTTCTTATCGATTCTACTTTTCAATTTCAATCACAATCAGAAATGTAGAGGTAATACTTTTTAAACGAGCGCAAAATAGCGCAGCATTCTGTCTTACCTAATAACAAGTGTAATAGGTTTATAAGATGAAAAGGATTATATACTAATGTGAGTTTGTATCAGTTAATAAGGTAGGTGGATTCTATCTTAACTTATAACAAGTGTAACAAGTGTAATAGGTTTATAAGATGAAAAGGATTATATACTAATGTGAGTTTGTATCAGTTAATAAGGTAGGTGGATTCTATCTTAACTTAGAACAAGTGTAATAGGTTTATAAGATGAAAAGGATTATATACTAATGTGAGTTTGTATCAGTTAATAAGGTTGGTGGATTCTATCTTAACTAATAACAAGTGTAACAAGTGTAATAGGTTTATAAGATGAAAAGGATTATATACTAATGTGAGTTTGTATCAGTTAATAAGGTAGGTGGATTCTATCTTAACTAATAACAAGTGTAACAAGTGTAATAGGTTTATAAGGTGAAAAAGATTTAATACTGAAGTGATTTTGTATCAGTTAATAAGGTAGATGGTTATATAATACCCACGTGCATGGCGGCTCGCAGCGCGTACCGGTGCCGGCGGCGCAGCGCCAGCGCGGAGGGCGCGGCAGCGTGCGCGGCGGCGGCGCGCTCGGCGTGCAGGCCGCGCCGCAGCCGCGCGCCCAGCTCGCGCCCGCCGCCCAGCGCCTCTAGCGCCAGCGCCAGCGCCTCCCCCGCGGCGCCCTCCGCGCCGCCTGCGCCCGCGCCCTCCGCACCCGCCACCGTCGCTACCCTGCGGGCAACAACTACACTTCGAACACTTTTCCCCTTAAAAACACTTTCAAATGGAGAGGGTAGCTATTAA
The DNA here is from genome assembly GCA_946251855.1 of Alsophila aescularia. Classification (NCBI taxonomy): domain Eukaryota; kingdom Metazoa; phylum Arthropoda; class Insecta; order Lepidoptera; family Geometridae; genus Alsophila; species Alsophila aescularia. The sequence goes on along the minus strand of OX276379.1, from coordinate 3,483,750 downwards.
ATTTAGTTTATAACAAAACAACAAACATGGTACAAATCTCTCGGTTCTCCCATCTCTTGAACGGAGTTAGCTTTTCTTTGGACCTGATTTCCCTGGAGTGGGCGTACATCATACCATAATACCAGTTCAACCGTACCAAATTGCTGCATTTACCCGCCCCACGTAATATCCATTATCTCATTGCTTCAACGATACGAACAGGAATAGGACAGCCTCTGTAAGTACTCACTTGGCGGCGCTGGCAAGCCCCTGCTTGGCGGCGGCCCAGCGCGGGGTGTCGCGCGGCGCGGGCGCCCCCAGCGCCGCCAGCGCAGCGCCCAGCTCGCTCACGTCGCCCGCCTCCGCCTCGCACCGCGCCTCCGCTGCAGGACACGTGTTCACAATACTTCAGTTCCGTCATCTATCTAGTTTATCTTGTCTACACTACTGTAGTCTAACAGTTACGTCATCTATCTAGTTTATCTTGCCTACACTACTGTAGTCTAACAGTTACGTCATCTATCTAGTTTATCTTGCCTACACTACTGTAGTCTAACAGTTACGTCATCTATCTAGTTTATCTTGTCTACACTACTGTAGTCTAACAGTTACGTCATCTATCTAGTTTATCTTGTCTACACTACACTACTGTAGTCTAACAGTTACGTCATCTATCTAGTTTATCTTGTCTACACTACTGTAGTCTAACAGTTACGTCATCTATCTAGTTTATCTTGTCTACACTACTGTAGTCTAACAGTTACGTCATCTATCTAGTTTATCTTGTCTACACTACTGTAGTCTAACAGTTACGTCATCTATCTAGTTTATCTTGTCTACACTACTGTAGTCTAACAGTTACGTCATCTATCTAGTTTATCTTGTCTACACTACTGTAGTCTAACAGTTACGTCATCTATCTAGTTTATCTTGTCTACACTACTGTAGTCTAACAGTTACGTCATCTATCTAGTTTATCTTGTCTACACTACTGTAGTCTAACAGTTACGTCATCTATCTAGTTTATCTTGTCTACACTACTGTAGTCTAACAGTTACGTCATCTATCTAGTTTATCTTGTCTACACTACTGTAGTCTAACAGTTACGTCATCTATCTAGTTTATCTTGTCTACACTACTGTAGTCTAACAGTTACGTCATCTATCTAGTTTATCTTGTCTACACTACTGTAGTCTAACAGTTACGTCATCTATCTAGTTTATCTTGTCTACACTACTGTAGTCTAACAGTTACGTCATCTATCTAGTTTATCTTGTCTACACTACTGTAGTCTAACAGTTACGTCATCTATCTAGTTTATCTTGTCTACACTACTGTACTCTAACTGTTTGGCGGAAGTAACCTACATACCCATTCTATCTTTAATCATCACCATTCGCTTGCTTACACTACAGCCAGGCTCGTTTTTTTTATGGAGTTGTTTTTGCCGCACCAAAGTAGCACAATTGTAAAGTTTTGCCCAAATGACTTGAAACTCTATTTCTATGTGGTGAGAGTCGAAAGTCGTAGCAAACCGTTACTAAATAAACTCTTGACACGAATGAAGTGATTTTGCCAACCTGAAGGAACAAACATTTTCGAGAAGCGACCCAATCACACTAGTTGATGAAAACTGATAGTGATGGAAATAATGATAAGAAATAAACTCATGTCACTGATCATGTCTTACGTCACGGGCGGCATATTGGACCCTTAGCGTAACGAGGGACTCAGTTATTTAGAGTCCCGAGTGAAGCGAGGGGTCTAAGATGTCCCAGTGACAAAAGACAGGCTTTATCCCCGAGGTGATTATTCTACTTTACATACCTTCTGCGAGACAATAAAAACAATAAATGCACAATAGGCTGCTTGGCTTTCGAGTTGATGCTAAGTTTTGGAAATGAGCTAAAAGGACGGATTCGGAAACAGCCTTGACTCCTTTTGTTGTTCTCCATTGTTTAAAATCGCTATAATTGGCTCTTTCATATTTGTCTTTTGATTTTTTCAGTCAGATTACATATTAATAATCACTAACGCATCTGATTTAAACTCCGGAGTCAAATCACTATCGCTCAACGACATTTTTGTGTCAACTTGAAAATGATATAATATGGAAACTGTTAAACTATCACCAAATACCGTCTCTTGTTTCACATTTATTTACAATAGCGCCTTTTTATACGCTTTATATTAGCTTCACTTGTATGTTTGTATGTTTGTAACCGACTCCTTTGGACGCTATTTTGACCCACTTTAAACGGTCAGATTTCATTCAAATTTTGCACACCTGTCAAAGACCGATGACAATGCATTAATTCGAAAAAAAAAACAAAAAAAAGTAGAAAATAAATAATAGTTTAAAAAAACTAAAAAACACGCTTTACATAGAAAACCAAACTAATAAATAGAAAATAAATTTTAATTGTGTAAATAAGAAAAAAATGATTTATTTAAAAAAAAGCGTGGGGTGCTTCTCATATCTGTCAATGAAATATTTATAACTATTGACCCATGCACCCCACGTTTTTTTTTCTTATTTACACTATTAACATTTATTTTCTATATTTTAGTTTGGTTTTCTATATAAAGCGTGTTTTTTAGTTTTTTAAACTATTATTTATTTTATTGTTTTCTTCATATGGTGGCCAGTTAGATTTTCGAATAAACTCTCTTTAAAATGCCCGTATCTGTGCTAAGAATTATACTAATTTTAACGGGTATAATGTTCACATTACATCCTTTGAGGTGTAATGTGAACATGTTCGCATGTCATTATATCCCAAGGGATATACATTTTTTTATCCCTTGGGATTAAGTTGAGTTTGTGTGTTATGTAATTTGACAATGTCGAGCAGGTGGTATGAATTAGTAGATTATGCACCAAGGGGATAAATAAAGCATTGTCTTACTTCACGGGCGGCATATTTGACCCTGAGCGTAACGTACAAAAGACGGTGCTTGGTGTTATTGTAACAGTTCCGTATTTTATAATACATTTTAAAAAACATTATCTACATCGCTCTTTTACATTTGTACATTTGAACATTTGCGCATTTGTGCAAATGTAAATGTAAGGAACAGGGACAAAATGCACACCTCTCTCAAATATCTGCTGCAGTCGGCCCAGGCCCAGCTGCACGAGGCGCAGCTGCTCCTGGTCGCTCAGGAAGGCGGCCTCCATCTCCTCAAGGGACTCCTCGCCGCTCTGGAATTACCCCACAACAGACAAGTCTAAATTCAAATTTCACAAAACGCAACTTAAAAATGATTTGCAGACGATTTACACGTCTCCAGCAAGTAGAGTGAAGAGTATAATCCAATTCAAAGTTACTGGCGGCTGTGAAGTGAGCTTCAAGTACGGCTTCGCGCGGCCCATCTCCCCTCCAACGCCCGTGCACATCTAATATTTACTATTGCGCAGTGCCTCGCGCCAACTTCACACCCGCCATTTAGTTTTAAATATGTTTATACCTTTATTTAACCGTTACGTAACGTAACCTGCGTGCCTAAAACTCAGTGTGCCTTAATCGCGTTATGCCTAAATTTCATTTCAAATAAGCGTTTGGACTAAGTAGCTATTCGTCTATGTCGCTATTGGTCTATATCTTACATTGCCCAATTCGCGATATGACTATTTCGTTATGGGTCTATTTCTCACATTGTCTATTTCGTGATACGACTATGTTGCTATTAGTCTATTTCTTACATTGTCAATTTTGCGATACGATTTCTTCTATTGGGTCAAACTAATTCAATACAAACTCCTTTAAAATCATATAAACTTTTGTCCCAGAATAACACATATGGACTACTTTTAAGTGAACTAACCATGGGGGAAATGCCACGGGCAAAGCTAGTAAACAATAAAGTCTTATTTCGCTCTTGAACTAAAACTCAATGATCCTAAGTCTCACTTGGTCTATCTCGCTCTTGACAAGCGATGTATCAATCGATTCATCTTCAGGTATAGTGTTAAGGGCGTCACAGACGATTAAGATACTATAATATTTCATGTTACGATATCTGCATAATATAATATATTATAGCATCTTAGGGTATCACACACGGTTAAGATACGATAATATATTGAAATTATTAATTCGCTCGCAGGCCGTCCTAGGTGCCACACATATTTCTTCACCGCTTTCTATACCTATACAGGCTGATAAAATATGAGTAGTACGGTTTCACTATTAGATTCATTAGATAGCTCATCAGACGACGATTCTGATTTCGAATTTGATATGCATTAGCGTACTGTTAAGAATTTATTAATAAATCAATTATCAATTATCTGTTATCAATTTGGATAGAAAAACACATTAAATTTAGAAAAAGCCGCGGTGTATTTAAACTTTACGCAGATCTTTCTACAAAAAAAAAACAATCTTATTTTAAGAAGTCGAAGGAAACTTTTCTCGAATTAAGGAAGATATAGTGAAACAAAATACGAACACGAGGAAGAGCATTTGTACAGAACAACGACTTTTCAAACATAAAAACCACATCAAAATCGGTACATTCGTTTGGGAGCTACGATCCTCACCCCCATTCGCTCATAGCTAAGAACAATTTTGTTTATCTCAGCTTTGAAACATAAAAAAACCGCAGCTAAATTGGTCCATTCGTTTGGAAAATACGATTCTCATCCTTTTTCTCAACTCTCCCCCCCCATATAGCTAAGAACCATCTCGATCACATCAGTTATCAAACATAAAAAACTTCATCAAATTCGGTCTTTTCGTTTGGAGCTACGATCCTCACCCCCATTACCTATTTTCGATTCACTGCAAGTCTGTAGTGGGAGCAATTCAGCGTTAGTCTCCCATGTTATCGTTGTGGTGTTATGTAGGGCCGAAGATATGTCGGTCGCCAGAACCGTGTTCATTATCCAGCAGGATGACCATGCCACTGGCAACATCTATAAAGCAATAAGAACGAATGTTTGTTCGCGCATCACGTAAAAACTACTGGACCGATTGCGATGCAGTTTTCACTGTTGGACTTAAAAACTGGTGTACTTGGTATCTGAATCCGATGAGTAGTAGCCAAGCAATGGATAAAAACTTTTTGACGGCTGAAGGATATTTGAAGAAATGTAGTATATACTAATTTATAGGTACTTTTGGTCCTGGAATAACACATATGGGCTACTTTTAAATCGGTAACTTCAGTTATAACGGTAAAACTTCACGCAAGCGCTTTGTTACAAAAACTCGCCAAAACTTACTCGTCACTCTATTGAACGCTGGAGACGTGTAAATCGCCCTTTACTTACATGGTGTCCATTTCACAGAGAGCTTGCAATATTAATATTCATTATTTTATATAATTAAATTGATATGTAACTATTAATTTACAAATGGAGAAATTTGGATCACGAACGGGACCCGAAACCACAAACTGTGCTGCCAATAGATGGCGTTACCGTCCCCGTAAGACGGATTTAAAAACGGAGGGGATTTTTTGAATGACGGTGTAGTGGTCACTGTAGCTGAATTTGTTAAACACATGTGCCGCGCAATTCGAGTCACGTCCGTAATCCAAATTTATCCTTTAGAAAATCATTCAATATGTTCTCGCTAAGCACGCGTTAATGCTAAAATCATAAAAACATTAAATTGAAATGAGCTATTTATATTTATTGTGGCGGAAACAGAAGGAAAATATCGAGAGCAAAATGATAGGATGGGGTTACCCTTGAATTTTTGTTATACCTACTTTTATCCATAAATTACATCATACGTTAAGGGGCGGGGAGGGGGGAACTGACATGGACACAAGGGAGGTAAAAGTTAAGATTTAGAATTACGCTTACTGGCGTAAAATAATAGCAACAGCAGAGAAAGAGTGACAACTTTTGATAAGGATGGGGGAAGGGTTTTCACATCGTAAGGATGTGAAGTTGTCACATCACATGATGTCAACTTTTGATAAGTTTGGGGAAAAGGTTGACATGTTGTGTGTCAACTTTTGATAAGTTTGGGGAAAAGGTTGACACGTTGTGTGGCAACTTTTGTTAAGGATAGCGGAAAGGATCAAAATCTATGAAATTTGTGTAACGTAATTTATGGAAGTGTTATTGCAAAGAAGATCGAAACGTCGAGTTTAATGTGCTACCTGTTCGTGCGCATGCGTGCCGGCGAGCTCGAACTCGTCGTGGCGGGGCCGCTGTAGCTTAGCGTGCGGCTCGCAGAGGAAGGCGCGCACGTCGGCGTCGTGCGCCAGCACTGGGTGGCGCGCCGCCAGCGCCAGCCAGCGCTGCAGCGCGGCGCGCCGCCGCACCAGGAACGCCGCGCTGCCGCCGCCCACCACCACGCGCTTCGGCGGCAGCCGGCACACCGCTCTGCGGGGTACACACGTTCCATTCGTACGAGTAGGATGCTCTCACGCCAAACACAGTCACGACGACGAAACAAAATGGCAAAATAATATTGATAATCCATAACTAATTTCATGTTCTTTTATATCTATGCAATGACTCATATAATGGCATGCATAAAGTCTGAACTGATCGATTGCTACCGAGAATGTGGACTTTAGAAGCAAATGGCCATTGTGTCCATAAGAACTCATGATAAACTCATAATTACCTAAAAGTTTGAGCTTAGTTGGTGTGGTCGGCTTGATGTATTGGGAACCTACAGTTTGTTGTCTGGCATGGCACAGAATACATATTAGTATAAGTAGGCCATATCTGACCACCATATCTAATTTAACTTCCTTTCGTTTGCCACGCATTTTTGTAGCAATAGAAAAACAATGTAAAATATGAATCACGATGTGGTACTGGAAGGATTCGGTAGAAAATTAGTTCTAGATTTATGTAGTCACAACAAACCTCACATCATCAGCCCATACCTTTTTTTTTTATTGCGGACTAGGCAATCGTTTGACCACGATCTCAACGGATGGAAAGTGATAATGTGGTTGAAGGTGTAGCACGCTTGCCTAGTAGATACCTATTCACTCTTGACTTGAACACACCGGGGTTATAATTTACCGGAAACACTGACAAGGGCAGGGCATTCCACTCCTTTGCAGTTCTTATAACAAATGCTGGACTGCTGGACGTAGGCCTCTCCCAATGCACGCCACTGAGCTCGGTCTTCTACTCCCTTTATCATTCTGTTCCAGCCGCCTTTCGCAGGTCGTCGCTCCACCTGGCCACAGGGCATCCTACTACGTTTGCCTAAACGTGGTCACCACTCGAGAACTCGTCTACCCCAACGGTTAACGGTTCTTCGGGAAATATGACCAGCCCACTGACACTTTAGCTTGCCTATCCTAAGAGGTAAAAACCTCACAGGTGACATTTAAAGAGATTCCAAACAAAAATACTTCACAAGACCCGTATCAATTTTGCCAAACAATCACAACGAGTTAAGGTTTTCTCAGCTTAATGAAAGAAGCTTGGAGATCCAAAACTTGGTATGAAAGATGTGTTAAATAAAAGACGTACCGATAAGGGTACTTGGCAGACAAGACATCGTACAGTTGAACAAAATCATTGTATCTGCGTGTGACCGTGGTGCCGTGCCTTCGAGAGCTGACGTAGTATTCACAGTGCTTGAGGATGAGTCCCTTCCTCTCGGGCACCAGGTCTACATTGATCACATCAGTAGCTTCCAGCTCTTCAAATGTTATGTTGTCTGTATGTTCTGACATGCTGAAATGTAAAACATGTATATATAATATAAGGTTGCCTTACATTATAATATATTTAGTACAATTCACACCAATTAACTAGCTCCAAACTAGGATACGCTGTACTAAGGGTACTAGACAACAGATCAAGACACAATTATGACATCCATAACTCGGAAACAAACATTTCTTCTCATCACACATATGACTACACCTTGCGGGATTCGAGCCCGCAACCATTTGACTTCATAATTAAAGTACTAGACTAGCCACTAGGCCAACCGGTCGTCATATTGTTGGAGGTACATGTGAAGAAAATTATTTTTAATGTTCTTTTAACCTTTACCTACAGAGATGGAGCCAGGGAATCCATTCCATAGCAAGAATTCATATAATACTCCATTCCTTGGGTAGCTTAAGGTTTGTTTTAGTTTAACAGCAACATTAAAAGAGGTTTCAGAGGCAGCAAAAGCAAATTCAATTATGTAACATGTTAAGTTTAAATTTATAGCAACTTCTCGAGCTCCTTCCGGTACTGCTAATATAACTATTTTATAATAAACTAGCTGTGCCCGCAGCGCCGCCTGCTTGCTCATTTTTCTGCTATATGAGTTATTCCAAAACCAAAAGCACCAATATAGGTAGGTACCTAATTTCATAAAACTTTGTTCAGACATTAAATAGTTTTTCATCAATTGCTCAGCTTCTTCTCATCAAATAAAAAACTTATTGTTATGAGGAGAAAAAATATTATTTCTTTTAGTTCACAATGAATTATTTTTACAAAATATAATAGTAACATTTCTATTTAAAATGGCTTTCTTACAAGACAACAGCCTGTGAGCCTCCACTTCAGTAGTTATGTTTCAAACGTTGCAGGTTAAAGGTTAAAAGGTTTTGTGGAAGGACTTTCCAATATATGTAAGCTGTAGAGAGGTGAAGGAGGAGGAGGAGGGGGGGCTCCCCATAGAAGGGGGGATGGCGATAACAAATAAAAAAAAAAAGTTTATGTTTCGAAAAAAATGTAAAGAATTGACACTGGGAGGGGTGTGACAGGTTGGAAAAGGAATTAAAATTTGTCGCTCAGGGGCAATCTCGCGAGAGTTCTGGCGAGAGCCCATACCGAAGATAATTTTTTATTCTTTTTCCAACCTGCCCCACCCCTCCCAGTGTCAATTCTTTACATTTTTTTCGACACATAACATTGTTTTTTTTTTTTTTTTTTGTTATCGCCATCCCCTCTTCCATGAGGAAGCCCCCCCTAACACCCCCTACCCCCTCCCAACCCCCCTAACCCTTCTACAACTTACAGATATTGGAAAGTTGAGCCCGTTTTGCCTTGACTCAATATCAAAATGTATCTATTATTATAAGTATTTGCTTTTACTTGCGACGTTGCCTGCTTTCTGAAACACTAACAGAGTGAAGTAACAGGAATTATGAGGACAACACTTAGATTATCTGGGTGTTGTCCTACATTTTGATATTGAGTTATGCATTGAGGACATAGTAGGAAGGTACTATTATTTTAGTGGAATTCAATAAAATTTTACACAATCTTTGTGCTTACCTTTTCCTGTAGTGTAGAAGTTCAGTGTAAATGTATGTAACAAATAACTCTAAAATAAGTTTGCTTCAAAGAGGGCATTTGCCATTTGTAGATCGAAGTACGTGTCGACTTCCAAGCTCTCGAAGAATGAGACTTCGTAAGTAGTGCAGCTGTTGTTCAAAAAATGTTTCTTCAGTGTATTACATTATAAAAACAATCAAAAAGGGGGCGAATCCAAATTAGAATTCCAATCCACGGACACGTGCACTAAAAGTGATTATATTCACTTTGACGTGCACTACACGAAGGTAGGTACTGAACAAAATTAGTAAATCACAAAAACAGGGCAGTGGCACTATTTATTTATGACAGGCACACAAACAAAACAAACAAGTTTTTTTTTAATTTTTTTTATTTGTGGCAATTGTCTTTTTGACATTTCTGCCAGAGTCATGTAGCTTCGCGTCAAAAAGTTTATACATAATTTACTAGTACAGGAAATTTAGAAACGTTAACAAGACCAGATTAATATGATGAATTTTACAAACATAGGAGAACTACATACATAAATGAATTAAATATATATATATATATATATACATATGAACTATAATTTATAAAACTACAATATACACAAATACTTAAAGTTTCAGATTATTTAATGAAAGGAATTGAACTAAAGACATATAAATATTACGACTATTGGATGATAAAAGTTCTTTTATATGAGTTGGCAATGAAACTTCTAGTGAAATAAGAGACTGAAAGAATGAGAAATGATTCAGTAGTGGACATGAAAAGAAAATATGATTGAGATCTCCATCATCAAGACCACATTCACATATTGGAGAATCTTTAACATGAATCTTTTGCAAATGAGTAGGGATACAACAGTGACCCAGCCTCATACGAATGATTGAAGATGTAAAAAGCTTGCTGAAGTGCCACCGTGCAAACCATGGTTTACTAGGGATGTCAGGCTGAATTCTAGCAAAACCAGAACCTTTGTATTTGCTAGAAGATCTCCAGTTTATACACCAAGAATTTAGTAAATATTTTTTTGGTAGGCAAATAAGGTCCTGGCTATAATTTATAAAAGGAATCTTATCGCCACAAGAAACTGCTTCCTTGGCCACTCTATCGACACGCTCATTACCAGAGAGATTAACATGCCCAGGCACCCAGGCAAGAACTACGTCTAAGTCTTTAAGGAGACATTCAGAAATAGACTTTTTGATATGAAGTAAGATTGGATGAAATTTAGAATAAAATGGATTAGAAAGCAAAGATTGTAGGCAACTACGTGAATCTGAGAAGATAATAGTACGACGAAGTTTAAAGAGAAGGACATATTTAACCGCTTCAAGTATAGCCAAACATTCACCGGTGAACACTGACGACTCAGGAGGACACTTAACTTTTTGGACAATGTCGAATTGAGAATGGACACACAACCAACACATCCAACTGGCGATAATTTTGAGGCATCTGTGAATATTGTATGCCAACCAAGCCAATCCCTGTGCAAGATCTCTCGAAAATGCTCATCAGCATAAAGGTCACCTTTGCAGATATCAAACTCTAAAATTATTTGCGGATGAAAGGTAACAATGTCGTAATCAAAATTAAAAATTGGGAGTTTTGGAGACCGGTATGTAGGGTCTTTAAGGGATTTATAAACTATGAAACTTTTGAGCAACAGAGGATGATGTTTACATCTCCAATAACGGGAGGTATAAACGTATTGATAGAAAAGTTGAAGCTTGGGTATAAGAGGATGATTAGAAAATTAAATAAAACGAAAGAAGAATCTGTTGGAAAGAAATTGTCGGCGAAGATGGAGAGGAGGATCAACACACTCCACCTGGAGTGCATTGATTGGAGAGGACTTCATCGCACCTGCGATAATCCGAAGTGACTTTGACTGAATTAAATCAAGTTTTCTTAAGCCAACCCTGCAAGCAGGATCAAGCAGAAAACTACCATAATCTAAAACGCTACGAATTATAGCGTTATATAAAAGTTTAAGATTAAAAGGATGAGCACCCCACCATACTCCCGACAGACACCTTAAAATGTTCAGATTCCTCTCACACTTATTTGCAATATATTCACAATGCAAACGTCCAGACAACTTATTGTCCAACAAGAGACCGAGGAATTTTACGGACTCTTTAACTGGAATTCTGCTCTCATTAACAGTAATGTTTATATCAGGAACATTTCTTTTACGAGAAAAGATAACGATATTACTCTTAGAAGGCGAGAGATCCAAGCCATTTTTATGAAGCCAAACATTTAAATAATTAAGGGAAAGGGAAATACAGTTACTAGCATCATTAATTTTATGATGAGTACTATATAAAAGAATGTCATCCGCATATTGAAGAATGCGGCAGAGACCAATTGAGGATTCTAGATCATATGTATAGACGTTATAAAGGAGAGGACTGAGGACAGAGCCTTGAGGTAATCCCCGCCATATGGTTCTAGTTGAAGAAATCGAGGGGTCACTACAGTGGAGGAATATGTATCTCTCTGAAAGAAGGTTCATTACAAAATTACTTATCTTTACTGGAATTTTCAACCGACTAAGCTTATTCTTGAGAAGGGGAAGCTGAACATTATCATAGGCTGCAGAAATATCTAGGAAAGCACCAACAACAGATTCATTGCGAGTAAAGGCAAGTCTTATATCGGTAGTAAATATACCCAGGCTATCCATAGTGCTTTTGCCCTTTCTAAACCCATACTGAGACTTTGCAAGAAGCTCATGACTTTCCAGGAACCACTCAAGGCGGTTCTTTATTAAGTGTTCAGCAAGTTTAGCCAAAACTGAAGAGAGACCAATAGGGCGGTAAGAATTAGGATCTACCGGATCTTTATCAGGTTTAAGAATAGGGATTATGAATTGAGATTTCCAAGTAACTGGAACATATCCAGAATCAAAAATAATATTAACAAGAGATAAATAATAGATATGAAGGCGGACGTTAGCTTTCGAAAGAAAAGAATACGGAATGCCATCCATACGGGGGGCTGAGTCTCTGACTGATTTCAAAACTATTTCTAATTCTTTTAAAGAAAACGGTTGGTCTAAAGTTTCAATAGATGAAGGATTAGAAAGAGATGGTAGTTCTGAGGGAAGAGGGCAATATTGAGGGGCTAATTTGTCCATGAAGGAGTCAGCCCAAGCCTGGGATGGGCAACAACTTCGATAAGGAGGACACCACGAACGACGATACCTATGGATCTTCTTCCATATCAAAGAGGTAGGAGTGTCGGGGCCAATGCTAGTGCAAAAAACTTTCCAGCTATCACGTTTCTTATTATGAAAGAGGCGTTTAGATTTTGCGATTACTTTATTTAATTCAGAGAAATTTTCACTAGTCATAGCCATACAAAAGGTGACTTCAGCAACCTTACGAGATTTAATTGCTTCAGTACAGTCTTTATCCCACCACGGAGGAGATGGAATTTTATTCGAATGAGGTTTTTTAATAGGGAAAGACCCATTAGCACACTCTAACAAACTGTGCACAAGCGCATCAGAACAAGATCTTATATTGTAAGAATTTATGACAGGTAATTTAGGAGAATTTATATCAGTGAGTTCATTAAATTTGGCCCACCCTGAACTATTATTGTCTATGGCATATTTAAGAAGAGGAGGATTTCTAGAAGCAGTACGCGGACATTTTTGTGAAATATTTATAAGAATAGGAAAATGGTCACTGCCATAAGTAGAAGGAAGGACACACCAAGACATAAGTGAAGCAAGTTCTGGAGAACATAAGGACAGGTCCACTGCACTAGGGTGTTCATCTGGCCGAGATCTTCTAGTCGGGGAACCGTCATTTAAAATACAGAGATTAAGATGATCTAAGGAGTCCAATAAAAAGATCCCAGGTGAATCCGACAAACCACAACCCCATACAGAGTGATGACAATTCAGATCACCCAAAACTAGAAGAGGCTTAGGAAGAGAATTTAAAACATTAATAAGTTTACGAATTATAGATTTGGAAGGCAAAGGAATGTATAGAGAGATAACTGTTGAATTCTTAAGCTGAACAGCAACCACCTCGAAACCTTCACCATAATAAGGCAAAGAAATAATTGAGTAGGTAATATTATTTTTAATAAAAAGGGCAACACCACCAAAACCATCTTGACGGTCTCTTCTAACATCAACAAAACCCGATAACCTAAATTTGGAATCGGGTCTAAGCCAAGTTTCTGAGACCGACAAGATGTCCGGACTGTGATGGTTAACTAGATAAATAAGATCGGACTTTTTGTTAATAATACTTCTAGGGTTCCATTGGAGAATCCTGTAAACTTGATCCATTTTGTAAGAAAGATAAGAGGCAACTTAAGGTGGGGGCAACGTTGGACGGTAAATTAGAGGGAGACGGAGCACTGTTTAATAAAGGAAGAAGAGAGTTTATAAGTTTCATAAGAAGATCAACAACGAGTGACTGAAGAGGGGGATTATCTATATTTACTCTGTCCTGAGCTTGAAGAGCGCAGCCATTAGGAGCTGCTTCTGATAAATCGTCTCTAATAATATAATTATGAGCGACTCTGTCGTAACCGTTACCGTTAGCGACGGCCGAAGTAGGGGCATGATGCTTCTGAATTACCTTCTTTTTGTATACGACTCTTTGAGGTTCCACAGTATTATTTTTGATCATATGAAAGGAGGGAAAAGGGGGAGAAGGAGACGTAGAAGAAGCGACGTTGGCGTAGGACACTTTTGACACAGAAAACAATTTAGAAGCTTCCGAGTAAGAAATTGCTTTTTGCGCCATAGCTACTTTTATATTTTTTGACGTTGCATCTCCGGGCAAGAGTTATTCGTGGCGAAATGGTTACCCTTACATGAAATACATATTGCATTGTCCTCCTCTACTCGGCAAGACTCGCCAAGGTGAGTGGACGCACATTTATAGCATGTTGGATTAGAACGGCATTGAGTTTTCGTGTGACCATACCGACAGCACTGGAAACATTGAATAGTTGGGAAGTTATACAATGCCACTGGGAACGAATTATAACAAAGAAACACTCTGTTTGGAAGTATTTGGCCATCAAATGTTAGAACCACCGTTTGGGACGGCTTCCAAGCCACGGATCCATCGATTATAACTTTATAATTTAGTCGACGGACTTTTATAATCGAGCCACAATTGGGAGGGACCTTCATCTCTTCTTTTATCATCTCTGGGGACATGTCAGCTGGGATACCTCGTATTAATCCCATTCGTGTTACATTGTATGAAGGAATTAGGGCATTATAGTTATTTGCAGACAGAGTCGGAGATTCTATGAATTTGTTGGCGTCGATTCCGGAATGAAAATCTAAGGATATTCTGTTTCGCCCGATACTTTTTATTGAACCATCAATAATCCCTTGAAACTCTCTGTATCGGCTAAACAAAAAACGGCCGAAGGTGACTGGGTGTAATGTTGTACCGTCTGATGCAGAACTTTGAGATCTTTGGACATGAACCGTAAAAGGCCCGCGATCTGTATGAATATACAAGTGGCGACCTACAGGTGTAAAAGCTTGACCTAGATCTTGCGATTTTATTGCAGGTGTAGAGGACAAGGAAGCCGGGACTTGGTGAAGCAGGGGAGGAGAAGTAGCTGTTATATTCGTTGAGGCATCAGAGAAGGAGGTTGGAGGAGTACGCTGCCCTGCTTGGAGATCAACTTCATCACCTGTCAGCGTAGATTGTGATACCGAACGAGAACGATTAATACATTCTCTATTTAACGCTCTGCGCTTTCGAGCACATGCGGACTCAACCTGCTCAGTAGTCATCACCATTGTATAGGCAGCCGGAGACGGTGGCCTAGTTACATCCATACCGCCCCCAGGGTCAGGAGGCTCATTCATATTTTCCTTGGAAAAGAAAGCTACTTAATAGATAAAATACACTAACCAATAATTCCTTGGGTGAAAAACTACAGAAAATATTAAACAGGTCTAGATATTTACGCGATTAATATCAAAAACCAAAATTGTTACAATTTTTCACCTATTGTCAACAATGACGCTCCGCCCATCAAATGGCGGATTACTCGAGTCAAGTCAACAAGTAGTTAGTAACCTATAGCACAACCACAACGCAAAACACAACACATGAACACACAAAACAAAACAACATCCCACAAACAAAACAAACCAAGGGCTGTGTTCACTTACACGCTCGAATCATCCGTGCGATTATCGCTCGATCATCCTGAGTTAGTGAACGACTTTGGACGTCCACATGCAACTGACAACTGTCAAGTGTCAGTTTCATACTATTCCTCCCCCTCCCCTACTATTTTTCGGATGACCCAGGCGAACGCCCGACGACGCCGTGAACGATTTCGAGTGTACGCGCGGGTGATCCGTGCGTACTCGAACGTATAAGTGAACGGGCCCAAGGTCGATGAATGAATCGTCGTCCTTGAAACAACACGTCACGCAGCACCACAGACCATATAAGAGACACAGCACGCTTCCACAACTCAGCAGTGCTATTACGCTAATGTTGATCATATCGGTTTCAAGCCGAGTCGAAATTGATATGAAAAGAACCGGAATAAATAATAGTACAAGTACTCTGGGGCCGTATTCAGCAAGAAAACTTAACCTGCCTGCACTCCAATTATCGCTGAGAGATCTTTAGCTTTCGGTGTGGCCATACTTAGGGAAATAATGGGGGATGACGGTTTGGGGAAGTGAGGGAAAGTGAGGGTAGGGGGTAGTGGAGTAATGGAGGGAGTTGTCGGGGAAGGGTGCGAGAAGTGGGGAAGGTGGTGTAAAGTGGGGGAAGACTAAAAGGAAGGGTGGGGTGCAGAGTGGGAGAAAGGGAGGATGTTAGGGGGAAAGCCCCTTCCCCCTACCCTCCTCTAACTTTACTCACTTCCTCAATTTACCTTCCCCCACATCTCCCCACATTTCCCCAGTTTTTTATTTTTTTCTCAGTATGGCCACACCGAAAGGTAAGGATCACGTACTTTGTTAGCTGTATGGGGGCTGTGCACTACACATCTTTTACTTTTCTTTTTCAGTTTCTTCCACCCGCGCCTCCGCCTTTCCTAATGTTCCAGGGAAGCGGCGGAATAACCAGTACCGCTATTAGCTAATTCCTGTAGCAATTAGAAACACAAAAGGGTTCTTGCTAAATGCCAAGCAATATGAGTTGATATTACCTACTTTGCTGTGTATAACGAAATTATTATTGCAACTTGCATTAGGACAAAGCATTTAGTGTTTATACGCTAAGCTAGTGCAAATTACATGCACTCATTTTGAATTCAAATAGCAATCGTAATTAGTTAATAGCGGCACAGATTACCGGTTTAAAAAACTCCCACACCTTGTTATAAAATATAATCGGAAATGAAAAAGACTAAGAACTCCCACATCTTGTTAGAAAATATAATCGGAAATGAAAAAGACTAAGAACTCCCACATCTTGTTAGAAAATATAATCGGAAATGAAAAAGACTAAGAACTCCCACATCTTGTTAGAAAATATAATCGGAAATGAAAAAGACTAAGAACTCCCACATCTTGTTAGAAAATATAATCGGAAATGAAAAAGACTAAGAACTCCCACATCTTGTTAGAAAATATAATCGGAAATGAAAAAGACTAAGAACTCCCACATCTTGTTAGAAAATATAACCGGAAATGAAAAAGACTAAGAACTCCCACATCTTGTTAGAAAATATAATCGGAAATGAAAAAGACTAAGTATCTACGAATAATAATATTATCATCAGTATCTATTCGTGCGTAACCTATCCTGTTTCTAATCAGTTATAATGAGAATTTTCTTTGAATTCGGCAAGAAAAGTTGGGTTATTCCAGTACTAATAATCCCACTATATTAAGTAGGTAACTATTCTTTCCTATTTCTATGGATTACTATTATAAATTGTAGTTTAAATTAAATATAGCGCCTACCCAGCAAGAACGGATGTGTTTAGTGGTAAGGTACTGTACCACCCCATGAATCCAAGGGCGGATCCAACCGTCGAGGGGGGGGGGGGGAGGGGGGGAGGGCACACACTTATTTTCAGCCTAGATGAATTTCAAAATTATACAATACTAGTTGTCCCCGCGGTTGTACACGCGTAGCCTATGCCCAAGGGCAGATCCAGAATTTATTACTGGGAGGTACCTTTGTATGTATATATGTATATTTGCCATCTCTCTTTGCATTAAAAGCTTTAAATCAGAAAATTCCTGAACGTTACAAGCGCGAGCGTAGCGAGCGCGAAGTTATTTCTATCAGTATGAGTGAACTGAAACTTCAAATCGTATTTAAGATATTTATTTGGTGTATGATCAAAAGCGCGAGCGCAGCGAGTGTTTTTTTTTTGAAATATCTGATTTAATACACAATTACATTAATCATGTTATCTTATCATTACAAAACATGTAAAAATATGCATTGACATGATTAAAAGTTATGAGAGTAGAGATTGTTAAAATATTGAGCTTATGTATGTCAATGTAAAAAGAAAATACCAAATCCTTACAGTGAAATAGTTCTAAAAACATAACTCCAAATAATACTCATTCAAATATGCATTGATAAGAACAAAACACAAAAACGCAGCGTGCATACCCAATGTTCGCAAACTTTGCGATATTTCTTTCAGTAGGTATAGAAAATGAATAAGTCTAAATCTTACGAAAATAACTGATTTATGTGTCTGGTTACTAATTTATAGAAGCGCGAGCGAAGCGAGCTCGTAACTTATAAGGTTACTTCCAAAACAGATAAATGTAATCAATTAACATAACTGCAAACTATCCAAAGAAGCACGAGCGAAGTGGGGCTATTATTTTACGGTTTTCTACAGAAGTAAATTGAACATAATTAAATGATGATTATTTGCAGTGGGTGCTTATCTGAACATTGTACGAGTAGATATGGTATTAATTGCAAATCAAGAAGCGCGAAAGATAAGAGTGCGTTATTTTTTCAATATAACACCCCTGAGCAATTAAATCGACTCAGCTCCTACGCGTGAAGTCAAAGGTGTTGATTTTTCTATGTTATTATTATCTAATTTAAAAATTTAATTGATTATTTGATAGTTGAAATCCTTAGGTCTTAGGACGGCTGATTGGTCTAGTGGTTAGTAACTCTAGAAACGAAATCAAACAGTCGCGGGTTCGAATCCTGCAAGGTGAAATCATTTGTGTGATGAGCAGAAATGTTTTTTCCGAGTCATGGATGTTGGTATTCGTATTTATGTTTATCCGTTATCTAGTGCCCATGTTACAGGTAAAAATAATCGTAAAAATCTGACACTTATTACTGAAAATACGTATACTTAGTAAAAGTTAATTCATGAAAATATTGCTCTCCTCGTTACGCCAAGTTTCGCGCCGCGAATGACTATAAAATGCCTATAAATCAATAAAAGCCGGGACCGACAGCTAAATGGCCCTCCAAAGCATCTCAATAGGGTTTAACCAAACTAAAACATAATTTGAAATTGCCCAAGAACTAAAATAGACCACCAAAAGCGCGAGCGTAGCGAGCGCGGAAGTTTTTTTTTTTTTTTTTTTTTTTTCTGTTTTCAAAATAAACATGATAACAAAACTTTTTATGAAAATAACAAACGGAACTATAAAAACTGATTGAGATAGGCCCAGGGAGGAGGAGGGGGTGGGGGTCATAACCCCCATGACCCCCCCCCCCCCCCTTGGATCCGCGCTTGTATGCATGGTACCACGGTCGGAATGCTGATGCATGAAGGGGCGCTTCTCCCGATAGCACCATTTTCATATACCTACTCGTACCTACATATATAACAATTTTGAGTTTCAGGCATGGTTATATTACGGTTAAGCCTGCTCTACACTCACGGCCGTGACGTGAATTCGCGGAGCGAACAAAATTCTGTCCACATTGATGATTCGTGGCCGTTCATGGCGTGAGCCTAAAATAACTAATAATGGCGTAAGTGTAGTGTTGTTTGTTACTTTGGGAGAATTCTTGATCAAACTGCAAAGTTGCAAATGTTCGTAGATAGGTACCAAGTTTGTAGGTATGGGGCTAACTTACTTGTTGTTCTGAAATTTACTTTCAAGCAGGAGCTGTTTTCGTGTTATGTAAATCGACCCTGTCTCCAACATCTCGCCGTCCCAGTCTTGTCTCCGTGGTCTATGGCCGATATTAAAATTCAGTGGCTGCAGTTGGCCGTTCCTGAAGTGCCAGCGAAGTTTGTAACTTCTGAAAAAATGTATTTGTCACCACATCCGTTGCTAACTATAAGGGAGTTTGGATTCTCTGAATCTTGGCGTTGATGGAACACGATACTCACCTTGTAACTGAAAATACACAGTCGTAAGCAATCGGTTTATTTATTTGTATCATAGCACCCCGCACTTGTGAAGGCTTGACGAACGGAGAAGTGGCTTGCAGCAGTACTAGAGTTCCTATGTCCGGTCTATGAGCTAGGAATTCAGTGGCGCCCCAAATGGACGGCGCCCAATCCGCTGCTGTTATGGGGCTACGGTGAAAGACTGACGCATTGGCTGAAATAAATTATCGTTTTCATGTTTACACCGACATTCCATAAGCACCTAAGTACGGAACGAGTTTTTACTGACGGAATTTTCGCATGCAAGCACATTCACTAAGCTCTTGCGCATTCGTACGGTTGGTTTGTAATATGTACTGCTAAAAGGAACCTATCACCACACAGAGTCCCTCAAAATGTATTAAACAAAATACTAACATCGAAGAGCTTCCAACGCTATTAGAGGATGGTCGGTAGATACGGTGATATCCCAAAGACCCGCTCTCTGAGCGATCGTGATTGCATTCCTGACCAAACTCACTCCTCCCACGGTCTGAAGATTCTTTAGCCGCACTCCTTTTGAACCGCCTCTGGCGAGAATGAGTCCAGCCACGGTATCACCACGGGCCAAAATAAATAATATGTCACTGGTAAAAGACATCAAAATAATTACTTATAATTGACATGTAAGATAGGAAGGTAGTTTACACCGTGAAGGCATAAGTTACATATTTATGCCATTAGATCACAGTGCAAAATATTATAAATATGAGTTTTTTTTTCTAGCCAGTATGGGGAATCCACATATAGCACAAAGGTGAAAATGCTGAAAGGAACCACGGGCTCAATTTTAATGATAATAAAAATTAAATTTTTATTTTTGATCAAACTATTTTTTGATATATCTATTCTTTATTGTAATAAAAAAACGCGAAATTGTATTCTGCTGCTTAGAGCGAACAAAAAGTTATACTGATATTTTTTTCTAAAGTGACTACAACTTCTAATCATTTTCATAAAATTAGGAAAGAGAAAAAAATTATGATTTTCATTAAATTGTAGCAACCATAAAATATATATTTCGAAAACCCTTTCTTGCGTTAAAATAGCAGTACAAAAACAATATTTACCCATTAATCTGATTTTTCTTAAGTAGGTACCGAGTAGGTACTGACTAAAATCGAAAAAATATTTAATATTATTTTATCATTAGAATAGTATCTGGTGAGTAAACAAAAAGTAAAATGAACAAATTTTACTTAGTTGCTTCATGAAAAACAACATTTTGCTCATTCCTAACAAATAATAAAAAATATATATAATTTTCATGAAGTTGTAGCAACTTAAGAAAAAATATTCGTATATTTTTTTGTTAATTGAACAGAATCCATATTTTTTACATATCTTTTCTGAAAATCAAAATTCAAAAAATCTTTTATTTGCATTTAAATTGAGCCCATGGCACAGATTAAATAATAATACTACTTACGTACCGATAGTTCCTTTCAGCATTTTTTCTTTGTAGATTAGGATTTCCCCATACTGGCACAGTATAAATAATAGTGCTGCGATACTGTCTAGAAAAAACATTACCCTCTTCCCTAATGCTTCAGATTACAAGAACATGTTCATACAATTCAATTGCATTTTGTACCGAACAAACAGACCGACAAGAAAGCGAGGTAATAAAACCGTGGTAACAAGCACAAATAAAAAAATATTTAACCCCCGTCGCCCCACCCCCCATTACAGCGAAGAATCATCTCGTTCGGTCCATTCGTTTGGAAGCTTCGATTCTCATCCCCCTTTTCTCACCTCCCTCCTCTCCCCCTTTTGTCACCTCCCTCCACTCCCCCATTTCCCATATATCTAAGAACCATCTCGATCACATTAGCTTTCAAACAGAAAAAAACGCAGCATCAAAATCGGTCCATTCGTTTGGGAGCTACGATGCCACAGACAGACACACACACACCCCCACGCACGCACAAATACACTCACACACAACAGTGATACACACCCTAAACTTATAACACCCGTCTCTTTATTCGGGGGTTAAAAGTCAGATGTCACGGGCGGGAGCAGTGTTGCTAACCTTACGATTAAAATTTTGTAGCTGATACGATGTACGATCATGCATTCGAAATCGTACGCAAATGTACGACCTTTCCAAATCTAGCATGTCCACCTGCCACCTACTATCCTGCAGCCGTATCTAAGGCCAATGCGCTAGTTGCAATTAGATGTTCAAAGAAATATAATAAAATAATACTTGTTATAAAATTGTGATTGGGGTTTGAAGTTATAATAATATCACGTATTTAAATAATTAACTATTGTTTTATTAACATTTTAAAGCGTACTATATTTTTTTCCTTGAAGTTTTAGCTAAATACGATTATTTCTAGTCTATGGTACGATCCCCTAAAAAATAAAGTTAGCAACGCTGGGCGGGAGGTTAAAAAAGCTAATATAAATTCGAGTCAGTGCAAAGCAAAGCATCATGTGCAGTACCTACTTATCTAAGTAGTGTAACGGTATTATTAAAACCAAATTAAATCACAGGTATTTTCAAATTCATATTAAATTATTTATTTGATAAACGGCTGGAATATAGCTGGAACATACAAGTTAGCGGAGCACCTGTGGCCCAATTCCATAACTTGGCTACAATCGGATTATCACTTTTTTCATAGCAAATTCGACTCTATCGCAAGGCATTAGTGGCTGCGATACTGAGAATTCGATTGAAGCCAAGTTATGGAATCGGGCTGCTGTTCCCACAGCGGGCTTGAAACCCGTATATTAGAGCACTCTTTATAATACTGGCTGAAGTTATAGCTAAGTAAGTACACGTAGTGAATAAAGGGTACGAAACTCTAAAAAGCACTTATATATATCCGCCCCGAACTCTCTGAATAAGTACTATAGATAGGTAATCGTTGTACATAAGTACATTACAAAAATGGAAATTATTTGATAGTAATGTACCTACTAACCTTAATAATAGAATCAATATCCACATTGCTCTGTCCGGGGGAATTTCTATAACTTGTCACCACGTTACACTGCACAACATAACAGTATTCTCATATTATGTGTCACACTACCAATAGAAGAGCTGTCTCTTTTATTAATATTTCCTTTTTAGCGGCACGGTCGAAATCGTTGGAGAGAAAATATACATAATACCGTGTCCAACTGACTTCTGATTGAATAAAACATTATTAAATGGGACGCAGGTTACATTTACTGCTGTGCCCGCAGATGTTAACGATAATTAGCACTAAGCCCTGTAAAATCCATACAAAAATTAACGATATAACAAGTAAAATTATTATAAAATACAAAAAAACCCGACTGCGAACAAAATTATTGAATACGAGCTGACCGCCGCGCCCGCATAAATAATCACATTAATATTATATAGACTAAAGCTTGTACTATTATTTATTCTGTGACCAAAGTTTATATTTATGTAAGGGTGTGTGTGTATGTTTGCTACTTCTTCACATTAAACGGCTGAACGGATTTGGATGAAATTTGGTACGATGGTAGCTTATAACCTAGATTATCACATAGGCTACTTTTATCCCGGAAAATGTATGGTTCCTGAGGGACGCGGGTGAAACCGAGGGGTGCCGCTAGTATTTATATAAATTTAATATTTCTTTTATACTTAAATATTTTACTTTACTTTAGTAGTTGCAATTGCAACATTTATATTAACTTGAAAAATCTAAAATAGTAAATGTTGTAAGAAGCTTAAAATCAAATAGCTACTATTTAGTTATAAGAATTATATACGAGGGCTGTTTGATAAGTCCTTTTAAAAACTATTTATAAAACCTCTTTTCTGGTAAATGGCATTAACACGGGCAGGCACAATCTTTCAATGAAGACTGTCTAAAATTCAGTAAAAAAAACAAGTTGTTGTCAGTTTCACAAATTATAAAGTATTATGTACAAGTAGTCAGTTTAACCATTGTTTAACTGTGATCACTCGTAAATTTTCAACAACTATGGAAAAATCTGAATTTCGTGCCGTTATAAAACATTTTTTATGAAGGGTTGCAGTGCTGCCACTATAAAAACTGAACTTGATTCTGTTCATGGCACTAACGCACAACGTTGCAGACTGTTTATAACTGGATAAATGATTTTAAACGTGGTCGCTCAAGCACATCTGAAGCTCCACGCTCTGGTCGCCCAATCGAAGTCACTACTGAGGATTTTGTTGAAGAAGTCCATAATATTGTACTCTACGACCGCCGAGTGAAGGTGCGTGAAATAGCTGAGAACACAGGCATCTCCACTGAGCGAGTACATAAAATCCTGCATGAAGATTTGGGTAAGACAAAGCTGTCTGCAGGATGGGTGCCACGTTTGTTGACAATCAAGACAATGCCCCAGGGGCCCGACCACAGAACTTGGCTTCAATCAGATTGTCACTTTTTTCATAGCAAAATCGGCTCTATCGCAAAGCATTATTGAATTGTACGGCTTGAAACCGATATGATCAACATTACGTAATCGCACTGCAGTGCACACGTTAGCTATTGCAATGGCCAAAATCCACGAGTTTGGCTTCGAGCTGGTTCCGCATGCTCCGTATTCGCCGGACCTAGCTCCGTACGATTATTTCCTATTCCCAAATCTGAAAAGATGGCTTGGAGGGCAAAAAATTTTGACAAATGAGGACTGCATCGCAGGTGTAAACGGCTATTTTGAAGACCTCGACAAAACGTATTTTTTGGAGGGGATAAAAAAATTGGAAACTCGCTGTAACATGTGTTTGGCCCTCAAAGGAGACTATGTTGAGAAATAAATGTAAAATTGTTTAAAAAAATATATCTTTTTACTTTTTAAAACGACTTATCAAACAATCCTAGTATTTATGAAATGGTCTTTTAAATACCTGTATTTTGATAACCCACTCGCTAGGTTTTGGTCATTTTTTGTTCCGTCGGAAATAATATATCCTATAGCACTCTCGTGATCAAGACAAATCCAATGATACCTCATCTATTAAAATCCATCGAGCCGTTTCGGCTGTAGGTCACACCTAAGAATCATACAAACAAACAAACATACGTACACCGCAAACACATAACCCTCCTCAGTCGGCTAAAAATAGCTGAGTCTTCGGCTACGGTAGTAAGGCCTCAAAGAGGTGCAGGTAACTTATTGAAAAGGGATGCAAAAAGTGAAAAAGACTTAATGCATTTTGAACTGTTTAATTTGATACTTATAAGGTAAAATAAATGGCAGTAACAGACAGTCTTAGAGTTAATTTGTTTGATGACTGCAGTAATACTGGTCGGCTCTACAAAAACATACTCACAAACACAAAAAAGTAGTGGGGACTGACCATTAGAATAGTACTCTCTTGGATGTGTGTGAGTGTGAACCAAGTTTTATAAGGCCGAAGAACCATTATGTTATAACTGTCCGACCGTCCCCATTAGGCGGTTAGAAATGGGTAATTTCCAATTAGAATCAATATTAAGACTGGAACTGGAACCAATATCTATGTCACTGTATAATGTAATGATTCATCATCATCATTAATAAAAGCTATAACACAACCGGTTGAGATCATATATTGGATCCAGATATCCAAAGGTCCAGCTTGACGTTCATCATCAAAAAATGTATACGGAAACAGATCCAAACAATCAAAAAATTAGGATTCTAAAAACATGTCCATCACAAGGAGGGGGCTACTGCCCGTGACATGGCGGTGGTACTCAGACTCGTCGCCTCGGCGAGTAACCCAGCGGCGACAGCTGGCTGTATGCTGTCACGTTCTCCTCTGTCTTCTGCGCGCGTCTTCCCGAAGGCACTTTCGTCCGCTTCTTCGTCACTTCGCCCTTTGGAGACGCAAACGACCGGACTGAAAATTTTTTTTTTGTTATCATCAGCGACCGCCGAGCTGCGAAGTTTAACTACGAAAAAAATACTGTCTTTGATGTCTTCCTTTATTTTTATGAGTGATGATACTTAATAAATAATACGCAAATTAATAATGACCACATCACCATAGATGGTGGGATGCGTTCCGGCACTCCATGTGAGCCAGCATCAGTTTTTATAAAGGTTTGTTTATCCGTTCTACACCACCTGCTCTATATCTAACTCTAAACGCCCACTGAGTGAAGGGTTCGCTGCATTTTTTCTGCTGACAATCCTGACTGACGTCGGTCGGGGACACTTCGCACCGCGAATCCACGCCGCGAGTGTAGAGGCAGCTTAAGTAAGTACCTAGATAATCTTTTGATTTGGAATTGGTTTTTGACCCACAAGCAGAAAAGAGAGTCGTTATCATGTCATGTCTGGCTATCCACGCGCAGCGATTTAAGCAGACTAGACACAATTTAAACAGTTTCAAATATAAGGTGTCAGATTTTTCCATTCTGACCCATTTTAATGGATCGACCTGTATATCTGCGTGCCGCACAAGGTAGGCAAGTGTTCATCTCGGAAGTCAGCGCTACAGTAGAAATGAATCGTTGGCCTCACCCTCCTCTCGTGGCTCGGCGCTGCCGGCAGTCGAGGTGGAGCGCTGGGACGCGCGCGCTGACGGTAGCGCGGACGAGCGTACCGACGAGCGCGCGGACGAGCACGCATTGTCTACGCCAAGCGCATCTAGCGCGCGCATCCGCTCTGCTATTTGCTCCTGAATTGTATTTTTAGGGTGTAAATGTTAGCTGTTTGAGGGAGAAGGAGGCCGCGGCTGCTCGCAACTCTAGCAACCGTATTTGCGGCTGCCGTTGGCCTCTCCTATTAGGTTCGTGTCGCCAATTTGTCTAAATTCAATTCAATTCATTCAGAGAAAGTGTCACCTGCACGATCTCGCGGTGCGGCGCCGCCTCGCCGAGATACTCCATCTCCGCCAGCCACTCGGCGCGCTCGCGAATTTGCGTCACCACTGGAAATATATATGTATTTATATACGAGTATGTATTCATATTTTTGCGCTGCTTGCCTTCGGTTGTACTATTATTTTTATTCTGTGCTTTCGGCAAGCAGCCTAATGCTAAGTTAAGGTCCATTGAGCATCACTTTTACTATGTACCTACTACTTTTACCTTTTCTTTGTTTTTCTTTAACTATTGTACTTAATTATTGTTTTTTTTTGTGTGTATGTTTTGAATAAATTAACTTATTTTATTTCTTTCTTTTTCATTCAAATATCACAAATGTCATATAAGTATGTACCTATAATGTGGATGCGCTTCTGATTAGTACCTACAACATGTACTCACAGTCGTTCCACGTTTCCTTGGTTGTGGGTATCTTGGGCGCGGGCTTTGTCTTGCGACGCGGCACAAGAGGGACGGACGGCGCCTGCTCGGGCCGGTCTCCGTACGCCATCGTGTCGGCCAGCCGATCCTTCATTCGTTCCCGGTCCTCGCCTCGCTTCAGTGGACGGTACCTGGACCATATAAAACGATTCACCACATCACGTGTTTAAGCACCCCAATGTCACTGTAAACCCCTTAAATTCATCATAATATATAGGTACAGTTATTTATCAGTTTAAAATTGTCAATATATACAAACTCACGTATCGACATCGAGCACCCCAGAGCTGCGGATAGCGGAGAGCGACCGGCGATGCGAGGTGCGCGGCCGCGCGGACGGCTCGGGCGTCGCCCGCGCCCGCGCCTCCGCCGCTGCGCCATCGTCCCCGCGGAGCCCGAACGCACGGGTTTGCCTTAGTTTCAAATTGAACTTCGATTCTTCTAGGAGAACTAAATTCAAATCATATTGATTATGTACATAGGAGATTCGTGTTCTTTCTTTTAATTTTTATTTTTGGGATTTTTGATTGGGAGGGGTAAACTTCCCCCAAATAAGGGTAAAAAGGGGGCTACTGTATATCTCCGCCATATTAAATCCGATTTCGATGGTTATATATTATTTGGAAAGTAGTAACTTTAAATTAGTCTCATAAAAATTTGGCGAAGATCTAATGAGGATCTTCGGCGTGATGAGCAGAATAGCTCAAAATGCAGTAAATTTCTCACTTTTAGATTTCTACCAGTAGAATCAGCCCTTAACCACAGAATAAATAACCTTAACATAACCTAATAAGTAGGAATTGACGGAGCACCTTGATTATTAATGTTAGTGTTACAATAAGTTAACTAGATGGCGCTACTGTGCACCGCTAGATTGTTTGCAAAAAAGTTTGTACGCGCGAGGTCTACAGCTCACAGAGCCACTAGTTTAGTGCTAGGTTCTACTTACTAATTTCGCACTAAAGTCACAGAATAAATAAAAGTGCCCCGCTACCCAAATGTGAACCTACCCTAATTTATGTCTATGGTACTAGCACCATATAGACTATCACATGTACTGTGTACCTGGACCATCATAACAGTCGTATCGTATGTAATACTTTAGATACTATAGCTATTCTGTGGTAGAAAGATACGTAACTATACCATTGATTAATGGTACATATAGGTACCATTTAATGTAAATCGTAATTTTATAATAATGTAGGTAACTAGCATAATTATCTCTTTCAGCAATCTCTTACAGACAACCTTTGGATGGAATAAGCACTAGTGGTAGGTAACTATAATGATGTGTCTTCCAGAAACAACCAACTTCGTTGGTACCTAGTAGATTGTTTTTTTTGAAGGTCTATGTTGAGTTGTTGACATGAAAGTTAGACTGTGTGTGCTTAAGAATTAAAAAAAAGGCGATCAACAAAATAACGGTCCGTAGATATTGTAGGTTATTCTTACATAATTAAATGTTAAGAACATACCTTTTAGAAATTGCTGCCGGTCGGCCGATGGCTCAACAGTTCGCGTGTGGAAAATACCGCCATGGGGAACATTCTTACTGGGCCATACTACGTTAACATATCCATCTGAATCTGGTTTTTCCATTGCACGGAAAGTACAGAATATTAATTTCAATTGATGTTATTTTTTTATTGTAAGCTGGTAAATAGGTACTCAATTTGTTTTTAATTGTAAAGCTGGTAATAGTTATAACTGTTAAACTGGTACATATATGAGTTATTTTGCAACCACACAAGATGGGCAAAAATTAAAAAAAGCTTTATTAAAATATTTGTCCCTGAAAAATGCCTTTAAAAATAAACAACACAAAGAGAATGATAAAATTATATTCACTTGAAACAACGTAATCGAAGGACAAAAGAAAAAAAGTTGGGTGCTTGATTTGACTGACGTTACCATAGCAACCAAAGAGTATATAAATATAGCAACCAACACGCAACCAAAGTAGCACAGTCAAGGAAGTTGTTATAATGTAACAGGAAGGATCACTGGTACAAGAAACGCGGTCCGACAGAGAACTACTAAGGACCAGTGTCTCATTCTAAAAGGATGACCATAATTTATGAACTAAACAGGACACTACCTTTCATGCTTCAGGTTTTAGCCTCTCGTTAGAAAGTCTTCGTCTTTGAAATGTAAGCTGCATACCACAGAGGGATTATTCCTGAAATTCCCACCAGACCGTCCACACCAGTGGGGATTTAAGGAAAATACCTAAAAAACAAAACGAAACCCCTCACAAATTGTCAGTTGTGGGGATTTCAGTAAAAACAAAAAACTTGTTACCTTTTTCCCCACCACGGCTACTATAGAACTATACCTATCTGTAGGCGATGGATCGCAAGGTCTACACGATGTACTGGATGGAGACTTCGGTTCGTAGCTCCTAGTAGTTCAGGTTCCTGGTTCGATGTGGACTGTAGTTCAATTAAACACTGTTGCTTGTTCAAGTTCCGTTGATTGAATGGTCGGATCCAATCACTTTGACTACTTCAGTTCGACTACATTTATTTACCAAAACTTATCGCTATATATACAGTTATACGATCTTACAACTAGTGCGGTATACACGCCGCAGTTAAAAGGGGCGTGGCCTATTTTATATGTTGTCTGTGTTCATGCTGTCGCGGGCAGGCTCGGCGTCCACAACATCTCTCCCCCCGGCGCAGCTCGCGTAGCCTCTTGTTCCCTTAGCAGGACGGCGAGTTTGCTGGTAGGGCGTCGGAAGGTACCGCTCTTAGTTCTTACGTCGGCGACTCGAACGCAGCCATCTGGACCGGGATAGGTGCGCTCAACAATCCCGATTGGCCAGACGTTCCGGGGCAGCGTGTGGTCGACCACAACCACGATGTCGCCGGCTTGCAGTTGTCGTCGGCGGTTAGCTGGCTCCCCTCGTGGTACAAGCGTGGGGAGGTATTCCCGCAGCCAGCGCTTCCAGAAATGGTCAGCGAGCGCTTGGCTTGCTCGCCAAGTTCGTCGGTCAGCTTCACCGCAGGGGCCTGTGGTAGGTAGGCCGATCGATGATCCCAGCAGGAAATGGTTCGGTGTGAGTGCTTCTGGGTCGAGTGCACTCACGCTGACGTAGGTGAGGTGAGGGCGAGCATTGATCGAATGTTCGGCCTCGGTCAGGTGGGTCTGCAGGACCTCCTCAGATAGCACCTTTTCACGTAGCGTTGTGTGCAGAGCGGTCTTCACGAAGCGTACTTGCTGCTCCCTCGCTCCGCCCGGGTCAGGTGGCCAACGCTCACTTTGCTCTGTTTCCATGGGCGTTGTTCGATGCTGGCATATGTCGTTCAGTGCCAGCACATGCGCGGACACCCGTATCAACGTCTCTTGTTTCGAGAAGCGGGTGGGTTCAGGCAGCCATCGGTCGCTGTGTTCATCCCGCTCGTTCGTGTGCGGGATCTCTAAATGTTCGTCCTGCTCGCTCGTGTGCAGGACCTCTTGTTGGTCAGTGAACGCTTGGTGTGTGGGCCATTCTTCTTCGGGTTCGCGAAGGAAGCTGGGCCCCTGGAACCAGCGATCGCTAGCGGCTATGGGCGTGCGGCTCAGTCTCGTCGCGTCGTCGGCTACGTTATGTTCGGTAGGCAGCCATCTCCACTCACGTCGGTGAGTTAACTCCGCTAACTCGCCCAGCCGGTGCGCTACAAAGGGCGTGTAGCGCTTCGCGTCGTTGTGCACCCAATGGACTACGGTCGCAAAGTCGGTCCAGTAGGTGGTTTTTGTTACTTGCACGCGATGCTCCTTTTTTATAACGTCCGCGAGCCTCGCGCCGATGACCGCTGCCTGAAGTTCTAGGCGCGGTATGCTCTGCGCGCGTCGCGGCGTTACCTTGGCTTTAGCAGCCACCAAGGCAATGGTCACGCTGCCGTCGTGGTGGATGGCCCTCCAAAAGGCCACCGTAGAGAATGCCTGCTCGCTCGCATCGCATAGTATGTGCAGGTCTACGCGCTTGTGTCCCTCTAGCGCGTAGCTACGGCGTAGGCGCAAGCGAGTTATCTCGCTCAGCTGGCGTAGTCATTCTGCGAAATGTTCGGCTTCTTCTGCAGGTATCGGCTCGTCCCATGGCATGTGAAGACGCCACAGGCTCTGCAGGATGATCTTCGCTCGAATGGTGTACTGACTGAGGAGACCAAGCGGGTCATAAATGGACATGACCGCGCTGAGGGCCTCTCTCTTCGTGGGTGCGCGGATCTGCGCACCCACGAAGAGAGTACGCGGTGCATTGCGGTGTTGAACCCCAGTTCGTCTCTGTTGGAGTCCCAGCAGAGCCCGAGTATCTTGCTCTCAGGGCTCCCTGCTCCCAACTGAGTGGGCGTAGTCGCTCGTAGCTCTGGCGGTACGTCTCGTAGCACGTTCGTGTTGCTAGCACTCCAACTGCGCAGAGTGAAGCCAGCGGCCGCGTGCACCTCGCGTAGCTCTTGTATGGTGCTACGGGCCTCCTCTTCATTGGCGTAGCTGTCTACTAGATCATCCATATAGTGGCTGTTCGTGATGGCCACTAGAGCGCGTGGGTGAGTCTGTGCATGTGCGCGCGCATTGTGGTTGCGCACGCTGTGCGCCATAAACGGTGAGCTGGCGGCGCCGAAAATCATGCTCGCCATCTTGTAGTGGCGAGGCGGGTTAGTTCGGTCCCGGCCTCGCCATAAGAACTGCTGTGCGGGCTGGTCTTCAGGTCGGATCTTCACTCGTAGAAACATCTCTTGTATGTCGGCGGTGACGGCGATCGGCCGTTCTCTGAATCTGAAGACGATTCCTTGTAGTGATAGTAGAAGGTCCGGGCCCTCCAGCAGCTGGTCGTTCAAGCTCACGTCGTGACATTGGTGAGCTGCGTCAAAAACAAGCCGTTGTTTACTAGGCTTGTTTGGGTTCTGTACTGCGAAGTGCGGGAGGTACCAGCAGATGGGGCTCCGTCGTTCAGTCCCGTCGCATGGCACCGCATAATTCTTAGCCAACAGATTTTCTATTTGTTCACGCCGTTCAGATGTAGAGGCTGCGTAGGGCCTTCTGCGCCGATCTTCTTCGCTAGTTCATGGTCGATGAGCGTGATGGTGGCGCCTTCGTCCAGCAGCGCGTAAGTGTCGACCTCCCCCCGTGGACCGGTGACGACCACGGGGCAGATCTTAAGCATCACGGTCTTCAGGCCAGTAGCATTGGTGGGTGCTACCGACAAGACCGCTGCGTTGTGGCTCGGTGAATGTTTGGGTTGCGCAGCAGATGGCTCGTTAGGTCGCGCAGCTGATCGCGTATTATGTCGCGTGTCTTCGTGCAGTGTTGAGTGGTGCGGGCGGTGGCATTGGTTAATGCCGCACAGCTTCGCCTTGCATTGGTACCGACGATGTTTCTTGTCGGCGCATCGGAAGCATACGCCTTTCTCTTTGACCAGCTCCCAGCGCTTATCGACGGTCAGTGCCCGGTAGGTTGGGCACTGATGTAGCGCATGGGCTTGGTTGCAGCTCTGGCATAGGTCAGTCTTTGTTTCTTGTTCCGCGCCCTCGTCGGTAGTGTACACGGCGTTCCCTTTCTTCTTAAATGCCGCTGGTCTCGTCTCACGGGCGGCAGAGGTCGCTGCCGGTGCGTATGTAAAACGCAGTGCCATGTCTGCTTCTCGCATGAGGAATCGAGACAGCATGACAATTTCTGGCTCCGAAGGTGACTGGTGTTCGTTGGCGTAGTGGCACCACTGCGTTTTGATGTGCGGGCTTAGCTTCTCCAGCACCTCACGCGCCAGCATCGGGTTATACAGGTACCCCCGCCGGTCGATGTTCTGTAGCACGCAGACGACGTTCTGAAGTTTGACAGCGAACGTGTTGAGGTCGGTCGCTGTCATCCCTGGCTTCGGGAACCTTCTTAGCTCTTCTAATGCTCGGTCGATGATGAGCTCCGGTCTCCCAAAGCTCTGTTCCAATGTTTTGATGATGACGTCAGGATCAGTGGCTGTGTGCAGTAATGCAGCCACGGCGTCACGTGCGTCGCCCTTGAGGCAACTTCTCAGCCGCTGTAAGTTCTCAGCGGCTGAGATGTGGTACAGGGCTGTGGAGTCCCGTACTGCTGCCTTGAATGGCAGCCACTCGTTTGGTGCCCCAGTGAACACGGGCAGGTCGGAGTTGTAGCGGGCCCGAGGTCTGGCCATTCGTTCAATGGCCTCGGCGAGTTGTTCGATCCCGGATCTGCGGTCAGATCGACCCGGGGTAGGTGATCTTGTAGAACGCTCAAAGCGTGCTCGTCGTGGTTCTTCTTGTTGCCTCTCGGTGTTGAGGCGCGGCACATCCCCGCTCTCCCCCCGTAGGGTGGAGGGGTTTGTGCGTTGCAACCAATCGTCCACCTTCTGGTGGTTGTCGTTGTTCCGCACGGTTGGCTCGTCGTGAAGGCTCTGATCTTCTTCAATATTCACGATCTGAGCCGCCAATCGCTTCTTCACTAGGTCCGCTTCCATTTCCAACTCCTTTCTCTTCAATTCAGCAAGTTTCTCGGCCGCCTCTAACTCCGCCAGCCGCAGCCTTAGGGTGGAGTTCGCAGTTCGTTGCGAGTGCGCCGGTGACTTGCTTCGTTCGATGTTGCCGGACGGGCCGGCGGTCGTGCCAGCAGCCGTGCCAGCGGCCGGCACAGATGGCGATGCCGGCGGCTCTAGGGATAGCCTTCGAAGGCGCTCTTCGTCCAACCGCTTCCGCTCTTCCAGCTCTGCCAGGTCGCTTTGGCTCCTCGTGACCACCATGTTCGATGGGCGGCAGACGTTCACTGGATAAGCTGTTGGTCGCTTAAGTTCTTCTTCTATCCGGCTCCGATGGACCAAGATGTAGGCGATGGATCGCAAGGTCTACACGATGTACTGGATGGAGACTTCGGTTCGTAGCTCCTAGTAGTTCAGGTTCCTGGTTCGATGTGGACTGTAGTTCAATTAAACACTGTTGCTTGTTCAAGTTCCGTTGATTGAATGGTCGGATCCAATCACTTTGACTACTTCAGTTCGACTACATTTATTTACCAAAACTTATCGCTATATATACAGTTATACGATCTTACAACTAGTGCGGTATACACGCCGCAGTTAAAAGGGGCGTGGCCTATTTTATATGTTGTCTGTGTTCATGCTGTCGCGGGCAGGCTCGGCGTCCACAACACTATCTTTGTTGGCTCTATGGGAAAAAATACTTATTTTAACGAAAAATTAAATACTTAGTTTTTTTTTATTAAACTTCTTCTTTTTTTTTAAACTAGTACTCCTTTACAGGGAAGTGATAGATCTCATCGAAATCTTCGTTTTGATTGATAGCTGCTGCTGTCAAACTTAAAAGTACTCAGAAACTATTGATCCTACACTAGGTCTTTTTAACAGAAGTGATAGATCTTATCGATATCTTCATTTTGGATGACAGCTGTCAAACTTAAAAGAGCTATAACTTGGAAACTATTGATCGTAGACTTGTATTTTCTGTACAGAAGTGATAGATCTCATTGATATCTTTATTTTGGATGACAGTTGTCAATCTTAAAAGGACTATAACTTTGAAACTATTGGTCCCAGATTAGTAGTTTATTGACAGATGTGATAGATCTCATTGATATATTCATTTTGGATGACAGCTGTCAAACTTAAAAGGGCTATAACTTTGAAACTATTGGTCCAAGACTAGTAGTTTCTTAACAGAAGTTCTAGATCTTATCGATATCTTCGTTTTGGATGACAGCTGTCAAACTTAAATTGACTATAACTCTGAAACTATTGATCCTAGACTAATAAATTGTGTACACTTTGGATCGTCTTTGGATGAAAGCTGTCAAACTTAATAGGGCTATACACTATAACTATTGATCCTATACTAGTAGTTTCTTTACAAAAGTGATAGGTCTCATCGATATCTTCGTTTTGGATGACAGTTCTCAAACTTAAAAGGGCTATAACTCTCAAACTATTGGTCCTAGACTTGTAGTTTATTTACAGATTTGATGGATCTCATTGATATCTTCGTTTTGGATGACAATTGTCAAACTTAAAATGACTAAAACTTGAAATTTATTGATCCTAGACTAGTAATTTCATTACAGAAGTGATAGATCTTATCGATATCTTTTTTTTGGACGGCAGTTGTCATCTGTCAGACGTAAAAACGTCCAGTATTGACAGCAAACATGAAAAATGACAGAGAAAGTAAAAAATTATATAGTACACGGATTTATCGAAATTATTCGTATTTACTAAAGGCAATAAATTGCCCTATAGGTAAGTAAGATTTATTTCTCATTGTTTATATCTATATATCACCAGTCATTTCACCTGTCATTTTTGTCATTTTCAGTCATATTTGCCATTGCCTGTATTTTTTGTCATCAGCAGTAATTTTTAACATTGACTGTAATTTTGACATTTTCTGCATATTTTTTTGCAGTTGCTTCTAATTTCTGACATCAGCTGTCAATACAGGATGTTTTGATATATGACAGCTTTCATCCAAAACGAAGATATCGATGAGATAATATATCACTTATGTGAAGAAACTACTAGTCTTTGATCAATAGTTTCCAAGTTATAGCGCTTTAATGTTTGATAGCTTTCATTCAAACAAAATATCATCTAGATCTATCACGTCTGTAAAGAAACTTTTAGTCTAGGATCCATAGTTTTCGAGTTATAGTCGATTAAAGTTTGACAACCAAACGAAGATATCGATGAGATCTATCACTTCTGTAAAAAACTACTAGTCTTGGACTAATAGTTTCAGAGTTATAGCCTTTTTAAGATTGACAGCTGTCATCTAAAACAAAGATATCTATGAGATCTATCACTTCTGTAAAGAAAGTACTAGCCTTGGACCAATAGTTATAGAGTTATAGTCCTTTTAAGTTTGACAACAGTCATCCAAAACGAAGATATCGATGAGACTACTTGTGTAAAATTAATTTAAAAAAGTTTAATAATATAACCGAGGTAATTTTTCGTTCAATATTTTAAGTACTTTTCCTTAAAAAAAAACTGGCGTTTTTCCATAGAGGTAAGTTTTCCATTCCCAAAGATAGGTATAGTCCTAAAAATATTTTTTTGCTTTTTCCCGAAATCCCCGGTCTGGTGAGGATTTCGGGAATAATCCTCAAATTACTTAGTCAAATTACCAGAAATTTACTATACCTCCATGCATTTATTTTTCTAAAAAACTAACCAGGTGGAAATGAGTTGAAACATATGAACGTCACATAATGAAATACATAGTGAAAATCCTGATATATAAATTCAATGGGTACACTACTGATAATTATATGCTAGCAACTGTGTGAAAGGGACACAGCGACTGAATAGTAAGTCTCTCTCAAGACCGTTTTTCCTTATAACTATATTGAATTAAAGAAGAACGTTATTTAGTTGTGATAAGGATCGAATTTATTTTTCCTCAAATGATGAATAATCCTTCCGGTTACATTAGTATACAACTTCCTTGAGTACAGTAGAGTAAGGATTTTTTTCCATAAAAAGTCATGACATTTCTCACTGTCGATCATTGTACTTAGCACAGAATACCAACTACCTCTACTTTAACTACTCTACTCTACCATAGAGTAACAGTCATTTCTTACTGTCGTTGAGTATTACAGATTCATGCAGAATACCCAACGATAGTAAGAAATGTCTATACGAGAATACCCAAGAAGCTTCTCTGGAGATTTCACCCAGAAATATACGATGAAGACAAGGTAATTCACCCCTATTATGTTTTCTATTCCTCTCACACTATCTGAAATAGCCATGAAAAAACAAAAAACCCAACGGTTCTGGTTGGGATTTTTCGAGCCAACATTTCGCCAGGTCAGGTTCTGATTTTTTGGATAAATTTCATACGCGTCAACTTGCGATATTTGGACGTCAGTAAAAAAAAATAGAAAACAAAAAATATAATCAGCCTTTCACTTTTTGGGTGTGCGTTTTAATAGTACATTACTGCCGCGGTCTGTAATGACTGCGTTGCTGGCAGCGATGATGATGGTCGAGAGCGTAGCTAAGTTAAGTTCGAGGCCATTACAGCGCGGTCAACATTGCAGCCCTTGATGGCCAAGCTGGAATGAAGGCCGAGACCGAAGGTCGAGGTCTTTATAGCGCTTTATAGTGCTTTACTCAAACAATACGAGGAATTTTAATAAAACCAGCTTAGTATAATAAGAATTTACAAACAATGCAACAACAAAGACAAATTGGACGGAGCCGAGATTTTAATAAAATAAACAACAAATTAAATTTGAAGTTAATTTTATTGGTCTTACTTTTGACCGTACAATTCAAGCGAAGATAAAATAATAACAATTTGTACTTAGTAACTTCCTTATATAACTTTTATAAATGCGTAGGCGATTTCTAGTACATTCTTCATTTGCAATAACAACTAAGTAGTTACATTTCTCATAATTTAGCGAGAAAAACATCTAAGTACATAAATGCTTATTCAGCTATGCGCAATTAAATCAAATCAACATGTAGAGTACCTCTACTGCGCATTATTCATAGAAAAACAACATAAGTACAAAAAGTGCTTAATTGGTACTTTCACAATCTAAGGAAGTACCTACTTGTATGATTAAATATGTCGCAATTGGACTTCGGTAAACAACGGTGGGTTTGTGGTACATATAACTTCTCCACCCTGAGATTGAAAATTATCTGAAAGTTCATTTTCTGAAGTCAGATTATTTTCAATTTTACATAATTTCAAAATCTTATTTTTATATTTTATAATAAAGTATACAATAGTAAAAATCATTATAATATAAAGTATTAATGTCCATAAACTAACACTTTTTATATGCACTTTATTGACCATTTCACTCATTTCACTATATTCACTGTTTTCACTTTTCTTCAAAATATAATTCAGCATTTGTAGATTTTCCATATTTACTCCATCTAAGTTAACAGGTTTCCTTTTGAAATTATTTGTAACTGGAATACTCGGTAAATTTATCAATGGTAGTTTAGGAATATGTAAGTTCATTCCTCTGCACAATTTCTTCCGTAGAGTAATATCTTCAACTTGTATTTTACAATTATCGTCCAAGGTTAAAATATAAGTACCAAGGATTTTCTCTCGAGTAATCTCATTTTCACAGGTTTTTGTCAAGTACGTTTGGTAACTTGCAAAAATTATCCATATGTTCATTTCAATTTGTTGAACTTTTATCTCTGAAGTTTCGATTAAAATTGGAGAACACGACGTAATATTCAACGTAAATTTCATTAAATCAGTTATACATTTATCTTGTTCCAATACGACTGCATAATTTTCTTTACAA
Source organism: Alsophila aescularia (assembly GCA_946251855.1). Taxonomy (NCBI): domain Eukaryota; kingdom Metazoa; phylum Arthropoda; class Insecta; order Lepidoptera; family Geometridae; genus Alsophila; species Alsophila aescularia. Next base: position 3,445,650 of record OX276379.1, on the reverse strand, counting down.
AGAAATAATTTCTCATCAATCTCGTCGCATGGCTTGGAGAGCAATGTAATAGAGTTCAAATCCTTCACGAGGATAAAAGGATATTTAGGAAGTATCAAGCATGTAATATTATTAGAAGTATCAAGGATAGGTAAGGGAAATAACTGGTAATATTTGTAAGTGTTTTTGCGTACAATTGGAATTGCCAGTACATATGTAATTTGCCTACCCTTAATATAAGCTTTTATCTCTATATTTTGCTCTATGTTTACTAAATTTTCATAATTAACAGGGAAAATTAACTTATCTGTTCTCTCAATATTTTTTAACAATTCAAATAATTCATTAGTATCAATTATTGATCTATGTAATATCTTATTTTTACTTAATGCGATTGCTGTATCAATCTCATCTAACTTAGAAAGAATTATTTGAAAATTATGAGTTAGCAAACTATAAACATGAGTAACTTTATTTTCAAAATCATTTATTTTACTTCTATTTAATGCTTTCTCAATATCAATTAAATTTTTCTCAAATTTTATAAAGTTATAATTATAAGTATTAGTGAAATAGCATCTTGCTTAGTTTTAATTTCAATACTTAATTCATCTTGATTGCATCAATAAAAAATTGCATATCTTTGTTCTTGATGCATACGATTTAATCTAAGTTTCATTAGATTTTCAGACAATATATCATCTAAATCACAATCTGTTTCCATTTTCAATTATATTATTAACTTGAATAAAAAGATTTTCAATTGTAGCCATGTCGCTACTTTCATTTAATAGTGGGCTGCTCTGCCTACAACTCTACTTGAAATTACATAAAATAAATATAATTAATGTGCTGCTATTACTTTGGATCCACTTTAGCTACGCACATATTCACATTTTGAAACAAATAAATTTAATAATTTTTCATTTCCATCAAAATTAAGAATCAATTTCACAATTTCATTCGTTATAATCCTCATAGATTCCATTTTACATTATTATTATTTAAAATAAATTCAAATTATTAAAATTGAGTATGCGTTTGTACAATATAACGCATAAAATACACAAATTCAAAAATAATTAAAGAAAGGCACATAAAAGTTTAATAAAAACACTTCAAAGCAATAAAAGCACATAAAAATCAATAAAGACACATTAAAATCAATAAATTCACATAAAAATCAATTATGACGCATAAAAATCAATAAATTCACATAAAAATTAAAATAAAAACGCATAAAATATCAATAAATTCACATAAAAATCAATTATGACGCATAAAAATCAATAAATTCACATAAAAATCAATTATGACGCATAAGAATCAATAAATTCACATAAAATCAATTATGACGCATAAAAATCAATAAATTCACATAATAATCAATAAAGACACATAAAACGTCAAAAAAAATTCACATAAAAATCAATAAAAACGCATAAAACGTCAAAAAAATCACATAAAAATCAATAAAAACACATAAAATCAATAAGTTCACATAAAAATCAATAAATTCGCATGAAAATCATAAATTCATATACAATAAATCAAAAATAACAAGTGTATTGGCAATGTTTGTCCAAAAACACTAAGGGTCGAATAGCAGGGCAAGAATACGGAAAGTGAATGATTTTCGACTCACTTAAAACCGCTCGATCCCATGCCTCGGTGATTATTCCACTCGCTGAATTGTTTCTCAACTCCTTTTTCCAATACAGTCGTATTTGTTTGGTTCGGGTATTTTTTTACGTGGATTTGTCAGGAACACACGAAGTTATTCAGGACAGCTGCACCAGATATGTAGGTTGCGCCAGACAAATTATATTTCACAATTGTTGAAGTAAGCGCCGGACAAATTAAATTTCCACGACTTTAAAAAAAAATACAACCGGCTGCGCCAGACAAATTGGACGGAGCCGAGATTTTAATAAAATAAACAACAAATTAAATTTGAAGTTAATTTTATTGGTCTTACTTTTGACCGTACAATTCAAGCGAAGATAAAATAATAACAATTTGTACTTAGTAACTTCCTTATATAACTTTTATAAATGCGTAGGCGATTTCTAGTACATTCTTCATTTGCAATAACAACTAAGTAGTTACATTTCTCATAATTTAGCGAGAAAAACATCTAAGTACATAAATGCTTATTCAGCTATGCGCAATTAAATCAAATCAACATGTAGAGTACCTCTACTGCGCATTATTCATAGAAAAACAACATAAGTACAAAAAGTGCTTAATTGGTACTTTCACAATCTAAGGAAGTACCTACTTGTATGATTAAATATGTCGCAATTGGACTTCGGTAAACAACGGTGGGTTTGTGGTACATATAACTACAATGAAAACAACAACGACAAAGACAACAACAACGATGACAACAACAGAAACAGTAACAAAAAACAGGAACAGAAACAGAAATAGAAACAAAAACTGAAACAAAAACACAAACATAAACAGAAACAGAAACAACAACAACAATCACGATCACATCAGCTTTCAAACAGAAAAAATCGAAAAAACATCATAATCGGTCCATTCGTCTGGGAGCTACAACACCTCTCTTTTCGCGTTTGGGGTTAACGAACCCACGGAATAAATAATAGTGCTACGACAAAAGACAACAATAATAGATTTTCAAAGAAAATTGCTGGCCGCAAAACACGACAATAATGAAATTCCATGCAACTTTGCTGGCGCCTATTCAAGCAGCGCGGCAAGGCCGACTGCCCAAAGAAGGTTGTCGAAATAATGACCACATTACTAGTATTGTTTGAGTAAAGTCAATTAATTATCCACACCAATATATAAAACTGAAACTAGTCTGTTTGTTTGTATGGGAAACTTTCACGCCAAAACGGCTGATCAGATTTCGATGAAACTTTGTAAATAGGTACTGAACAATAAAGAGACCAACATAGGGTTCTTTTTATCCTGGAAAATGGTAAGTTTCTACGGGCACACTGGGAAATGTAGATTACTCTCTGTAAGGAACGGTTGCCATGGAAACGTAAAAATAACAAACTTTTTGAGGACACTAAAGTTTCATCTACTGTCAGATTGACAGCTGTTGATAACTGTATTTAATCGATACGTGTTGATGGTTATTTTGTTCGTAAACAAGGAGAATACTATTGTGTTGTAGTTTGTAACACAGTAGTAGTTAAATAGGTTATTTTTACTTTGTGCGAGTATTTAACTATAAAAACACGTTGAGAGTTGAGGTGAGCAGCTAAATGATAAGATGACATTCGGATATGACAGCTAAAATTGGTCTAAACCGTTCAGTGAAATCTCACTCGTATTACTTTTATCTAACGCAAATTTTACTATTTACTTGTTAACTTAAACGCACCCTGATTGTTGGTAGCTGCCATTTTAATATTTATAGCAACACTGAATTAAGCCGAACTGTCAAAGATTTTCTATCGCTTCGAATGTTTATATTTATATTAATAAATAAAAGCGTATTCTTGTTAAATTCTCGATTTAAACATTGTATTGTATTGTGAAAAAGTGCAGAAGTGTTTAGAAATTAAATTCTAACATTAAGTTTCACAGGTGATTGTATTTTTAAGCTATTAACCGTATTTAACCATATTCATACGTTTTTACGTTAGAATCTCATACCTTATGAATTATTAATTTTAGTGTGATGTGTCGATACATTAATGATATAATTATTTTATTCTGTACCATACCATGTTTTTCTAACCATATTCATCAAATATAAATAAACAGTTTAATTTATGTAGGGTGACCATTAAAACTGCACTTGAGATTTTCTAAGGAAGGATATGGTACTATCCTATGCATATAAGTATTCAAAAGTCATTAATATAATCTTGTAGCACTTACAAGATCATCCTAACCCACCATAATATATTGTGATTGTGCTTAATCTGTAATTATTGTAACACGGACCCAAGGTTTTATTCTAATCCAGTCAAGTTCTATGAGAAGGAATCCATAACAATATATAAAAGTGAAACGTTATCTGTTTGTTTGTTTGTTTGGGGAGCTTTCACGCGACAACGGCTGGAGAGATTTTGATGAAATTTAGAATGGAGATAGCTTTTACCCTGGAATAAAACATAGGATACTTTTTATCCCGGAAAATTGAAAGTTTCCATGGGAAAACTGGATAATGTTGATTACTCACTGTAAGTAACGGTTGCTATCACAGAATGGTCTGTGGTTGCCATGGAAACGAAATAACAAATCCGTCAAAAAACATCAAGAGTAGTGTTTGTAACCTACTTTTGCATTGGTTTTGAATATCCTAGAAGAAAATAGGATGCTTTTTTTCTCGATAAACTGTAGACCGCACGTGCGAAGTCGCGGGTGAAAAAACTAGTACTAAATATATTTTATATTTCAGCTTCCCAAAAGATGGCGAAAGAAGAAATACTTGGCTATCAATCATTCCAAAAAAGGGTAAAATTTATTTATCGGGCAAAATATGCAGCTAACATATTAAACCAGACGACTATTACCCAGAAAGGCCAGGAAATCTTCTAAATAGTGCTCATCGTACTTAAAAAACACACTAAAAAACTTATAGGGGATATTAGAAAAAAAAGGCAAAAATTAAACAAAACTATCTTATTTTCACGTTAATGAATTAGTGCCTTTTAGTGCCTTTTAGTTCGAATCTTGTTTTTGTTTATTAAGTTTGCTGTTCTGTTTTTCTAATGACTTAGACAAATGTATTCCTCGAATTAAATATAATCTACATTATGTTAGTGAAAAACTGATTTACTATATTGCTGTTTTTCATTTTCATTGACCAATTTAGTACCGTATCCCATAAAGGGATACATTTGAAATAATATATTCTTATCCGTATGTGGTGGTAATGTCGTTCTAGGGGAGGAGTCCAGCAGTTCAGCATTGGCTGCCTGCCGGCTGATGTGTATGTGCTGCTGCATCCTATGTTTTAATTTATCTGTACTGTGGGCTGACCATGGATACTAACTGTAATGGTAATCGCTCTCAATTATACTCAAATTGACATTTCTAGAATGGGAAATTTAACAAACTGTGTGAGTTTGATTTATGAAACTACCTACTGAACCGATTCTGAAAATTATTTTACTAATAGGAAATTACATTATCCCTGAGCACCATGGTCTATCTATGGCGTAGGAGAAACCGCGGGGTGCAACTAGTTTTTCATAAAATTTCGTAAACCATGACAAAACATATGTATCCTAAACTTAAGATCCAACGTGGTCACCCTAAAAAAAGAGATGGAAAACATACGTGACATCATTCAAGGTCATATTTCTTTGCTTTAAGGCATTTTTTTCTCTGCAATCTCCTGTGTTATAGTATATAATTATAGGCTTCTTGAGAATACCTAATAATCATAGAATTCCTAATACTTCTATGCTAATAATCTACTAGAGAAAGGAAAGTTTTGACATTTATGTAGACTTTTTACCGTAGACGGAGAAAACCGTCAACGCATCTTACATTCGTTGGGGCGGTCGGCGGCGCGGCTTACAGTGGCGCGGCGGCGCGGCGTAGCGTTGGGGCCAAAAGAGAAGCATTGACATTTGGTTTATACGAAGTACGAACTCAATTCCGCCAATTTCCGTTTTGAAATAAAGCGCTCTGATTGGCCAAGCCAATCAGAGCGCTTTATTTCAAACTCGCCTCGCTGTGTATTACCAGTATTACGGTGTATTTATTAATGCAAAATCATTAACAAGTTGGCGGAATTATAAACATTTCCTACGTACGGCGCAATGCGACGGACTAACAATTCATCTTTATGGTTGGGTTGGGGCTTCGCACGGGGGTTTAGCATTGTACGTAGGAAATGTCTATATCTATGGGGAAATTTACCTTTCTCTATGGAATTTATGCAAATTTACTAATCGGTTGTATATTAAATTTGGCGCCAAATAAATTCAGGCATTTTTAAACATTGACTCCAAAGAATAAAACAAAACTAACTTTTTTTGTGCAACTGCGAGCGAATAATAATAAATTATTTTATTATAATATAAATTACTGAGCTGCATTACACGAGTACTGAGTATAATGCAGGTCAATGATATAATTTCATAAGCTTCAGTTATGGCTGGGACCGCATACCATATGGACTGAAACTTTGTGTAGGTACTATATATATAATTAAGTACAATGGAAAGTTCTATTGGATCTACAATAGAAAAGATAAAACTCCAAGAACAAGGCAACGAAGCTAAGTTAAAAAAACAACGCACAAGTGAGTACCTATATATATTATATATTTTATTAGAACAGATTAGCAAAAAGAAGCACCTATATAGGTAGGTACCTATATTATTGACTTGGCGAATCAGCTGCCTGCGAGCATGGATCTTATCGATCGGTAAAGATCGATAAATTTATCGATTTTATCGTAATTCGGTAGCATGGTAGCATTCTAGCTTCAGTAAAATTTTATCGATTCGGTAACATTCGTCAAATTTGACATTGAAATTCGGTAAATTCATCGGTAAGTTTATCGTTCGATAAAATCCATGCTTGCAGGGCTGTTCCAGTAAAGAAGAAACAAGTATTACTACATATTATTAGTATGTACCTAGGTAAGTACTACGTATTACTACCTACTTTTACCTCAGAAGAAATAATAGTACTTACCTACTTGATTTATGACTTCGTAAGTTAGTAGGTATATTGTGCTAAAGAGGTTGTTGCAATATCGGAGTCTGACTTTTGTCTATTAGACATTTCCTTGGCCATTGGACTTTAGTACACTGACGCATTTACTTGCGAATGTGATGCGAAATGATTATTGTTAACAGCAATTCATATTTCTAATATTTTTTTACATCAATTGGCATTGAATTGACATGCGAATGCGTCGTTGTAATAACACAACAGGGGCCCGATCACAAAATTTAGCTTCAATCGGATTGTCAGTATCGATATCACTAATGCCTTGCGATAGAGTCGAAATTGCTATGAAAAAAGTGATAATCCGATTGTAACCAAGTTATGTAATCGGGCCGCAGGTCACAAGCCCAAAACGGAGGCCACAGCTGTGTCTCCAACTCGCTCGCTCATAATTACGGTGTAACCAGGGTCGAAAATACGGTTGATTACGGTAGATACATACATAATACATTTATTATTAGAATAAGTATACCTGTGGCCGCCACAGGTATAGGTCGCGTCATGTAAAAATAACGCTGGATAAAAGTGAAGATACCAGATTATCTTTCGTCCACGCGGACTACTGTTTGTCGCGAAAAAAGCATCCTATGTACTTGTTATATCTATTAAAAACCAATGCAAAAGTAGATACTTATAGCACCATTCTTGATGTTTTTTGACATACTTATTTCGTTTCCATGGCAACCGCTTCTTACAGCGAGTAATAAAAAAAAAACAATTCCCGTAGAAACTATCAATTTTCCGGGATAAAAAGTATCCTATGTTTTATTCCGGGGTATAAGCTCTGTTTTTAGCTCAGGGTATTCCATTCTAAGTTTTATCAAAATCTGTCCAGCCGTAATCGCGTGAAAGCTCCCTAAACAAACAAACAAATAAACAAACAGACAACTTTTCACTTTTATATATTGGTATGGATTATTATGAAAGTATTTGTTTTTCTAAAATATCATTTTATTTTTATCTTGAATAAACCCTTCCATCCATTTTGCCCCAGTTTACTCTAGCTGCTAGCGCTCGTAACTTCACAGGCCGTCATCGGCGGTGATTGGCGATCGGCCGCTTACTGCAACTCTCTGTAACTGAGAACATATGTTTATCTCTTTCTGACGACGTGGTTCTGTATATCTCTGTGACCTTTTAGCCTCTTCAGTGATGCAAATATAGTTTCTTAAGTTCTATGTAAGTAGCTATAGTACAATTTCGCCGTGTTTTTAGTGTTTTATAATGGGTATGACGTCTTTATTGGTAAAATCTCATTGCCCGACCACGTGTTGTCGTTGTGGTGTAGTTGTGGTACGTGTGAAACAAGCTTACCGTTTACGGAGGGGTAAGTAGGTACTTAGTACCATAGTACATTTATAGTAGGTATTGTGCTAGTACTACGAATAATATTAGTAGGTTAATTATAATTTTCAAAGTGAGACATTCAGGTGGAAAGGGATTTGTTTGGCTATTTTTACCTGACTATGAAAAAGGAGGGTTACATTTTAGCTGCGTATATATGCATATATGTACGAACATACCAACGATAATGCATAGCATACGAGTAATAATAATACGTTATTGTTAATCCTGTGACATCAGACTATATCTACTTGTCCACTGCGGACGTAGGCCTCTCCTAATGCACGCCACCGAGCTCGGTTGTCAGCACTTTGCATCCAGATACTGCTAGCCGCTTTTCGCTTTTCGTCACTCCACCTGGCCACAGGGCGTCCTACACTACGTTTGCCTAAACATGGTCTCCACTCGAGAACTCGTCTACCCCAACGGTTATCGGGAAATGTGACCAGCCAACTGCCACTTTAGCTTGCTTATCCTAAGAGCTATGTTGGTTACCTTGGTCCTCTGTTGGATCATCATTATGAATCTTGTCCTTCAGAGAAACTCCAAGCATCCTGCGACAATTCAACTTAATATTTACAACTAGCTGTACCCGCGGCTTCGCACGCGTGGTCTTTTCTTTAGGTTCAAAGTACTATAATATGCTATTCCAGGACCAATATACCAAAATTTGAACAAAATTTCTTCAAACATAAAAAATATTTTTATCAATTGTTTGGCTTCTAACTCACCGGATCGAGATACCAATTACACCAGTTTTTAAATCAAACCTTAAGGTATTTAACAATGAAAACCGCATCGCAATCAGTCCAGTAGTTTTTACGTGATACGTGAACAAACAAACATACAGACAAACAGACAGAAAGACACGATTCAAAAAAATATTATATTCTTATATTCAGTAGTTTTTTTAAGTACCCAAGACTATTTTTTTATTTATCTTCTATGTACAGGCTTTTTCGTACCTATTGCTTTATTATTAACTAGCTGTGCCCGCGGCTTCGCTCGCGTGGTCATTTCTCTAGGTTAAAAGTACTCTATGTGATGTCCAAGACCTAAAATAAACATTTGATAAAAAATCCTTCAGCCGTTAAACGGTTTTTTATCGATTGCTCGGCATCTAATCATTGGATTACGATACCAAGTACCCCAGGTATTGGTCAAACCCTAAGCTATCCAACACTGAAAACTGCATCGCAATCGGTCTAATAGTTTTTACGTGATGCGCGAACAAACATACAGACAAACAAACACACAGACACGTATTTTGAAAATGTTTTATTCTTGTTCAGTAGCTCAGTCCAATTTTTTTAAATTATCTTCTTTGTACAGACTTTTACGTTATTATTGCCTATAGCTGTGCCCGCAGCGTTGCTCGCGTGGTAGTTTTTCTGGGATTGGGATATAATGATCCTTTGAGTTACCCCAGTACCAAAAGTACCAATATAGGTACCTACCTACCTGTGTTAACAACCTTCAGTGGCGATCCGACATGGTCGTGATAGGTTAGAAGACGAAGACGCGAGCGAAGCGTAGCGAGCATAAAGCCTAAAAACCGTCTTGTTTACCTCAGCTTTGAAACAAAAACCCGCTGTTACATTGATCCATTTGGTTTAAAGGATACGATTCTCACCCCCCCCCCCCCCCTTCCCCCTCCCATATAGCAAAGAAGCATGATGAACCATCTCGATCACATCCGTTTTAAAACATAAAAAACTGCATCAAATTTGGTCCATTCATTTGGGAGCTACGAACTTCACCATATAGCGTAGCGAGCATAAAGCCCCGTTATAGCTAAGACAAATCTTGTTTACCTCAGCTTTGAAACATAAAAAACCGCAGCGAAATTGGTGGATTCGTTTGAAAGGTTCGATTCTCACCCCCTTTTTCTCGAAACTCCCCCCTTTTCTCGCCCCATATAGCTAAGAACCATCCCGATCACATCAGTTTCAAACATAAAAAACCGCATAGAATCTGTCCATTTGTTTGAGATCAACGATCCTAACCACCATCCCCATCCCCCCTCCTCCCTTCCATCATAGCTAAGAACCATCAATACCCCAAATATAAAAAACCCCAGCTAAATCGGTCCATTCGTTTGGAAGCTACGATTCTCATCCCCCTTTTCTCACCTCCCACCGCTTTTCTCACCCCATCCCCTATATATCTAAGAACCCTCTCGATCACATCAGCTTTCAAACATAAAAATCCGCAGCTAAATCGGTCCATTCGTTTAGAAGCTACGATTCTCACCCCTTTTTTCTCACCTCCCCCTATCCCTCCCATTCCCCATATATATAAGAACCATCTCGACCACATCAGCTTTAAGACCGAGCTCAGTGGCGTGCATTAGGAAATGCCTACGTCCAGCAGTGGACAGATATAGGCTGATGTGATTCACACCCTTCAACTTACTGTTTATCTTAGCTGAAGCAACGTTAGCGTCCCTAAGCCGCAACGTGCGCGAGTCGAAATCGCGAGCGGTTAAGTTGCAAGAGCGAATTGTGGAGGCCGCTGCGAGGACAGACGCCATTGACGTTGAACTATTCATGGAAGAGGCACGCCGGAGTGCTCTAATGTCGCAACTTGAAGCTTCGAAAACAGAATTACAACAGCTGAAAGTGCAGTCGGTAAGATAGATAGATAGATAAATGATTTATTTGTTTCTATAAAACACACACGTAGAACATTAAATGCAACAGGCAAGCAGATTTAAATATGGTATAATAGGTAACATATCTCTTAACATTATTCATATTTTGTACACGTCACGTGCACCAGACATATGCACAAAACTCCTGAGATACTATACAAAACTAAAGTATGTGTGTGTTGTAGTAAAACAAATGGGTCATAGCTCAGCAAATAATATTGCTCAAGGAGCAAACACTGACTTTCAGCTATTACCCTCGAGATGACGAACGAAGCGAGCGCAATATGTACAACAATCAGTAAAAGTACCCATAATATTGTGTATTCATTTTTTAAATATAAACTAGATGTATAACAAGAAAAAATATAGAAATTTTAAGTGTCGTACCCCCACTGATAACACCAGTCTCTTAAGAGTCTGGGTACTAGAGGAGGAAAAAGCACATTAGAAGGTGTTCGTATGGTCTCATCAGCCCCACGACTTGCAATATTATTTAATTAAATAAAAATACTGCAGGGATGTGCAAGTGCGTGTAAGTGAGAAGTTAGTAAAGTGGAGTGAAATGGAGTGAGTTTAGTATTGAGCAAATGTATTGAGCAAATTTACGTGGACGAGTTGCGGTGAGCGTGTGGCGTGGTCTCTTCTGGTAAAACCAATTTCGGGTCTGGGTACTAGAAAAGTTATGTGGAGCAAAGTGTCCAAGTTGAAATACAGACGCCTGTTCACCTAACTAACGAAGTGTTTGGGAATGCCCTGTTTTTGTTTATTTAAAAGATAAGTTTTGAATTTAGATTTAAAAGTGTATTTTGAACTGAGATTTCTTATGGGTGGGGGGATGTTATTCCAACACTTCGTCGCCAAATACCGGAAACTGCCAGTAAATGCTGCAGTTTTATGACTACGATATAGGACTGCTGACCTTATAGACCGTAGATGCTTTTTAGAGATTTTATTTGCAAACTTAATCTTCGCATGCAAGTACTCTGGTTTTTCAAACTTTATAACTGATATAGATACTGTCTTGTTTGTCGATGAGGTAGTTCTAGCCGCTGATGTCAGAGTTTGTTCGGCCGCCCGAAAGCCTCTGACATGGCTTCACGACATAACCGGGACTGACTTAACTTGCCAACGTAAATCCGAACATCTATATCTACACTAATATTATAAAGAGTAAAGATATGTTTTTTGTATGTTTGTTTGTAATGGATAAACTCAAAAAATATTGAAACAATTTTAAAAATTTATTTGCAGAAAGCTACATTATCAGGAAGTAACATGGGTAGAACATTATTTTTCAAAGAATTAGGTGTCTTTACGACAATTGCAATAATGTCAGGCTCAGTTATTCATCTATTTTATTTATGAAAATCTGATAGAAAAAAATATATAAAAAGAAAAAAATATATTAAAAAAATTTTTTTTTTACTAAACCACCTTTTGCAAGGTAAATGTCCCTACTTACTGGCCTAAACGGTATCTTCTCAACAAATTGTCACATTGTGTAAGTCATTCTCTAATTAAACAGGACCAAGGAGTTTCAAAGGTGTGGAAGCTGCGTAACTTACTCAGCAACGAAGTTCAAAAGGTTTCCGACCAATGTGACGTTTGGCCTTTGTTTACTAAGCCCAAATACATAGAAACAAGTAGTGCTATCAAAAAATGCCGAAACGAGGCCGCTATACAAGAATGCGCACTAGTTGGAGTACTGGAAAGCGCCATAAGAAAACGTCAAGGCCTCCTGGCACTACGCGACCGCTTACTGAATGAGCCTGAATGTGGAGAAGACTTTATAAGGTAAGAACATGCAACTCATAAAATAAATAGGTTGGGTAGTGTAATAACTAGGCACTTTCCCGATACCGACGTACAAAATTCATTCGTTTTTTTTTTTATAATTTTTGGTGAAAACGGAACTACAATTTCCTCAAAACTGCCTGTCAGTCCGGTGTCTCTAACTTTGGTACGCAATTGCACATGTTTGTTCCTATGCTGTGGTACCTAAATGCTAATCCATGCTAATATATACTAGTGGCTCTGTGAGCTGTAGACCTCGCGCGTACAAACCTTTTGAAACAATTTAGCGGTGCACAGTAGCGCTATCTAGTTACCTTATTGTAAAACTAACATCAATAAACAAGGTGCTCCACTATGGTGCTCCATTAATCCTTACCTATTAGGTAAATATCTCATTCCACTGGTAGAAACCTAAAAGTGAGAAATTTACTGCATTTTGAGGAGCTATTCTGCTCATCACGCCGAAGGTCCTCATCATATTATCTTCACCAAATTTTTATGAGACTAACTTAAAGCACAGAATAAATAATAGTACAACTTAAAGTAACCTTTCAACTAAAAAAGAATTATCGAAATCGGATTTAATAAGGTGGATATATTCAGTAGCCTCCTTTTTAACCTTTTTTACCCACCCAATCAAAATCTCCGGCGATTAAAAAATTGGTTTAACCTGCAGCCCGATTACAGAACTTGGTTACAATCGGATTATCACTTTTTTCATAGCAATTTCGACTCTATCGCAAGGCATTAGTGATATCGATACTGACAATCCGATTGAAGCTAAGTTATGTGGTCGGGCCCCTGTACCTATACCAAGTTTCGTCTAGATCGGTTGAGAAATGCGACCTGCGGCCCGACCACATAACTTGGCTTCAATCGAATTCTCAATATCGCAACCACTAATGCCTTGCGATAGAGGTGAAATTGCTATGAAAAAAGTGATAATCCGATTGTAACCAAGTTCTGTAATCGGGCTGCAGGGGCCCGACTTTTGATGTAACTTAGCACAGTCAAAGTTTATATTATGTGTTAAAATCAATGTGTTTTAATCACGAAAAAATACGGGATTCCTGCGGATATGAGTCTAAAGTTATGTTAATTTGAAAGAAATAATAATAGCACATCCGTTTATAAAACGGTACCGTAAATTCGACATGCCACAAGTCAAACTGGCACAGCGGAATCGGTGTCTGGCCTGCAACCCAGAAGCACATGGATCGAATCCACGCGCTGATATAAATGTTTTGCCTCAATATTTATAAGCATTTACATATTTTATGCGTTTTTTACATTTTCTTTGATTTTTATAGGCTTCTGTAATTTCCTGAAGTAAACCGTCAAGTTTTGTTTGAACACAATATATAATGGGATATTTATAACCCTTTCGATGCAATATACCAAAAACGTAAAATACCAAAGACGTAGAATGGTACGATAAATGCCAAATTCTCATTATGCCATTATGCACGAAAATCGCAAAATACCTAATAGTCGACGATGCCAATGTTTTAAATCATCACAGTCACAATAATTCCACTTCGGATTATTTAGAAAAAAAACTCAAAAACAAAACAATTCTGTCAATTTACTTTGTAATATTTTTTGACTTTGTAAATTTGTTAGTATTGGTGACTGTTCAATGCAAAATGCAATGTCATCACATTAGTTCACCAAAATGAACTAGATGGCGTTGCTTGTCCCTAAAACACGCAGGTAAGTCATTCGCGACTTGTCATGCGATATATTTGAAGGAAAATAAATGAAACCAGTCACAGTACAGATACCAGTGTGACCATATTTAGCAGGTTCCTGCGATTTCAGCAGGATTTGACTCTCATTTTAGCTCCTAGCAGGTTTTTTAGCATTTTATTCAAATCTAGCATTATTTAGCAGAATGCAATGATGCATCCAATAATAGCATCCAACAATAGCAATAATCTGGCAGGATTTATTGAACGCGTTTCAAAATGCCCCAAAAGTGAACACAGTACGCTCAAGCATTTATATTTGAGTTTATTAGCTTCTAGAAGCAGCTCTGATGCCAAACTAACAGATACCGAAAATTTCTGAAGACAAATTGAAACGATGAATTTAATTTAATTTAAATGGTAACGGTAATGGTGTTGGTAAACCCAACATTGTGAATCTTGGGGGGGCTATTATGATTTTACTAATGCCACACACTTATTGTGAACGAATCATTTCACTTATTAACAATATAAAAATCCAGCTTAGAAATCGGTTCAAAAATAAACATGACGATTCTGTAATTTTGCATGCCAAAAAGGCAAAAAGGAAATATATGAGAAAATGGGTGTGTGAATTTCGAGCCGACAAAAATATGTTAACATTATCTCTTAACTCATCATCATTATATAAAGAATTTGCTAAGGACAGTGATAGTGATGAGTGAATTGTGTTGTAAATAGAAATGAACTGGCCAAGTGCGAGTTGGGCCGCGCACTGAGGGTTCCTTACCACACCACTTATATTTTTCTTATTATAGTTTTACTTTAGTATGTAATCATGCCAAGGTTGACTTTTACGCTTGTACTTATCACCGCTTAGAGCAAAGACGTAAATACGTAATAAGTACTTTTGTTGTATAGGGATCCCCCTTTTTAATTATTATTTTTTCTTAATTAATAAATAACATTACAGTCATATTCTATAAACATTTTAATATCTATTACAGTTCAAAAGATCATCGTTATCAGTTCCCGCTGCTGGGACACGGGCCTTGAGAGAGAGAGAATGGGCCATAATCCGTCAGATTGTAAAGCGCAACATGATACCATTCGGATACTATTTTCTCCAAAGATACAGTATCGGTTCAAAAGATACAGTCGTTAAAAGGTAGGACGGACAAACAGACAGACAAAGTACGCTTAAAAATATTATAGTTGACCGTTGACACTCTTTGAGTACGGAACCCTAATAAAAATGACATTCTAATCGTACAAATTGGCATTTTTTTCATATTTTCTAATGTTTAAGCAATATCTGTGAAAGCAGTAATTTAGCATTATATGAAAAATGTCTAGCATGTTTTAGCAGTTTTTGTCATTCAGGCTAGCAGAATTTGACATTTGAATCTGGTCACACTGACAGATACTGAGTTCTTATTTAAATAGACCCAATAGTATCCTGCGTAATATAAGCGCGCGCTAGTTCAAATAGTTCAAACCTGAGTAAGGGTTCGCCTTTACATTTGGTCCACCGAGCCTGGATGTTGGCTAAGGACAATCCTGCAGTTTTAGGACAGTACAGTTATAGTTCTGTGCTGTTAGGGACTTCCCTCCCGTATCCGTACTAGCAGTGGATCGCTGCAACTATCTCAGTATGGATACTACGGCGCTTGAAGCTGTGGCTGGCGCTTTGGCTGGCAACCTGCGGGACCGACCTTCGCTGCGGTTGGCAAGCTGTGGGACCGACTGGAGCAGCGGCTGGCAAGCTGTGGGACCGGCAGAAGCGGAACCAAGGACAAGAGGACAAACCAGGAAGTTGGAAACATAAGGTCAAATTAATTAATGAGCTATCAAAGTGAAGTGCAAATCGTGAGTACATTTAATTATTAACTTTCAACCAAAATTTAAACATAATTCATGCAGTTTCAAAAATTTATTAAAATCAAGAATTGTGTTTGGTGATTGACATTTAACTTAGTAAACTTTAAAAATTTGTGCATGTTAATTTTAGACTTAGAATAATTCTGTAAAAAACGACCGAACGAGGAATCTATGCCCAATTTTGTACCGGTTTATTTGAGTGTAAAACACTTGTAAAAAATTTCATATTTATTTTGGACTTAAAAAATTTGCAAGCTTTCTACATATAGTACAAATAATTAGTTTTATTGGAGTAGAACTAATATAAATAGTCAAACGAAATGGAAGCTCTTGTAAACGTACAATTCGATTTACAAAATTCAATAATAAAAGGATTGGCAAATTTTAAGAAGAGTCCAAAAGATAGATTATCTAAAGAGTATATTGAAGCAAGATTAGAAAATTTAGAAAGAGATTGGTTATTGTTTAAATCAAATAATGCAAAACTGTACGAAATATCAGACCCGGGAATTTTAAAGAGTACAAGGTATGTTACTAAAGAAGTTTACGAAAATACTGAGGAAAATTATTTTGTCTATAAGTCAGTAATGAAAGTTGCGTTAAATGAATTTATGTCAACAGAGAATGAGTCTAGTTCAAAGAAAGATAAAGAGCAAGATAAGTCGAGCAGTTCATTAGTAAGATTACCTAAAATTTCCATTCCGACCTTTTCAGGTCACTATTCCGAATGGACTACTTTTCACGATTTATTTGTATCTTTAGTTCATAATAATGACTCCCTAGAAAATGTGCAAAAGTTACATTATTTGAAGTCTCACTTAACAGGTGAGGCAGCACAATTGATAAAGCATACACCAATAACTGATGCAAATTACAGTCAATGCTGGTCTCTATTAGAGAAGCGCTACAACAATAAAAAATACTTAGCGAATTGCATTTTAAAACGGTTGTTCGGTCAGAGACGTATGAGCGTAGAATCCGCGTCAAGTCTAAAAGAGCTACTGGACACCACCATGGACTGTATGAGTACATTAAAAAATATTAAAGTTGATGTGAGCACATGGGACATTATGATTATCCATATAGTAACATTTAAACTCGATTCAGAAACGCGCAAACAATGGGAATTTCATATCTCAAATGGATCCGATGCGAATGAATTGCCAACTTTAGATCAACTTAAGGGTTTTATGGAAAGTCGTTTTCGAGCACTAGAATTTGTAGATCCGAAACCTTCAGTACAACAGAACAGTGGTCTTTATACGAAACCCAAGGTTTTTCATGCTGCTAATTTCTCCGGTATGCGTTGTGAGTTCTGTTCCGAGAATCATAAATTGTGCTTTTGCAAGAAATTTGTCAAGCAGGAATGTGCACAAAGACGAGATTTTGTAGCCAAAAATTCAATCTGCTTTAATTGCTTAGGCAGTAATCATTTCGTGTACGAGTGCAAGAAGCCTACCACATGTAGGATCTGTAAGAGACGTCATCACTCGCTGTTACACCCAGAGGACAACAGAAGTGCGACTAGTGCAACAGTCAAAGAAAATGTTGAGGGTATTAGCTCAGCAGCTAGTGCACTCCCAATAGTTTCTTGTCTGTCAACTCGGAAGGTCCCCGGAAATGGACAGGTATTACTAGCCACTGCGCTAGTTAGTGCCGAGTCTGAATCTGGTGGAAACCATGTTGTAAGAGCCTTGTTGGACCAAGGCTCTCAAGCATGCTTTATAACCGAAGCTGCGGCACAGCTCTTGCGTCTCAAAAGGAATCCTGTCAGAGGTACGATTACTGGCTTAGGTGGAGATAAAGCATTGACTTCAAAACACGTGGTCCACCAACAAAACACCTGGTTCAAAACACCTTAAGTCGAGGAGTGACAAAGAGTTCAACATACAGATCAAAGCTTATGTTCTTAAGAACATAACGTCCTATCTACCAGAACACATGGTAGAAACTATCGACTGGGTCGATTTGCAAGACTTGTGTCTTGCAGACCCGCAGTTCAACACTCCTAACAAAATTGACCTTTTGTTGGGAGCCAACGTGTTTAGCCAAATCTTGAAAGATGGCGTAAAATGGAGTCCAAATGGGAATTTAATAGCCCAAAGTACTTCTTTGGGTTGGATCCTGTCTGGCACCGTTAACGACCGGAATGATAAGTTTCCGAAAGAAACTCCGAAAATATCGGTGATGCATGCACACATAAATGAAGATGATGTTCTAAAAAAATTTTGGGAAATAGAAGAGCAAACAAATAGTACAAAATATATATTGACCGAAGAAGAACAAAAGTGCGAAGAGATTTTTAACAGGACAACAAAGAGGACACCCGAAGGACGCTACGTCGTTAAACTGCCATTCCGTGAGGACCAGCTACGTTGTGTTGGTGGTAACTCGCGTCAGATAGCTGCAACAAAATTTAAAGCGTTAGAGAAAAGGTTAGCAAAAGACACAGGGTTAAAGAAGAGCTACATAGAAGTCATCAACGAATATCTTCAATTAGGACACATGCGACTAGTAAGAGAAAACGATGATAAGAGGGATAAAACGGTATACCTTCCACATCACGCCGTAGTGCGAAATGAGAAAACTACTTCTAAAGTACGTGTAGTTTTCAATGCGTCTAGTAAAAACAATCTAGGAGTGGCGTTGAACGATACTTTGATGATAGGACCTAAACTACAGGCAGATTTACGTCATATATTGTTACGCTGGAGAGTCCACCCAATTGTGCTGGTAGCTGATATCATCAAAATGTATCGTCAGGTCAGAATTGCAGAAGAAGATACGATATTTCAGCGGATAGTATGGCGTGATGACCCTGAAAAAGAAATAAAGGATTTTGAGTTATTGACAGTTACTTTTGGAACGGCATCAGCTCCTTACTTGGCAGTTAGAGCATTGAATCAGGTCAGCGTTGATGAAGGCAAAGAATTCCCTTTAGCTGCACCAAGAGTAGTACAATCATTCTACATGGATGACTTAATGACAGGATGCTGTGACGTCAAGGAAGGAATGGAAGTGTATAAGCAAATTACTGAACTACTATCAAAAGCACGGTTTAAGCTGCAAAAATGGGATAGTAACAATAAGGAATTATTATCTGAAATAAAAAAGAATGAAGATCAACGTGATAAGAAAATAGATAACACTCAGGAAAAGGACAAACTGAACAAAATAAACGACAAACAGTACAACACAAAGGACAAACAGAACAAAACAACGGATAGACAGAACAACACAAAGGTCATACAGGACAACACAAAAGACAAACAGGACAAAACAAAGGTCAAACAGGATAATACAAAGGAAATAGATATAAAAACGGAGAATATAGCTAAAATATTGGGTGTTACCTGGGACCGCAGCGAAGACCATTTCCGGTACTCGGTAAATTTTCCGATGACGATGACGACGACTGCACCTGAAACAAAAAGATCAATCTTATCAATAATAGCAAGGCTGTATGATCCTTTAGGATGGATTTCACCTACCATAATAATAGCAAAAATGTTCATCCAAAAGCTGTGGTTGGCAGGCACGAATTGGGATGAGCCCATATCAGCCGAGCTAAAGCGTGAATGGTTTACTTACCACAGCGATTTGTCGCAACTCACTACTGTCAAAGTCCCACGATGGTTAGGGACGTCGAAGACCGACATAAGCATGGAGCTACATGGATTTTGTGATGCATCTAAATTGGCATACGCAGCTGCGGTCTATGTTAGAGTGGTTGACAGTGCTGGTCGCAGGCAGGTTTCCTTGTTAGCAGCAAGAACAAGAGTGGCCCCGATCAAGCAAGTTAGCATCCCTCGACTTGAACTGTGTGGTGCTGTGCTCTTATCACAACTACTGGTAGAGGTAACAACTGTGCTAGATGTCGATAAAAAGGACATTAGAGCATGGACAGACTCGACGGTTGTGCTCGATTGGCTCAATAGTCATCCCAGCAAGTGGCAGACTTTTGTTGCCAATCGAGTCTCTACGATTCTAACAACCTTAGAGTCTTCGCAATGGAATCACGTGTCGTCAAAGAACAACCCAGCTGATTGTGCCTCCAGAGGTGTCCAGCCAGGAGCACTCGTAGAAAATGAGCTTTGGTTTTCCGGCCCACATTTTCTTAGAGAGCAAACCATCCCATACAAAAGACCAAAAGATATTAAAGTTCACCTTGAAGAAGCCGTGAGGTCACATTTTAATACAATGTCTGAGGACAACATTATTCAACGGTTTTCTACTTTACAACGACTGATTAGAGTAATTGCTTACTGTCGACGATTCTACAAGCGTCATCCAAAACCGACAGATTATTTAATTAAAACGGAAATAGATCAAGCTCTGACATGTTGCATTAAGAAAGTACAGTTAGAAGAGTTTAATGAAGAATACTTACAGTTACAGGCCAAAGGTTGCTTACAATCTAAGAGCAGCAATCTGAAATCACTATGTCCATACCTGGATGACAACGGCGTTATGCGAGTGTGCGGTAGACTACAGAAGTCACAACTAGCTGAACATACCAAACATCCCATAATACTACCTCACTCTTCTCATTTCACAAAGCTTGTTATCTTAGATGCACATAAGAAAACACTACACGGAGGAGCCCAATTAATGGTGAACTATTTAAGAACCACGTACTGGATCATAGGAGTGAAAAATCTTGTCAAACAGCATGTCAGAAAATGTATTACGTGCGTTAGACAAAATGCCAAGGTACAAAACCCATTAATGGGATCTCTTCCTTCCGTGCGCTGCACACCTGCCAGAGCATTCCTGCATAGTGGAGTAGACTATGCAGGCCCCATACAGATTAGGACAACTAAAGGTCGAGGCCATCAATCTCACAAGGGATATATATGTTTATTTATCTGTATGGCCACTCGAGCCATACATTTAGAGGTCGTGAGTGACATGACCACTCAGGCCTTCTTAGCAGCCTTCAGACGGTTTGTGTCTAGACGGGGTTCTTGTGCCCATTTGTGGAGTGATAATGGCCTTACATTTGTCGGTGCTTCTAAAGAACTGCAGCAACTGAATGACATTCAGGAACCTATAGTTGCACATTTGGAAGCAACCGGAACCGAGTGGCATTTTATTCCGCCCCGTGCTCCTAACTTTGGTGGGTTATGGGAAGCCGGAGTAAAATCTACCAAATATCATTTAAAACGGGTCATCGGTGAATCTACTCTCACTTTCGAAGAGATGAGTACTCTTCTAGCCCAAGTGGAAGCCTGTTTAAATTCTCGGCCCATAACCGTGGACAACAGTACAAATCCAAGCGAGCCAATCCCGCTCTCACCAGGTCATTTTCTAATAGGAGGACCACTGATCGCTGTACCCGAGGTCAACAATTATTTAGAGTCCAATGTAAGTACGTTGACAAGATGGCAATTCATCCAAAGGATGTTGCAAAGCTTTTGGCGTCGCTGGTCTCAAGAGTACCTTTCCAACATGATGAATCGGTACAAATGGAACTCTCGAGTACCAGAGCCAAATATTGGTGACATAGTTTTAATAAAAGAGGAGGACCTACCTCCTAGTCGATGGTTGATGGGTCGTATAGTGGAAAAGCATCCAGGTAGTGATAATGTTACCCGTGTGGTCACAATTCGAGTAAAATTGTCAACGATCAAAAGACCTACGACAAAACTATGTATCTTACCAATAAGTGAATAGCGCTGTTAATTTATGTAGTTATTATAAAACACTATATTTTGTTATTATTTTCTATAATTATTAGTATAAAATTATATTTTGTTACAAAATTTAAGTTCAGTCCACCAAGAGCAAATTTGATTCAATATGCCACTTTGGACGGTAATTTTATGAAGGACATTTCGTCACTAATGTCCTTGGTGGGCGGAATGTTCAATGCAAAATGCAATGTTATCACATTAGTTCACCAAAATGAACTAGATGGCGTTGCTTGTCCCTAAAACACGCAGGTAAGTCATTCGCGACTTGTCATGCGATATATTTGAAGGAAAATAAATGCAACCAATCACAGTACAGATACTGAGTTCTTATTTAAATAGACCCAATAGTATCCTGCGTAATATAAGCGCGAGCTAGTTCAAATAGTTCAAACCTGAGTAAGGGTTCGCCTTTACAGTGACCAAAATGCTTACTGTTTTAATGTTGTACTTACAGAACTAAACTGAGGGCCGACGTTGTTGAGTATTTCGAAAATACGTTTTTCTTGGCGTCGGAGACCGTGTTGGCATCGAGTAGGTATATTTTAAAATCCATACAGCGAAAATGTAGTCTTCGAAAGTATACCGTAAATACATTCGAACATATGAAGTCACTGGCCGAGCTGAGATCGGGTATAGGTAGTTTCGAATTTAAGATTTGCGCGGCGTATTTTCAAAACATACCTCCACATAACGCTATTGCAACACAGATAGATTAGAAGCGCAGCGCAATCGTCTTCTAACCTGTCACGGCCATGTCGGGTCACTACTGAAGGTCTGTATGTATGTAAGTTTGTTCACGCATCAAGTAAAAACTACTAAATCGATTGTGATACAATTTTCACTATTGGATAGCTTAGGGTTTGAATTAAAAACTGGAACACTTGGTATCTTAATCTGATGATTAGATGCCGAGCAATCGATAAAAAACTATGTGACGGCTGAACAAATTTTGAACAAATGTACTATATTGTACTTTGTAGGTACTTTTGGTCCTGGAATAACACGTATGACTTACCTTTAGATGAAATGACCACGCGTGCAAAGCCGCGGGTACAGCTATATTAAATAAGTTTTATCTATTTGAAATAATCATAAACATCAGTTTTATAATATAACCAGCAAATTCACCGTGAACCCAAATATTTCACATCATATACAGAAAAAACAAACCAACCAACTTTGTCAAATTAAACTCGCAAGATTTAAATATAAAAGTTATGGTAAAGTTATGCAAAAATATTAACATACACATACACACGTAGCAACACAAAAACGTCGTAGAAACCCTGAATATAAATTGCAATATTCCGAATTACCATCAGCTCAGATATCCCAAATTAGTAACAAGGTGTGATCGGACATAACCTCAGTTTATTTATTTATAAATGTTTATATTTTCCAAATCAAACTAATTTGCAAAATTTTTAATCTATATCTTACAGTATAAAAAAAGCTCAACGAATATATCAAATAGTAATTTAGCGATGACAACGGATTAAACACGTACCACAGAATACCTAATAACACCATGTACCTTACTTTTTTTCCTTTTTTTCTTTTCACATTTTTTGTGTATTCTGGATGCCATGTTAGAAAAGTATGGAGCTGTCAATGAAAACATATCGACAAGGGGCGTCTTCTTGAAAGATTTTACGGTCGTAAACAGAAGATGGCGCTGCTAGTCTCTATGAAACCTAGGTATTCCCAATTAGCACCAGTATACCAAATATGCTTCCTTACCTCTACCTATTATTTTTTATGTAATTGCATACTGATTGCATAAAATAAGAAAAACATATTTTTCTTATTAATTAAAATTTGTTTGTACAATGCACATGGTTCATAAATCAAATCCTATTATAGCAAGTATAATTTCCTGTTACAGAATTAAGAACGCTCTTCGTTACTCTGCGGAAATGAGTGGCATTGCAGCACACACAGAGTGAGCTCGCGGGCTTGGGCTCAAGTCAGGGCAAGAGCTCGTTTTCGTGAATGCATTTTACTTCTAAACCCCATTCATATAGTATTTTATAGTGAAAACACAGGTTTCATTAAAGACATGTTTCATTAAACACATATATAATAATTTTCATGTTTTTATAGCAGTTAACGCCTGCTTAGCGTGAATATATATAATAATTTTCTAATGGAAAAATTTGGGTCACGGACGAGATTCGAACTCGCACACTGTGCCTCAGCGCAGCACATGCCTTTACCAATTCGGCCACCGAGACCTATGCGTCGTCATCCAAATCTTTCCACTAGGTTCTTTCAACCCGTCTTATGGGGATGTTAATTATCTATTGGTAACACATTAAAAACGGCAATAAATTATTAAAGTAAGCGTTTTTTTACATTTGATGAGTTATCCTTCATCATCAGCCTGTATTCCGCACTGCTAGACGTAGGCAGGGCCCGGTCTGGATTACAATGCTCAGCAGCCCGACAACAGCATCCCGAAATATAAGCATTTTTAAAATAACTATTTTAGCTAGTGGCTGTAAATTTTTAGACGAACCAATATATTTTAAAGTCCTGTTTATAATTTTCTGAATGCTGTCTCCTATTAAGCTGCCAAGTAGCATGCAAAATAGGAAAGAAAGAACCAACTATTTTAACCCACCCGAAAGGTAATGTTTTATCACGATTTTAGACTCAAGAATACAAAAAAAATATGGGAGGAAATTTAAATTTCAAAGTTTTTTGTCAAACGTTTTTGAGTTAGGCCTATTTTAAATGATAATGGAATTCGTGACTGAGGACGGTGACGGTGTGAATAAAACGTCCGTATCACCTTTAACTCTTATATTTCTTGTAAGTACAGTTTACCCGCTCGATTGATTCTATGCGCTACAGTCACTTCTTTTGTTTTCATTGATCATCGCAACTAACGCTACAGTCACAATTTTTGTTTTCATCGATCATCGGACCACTCGATAGTGTCGTAAATTTTGCCACTCGATTTTGAACATTATTGACCTCAATAATCATTCAAATCTAAGCGTGTTTATATAATTATTTTGCTTCGAAACCCACAACATAAACACTTGAAATATGTGCCATACCTATTTAGCTCCATAAATCACCAGTTTGTTTATCTAAGCGCTCAATGAAGTGGTCATAAAAACTGTTTGTTTACGCAAAGTCCGCGCGGCCAGATGTGTCGCGTAGACCTTCTTTTTTTTGTGGGTTGACAATCAGATACCTGTGATCTCGGCACGTACCCAATAAATCCCCAGTTTACAGCCAGATGTGTCGCGTCGGCCATTTTTTTTTGGATTATCAGTTGGTCCTGCGGTCTTCAGCGCGTGGACAACTGACAGGAATGCACAAGGTTACATTAGCACGCATCTCTGTCGGGCGGTGAACTAGTGTTGCCCGTTGCGTACGATAGTGATGTGGTAACGAGTAGCGTTTAGTTTTTGTCGCCACAGTGACTATCGCAGATAATTCTTTACGTATTTTTATAGAGATGTATACAGAGGCGTATTTACCCCAGGGCCATAATGGCCCGGGGCAGCAGGCTGCAAGGGGTGGCGGAGTCCGCCCCTCACGCTCATCTTTAGGCGCCTTACATAATCATAATTCGTAAACTATCTTGAATTTTATTGCATTTTGACTTGAATTGACTAGCCAGAAATATATACAAAAAAATAATATTAACTTATAAAATAAATAGGTAGCTAAAAATTTCGCGCTTGCTTCGCTCGCTTTTATTTACAAGTAAATAGAGCGAGCGAAGCGACTCATTATATTAATATAATTCTATATCATGTTAAATGTTTACAATAATACAAATAAGTACTTCAATATTTTCACGAACGCTATGCTCGCGCATAAGATAAACTAGTGACTCGCTCCGATCTTAGCTCTCAATCTGGTGGAAAAAAAATTATGTTTGAAAACTGATGTGATCGAGATGCTTCTTAGCTATAATGGGGGGTGGAAGTCGAGGGTTATTTTTTTTTTATTTGTGCTTGTTATAATAGAATATTTCACTCAAGTGCCAGTGCAGCTCAACAAGGTACAAAGTTTCAACATAATCGGATGAACGATGCGCGACAACTTATTTGTATTACGTCTGGCGCGCTCTTGGCCGGTTTTTGACCTCAGAAATCTTTACGCAAGTGCCAACAGCCACTTTACAACGTTTCAACTCAATCGGATGAAAGATGCGCCAACGCATACGGGTAGAAATCAAAATAAGCGACCGCAACTCATAAGAATGCCAGGTAGATAACGCGTAGTAACGTTACTCACTCATAACAAAATTTTACACATAGGAAAGTAAGGAAGCAATCAGATCTTTATACACGTTTTGAAGCTATTTTATTCAAGAATACTGTGGTATATCAAAACTTACAGATTTCAGGGGATGAGAGGTCTTACTAGACATTTGTTCCCTGAAAAATATCTATTTTATTTTGGTTCATGTACTTTGGAATGTTTTTTGGTTTGGTTAGCGTTTAGCCACTATCTATTAGCATTTTTATTAAAGATTGTGCATCATTTGTTATATTTGAATGAGCTTAATAGTTGATTTCGGGGTCTCGAAGGTTGAAACACACTATGAAACCTTTGTAGTGAAATTACAACTCAACATCAATTTTGATCGACTATTCCAGGGTTAAATAGTAAAAAAGACACTTTCTAGTAGTGTTTCAGTGGTAGCCTGTATATCATTTTAGATATAATTTTGCAATTTTTAAACAATATCAGGGTATTTCAAGTCGAAATATATCAGCAGCCTAAAATTTCAGACACAGTTCAGTGTTCATCCAAAATCCAAGTAAAGAATTTAGGGTTAAGCTGTCATTTAGCCACATGTTCGTTATTTATGTTTTAAAGCTACTGTAATTGTGCACATTTTAAACAATATCAGGGCTCCTCAGGTCGAAATACATCAGTAGCCAAAAAAAAATTGACACAGTTTCGTTGTTATCTTGAAATCAAGTAACAAATGATGCACAAGCTTTAATCAAATTGCTAAAACATGGTAGCTAATTGTCAATCTGACCATAAAACATCCCAAAGTACATGAACCAAAAGAAACTAGATATTTTACAGGAAACAATCTTCTATTAAAACTGAAAGTTTTAACTACCAGTTTATTTTCTGTTAATGTAGTTTCAAAACAAGTATAACGAAAATGTGGCTTAGTGACAGTATAACCCTAAATTCTTTACTTGAATTCAGGATGAACACTGAACCATGTCTGAATTTTTTAAGCTGCTGATATACTCGTATTTCGACCTGAAGAGCCCTGATATTGCTTATAATCTGTACAAATATATCTTAAACAATATACAGGCTACCACTGAAACACTACTTGAACGTGGCTTTTCAACTATTTAACACTGGAATAGTCAATCAAAATTTATCTTGAGTTTTAATTTCACTACTACTGATCCATAGTGTGTTTCGACCTTTGATACCCTGAAATCAACTATTAAACTCATTTAAATATAATAAATGATGCACAAGCTTTAATAAAAATGCTAAAATATGGTGGCTAACCGCCAACCTGACCATAAAACATCCCAAAGTAAATATACCAAAAAACACTAGATATTTTTCAGGGAACAAACGTCTAGCAAGAGCTCTCAGCCCCTGAAAACTGAACGTTTTGATATTTATATATTTTCCTCTTTAAATTTAGTGCATCCGGGAGATATTGAATTGTTAGAATACGAAGATCTGACCGCTTCGTTGAATGGTCATTTTACTCCGAACCGCTCGACATTAGTGGATCGAGCTACATTTTATGCGGCAACAAAACAATCGAACAATCGAAAGTTGTCTGGCAGCGCTATGTAATTTTGGCCCAGCGTTGGATCCATTAATACGTGACCATTTTATACTTGGTTCATGTCCCGAGCGCGACCGTCTTTTTGAGTTGGATGAGGCTGGTTTGACGGTTGCTAAGGCTTTACAAGTGGCCCAACAAGTGAACTGCGCAAAGATAGCGAAAACTGTAGGCAATTTAGGATAGGCAATATATTTAGCTTCCTCGGTTGTGAACTCACAACTATGTTCCGTATAAATAACGACAACAATGAACTAAGATCCCAGTCGAAGCAAGCACAGCCACCTAAACAACAATTTTTGGAACAAAATTGTACAGTTTGTGGTTTAAAGGGTCACTCTTCAAGTAGATGCTGGATTAAAAATTATAAATGTCAAATATGTGGCGAGAAAGGACATCTTAAGAAGGTTTGTAAGAAAAAGGTCACGGTGCCTGTTAAAAATGTCAATAAAGAATCTAAAAATGGACTGGACGATTGTGACAATATGAAGTACCTTTCCATAGCACCGTATTCACTAGATGTCAATGTTAATAATTGTAATTTGAAAATGGAAATTGACTCAGGGGCAGACTATTCATTCTTATCAAAACGCGATAAATTAGATTTTTTTCCTACATGTCCTCTTACTAAGAATAATCTCAAACTATGCTATTATACAGGCTTAAAAGATTATCCATTAGGCTATTTCTTGCAGATATAGAGTTTGAGGGAACTAAGAAACAAATTAAATTTTATGTAGTTGAAAACGGTGGTCCACCTCTACTAGGACGAGATTTATGTAAATTGCATTCTATCTCGAGTAATAGTGACGTGAATATTTTGTTAGACAAATATGCTGACCTTTGGAAGGATGAACTGGGTTTATTTAATAAGTACAAAGTCTCTTTGCAGTGGAAAGCTGATGCCAAACCAAAATTTTGCAAACCTAGGCCTCTACCGTTTGCAATTAAAGATAAGGTTGAATCGGAACTATCAAGATTGGTCGAATTAGGTACCAGTAAGTTTTTCAAAATTTGCCACCTCAATTGTACTGGTAATGAAACCTGATCGATCTGTGAGGATTTGTGGTGATTACTCAGTGACGATTAATCAGTCAATTGAAGTTGATAAAATCCTCTGCCACTCATTAAGGACTTCTTCGATAAGTTACGTAACGGAGAACACTACTCCAAAATTGACCTTAAAATGGCCTATAACCAATTAGAGCTGTCAAAAGACTGTCAAGAGCTAACAACGATCAATACTACAAAGAGACTTTTCAAACACACACGATTAATATTTGGTTTAGCTAATGCGCCTGCAATTGTTCAAAAAATGCTGGAATCTTTGATGGTTGGCATTGATAGAGTGGTTTGTTTCCTGGATGACGTTTGCGTGACAGGTCCAACGAAGGAAATCCATCTACAGCGACTCGAGGAGGTTGCTCAAGATGCAGGTTTGCGGCTACAAAGGGCGAAATGTAAGTTTTTCGAGAAAAGTATAACTTATTTAGGTTATTTGATTGATAAGAACGGACTCCGTATAAATCCTAAGAAGGTTGAAGCAATTGTCACCGTTCCGCCACCGACAAATGTACGGGAGAAAAAGCGATTTTTGAGAATGATAAATTATTATCGAAGGTTCATTCCAAACGCATCCTCTGTGATGGAATCTCTAAAAGAGTTGCTCCGGTCAGATGTTGATTGGAAATGGGGAGTTGAGCAACAACGAGGTTTCGAGGAGGTAAAAAGCGAACTCTCATCAGAACGTGTGTTAGCACATTTTGATCCCAATGCGCGGCTAGTTCTTAGTGTTGATGCGGGCCCAGGAGGCCTTGTTATGGTTTTAATGCAGGGAGATGATGGCAAAGAGATACTAATAGCTTTTGCATCTCGTACGCTATCAGCTAGCGAAAGGAACTATAGTCAGATTCAAAAAGAGGCCACTGCTATAATATTCGGTGTGAAACATTTTCATCAATATTTATATGGACGAGATAAGCCATTTGTGATTAAAACAGATCACAAACCACTTCTGGCTATATTTGGAAAGAAGAATGGAATTTCTGTGACAGCAGCTTCAAGAATGCAAAGTTATGCTGTATTTTTATCGGCGTATAATTACGTTATTATGTATATAACAAGTGAAAATAATTCAGTGGCAGTTTTTTTTCGAGAATGCCACAAAATTGCACTCATCACGTAGGCGATGAAAATGATAGTGAAAGTATATTAAATTTTCTGGACCAAAAATCACTTCCAGTATCTTTTAAAGACATTAAAAACGCAACAACTTCCGATCGAAGTTTACAGACTGTAATGAAATACGTTCAACATGGCTGGCCACGGAAGATAAATTGTTTCTCTATACAACCATTTTTTAGATGCAAAGCAGACTTCAATATAGAAGATGGACTCCTGCTACAGGGTCACAGAGTGGTAATCCCTCAGTCATTCAGAAGTAGTCTTCTGTTCGAGTTACATAAGGGTCATTTTGGCATTGTGAAAACTAAGAGCATAGCTCGTGGAAAAATGTGGTGGCCAGGTATTGTATATAAAGATATCGAACGTACAGTGGGGGCCTGTGGAATGTGCAGTGCTAAGAGAGCAGCACCGTCACAAGCCACGCCCACACCATGGCTGCGTCCAGACGCTTCCTGGGACCGAATTCATATCGATTACATGTCTATAGCTCAAAGAACGTATTTGGTTGTTATAGATGCGTTTAGTAAATGGTTAGAATGCTTAGAAATGCGCGCGGGCACATCGGCATACAGTGAAATAAAACCACTTTTCTTAAGATTTGGTATTCCGAAGGTCATCGTTTCAGATAACGATGTTAAAATTAAAACTTTAGTATTCGCAGAGTTCTGTCGTCATGCTGGCATTCAACATATTGTTACCTCGCCTATTTATCATCCGGCGACGAACGGACAAGCCGAAAACTCGGTGAAATGCTGCAAAAAGATGCTGAAATGTCAATCTTATCTTTTAAATGATGTGAATCTTATCGCTGAATGCATCAGTGAATTCTGTTAATGAGAAAATGCTTGGTTTCCTGTTTGAATATCGAAACATTCCTCACTGCTCCACAGGTTCATCACCAGCGCAATTGATGTTAGGTAGAAAGTTGCGGTCAAGATTAGATGTGTTACAGCCGCCACGCAAATCTAACTCGTCCCTTCAAATTTCAGCACATACATGTAGAAAGTTTAACGTAGCTGAAAAAGTTTGGGTGCAATGTTTCTTAGCTAGGAAACCTAGTTGGGTTTTAGGAACTGTCACTGAAAAGCTAGGTAACAGGCTCTATTTAGTGCATGTACAAACGCATAATGTTATTTGTAAACGTCACATAGATCAAATAATGCATAACACAGGTGGTGCCCCTAAATAAGCAGATTCATCAGTGTCCACTACACATAGTTCAGTTGTCGGACAAACAAGATTTCCAAATTTGAAATTTTTTCACCGCCAGCACCAGAAGTGGCAGTGTCCACTACAGATATTTCAGTTGTTGGGCAAACAAGATTTCCAAATTTGAACATTTTTCCACCGCCAGCACCAGAAGTGATTGCTCCAACCGTTTCTTTATCTGCCCCATCGTTAGACACGTCTTAATCTCAACCCTATAATTTGAAACCACGTTGTGTAATTAATTATAAGGAATAAGGTTTATTAGTGTGTTATATCTTGTCCCTATATTATTTTTAATTATTGTTTGAAAAATGCTATTTGTTTTTTTTTTATTGAGGAGGGAGAAAAAGTTATGTTATTTAATTTAAAGTAAGTACTTACTAAATTAATTAATATATAAACTTAATTGTTTTATGATTTTAATTGATTTGATAAGTTTAAAAATAAGAAAGAAGGAAATGTATGGTAGGTATAAAAAATCTTTGTTCAGGTTTAGTTTTGATAGAAGATTTTAGGTTGTCTTTGTGTGGTTGTCAAAATGGTGAAATAAAAAGGATGATATTATTTTCACACAGCTTGTTTACTTTCCCTAGAATACACAGCAAAGACTTTTTTCTCATTGTTTATATTTATATATCACCAGTCATTAACCCCAGTCATTTTTGACATTTTCAGTCATATTTGACATTGCCTGTAATTTTTGTCAGCAGCAGTCATTTTTAACATTGACTGTAATTTTGTAATTTTTAACATTGCTTGTAATTTGTGACATCATCTGTTAATACTGGATGTTTTGATATTTGACAGCTTTCATCCAAAACGAAGATATCGATGAAATAATATATCACTTATGTGAAGAAACTACTAGTCTAGGATCAATAGTTTCCAAGTTATAGCGCTTTTATGTTTGATAGTTGTCATCCAAAATGAAGATATCAACGAGATCTATCACGTCTTTAAAGAAACTTTTAGTCTAGGATCCATAGTTTTCCAGTTATAGCCCTTTTAAGTTAGACAGCTGTCATCTAAAATAATCATCTAATATAATGATATCAATGAAATCTACCACTTTTGTAAAGAAACTAGTAGTCTAGGAACAATAGTTACAGAGTAATAGGCCTTTTAAGTTTGATATCTGTCATCCAAAACGAAGATATCGATGAGACCTATCACTTTTGTAAAGAAACTACTAGTCTAGGATCAATAGTTTTAGTGTATAGCCCTATTAAGTTTGACAGCTTTCATCCAAAGACGATCCAAAGTGAAGATAACGACGAGATCTATTACTTCTGTAATTCAAAGAGTATATAAATATTACGTAAGAAGTGACGGGACTGACGTATATTGGAACGGATTTTGTGAATTTTTAAAACGTGCGCTGAGAATAAGTGCAACATAACAAAACTAATGACCATAGGTAATAACACTCTATATCGAGCATGTTAGCCAATATGACAAACAGAAAAGGATGTCTGCAAACATAGCACATTTTTATCGATATCGATATTTTGAGAAAAAAAAAACGTATTAGGACTATTTTAATTTATATGGGGTTTATAATAATAATATGTTTTTCTAAGCATGTGGTTTTTATTACACACAAAAATAATACATTATATAGTACACAAACAATTTGTGTCTCTTTCCCTTAAAATAATGTCTAATCTTCCTTACTCCTTACTTAATATTACAAACTAGCAGTTTAATAGCAGTTAAGGAGTAGTATTTTTTTTAAATTGGGTTGTTTCTTTTTGTAGTTGGTGTTTCGAAAATGTTTGCTACAGAAATATTTAATTCATGCAGCTTTTCGATCGGTATGTATGTCAAGTCCTCTTTATCGGTGACTTGTATCCAGTTTTTGCACCTGAAAATAAGAATTTTAATGAAAATTAGAAGATTAAGCAGTTTTAGGCTACGCGACATTAGGTATTCTAAATTTATACTTTTACTACGTTTACTATTATATAGCGTGGAATGCAGAAGGACTTAGAATAAGATTAGGAACCAAATGTCGAATAACGGGTTAGAAAATTAATCGATAAAACCGGCACCGCACTAGTGCTAGCAAGGCTATGTTATCTTGTTGAATATTATGAAAGAAAAATGTTTATTTTCTTGTACCTAATAGATTACCGAATAGATTTACCACTTACCTATCTTTATTCAGTGGAAATTTAGCCATAAATGTTCGTTTCTGACCCATCGCTCTAACAGATCGCAAACCACAAATTTCGCAAGTTTTATAGCTCATTGCATAGAAAACTTTTAAACTCAATCACACTATTATTTATTTAATGTAGAAACAAACACCTTGAAAGCACTAAATACATCAACAGACGGTATATAACACAAAAGCAACTTGCCTAATAATTTTGTAAATAAAGTTAAACCACAGAACACATATTCATAGCGAAGGCGTGCAAGGTCATGCAAATAGTGAAGTAGAAAAGATAGCCGTCTTAGAAATTAGCTCACGTTTGATACAACAGTTATGAACAGATTTTTATTCAGCTGTTTCGCCTGACTGCTGTAAATAAGTACTTATTTAAAAAAAAAAACGTTCAAAATCAAACTTTCGTTTTTCTATAGAGCCCCCAAAGGTCTATATATATAGTTCTAAAAATATATTTTTGTTTTTCCCGATATCCCCACTGGTGGAGACTGTCTGCTGACGATTTCGGGAATAATCCCCACGTTACAAATTTCCATAAATTTGCAATGCCTCGATCCATTTATTTTTCTTATCTTCGTTAACAGGAAATCTGTAACACAAAAAAATTAACAAGGTGGAAATGAGTTGAAACATATGAACGTCACGTAATGAAATAAATAGTGAAAATCCTGAAATTTAAATTGAATGGGCACACTACTGATAATTATATGCTAACAACTGTGTGAAAGGGACACAGCGACTGAAAAGTAAGTCTCTTTCAAGACCGTTTATTCTTACAATTGAATTAAAAAAGAACGTTATAAAGTTGTAGTGAGGTTCAAATTCACTTTTCCTCAAGTGACGAATGATCCTTCCGGTTACATTAGTGTACAAATTCCATGAATCGACTAGATTCTGCCATGCATAGGGGGTCGTTTTTTATTTGGTTTGGATAGTGACAAAAGTTGCTAATGCGTTGAAAAAGTTCAAAGCGTACGGCTTTTTATAAATGTACATTTCGAAACTGCACTCAACCCCATCTCATCATTTCGACTTAGGGTGTATTGTATACTATGGGGCCGTTCGTTTTGATGCAAATATCTAAAATAACTGTTAAAAACGCTAAATATGATTACATTTTGCGTTCGCTTTGGACATTTGTGGGTAAAATTAGCGTTCTGAACGTTTTCGATCACCGTTCGTTTCGCATGTTTCGATGACATGTTGACATAGGAAAATTGACTTTATTCCGTCAACGATACGGTCGTTTTTCAATCGGTTTGGAAAGGATAGTGTAGTGTCAAAAGTTGCAAAAATTACAAAAGTGTTGAAAATGTTCAAAGAGAACGGCTTATTAAAAATTTACATTTCGATTGTGCCCACAGCGCCATCTCATCATCACGAACGCAGGCAGGGCAGGTACAAATAAACGTCATACGTCAAGTCAAGCAAGCAAGCAAGCAAGCAGGACTCAAGAGTCAAGAAAGACGTCAAGTCAAATTGTCTTGGAATGATATTGAAGGGATCGGCCAGGATCGGCTTTTTCTTTCTTCGTGTTTTTTTTAACTTTCTACTTCGTACACTTATTTATGAGGCCATCGAAATAATTATAAAACCGGCTTCTCATTCCGCGACGGAAATAAATCGTCTTGTTCTTCCGGCTCTGGGCTCGCGTCTGCGAAAATCGGACCTGGCTGATCATGTTTCAAAATGCAGTAATCAAAATAAGATGTAGGTAAATAATAAAATAAGTGGACGGATAGCCCGTATCTCACATCTGTGAGCTCTGACGGACTGTGTCAAGTGGATCGTTCGCCAACTGCGGGCACTATGTGTATTATTATGGATTAGTGGGATCATCGGACTATTAGGACTCGGTGGCGTGAGAATGTCGGTCCAGGAGGAGCGCCTGTCGCGGCCCAGCTCGCTTGTGCTGGAGGCGCCGATGCCGCAACGTGAGCCGCTGCTTTTCGACGTACAGCTCATCGGTGCACCGCCTGAGGTCGAGCAGCTCGTCAACAACATCAAACAAGTCGCCGAGGACTTTCTCTACCACTGGAAAACATTCCCTATTGGTGAGAACTACTAGTTCTTTTTAATATTGTATATGAAATGAATTTATATTTCACAATATAGCACAAAATATAATACAAACACAATATAGCTCAATATAGCTGTACATAGATAGTGTAGGTGTAATAACCGGACTGAGGCGCAGTGCATCCTTTGCTTGTTGTAAACTGTTTTATGGCAACCGGCGTGAAGCGCGGTGCGTCCCTCGCGCAACGTAAGTACTTTATACTCACATAAATGCAAAGTTCAGCTTAGGCTTCACAAGTTATAATTGTCTTTGCCTGGTAGGTCTGAGATTAACCTTTTTGACATGATCTTTAGAATAGTCATTTTCTAAAAAACTTGGAAATATTGGGGAATTTTCCATTGTTCAGAAACATTTAAATGTTATTGAAGAACTATAGTCTTAACAAAGCAAAGAGGTCTATAAATAATTGGTATTATAGACTCAGCAATGCTGAGCAATGCTCCCACTCCCAACACTCGAGGACTTATTATAGACATGATTTGTTGCTTAGTGGTCTAATTAATTCAGGCTGGATAGATGTTTGAGCTGTTAATACTCCATTATTAGCGTGGGGCTGGTATCCCTCTATCCCTCTATCCTAGGGTTGCACCCTTAAAGTAATATAAATTATGAAATAGAATGGAAATTTGTCTCTGGTATGGGCTCTCGCCAGAACTCTCGCGAGGTTGCCCCTGATCGTTGCTTCCTCCACTCGACCTACACTCTGCTACAGATGTCACTGGCTTGCTGCGCTCGCCACCTCCCCCCTTCGCTCCACTCTGGCTTCACGGGCTAGCTCCACTCAGGATCTCCTATGCGAGCTTTTGGCTCCGCCCTTTTTATATATACACTCTAGGGGTACAGACCAGGTGGCGTTGGGGTGCTCTGTCGGTTCTGTGACTCATGTCGAACATAACCTACTCATGTTGGGGTGCTCTGTGTCGGTTCTGTGAAAATCACGTAATCACTGTCACTTATAAGCCAAAACTGTCAAAAAAGCGACATTACTTTCACTTTCAATGTCAATAAACTGTCAAAGTCGTGAAACGTACTGTCTACAAGCGATTCTAAAGTGATTTTTGTATTTTCATAGTGTGCTATTTATGTTTTTTTTTTTTTTTCTTAAAAACTATTGTTTGTCGCAATACGCCATATCAGACTCAGGCTCCCTATGTGTAGGCCTACCTTAGAAAAAAAAACAGCCTTGTAGCTACTTGTAATTTTTAGAAAGTTCAAGTTTTATTTTTGGTTTTCATAATAAGTGTAAATAAAGACTGATTACACATAAAACATTTTTACTACTATTTCTACTCCAGTAAAGAAAAATTAATATTAGTTTAGGGCGCTCTAGTGCCCCAAGCGTTTATTAGGTGCGCTTGTAATAGAGTGTTAAGAGAGAAATAGTGGCAAGCATGAAAAAATGCATTGTAAGAATGCTGTAATTGTTTGTGTAGAATGCTTGCAACAGAATGTACTTATTTAATTTCTGAACAATGATGCTATTGCATTTTCTCCTTTTGGAATGCATTAACAACTTCACTTGTTTTCTCAAATTGCTACATTAGGCGCGTTCCACTTATAGCAAAATGCTAG
The DNA here is from genome assembly GCA_946251855.1 of Alsophila aescularia. NCBI lineage: Eukaryota > Metazoa > Arthropoda > Insecta > Lepidoptera > Geometridae > Alsophila > Alsophila aescularia. Next base: position 3,408,910 of record OX276379.1, on the reverse strand, counting down.
CAATGTTAACTAGCTTCGGAAACTAGCATTGTTAGACCCATGTTGTTTTGTGAGTTCGAAATGCTACTTTTTGACAAGTGTCAAAATTTAGCAGCATCTAATTTTAAATAAAAAAAACATTATATTGATTGGTTTTGCGGTATAAGTGTAAGTTTTTCGATAATTATTTTCATTTCCTAGTTTTAAATTACTTGGAATGAGGGAATGGTTGGAAGTGACATTTCTTTTAGCAGCAACACGTTTCACTTGTAGATGTCAACCGTGCTAACATTGCTGGTTTTTCGTAAGAGAAACTTTGAGCGCTCGTCATTCATTTTAACACAAATGGTATAACATTTATATGTGGAACGTGGCAATTGTGGAGCAATTTCATGACCTATTAAAATATCTTCCATGTCTATCTATCTATACTTCTATATTAAAGCAGTAAGTAACGAAAAGTCTGTACAATGGTTTCGGAATTATTGGTTTAGGAGACTTAAAATTAGCTACTGAACAAGAACATATCATTTTTGATAATGGCATCTACTGTCTGTCTATTCGCACATCAGGTTAAAAATATAAGTTCAAGACCTAAAACCCGACTATGGTCTTAGTCAAGTCTTAGTGGACTGAACAGTCACAAACAAGAACATTCAAACAGTTTAGAAATTTAAAACTTTACTGGCAGAGGAATGCGCTTTACCGACTTGGTTCAATACTGATTTTATATCGCACTCCTACGGCCCTAAAGTTGTAAATTTCAGAAATGTTTGAATAATTTTGATTGTGATTAGACCAGCTGGGTTTTAATTTTTAAAATGTTATTTTTATTCAAATTATTTTGGGTTTATCCTCACCAATATATGTAAGTGAAACCTTGTCTGTTTGTTTGGGGAGCTCTCACGCGATAACGGCTGGACGGATTTTGATGAAATTTCGAATGGAGATACCTAGCTTATACCCTGGAATAAAACATAAGATACCTTTTATCCCAGAAAATGGTAAATTTCCACGGTAAAACTGGAAAATATTGATTACTCGCTGTAAATGTTGATTAGTTGCCATGGAAACGAAATAGTAACAAGTCTGTCAAAAAACATCCAGAGAAACAGTACTATACTTTTGCATTGGTTTTTAATATCCTAGATGAACATAGGATTAATTTTTTCGCGATAAACTGTAGTCCGCGCGGACGCAGTCGCGGGCGAAAGCTAGTATAAAATATATTTTCAAAATGTTCTAATTACGAGTAAGTCCTTTCATTTGATATCAAACAAGGCAAAAAAGAAAAAAATAACTATCTTTATATTATGTCTTCTAGAGGGTGCCATATTCAATTTAATGTGACGTCACATAGCCTATAACCAGCGGACGACGAAGACGCTTCCAACCCCGATACCTCATTTGTCATATTATGATGAGTAGTTTAGAAGTTATGAGGGAACAGCTGAACATACATACATACCCACCCATACATACTGACATAGTTTATAAGACGGTTGAAAATTATGGATACTATTTGTCGAGAAAAAAATAAAGGGATCCTGCGGGATATGGGTCCAAATTCTGTACATGAAAGATCTTTTTTCAAATCCACATCCACTCGGGTTTGCCAGTGAGCTATGGAGCACAATATTGTAGATGTGAAGTAGACAGATAGTTTCCAGAACCCATTAATGCGCTCTAAAATGTTTGCGTTTTAGAGCGCAAATCGTGGACGTGACTTGGAAAGCGGCCATGCTAAAGCGGGACTGGGTTACGTCTGTCGCATGCCACCAGAACTTTGGATTAAAACAACATCTGAATCTTGACTTTGACAAAACCACGTTGCGGCAGACCGAGAAGATGGCGGTTTGAGTCCCACTTTAAAGAGGGTCATCCATTGCATAAGATCGCGATATGTGGAATGAGGGTAGGGAGGACTTTTCATTATCAGAATTTGCACAAAACGCAGCCTTTTAAGCCTTCATAGCCACAGCGCCACAATACGCGCCCCTACAGGTTTGCACGCAGCGTACGTGCATGAAGTTTAAATACTCGCCCCTACAGGTTTGCACGCAGCGTACGTGCATGAAGTTTAAATACTCGCCCCTACAGGTTTGCACGCAGCGTACGTGCATGAAGTTTAAAATGTCGGATGAGGCTCCGGCTTATGGACAAACGAAGGGAGCAACAGCAAGCCACACAATTAGAAAAAAGGGATCTCAATAAAAAAACAGTAAGCTGGTGCGTCGTGACCTCCGATGAAGTCCGATGCTCAAATACTCGCCTGATAGAAAAGGCAGTTGCGCAAAATCTGGGGTCAAAAATCTGCGCTCAGCAATTGACTAGATCCCATCTGTCGAAGCTCAAGACCAATAATAGCACAACCGTCGTCTCTAAGCCGGAGATCCTTTCTGAGATCGAAAACTTCTAAAGCCGATTGTACGACTCGCATGCTTTTAAACCCGAACCCAGTACAGAGGATTCCCGCGCAATACTGATCTGCCACTACACTGACAAACTGACTGAGTTCAGCTTGGATGAAATCTCGTCCAGAGAGAGTCGTCGTGTAGATGGCGCTAAAACAGCTCAAGAATGGATAGGCCCCCGGTGAATAGTATAACTGCAGAGCTCTTGAAAGCAGGGGGAAACCCGTACTTTGGGACAATAAGGGGTTATTTAGCACCGTTCTTAACAGTGGGAGAAACTGAAACCGAAACTATTCACTAATGCCTTGTAAAATTTGTTTAAGACGCTGGATTAGAAAGAAATGGGTATTACGAGTAATATCAATGGCGAGAACATCTCACACTTACCATTTGCCGATGATATCGACCAAATGGCGGAGTCGAGACTTTCAAAGTTTGCTGACTAATCTAGATGATACCTCTCGACCCATCGGTCTCGGAATAAGACCAATACAAGACCAAGATAGATAAGACCAAGATCATGTTTTACGATCTTGTTGACCCGGAACCGATTGCAGTCAATGGTGTACCTCTTGAAGTTGTCCAACAATATGTTTATCTTGGGAAAATATTGCAATTAGGTAAGAACAACTTTGAAAAGGAAGCCAGCAGAAGAATTCAGGTTGGTTGGGCAACTTTCGGCAAGCTTCGTCAAGTCTTCTCGTCGCCCATACCACAGTGCCTGAAGACAAAAGTCTTCAATCAAAGTGTCCTACCAGTCATGACCTACGTAGCCAAACCGTGGACACTCACGGTCAAACTAGTCCACAAATTTAAGTTGCTAATTTTACAAATATAAGAGAGCTATGCTAGGAGTTTCTCTGAAGGACAAGATTCGCAATGAAAATATCCGACGGAGAACCAAGGTAAACGACTGCAAGCTAAAGTGGCAGTGGGCTGGTCACATTTACCGAAGAAACGATATCTGTGGGGGTAGACGATTTCTCGAGTGGAGACCACCTTGTGGCGACCTGCGGAAAGCGGCCGGAAGAAAACGGATGAGGAGAGCTGAAGAGTGAGCTCAGTGGCATGCATTAGGAGAGGCCTATGTCCTGCAGTGGATAGACATAGGCTGATGATAGGTGATAATGATAAGTTTGCAAATTACCGCAAGGTAATTTGAGGTAAAATATTAGCCAAAAATACACAGCATTGTCCAATACTACCGCGAGATTCAGGATACGAAACTCTCCCTCTATCATACACAGCAACATAAATACACAGCATTGTCCAATACTACCGCGAGATTCAGGATACGAAACTCTCCCTCTATCATACACAGCAACATAAATACACAGCATTGTCCAATACTACCGCGAGATTCAGGATTCGAAACTCTCCCGCTATCATCCACAGCAACATAAATACACAGCATTGTCCAATACTACCGCGAGATTCAGGATACGAAACTCTCCCTCTATCATACACAGCAACATAAATACACAGCATTGTCCAATACTACCGCGAGATTCAGGATTCGAAACTCTCCCGCTATCATCCACAGCAACATAAATACACAACATTGTCCAATACTACCGCGAGATTCAGGATTCGAAACTCTCCCTCTATCATCCACAGCAACATAAATACACAGCATTGTCCAATACTACCGCGAGATTCAGGATTCGAAACTCTCCCTCTATCATCCACAGCAACATAAATACACAGCATTGTCCAATACTACCGCGAGATTCAGGATTCGAAACTCTCCCTCTATCATCCACAGCAACATAAACACGGCTCGGGGAGCTTGCTCAACTGGAATTTGAAAATCTTGTCATTCCATCCCAATACATAAAACGAAAAAAAAAAACACCTACAAAACCACGCATACAAACTCATTCAAACTCGTCGTGGTCAAATGGCGGCGGCGGCGGCGGCGCGCCGATACACCACGGGGCGGCGCCGCCGGCGCGGCGCCCATGTCTATGTTAGATAGAAACTGGTGTAATTGGTATCTCAATCCGGAGAGTAAGAAGCCGAGCAATTGATAAAATTATTTTTGACGGCTGAAGAAATTTTGATCAAATGTTGGTATATTAGTCTTGGAAAGCACATTATGGTACTTTGAACTTAAAGAAAAGACCACGCGTGCGAAGCCGCGGGTACGGCTAGTATAAAAATAAAGTGATTAACGACAAAACTAATGTCATTGTAAAAAAGCGTGGGGTGCTTTGTACAACATTCTTACACTAACTGTTTAATTTGATATAGAAATTAGTAACATAAATAAATAAATGAAAATACAATAATTAATATCGAGTACCCCACGCTTCTTTATTACAATTGCCTAGTAGATACCTATTCACTCTTGACTTGAACACACCGGGGATATAATTTACCGGAAACACTGACGAGGGCAGGGCATTCCACTCCTTATTGTCTTATTGAAATTTATTTATTACAATGGTATTAAAGCGTGTTTTTTAAGTATAATTTATGTAATACTATGTTTGTATTGATGATAAAATATAATGATTTGTTCCCAGTGCTGCCCCCGTCGCGCTTCACAGGCCCCGGCAGCAGACTGTCCGACATCATCGTCCCGCCGCCGTGCGACGAGCTCGACGCAGCCGCGCTCGACGCCGGCCCGGAGCCCGAGCCGCTGTCCCCCAAGCAACTGCAGTCCATCCGGGAGAAAGGGTAACTAGAATAATCCCACTATTATCCAGATCAAAAACTTTTCTACACTTGCCATTTTATTTATACTGAATGACATCTATTTTACCATGTTTTGGTTAAGTCACTTTCTTTTCTGTCTGTCGTTCCGGGTGGGATCTTGCAACTCAAATTTCGATCACTTCCCGATAAGCTATCCGGCTGAAAATTTCAGGGAAGCTCACAACTCGGAGACAAAGCATTTAAAAAAAGAATGTCTTTAGATTCGTACTTTAATTGATTTAAAAGGGAAAACTTAGGTATTTTAAATGTGATTTAAAAGGGAAAACTTAGGTATTTTAAATGTGATTTAAAAGGGAAAACTTAGATATTTGGAATGTGATTTAAAAGGGAAAACTTAGGTATTTGGAATGTGATTTAAAAGGGAAAACTTAGATATTTGGAATGTGATTTAAAAGGGAAAACTTAGGTATTTTAAATGTGATTTAAAAGGGAAAACTTAGGTATTTTAAATGTGATTTAAAAGGGAAAACTTAGATATTTGGAATGTGATTTAAAAGGGAAAACTTAGGTATTTTAAATGTGATTTAAAAGGGAAAACTTAGATATTTGGAATGTGATTTAAAAGGGAAAACTTAGGTATTTTAAATGTGATTTAAAAGGGAAAACTTAGATATTTGGAATGTGATTTAAAAGGGAAAACTTAGGTATTTTAAATGTGATTTAAAAGGGAAAACTTAGATATTTGGAATGTGATTTAAAAGGGAAAACTTAGATATTTGGAATGTGATTTAAAAGGGAAAACTTAGGTATTTGGCATGTGATTTAAAAGGGAAACTTAGATATTTGGCGTGTGATTTAAAAGGGAAAACTTAGGTATTTTAAATGTGATCTAAATCGGCAACAATCTGTGTGCGTCTAAATAGTAGATTAATGAATGAGGGGACAAAATCCGCACCACATCACTCGACAATGATTCGCAGTGACGGGATTTTGGATTTTTGGTGGCCCTGTGACAGAATAGCAGACTGGGTGCAAATAGCGATTACCTGCCACCTGCTCCTTGTGGCGTTATATGGGAGAGGCCACAGACAGTGATCGTCTTCTGGAAGATGAGCAGTTTTTCTCGTTTTATACATGAATATTTATTGCACACACAACGTGTGACTGAATAGCCTTACAAGTACGCAGTAGGTTTGTTTCGATCAAGCATGTAAATTCGTTTACGAGTGCAATGGTTTAATAAAACGTATTTTAAATTTCTACACAAAAGTAAAAAAAAAAATTTTTCATCAACCCTAAATGTTTGTTTACTATTCTATCACGTCGCACAAAAAAGTAGGTACATACATGTTGCTCCTTCGGCGGGTTCAGGTTGCTAGGCCTCTCCTCGCTTGCGCGCTGGTGGAAATAACCCCGTTTAGTGGAGATCGATCGCCAGTCCGAGCAAATGTGGGGAGAGCCAGCAGATTGTCTCTGCACGCACATAGTTCGAGTAAGCAGTGTTATTTATAGCTGATGATAACACTGAAGGCTTAGGAAACGACATTGTTATGTAACACTTGAAACTGAGCGCAAATTTAACACTTTTACTTATTTTTAACCCCCGAACAAAGACGGGTGTTATAAGTTTAAGGTGTGGATCTCAGTGTTTGTGTGTCTGTCTGTGGCATCGTAGCTCCCAAACGAATGGACCGATTTTGATGCGGTTTTTTCTGTTTGAAAGCTGATGTGTTCGAAATGGTTTTTAGATATATGGGAGATGGGAAGGGGGTAGGTGAGAATCCATACGAATGCTTCTAAACTAATGGACCGATTTAACTGCGATTTTTTGTTTGAAAGCAGGGGTAAAGGAGATGGGTCTTAGCTATAATGGGAGGAAGAAGGGAAGGAGGGGATGAGAATCGTAGCTTCCAAACGAATGGACCGATCTTGATCTTTTTTTTTTATGTTTGAAAACTGAGATGCTTCTTAGCTATAATGGGCGTCGGGAGTAATTTTTTTTTTAATTTGGGCTGGTTTTTCACTTCCTACAAATTAATAATGAACATTCGTAGTTGACTCTGACGTTCAGATTGTCACTGTGACCTCTACTAACATGCGACTGACCACTGCGCAGTATGCTTCGATACGCGAGGTCTGTTGACAAGTACAAGGACAGTATGTAAAAGGTTTTGAGCCTAAATGAAAGCTATTAACATTTTCTAGAATGCGGAAAAGTGTATAGAATAAAAGTTGTTACATAACAAAGGCGACTCATGGCTATAGAAATGAGCAATATGGGCATGTAGCCAAACTTTATAAAGGCTGCGTGTGGCCAAATACAACTAGAGCAGCAACAAATGTTGGCCATATTATATTCGCAAGCACTTACGTATGTATTTTGATGAAATAAGATAATCTCTTGCCTTTACGTAATTTTCATAATATAAGTGCGTTTTTTTCTCTTTTTAGTAGGATTTATGAGAAGCAGCAAAAAATCCAGAGGTTTCTATAGTGTATTTTCAGGAAAAAATACTTCCGTAGTCCGGTCAACTACTATGGAAAAAGATACCGTAGTACCGTTGACCGGACAACTGAACCGTGCTACGGGCAAAGAGTGGTATTTTCCTTTAATATATTATTACAGACTAACTGAACAAATAAAAACACAATAATATTTATCAAACCAAAGCGCTGTGTTACGAGTTGCGACACCCAAATTACCGGAATGCGCGATCGGTGTTCATCGATTCGTATCTTGCAACGGATGCCACATGATACTTTCAGCACTATACAAAGTATTTACTATAGGTCCTATGGGGCACTTATCAATAGTAGAGGAGCCTAACAGGGGATTTAGGGATTTACTCATAACATAAGAGGGGATACCTTGCACCCTGTTGAATACCTCCACCACATACAGCCAGCCGATCAGAATAGTAAAAACAAAACCGATGGAAATTCAAGAGGGCGTCAGATGGTGGGTAAATTACATGCTGAAAAGTGTGCATTTCAATAACCTGTCGATTTGAGCGTGACTAAGGAGACAAGGGACAGTGAGGGTCAAAAACTTGCAAAAAAAAAAAGAAGCGTTCCCACGACATTCTCGAGTGCGGTAGTTTTTATTTTGAATGAAATAATTCATGGATGACGGGAAAAATATAATCTGCCAATTTCCACATGCCGAAGAAACAAAAATCTATATCTATCTATACTCATAATAAAATTGTAACGGGTCCAACTCTGTACATTGAAGATATTTTGATTTTTATTTTGGTTGGTACTCTTTATTCGATACTGAAACCAAAACTGTTTTTTTTTCATTTTTGTCTGTCTGTTTGTATCTTGGCTAGGCATCACGCAGAAACTACTGAATGAATTTAAATGAAACTTGGTATGGTTTGAGTTCATACTATGAGGTAGGACATAGGATACTTTTCATCTCGAAAAATTTAAGGGTTCCCGCAGGATAGGGGTTAAAACTTATTTAAAATAACACTTATCACGCTGAAACTACTGGACGGATTTTGTTGCAACTTGGCACAGTCATAGTTGAAGGCTGTACAAAGAAGATAAAAAGCATTTTTTCTATTGGGTACTTATAAGAGCTATTGAACAAGAATATAACATTTTTTTTAATCGTGTCTTTCTGTCTGTTTGTATGTTTGTTTGTTGACGCATCACGTAAAAACTACTGGACAGATTGCGATGCGGTTTTCATTGTTGGATAGCTTAGGGTTTGGCCTAAAAACTGGTGTACTTGGTATCTCAATCCGATGAGTAGAAGCCGAGCAATCGATACTCTCGACGGCAGAAGGAATTTTGATCAAATGTTATGTTGTTATTTTAGGTCCTGGAATAGCACATAATATAGTACTTTTAACCTAGAGATGTAACCACGTATGCGAAGCCGCGGGCATCAGCTAGTCGTTATTATTAACGACTAGCTGATGCCCGCTCACTACTGAATGAATTTAAATGAAACTTGCTATGATGTTTTCACGCTCTTTACTTTATAGTAAAGAGCGTGAAGCTGCATTGAAGCATGTATTCGCCACTCCACGACTCTCTTTCCCTTTCACTCTTTCTCTATCTCTCACTCTCTCGTATCGTTCTCAACTATAACCAAACTTCACGCCTAGTAAGTTCCATAATTATTATTGATAAGCAACCATAGAAAAATATATATTTTGTGACAAAAACGTGAACAACCGACTTCAAACGCTCGTACTTTGCAAACGCTGTTACCAAATTTTTCTTATTATTGGAACTGGTTAAAAACTACTGAACCGATTTTGATAAAATTTCTATGTGACCAATCTGAAAGTATATCATTGCAAACAAAAAAATATTTTTCGAAATCGGTTCACAAATCACGGAGTTCTGAGATAGCAAACATTTAAAAAAAAACATACGGGTCAAATTGAGAACCTCCTCCTTTTTGGAAGTCGGTTAAAAAACAATATTTCATGGACGCTGTTTATTCTTTACAGTAAGGCGACGTGTTCTTGCTCCGATGTTTTTATCCAGCCCGCAGGTTATGTAACGAAGATTATTCAGTTTTGTCTTGACATTCCTACCGAAAGCATAAACTACGTGCGCTGTTAGACAGGGCGCATACATACGTTTTCCGTATGCGGTTCCCTAATCAGGAATTCCAATTCGGAATTCCGTGAGCCTAGCGCAGACGTTCGATTTTTTGAATTAGGAATATATACTGCCAGTACGTTCAGTGGTGGCTGTGTGAACGCATGGCGATGAAGAACGACGATTTAATTGCGATTGCATTTCTATCAATGAAGAAGAAAAAGACGGCCGGAGCATTCCACTCCTTTGCAGTTCTTATAATGAATGAAGAAGCGTAACGTTTCGTTCTTGTGCGAGGTATTTCAACCATAAAAGGATGGCGTGTTGCCGATCGTCTAGTCGTACGGTGATGGAAAGGTGATGGGGGAATCAGATCTAAAGCTTGTTTGCCACCTTTTAGTTTAGATCGCAGTTGGGTTTTTTGTTTTTATAATAATTTAATTTTATTGACTATCCACTTGCACAAACGTCATAGTCAAGTGTAAACAAAGGAAATGGCCTCTCGTCCCTTCAAATTCATTAACTTCAATTAGAGCTTCCATTCAAACTGATGAACGAAATTAACATACATTTGTAAACACGTGTATGGAGTCCCACGGCTTCGTATGTTACTATTTTCTTATAAAATGTCATGACGTTAATTAATAATGGGCTTATTTTTATTTTTTATTGACGCGGCTTCTCTCTCTCACATCTGGAGCATTACTTCCGCAGATGTTACACAGTCGAATTAATTTGATTCAATTCAATTCATTGTTATGGTCTAAAAATACTGCTGCCAATGATTTTGAATTACGCTTACTGGCAAATTTTTTTTAGAAGTTACTATGGATGTATGAAAATGCACACCAATATATAAAACTAGCTGTACCCTTGGCTTCGCACTCGTGGTCATTTCTCTAGGTTAAAAGTACTCTATGTACCTACTTTTCCTCTATGTATTCTACTATTTTTTTCTATTCTATTTCTTCCTTTCCATCCAAAGGTTGTCTGGAAGATATCGCTTTTTAGCGATAAGACCGCCCATTGTCGCATATATTTTGTATAAATGTTTTAGTTATTTTTGTATTTTTGTTCTTTTTATTGTACATCACTTTATTGTGGTGTACAATAAAGTGTTATCTATCTATCTACCTATCTATCTATCTATCTACCAATATACCAAAAATTAATCAAAATTCCTCAGCCATCAAAATTATTTTTATCGATTGCTCGGCTTCTACTCATCTGATTGAGATACCAAGTACACCAGTTTTTAAGTCAAACCCTAGGTAAGCTCTCCAACAGTGAAAACCGCACCTCAATGGGTCCAGTAGTTTTTACGTGATGCGCCAGCAAATATAAAGGCACAAATTTAAAAAATGTTATATTCCTGTTCAGTTGCTTATTTTAAGTTCCCTAGATCATTATTTTTGTATTTTTTTATTATTGCTTTATTATAAGTATTGATAAGCATAGATTGTCTGTTTGTTTGTTTGGGGAGTTTTAAGGCAATAGCGGCTGGACGGATTTTTATGACATTTGGATTGGACATAGCTATACGTTTCATCATCATCATCATACTTCACTCTCAAACGTCTGAACAGATTTTGATGAAATTTGGAATGGAGATAGCTATACGTTTCATCATCATCATCATACTTCACTCTCAAACGTCTGAACAGATTTTGATGAAATTTGGAATGGAGATAGCTTATTATAGCCTGGAATAACACGGAATACTTGCATCATCATCCTTGACGCGGGTGAAACCGTGGGGCGCAGTTAGTAAGTAAATATAAAGGTTTGATTTGTGAATTTACCGCGTCTCTAAATTCTTGACTCGCGACTCTAAACGTGCACATTTTTTTCACGTTTAGAGTTTTTTCTTCCATTTTTTGTTTTATCTTCTATTTGTGAGCTACCCTCAAAGTTTTAGCCGGATAGCTAATCGGGAAGTGCTCGAAATATGAATTGCAAGATTCCAGGACAGACAGAAATACTTGGTTTATTCCCCCAGTTTATACTCACTCCATTTATACTTTATGAGGCCTATTGTTATGCTAATTTAACATTACGTTAGTACAGTGGACAGAAAAACACTCAATATTCGTTTTCTAGTTGTGGCTTAACTCCGAATTTAGTATCAGGTCATCATAATACATACAACTGAAGTTAAATAAAAGCGTTTAAAAAGGATCGCAATTCATTTCTGTTTTCAACCTGGCCATTATTTAGTATGGGTTCGAGTGTCACGAGTAGACTATGGGACACGCAGTATACAAATGGTCACTATATAGTCGTTGTATGTTCATGCGGCGGTGCATATTGAGCGGTCAAGATATCCCTCCTAATTGGTTTAAATTAGTCGCACTGCGCTGTGATTGCGTGGGCGACGGCCACGCATATGTACAGGATACTTACTTCAATATTATAATCAGACTAGCTGTGCCCGCGGCTTTGCCCGCATGGTCAAAATTAATGTATTATTTTTTGCGCGTAACCCTAATTATTTTTCGAAAATAAAAGTAGTCTATGTTACTCCTTGTAACATCATTTATCTTCCAGTGAAAGTCACGTCAAAGTCTTTCCAGCCGAACATTACAGCCGAGATTAGCAGGAACAAACCAACAGACAAACAGACCGACAGACAGACAAAAAAAACACTTTTTTGTTAAAAGTACCGTGTATACTCTCAGCATTTAGTAAAAAGCTGTTATTTTGACATTACAAACAAACACTTAAATTTTATTTATTTGTATGTAGTACGTATGTATGTGTAGATAGATAGATATAGATGTAATATCGTCGCACTCATGAACTATGTATCGGCTTACAGACGTATCAATTACATCTTTGCAGTCTGGCATTTGTTACTCGACTTGACTTCTTGGTTATGGTTTCAATTATTCACATACAAATATCAACATGAAAATGCAAAGACGACAACTGAAGGCACTTAGGTTCTCCATGTCATGAAAATTTACGTTTTGATTTTCTCTTGCCTAACATAAAGTGTGAAAATAAAAAAATATAGATTTTCATTGAGTTGTAGCAATTTTAGAAATAATTCATTTTAAGCAGCGGAATCCAATTTAGCTGTTATGTTGCGCTCGTTAACATATGTATCTATGTATTTTATCCTGGAACCTTGCAATTAAAATTTCGAGCACTTCCCGATTAGCTAACGGGCTGAAACTTTCAGGGTAGCTCACAGACCGATGACAAAGCAATAAAAAAAGGAAAAAAAAAAGTTATACGTAAAAAGTAATTTATTTTTGATTGTTTAATTCGGACATCGTGGTCCATATTTTGTTAGTCATACACATACACATTTCAAAAAACTTAAAACTACTTGTTAGTATTAGAACAATTTAATTTAAAATAATAATATCAATAAAAAAAACACATTCCGTACAACTTATCTAATATGCAACTGAATTGCCCGCCTCAGCAAAGGACAGTCAACTCGGCTTGCTGTAACGCGCAGAATACTATTGTTGCTGCCACGGACTCGGCTGAGCATCGAGGCGGCTCTCTTCCTCATTATGGCATGGAAGCCGTCGGTACGAGCCTCTGCAAACATTCACGATGCACTGCACCACCGCGGCAGCCCCAACAGCATCCTAAACGCGTTATTATACTGCACGAGCAGGACATTGATTGTCTTCTGCGCGTAGTTGACCCACAGATTGCACGTTTAAAAAGACTGGCAGTAAGCCTTGAAGAGCACTATCTTTACAGCTCTAGTACACCGTGCAAATCTGCGTGCCAACATGTTGCTTCTGACAGCCAACGCCCGGCGCTCCCTCTCAATGTCCTCAGTATCTGTGACGCCCTCCGTAACCCAGTGGCCCAGCCCAGGTACTTGAAACGCGAGACTCTGGTTAAAGCGACACCATTAAGATACAGTGGCGGAACAACGTTTATTTTGTGACCCCGCGACTGAAAGACCAAGAGTTCATTCTTCTTTCCATTGTACCTGAGCCCATCTTCTCCGTCGTATTCCTCACATACACTAAGCAGCTTCCTCACAGCGCTCATTGAGGGACCCAACAGCACCATGTCATCAGCATAACTGATGTTGTTTACAAAAGTACCATCTATGGAACACCCAGCTCCAGTGCTGCTGAGTCTCTCAATAAGCGCGTTCACATACAGGTTAAAGAGTCGAGGTGAGGATAGCCCGCCTTGCCTTACTCCGCATCCCATACCGTAAACTTTGGAAACCGCACCTCCCCATTTCACAACATTAAGCTGGTTGCTATAACAATAATTAAAAATGTCTATGACCTCATCTGGAAGGCTGGTTTCATCCCTCATTATCTTCCAGAGCACCTCATACGACACCAAATCGAAAGCTTTCGACAGGTCCAAGAAGCAGGCGTAGACCGGCGTCTTCCTGCCAGTGTAGTACCGAACAGTATGCTTGAGGCACAGTATCGCTGTCTCAGTAGACAACCCAGGTCTGAAACCGAACTGGGTGTCGTTCAGCTTTACGTGTTTACTCAAAATGCGATCAAGCAGTCCGTCCTGCACCTTCGCCACTGTAGTAGCTAACGAGATGGGCCTATAATTGCTCAAATCGGATGAGTCACCTGTTTTATTTTTAATTATTGGCGCAACAACCGTCCTCGTGCAATCATCCGTACATGAAATCCGTAAATCCATACATGCCGTACACAAAATGTAAAAAACATAGCCAACACTCTAGGCAAATGAATACCAGCATGCTGCAGATGCTCAATACTAAGACCATCGTGCCCCGGAGACTAACCCCTAGTCATGTGCTTAATCACTGAAGCTACTTCTTTGGCAGTGAAATTAGTTAGTAAGCCAGACGACAATGGCTGGGTCCTAGTACTGAGCACCGGCCGAGGGCAGGTGATAGGTGAAGGTTCTATTTGAAAATGACACTTAAAAATATTGGCTATCTCATAGGGCTCAGTTGCACCATCAACACTGAGAGTGACAGTTTGTCTAGGATTCAGTTTCTTTGTGAATTTCCAAAAAAAAAAAAGTCCTTCTTAGCGTGGTGTGAAGCAAGAATATCCGTCCTTATTTGCTCTTCGTTTTTCTGGCACCATTTAAGCTTAGATTTGAAAACTCGCCGAGAATCAGACATATTTTCGTATAAAAGTCCACCCGATGGTTTACCATGGAGCAGCCAGTTCTGAAAGTTGATCCGGGCCATCTTATGAGCAGTATGCACATGCCTATTCCAACCCACAACAACACACATTTGCTTAATTTTAACATTTCTTACACGTAAGTCAGGTACAGCTGCGTCACACATAGTATTTACAATTCTCTGATACATCTTATCTATTACAATCCTATGGTCCAAATCCTTACACATATTGTCACAACAATCAGATAGTTCTAATGGAAAGTCAAAATCTTTAAATTTCAGATTACAAAATTCATGATAACGCATAATTAGTTGGAAATCCCTATCGCCCCACAATACCGTTGCGTTTATTTTCATTTAAAATAACCCGGGATTTTAATATGGACATATAACATTTTATTTCTAAAGGTAAATGATCAGACCAAGCACAGTCATAGTGCACCTTCACATCTACCACCGACTGTCCTGCAGATTCCGTTACTAAACAGTGATCAAGCCATCTTGTAGTACCATGGGCTTCGCTGATAGCTTATCGATATCCGCACATCTCCAATTTTGATCACAACAGAATTTGAAAAGCTCTCTTCCAAAACGTTCACTAGGGCTAGCATTAAAGTCTCCCAACACAAATACAGCAGATACTTCCGTGTTATCAATTATGGCAATAATTTCACTCAAACAGTCAGTAAATTAAATTAAATTATCAGTCTACAGTCATGTAGACAGAAAAAAATAAAAAGGAGCGCTCGCACACTACTGCATTAATAGCTGCGATACGCACACTATTACATGGCGCTACAGAAACAGATGTAAACGCACTTTTTCTCCATAACAGAGCCACACCGCCGTGCGGTCTTCCCCGTATTATGCCGGTGGATGCGTCGACAGCCGACTTGCCAGTAAAACCAAAGTCGCTGTCCACAGTACCGAGGAGTGGTAGGTCATGAGGAAACATCCAGGTTTCTTGCAATCCTAGAATTATAGCTCGCTGGCATAGACTTCTCACATGATCAATCGAACGTGTAAATGATTTACAGTTAAAACTGATAAAACTGCTAATCGAGTGTTCTACTGTTTGTTTGTCATCCATTATTAGTTTGATTATTTGTTTTTCTGTGTAAAAAAGTAAACAAAAAAAAAGTCAATAATACCCCGAAGTGATATCCCTTCCGGCCATAAATTATCATTCAAGAATAGTGCCAACTTGTGTCTAGGTATAAAAAAATTAAAAGCATCATATCCTTTGTCTTGTTTCATTACAACTCTCACCAGACTCACACATACTTGTGTATTTTTTTGTATATATCCTGATATATGGCCGCCGGCGAAGCTCCTTTATCAACATTATTAATAAACAAAGGGACTTTTATATCTGCGGCCTTAAACATGCACTCAGATGATGTTATAGCTACACCCTTTCCACCTATAAATCTATTTTCATGTCTATTCCTCTGTACCTCCTTCCATTCGCTACTTTTATAAATATGTTTTTTAAATCCACAAATAACTTTTCAATTTTACTCCCATACTGATCCACACTCCTATCGTTTTGTCGTATCTGCATCAACTCATTGTGTGTGCTGTTTTTTAAAAGCTTTTATTTAACATACAATGTATGCATGCGACAATGCGGTTTTATGGTAAGCATGACCTGAATCAACATCCAGGAACAGCTCCAGATAAAGGAACTCTTCAACAGTCATCAGCATAAACACGAAATGTTGTTGTTAATTGTTATATCCCGTTCTGAGTTTCATCATGACATAACTACTGCATGAAATTATAAAATTAATATGTATAATGTATAATATAATATATAATATAAATCACTTAGCAGCGCTTCGCATGTGCTGTATGAAGTCGACAACCTCAACTTCGCATTTTCATTCAATCTCGTTTTCAAAGCAAAACTTACTAGCTTAGTCTTACGTACAGACGTGAGCGAACAATTGTACAACTCTATGCGTCCATGATATTTTTGGTGATACGGTCATTACCCGTCATCGCGCATTACAGCGGTGAGGATCGTAGCTCCCAAACGAATGGATCTATTTTGATGCGGTTTTTTATGTTTGAAAACGGATGTGAGCGAGATGCTTCTTATTAGCTATAATGGGAGCTGGGAGGTCGGGGGTTATACAGGTGGATTTTTGAGATGGGACAGTAAGGACATGTCCCTCAACCGTTACAGGAAAACGTTCCTAGAAGACCATCCATAACTTTTTGAGATATTCTGAACTGCATTCACAGATTTTGGAAAAAATGTATAGTCAGCAAGAAAATGGTAATTTTACACAAAAACTTTTTTGAAGCCAATCGATCCTGTTTTTTATAAGGATCAAAAGTCTCTACTGGACCGACTGAGGTTTGAGTACTTCAAATGTCAGAAATTGCGGAATACTTCACTATACTTCCCTGTTGTAGCTACATAAAGGTGGATGTAAAATAAAATAAATGCTTGATTATTCATATTAATAATGTTTACCAAACCAAACTTTAGCTCGCTCAAAATGTTTCGTGAAAGTTCCATCCATTAAAATAAAATAAATGCTTAATTATTCATATTAATAATGTTCACCAAACCAAACTTTAGCTCGCTCAAAATGTCTCCTGAAAGTCCATTCATTCAAAGAAAATAAATGCTTAATTATTCATATTAATAATGTTCACCAAACCAAACTTTAGCTCGCTCAAAATGTCTCCTGAAAGTCTATTCATTAAAAGAAAATAAATGCTTAATTATTCATATTAATAAGGTTCACCAAACCAAACTTTAGCTCGCTCAAAATGTCTCGTGAAAGTTCTATTTATTAAAATAAAATAAATGCTTGATTATTCATATTAATAATGTTCACCAAACCAAACTTTAGCTCGCTCAAAATGTCTCGTGAAAGTTCTATTCTTTAAAATAAAATAAATGCTTGATTATTCATATTAATAATGTTCACCAAACCAAACTTTAGCTCGCTCAAAATGTCTCGTGAAAGTTCAATTCATTAAAATAAAATAAATACGATTTATAATTATTACTATTTTTAACACTGATCAATATTCACTTTAGCATTTTCGAAGGTTACTCTCCTCCAGTGGCTGATGATCAGTGGCGTACGAAACACGCAGCTTCTCTACAGCTGTATTGGAACTCGAATTTGATGCCGAAAAGATTGCCTCTAACTCTGTGCGAAGAATTCACTTCTAATCCAGTCATGGTGACATCTTTTGTAGAGCAGACATAAGCCAAACAATCCCATAATTGCCACCATGGCAAAATCAAACATCACTATTGGTAGATGGTACTCCGTTGAATTTGTTCCTCCTGACGCATTTTGTGTAATGAACACTTCATCTTTTTCAACTGTTGAACGACACATTTTCACATAATGTTTTAATTTTCAGTATATATTAGTCTAGTTATTATTCACCATACAAATTACATTTTGTCTATTCACGTACTAAACTTTTAGGGAACATAACGCGATCAGTCCTCCCGATGAAGCCTTAATTGCCATGTAAGGTTCGTTGAGGGGAGTCAAATGGTAAAACGCCCGAATGGCTTGGAAGTATCTTTATTACTCTGCGATGTTTTTACTGTCTTAATAGTATTAGTCTACATTTAGGTACATGTGTATACATTTGGGCATACAGTTCGAGCGCTGATGATATGAGCCAGCATTGAATCGATGTTACTTGTGCCATTAGTTATCCTGTGGTGTTTGCATCCGCAGCGAGTTCGAGGTGGCGTCGCGTCACTTCCCGGGGCAGACGCACGTGTGGCGCGTGGCGGGGTGGCTGCAGCGAGGGCGGGCGCGCGCGCGCGAGGAGCTGCTGCGGCACGTGGCGCGCGCGCTCGCGCTCGTGGTGGTGACGGCGCGCGATCGGCTGAGCAGCACGCGGCCGTTGTCGCTGCGCGCCGCCCGCGCCGCGCTGCTTCACGGACTGCACAGGTAATGCACTGCATCTCACTCTGCACAGGTACTCGAAATATTAGTGGTCCTTCTAGCCACGTTTGAACCAGTGTTCTGTGGAAAAAAGTGGTCTATTATCAATAGTTCAATTAACATTTCAATTGATGGATTTACAAGATGCAAATCGACTGTTACCAACCTACTCACGTTCATTAATGCCGTATCACAGGCAGTTGATGCTCGCGTTCAAGTTAACGCAATTTATACAGATTTTAGTAGCTCTTTCGATAAGGTCGACCATAATATCTTAATCAGGAAATTGCAACTCTGCGATATCCACGACCCAATGTTAAGTTGGTTCTGATCCTATCTCACGGACAAAGTGCAACGCGTGATCGTTGGAGGCTTCACTTCCTCACCTTATGAAGCAAGCTCAGGGTGCCGCAGGGTTCTCACCTTGGACCAATTCTCTTTCTAATCTTTGTCAATGACATTTTTAATTGCCTACAACACAGCAAAGCATTACTCTTTGCTGACGACCTCAAAATTTATAAATCAGTAAGATCATCTAATGATATATCTCTGCTTCAGGTGGATCTAGATGCTGTCTTTGAATGGTGTAAAAATAATAACACGATATTAAACGCCTCTAAATGTTTCCATATAAAAATAACTAGAAACAAGAATATAATACAATCCGACTACTCCATTGATGGAGTTCGCTTCGAGCAGGTGAATTGTATTAGAGACCTGGGAGTGCTGGTTGACAGCAAGCTCTCTTTCATACAGCACACTGATAGTGTCGTTGGCAAAGCTGCGAAAATGGTTGGCCTTGTCAAGCGAAACTGCAAAGACTTAAGAGACCGGCATCGTTACTCTGTCTGTTTAACGTTATTTCATGAAGTCATTTAGAATATGCTTCGACGGTATGGAACCCTTCATATAAAAACCACATCGACAGAGTTGAACGAGTCCAACGCCGTTTCACCCGGTTTCTTGCTCATAAAGATATAAATATGCTCAAGAATCTGGACTACCCCCAACGCCTAAGTTTTCTCAAAGCAGATTCACTACATGAACGACGTAACATCATTGATTTGATTAACTTTTATAAAATTCTAAATGGATTGTGGTGTTCTCCTGAGTTGTTGTCTGAGATCGCGATTACGGTTCCACGCCCAAATTTTAGGTTAAAAACCCGTAAAAATTTTAAACCCCGACAGAGTAGAACAGAATTGGGTGACAATTCGCCGCTAAACCGTATTATTAATAGCTACAATAACTTGTACAAGGTTAACCCATGTCTTTGATGCTAGTTTGTCTCATTTAAAAAAAGAGGCTCATTGAACCATTTCTCAAGCTTGATTGCTTCACGTTAATGTCATATTAATGTTAACTTTTAGATTTATTATTTATTTTATATTATTTATGTTTAATACTACCTATATTTATAAAACCATAATATCTAAGTTTCAAATTAATTTTAATTATTTTTATTAGTTTATTATTTTATTTATATTTAAGTATTATATACAAATGTTGTGTTTTTAGTGTACAGTGTAATACACCTGTAAAGTGTGTCTAAACAAATAAAATACTAATAAGAAAGCTGTCCCCTTTATTATTTTTTATTATTTTATTTGCAAAGTGCATGATATTGAAAGTAAATAAGTGTCAGGAATTCAGAAATGAAATGATTCAAAAGTCTCAGTAGTTCTATTCCAGTATTTTTTTGTTAAAAGTACTAAAGTTACCTTTTAATTTTACTCTCTTTTTAACGTACCATGATACGATAGGTTTGTTAGAAACCAAAAAAATAATTAAATTAACTCCTTTAACTTTTGATTTCCTGGTACTTAGTGTCACTATCTTGTAGTTTGGAAATAAAATAAATATAGTAATTAAATTAATGGCTTTCATTTCTGAATTCATAAAAGTACTTCCACTATCTTGCAATTGAATTACTGACACTTTAGTATCAGTAGTTCAATTTATTTTTTTCATTGAATTAACGAGACTAACAAGGCTCAATAGTTCAATCAATTGAACTGTTAACTGAACTACTGAGACTTTTTAGTATCAGTAGTTCAATTAATTTTTTTATTGAACTAACGGGACTAACAAGGCTCAATAGTTCAATCAATTGAACTGTTAACTGCACTACTGAGACTTTTTTAGTATCAGTAGTTCAATGTTTTTTTTCATTGAACTAACTAGACTAACAAGGCTCAGTAGTTCAATCAATTGAACTGTTAACTGCACTACTGAGACTTTTTAGTATCAGTAGTTCAATGAACTACTGAGCCTAAAAAATCTCAGTAGTTCAATGAATTGAACTGTTAATTGAACTACTGAGAATAGACCAAAAAGTAGATTTCCTATTATTTGTAATTTATTTTTCACAGATTGTTAGATCTCCTAATCGGCATGCCTTCGATGGAAGCGCGGGATCTCGAAAAGAAGATACGGGAAGAAAGGTCGCGGTACTTAGTCGCCGAGCTGATATGCAAGGTACGAGTCCTTTGTTGAGGAGCTTTGTTAAATTCACAGCAATTACCAAAATAATCCAAAGTCCAGCAATTAGTCCACCGAATCGTGATTATTACGTATCGCTCGCGGTGGAGTGATCAGACGAATGGATTACAATTAGTCCACCGTATCGTAATTATTACGTATCGCTCGCGGTGGAGTGATCAGACGAATGGATTACAATTAGTCCACCGTATCGTAATTATTACGTATCGCTCGCGGTGGAGTGATCAGACGAATGGATTACAATTAGTCCACCGTATCGTAATTATTACGTATCGCTCGCGGTGGAGTGATCAGACGAAGGGATTACAATTAGTCCACCGTATCGTAATTATTACGTATCGCTCGCGGTGGAGTGATCAGACGAATGGATTACAATTAGTCCACCGTATCGTAATTATTACGTATCGCTCGCGGTGGAGTGATCAGACGAATGGATTACAATTAGTCCACCGTATCGTAATTATTACGTATCGCTCGCGGTGGAGTGATCAGACGAAGGGATTACAATTAGTCCACCGTATCGTAATTATTACGTATCGCTCGCGGTGGAGTGATCAGACGAATGGATTACAATTAGTCCACCGTATCGTAATTATTACGTATCGCTCGCGGTGGAGTGATCAGACGAATGGATTACAATTAGTCCACCGTATCGTAATTATTACGTATCGCTCGCGGTGGAGTGATCAGACGAAGGGATTACAATTAGTCCACCGTATCGTAATTATTACGTATCGCTCGCGGTGGAGTGCTCAGACGAATGGATTACAATTAGTCCACCGTATCGTAATTATTACGTATCGCTCGCGGTGGAGTGATCAGACGAAGGGATTACTATTAGTCCACCGTATCGTAATTATTACGTATCGCTCGCGGTGGAGCGATCAGACGAATGGATTACAATTAGTCCACCGTATCGTAATTATTACGTATCGCTCGCGGTGGAGTGATCAGACGAAGGGATTACAATTAGTCCACCGTATCGTAATTATTACGTATCGCTCGCGGTGGAGTGATCAGACGAATGGATTACAATTAGTCCACCGTATCGTAATTATTACGTATCGCTCGCGGTGGAGTGATCAGACGAAGGGATTACTATTAGTCCACCGTATCGTAATTATTACGTATCGCTCGCGGTGGAGTGATCGGACGAATGGATTACAATTAGTCCACCGTATCGTAATTATTACGTATAGCTCGCGGTGGAGTGATCAGACGAATGGATTACAATTAGTCCACCGTATCGTAATTATTACGTATCGCTCGCGGTGGAGTGATCAGACGAAGGGATTACTATTAGTCCACCGTATCGTAATTATTACGTATCGCTCGCGGTGGACTGATCAGACGAAGGGATTACTATTAATCTACCGTATCGTAATTATTACGTATCGCTCGAGGTGGACTGATCAGACGAAGGGATTACTATTAGTCCACCGTATCGTAATTATTACGTATCGCTCGAGGTGGACTGATCAGACGAATGGATTACAATTAGTCCACCGTATCGTAATTATTACGTATCGCTCAAGGTGGACTGATCAGACGAAGGGATTACTATTAATCCACCGTATCGTAATTATTACGTATCGCTCGAGGTGGACTGATCAGACGAAGGGATTACAATTAGTCCACCGTATCGTAATTATTACGTATCGCTCGAGGTGGACTGATCAGACGAAGGGATTACTATTATTCCACCGTATCGTAATTATTACGTATCGCTCGAGGTGGACTGATCAGACGAAGGGATTACTATTAGTCCACCGTATCGTAATTATTACGTATCGCTCGAGGTGGACTGATCAGACGAATGGATTACAATTAGTCCACTGTATCGTAATTATTACGTATCGCTCGAGGTGGACTGATCAGACGAAGGGATTACTATTAATCCACCGTATCGTAATTATTACGTATCGCTCGAGGTGGACTGATCAGACGAAGGGATTACTATTAGTCCACCGTATCGTAATTATTACGTATCGCTCGCGGTGGAGTGATCAGACGAAGGGATTACAATTAGTCCACCGTATCGTAATTATTACGTATCGCTCGAGGTGGACTGATCAGACGAAAGGATTACTATTAATCCACCGTATCGTAATTATTACGTATCGCTCGAGGTGGACTGATCAGACGAAGGGATTACTATTAGTCCACCGTATCGTAATTATTACGTATCGCTCGCGGTGGAGTGATCAGACGCAGGGATTACAATTAGTCCACCGTATCGTAATTATTACGTATCGCTCGAGGTGGACTGATCAGACGAAGGGATTACTATTAGTCCACCGTATCCTAATTATTACGTATCGCTCGCGGTGGAGTGATCAGACGAAGGGATTACAATTAGTCCACCGTATCGTAATTATTACGTATCGCTCGAGGTGGACTGATCAGACGAAGGGATTACTATTAGTCCACCGTATCGTAATTATTACGTATATCTCGCGGTTGACCGATCAGACAACAGAGATTACCTCGAGAGTTTTTAGACCTGGAGTTTTAGACAGTGGCATTTTGTTTGTCGGAGCTACTAATGTAGAAAGATTGAATATTCCTTGAGTACTCAAGGAATATTTGAAAGACCGTTGCCCGGCTAAGGAAAAGGACCTCCTTCTCAGGTAAAGGCGAGGTAATTAAAACAAGATGGTTATTTCAATAACAAAGGGCTTTATTACAGAATAAAAAAAAACACATATGTTATCAAATCTGGTTCTCTCCCCTTTAATGAGGAACTCAAAAAGAAATATTATATAACTAAGTTTGTTCTGCATCAAAAATATGATCTACACAGTTAATTCTTATAATGAGATTTAAATACTCAAATATGATTACAAAATTTTCTCATACATAAATAGTACATAAATTCGGCCTGTACGATATGAATTTACATAAGAACTGCAGAAACCTAGGCTAGTAGAAAACTTAGAGAGCAGCAGTTCATCATATATTGGTCACAACGCAACGGAATACTGTTGTCTATGCCTTAGAACGTACAAAATTAAAAGAGTACTTGTACAAACAGGAGTGTGTGTGTAAGGTGTGTTTCCCAGAGGGATGTAAAACTTTAAAACGGAAAGTATCTTTCAAACTGCATCCTAACACGAAATAAGGCGAAGGCTTCCCTCACTACCGCAGCTCGCGGCTTATTCCATAAATCCCCTTCGACAATCCCCTGCGAAGGGGATTTTTGGACTTTTTCTCCAGAAATCCCCATTGCGTCTTCTTTGCTCGGTGGAAGGGGATTATTGGACAAAAGTACTGAGATCGGCTTCTTCCACAAACGCTGGTGCCCCTCGGAGATCGGCGCACAGCAGCTCGCAGTGGTGACGGCAGCGGCTCGACTACTTCCTGAAACCCACGTTCCTCTGTGTTTAAATGGTGTCTCGAGGTGACCGCCTTAGATGGTCGCGGCGCAAAATCAAAACAGATTATTTCGTTAGAACAATCCTTGAATCACGGGATATCTCACTAACCTGGCTTTTGCACTCGTATACTTATTTCGCCGGTTACCAAGTAGTCCCGGTTTCCGCGCCTCGTTCTGGACTGCGTATCTCGGTCGCTCCGTCGATGCTCGACTGCTGCCTGCGAAACAAACCCGTAAAACAATGTCGATTTGGCACAGAATCTACTGGAACACAGAAACAAACAATTTTCTCACCTGCGCCGATCTCAAACACGTGCAACTATGTGAAACAAACTAATTCACTGTCCGTATTGGAAATGCTCACAGCAGGCCTTCCTTTTGTATATATACGGACTCTGGCTTTACGTTGAGTAGCAGGCTGCACTCCGAAATCTTACATCCGGTTTTCCAGAAACCTCTGGAAACAACACTGCAGCTTGCATCGTAATTCAGACCTTGTCGGCCTAGCTATACGTGTCACTGTCCTCCAGCAAGCTCTGATGCATTCCAGTCAAGTTCCGCCGAGATTAGGATGTTTTTATCTCAACTTCATATAAAAAAAATAAACAAACTGGAAGTTTTTTTGTGTTCTACTCAATATGTCAAAACATTCCATGGTGTGACAATCGCAAGCGATTTGTATGTGTAAATTATTTTCGACATATGAATCGCTGCCCTCTGAATTTCTGATTTGTTCGCCAACTCAAAGATACGACTTTTTCCGGATTTTCCAAATATTTTGCCCTTTGTTTGAAGCTACCCAGGGCCTGAAATAATTCCTGAAATATTTCCATTTTTTATTTTATTGTAATGGTATCATCAAAAGTTGTACTACTTCCCGACAGAGGTTTCCGCATCGTTTACACCTTCCTTCCTGTTCATGTCTCTCGACACTAGCTGTCGCTGCGTGGATTTACCATTTCAAGCATTTTGAGTTATGAGATGAAAACTTTGCCCTTCTACTTGCAGAGGCAGATTCAACCATTATCTATTGATTTTTAGAAAGGCGAAATCATCATTCAGTCTTCAATAAAGAAACGCTTTCATTGATCCTTCATCGAAGTAAGTGGCGCAGCGAACGGTCGTTCGGCGTTTCTTACCAAATTTGGAGACTAGATTCCACTTGAGGAGAAAACGCACCTTGATCCAATAGATGGCGCTTCTACCAATAGGTCTTGCTAACGCCAGCACTATTTGCGATCTCGGAGAGAAGACGCCCCTCCTCGCCAGATGGCGTTGTACCCAATATATTTTATTTAATCGGGATTTATAACAAAACTCCCTCGGAATCATGATTTAACACGCTACACCATTGAACAGGGGTGGCAAAGTTTGCACGCGGGCGAAGCTGCTGGGCAGTACAACTTAAAGCCATAATTTGACAACAAGGATGTTACTTTGCAGCCGGAGCACGAGGAAGACATTGCAGCCGTGGCGGCGTGGGTGAGCCGCGCGATGCGGCGCGCCGCCGCTGAGAAACAAGACGCGCGTGAGGCGCCGCGCCCCGCGCCGCGTCTGCCGCTGCACTACACCACGCCGCAGCGCACCATGGTACTTAATTGTAACGACACTCAATAAACGGGGACGTAAAAAGTCGTAATATCAATAACGGTTCCGTCTAAATGTTAATGAATATATCCGTGTCAGGTGGACCTGCGGTTGTACCGGCGCGACCTCCTGCGGCGCGCGGCGCCGGCGCTGCAGGCCATCCTGGAGCGCGAGGCGCGCGGCTGGTTCCTGCATTTCCGCGAGCGCACCGCCGCTCACCTCGCGGGGCAGAAGGTGCCGCCCGTCGACATCGAGGAGGTGAGTCGACCGTGACTAAAGATAATATTATCTCGTTGTAAGAGGTGGGAATCCCTACCAGCCAATGAAAGCAATTTGGCAGAATTTTATTGCATACAACCTATCTTGACAATTAACGTCAGCCCGCGTACGTGACAAATTTCTGGTAGACTTCATCAAGTTTAACAAATCTAATCCAGCCGAGAAGTTGAGCAGCCACCATTTGGGAATCTGTGGAGATAAGCAAGCAATATTAGTTGCCGAGCATTTGTCTCCCTCGAACAGGCACATTCATGCTCAAACCAAGCAATTAAGAGAAAAAATACTAATACTGCTGGATTCGCAAAGCCCGTATATTTATTTATTTATTTTATGGAAAACAAACAGCTTTTAAAATTAATCTTATAGAATAAGCACAGTGGGAATAAACTAGACTTAAAGTTTACACTAATAGAGATAACCGGTATCAGTGATCTATACTTTTTATTTTGTAAACACATACTTATTATACATCAAAATACCCACACACAGAACAAACAATAATTATTGTTTTACATTAGATACTTATAATTACCCAGCACTTGAGGATAAAAAATTAAAAAATATATGGTATCCCTAAAATCAGATTAACTCTACGAAATGTAGTAGATCTGTCGTTTATGTCCATACTCGTTCCAGCTCACTCAAACCACATCAAGATAGAGTGAGATGGACACAAATGTCAAAATAAAACAAGCCACGTAATTTGTGAGGATAATACTACAAAAAGATAACCTTTATAAATAGAAGAATATTAAAAATATCGTGTAAAATCAATTAAATCTTACTATGCCTAAAGCGAAGGAGAATCTATTATCAATTGTGTATACAAGACCATTCAATAATTGTACTCGAAAATCAAAACTTACGTGTGAAAGGATATATTTTCATATTTTCGTTCCGTACGGCGTTTACAGCCTACAATGCAACAACTCACCATTATTGTAGGTTAAATTCAAGTGATTCACAAAAATCAGCAGGGCAATTCTTGAATCCGTTTTCAACCAGCCGGTTATCGGCTGGCATTCGAAAACGCAATTTGGCATTCTTCGACACGATTTACTAGCGCCACCCAGATGGGATTCGAACGGGAGCATTGTGAACTAAATGAAATCGAAATATGCCGTTATTTTGGCATTCTTGACACAATCGTATCACATGGAACTCGAGTATTTTTATATTTAAAAAAAAAAAAAAAAACATCGGTTTTTGAGCTACCCTGAAAGTTTCAGCCGGATAGCTAATCAGGAAGTGCACGAAATTTGAGTTGCAAGATTCCAGGATAAAATAAATAGATACATCGATACATACATACAAGTCAAGATAAATAAAAGCTTTTAAAATACTCTAAAAGCTAATACATAGTGACGTGTTGAGTAAATACTTGTGCCGATTGTCTATAATAAGATATTACGTGTGCATAAATCGATGACATTATGCCTCGGCTTGCGTAATCCAAAGGTCCATGGATCGAAATCACGCGCTTCCGAAATGTTTTGCTCCATATTTAGATGCATTTACATATTTTATGTTTATTTACATTTTCCTTGATATTTTTCTCCTGTAAGACCCTGAAGTGAGCCGTCAAGTGTTGTTTGAAAACCAGCATATAAAAATTTACAGACAATCGCGCGTTTGTTATATAATGGGATATTAATCATTTAAAACACGTGCTCGACGATGGCAATGTTTTATAAAATTATCCAAATCGTTGCAACATACTAGGTCACAATAATTCCAGTTCGGATTATTTAGAAAAAAAAAACTCAAAATGTTTTCAAAGAATCAAAGAAATAAATTATCATTTACAATCCCTCATAAAAAGCGCCCTCTTGTGGCTGTTTGTACAGTCGGGGAGCGGGAGGGAATAGAAAAATATTAGATATGAAATTTTTATATACATATTTTTTTCCTATTTTTTCCGTAGCTTGACTAGCCACGACAAGACATTTAAAATGCAAAAATAATTGGCTTTTCTTGTCAAATTCCTCGTTTTCAAAGTTGTTTTGTCAATATTAGACAGCCAGTAATCAATATTTTACGAAAACCGCGACGCGAACGCAGCCATAAGCTATTTCAACATAACCGGAAACAGATAACGCCATCGTTAAAATTCGATCGCCAAGTGATATCAATAATCGACTCGATTCCATGGTATCGTGTTCGAGAATAGCTTTTTGTTGCCGATCTCGAGTTTGTGTGAGTACACATCACGAACGGGAGACGGAATCAAGAATAGCCCTGCAGCACTCAGAAACGTTCAAATGCAGTCAAAATAGCACAAAACACAAATTTTTTTATGACCAAAATGTCTTGAACGGTTTGTTTGGCTGGAATGAGCTTTTGGGCAAACAACCAATACAGTATACACAGTAAGGGACAAAAAATATTATCGTCTTCTCTTTTACTATCAGGTAACGGTGTATAAGTTTATCTCGCTTGTACAAATATTATTATTCTTTGAGCATCTCTATTGATAGTCCCTCTACGAGTTTATTGTAGTAGTAATTATATTTTATGGTATTTTTGTCTATAGTTGGTGTTAGAACTGTTCAACGTCATTTAATTAATACCGCCAAAAACGAACTAGATGGCATTAGTAGGTAAACGAGCGCCCATCGCGGTACCCAACAACTGTAGGTAGATCGAAGCACTTTTTATTACATGTGTGGAGTTTTTGTATTCTACCTACGTATTCATTATATCAAGTTGTGTAATGTAAAAGTGTGTTTTGATTTTGTGATCCCATAAATAGGCTTCGAATTCATTCAGTTGGTAAAAATGGATAAGTTAAAAATTTATTACCAGAATGCTAGGAGCAATCGTGGCAAATTACAAGACTTGTACTTATCTAGTCTATATTGTGAATACGAAATTATAGTAATTACCGAAATACACTACACAGATGAGCTGCCAGGTGTCAGTCTGGACTAGGTGGAGATGGCCTTGAGACCACTTAAAAACGGAAAAGCCCCTGGTGAGGAAGGTATTACCTCTGAGCTCTTATAGGCAGGAGGTACTCCTGTCCTCAGAGAGCTACAGGATTTAATTCCGTCATCAATTGTGGGAGAACTCCAGAGGCGAGGAAAAAAGAAAAAAAAAAGAAGAATTATAGGCCCATCTCACTCCTGAGTCACGACTACAGGTTTTTCTCAAGGGTCATCACTATAATTCTCGCGGTAGATTTGACGAATTCCAGCCTCCTGAGCAGGCCGGCTTTCGAGGAGGATATGGCACCGTAAACCACATTCACACATTGCGCCAGATTATGCAGAAGTCAGAAGAGTATAATCGTCCTCTTTGTCTGGCTTTTGTGGACTATGAGAAGGCCTTTGACTCCATTGAAACCGGGTCTGTTCTGGACTCTTTGCAGCGATGCCAAGTGGACTGGCGATATATTCAAGTGTTGAGATCATCGTATAACGCTGCTACGATGTCCATCCGAGTCTAGGACCGGCAAACTGAACAAATCCAATTGCTTAGTGGAGTACGACAGGGGGATGTCATATCCCCGCAACTGTTTACCAACGCAATGGAGAGACTGGACTGGAATGTTGGACTGGAATGGAATGGGTGTCAACATAAACGGCGAGTATATCACACACTTGACATTCGCAGACGATATTGTTCTTATGGCGGAGTCACTGCAAGAGGTGCCACAAATGCTGACCAGCATAGCAGATGCCTCCCGACGTGTTGGCCTCCACATGAACATCACATAACAAAATTGATGATAAATCAACATATTACACCGAAACTAATAGTCGTTAGTGGCATGCCTCTCGAATATGTGCAGGAGTATGTATACCTAGGACAAACTCTTATGTAGGGCATAAACAACTTTGAGAAGGAAGCCGATAGGCTGATTCAGCTGGTTTGGGCAGCATTTCGTCATTTCTTCTCGTCGCCCATCCCACAGTGCCTAAAGACAAAAGTCTTTGACCAGTGCGTCCAACCTGTAATGATATACGGAGCCGAAACGTGGACACTGACTTTGAGACTGGTCCACAAATTTCAGGTCGCTCAGCAAGCTATGAAAAGGAGAATGCTCGGGGTTTTTCTAAAGGATCGCATCCGAAACGAGGTGATTCGGCAGAGAATGAAAGTCACCGACATAGCTCAAAGAATTAGAAAACTAAAGTTAAATTATATTAGTCAAAGAACCGATAACCGGTGGGGTAGAAGAGTTCTTCAGTTGAGACCACGTATAGGCAAACGTAGTGTAGGACGCCCTCCGGCCAGATGGAGTGACTTTTTTTATAAAAAAAAAAGTAGCTGGCAGCAATTGCATGAGAAGAGACGAAGATCGGGTTCAGTAGAGCGCATTCGGAAAGGCCTATGTCCAGCAGTGGACTAGTGCAGGCTGTTGTTGATGATGATGATGATGATTAGAATATAAAAAAACAAATGAACTTCATTGTTCTGTCCATACATTTGAGAATCTGTACGCGATTGCGCCGCACTGAGTAAACCGCGTCCGTAGGAGGTGCGCGACGCGGCCATGCGCGAGTACGTGGCGCGCGTGTGTGCCGCCGTCGAGGGCAGCGCGACACTGGCGGCGCTCGGGCCCGGCGTGCCCGCGCTTCTGGCCGACCAGCTGCGCGCCGGCGCCGCGCTCGAGCGTGCCGAGGAGCGCGTGCGGCGCCGCATGCGCGCTGGGCTCGCGGGTGCCGAGGCGAGGCTGCGCGCGCGCCACCCCGTGCTGTCGCGTGCCGCCGCGTGGCGCGCCGAGCGGCTCGCCGCTGCCGCACGCCGCCTGCAGCGCGAGCTGCGCTGGGCGGCGCGGGAGGACGCGGCGGCGGCGCTGCAGGCGTTGCGGCTGCACCAGCACCGGTACTTCCTTCTGCGCGACCTCGCGTTCCTGCGCGACCGCGAGCCACTGCTGGCGGCGGAGCTAGGTGCCGCCACGCAACCGACGCGCACGTTCGCGTGGAGCGCGCGCATCTGGGACCCGGCGCGGTGGCGCGTGACGCGGCACTGCCGCGGGCGCGCCTCGCCGGTGCCGACGGTGGTGGCGGCGCGCGCCGCGCCCCCTGCACCACGCTCCGACCCCGCGCCCGTGTTCCTGCTGCGCGCCGATACGGTGCGCGCCACCAGCACGCGCTGGCCGGGCTGGCGGCTCGCCAACATGGCGCAGCGCGTGCGCTGCTGGACGTGGAATGCGATGTACGTGCTGGCGGTCTCGGTGGCGTGGGACTCGCCGCTGTCGCTGCGCACGCTGCTGCGTCGTGAGCCTGTCGTGCCGGACCTGGAGCTATCGCAGGTGAGCCGCGCCCCACCTCGATCTGCCCTGGCCCGCAACCCCCGTGTAGCGCCTGTAACGTACGCGTGTTGCAGGTGAACGGAACGCTGGTACCGAAGCGCAGCAGCGAGACGCACACGATGTGGTCGCGGCTGCTGGCGCTGTGGCGGCGCGTCGCCAAGGAGCGCGGCCGCATCGACGCCGAGCCCGACACCGGTGCGTCACGTTCCTCTAGCAGTATATTGCGCCCAAGACGGTCGGTTGTTAGATTACTATCATCATTCTTCTTCATCTGGCAACTCTGCCACTAGTAAGAACACTCACTGTTATTAAAATTATATATTTTTGCTCATAATCAGTTCTCAAATTGCACCAAAGTGATTCTCATACAAATGTGCTGTGAGGTCCTCATCCTGTGTTATCCAGCTAAATTTCATCGATCTAATCCCGAAAATCGAGAAAGATAAGTGCAAATTAACTACCCCCAATTGGTTATTGTTTCACGCCTGACATTTTTTGTGGAGCCGGGTACCCTCGCTATCTATATTTTTTTGGGTCAAATTCAACTGACATCTATCAAATTCGATCTGACAAGTTTCCTGTCGTAACGAGTGTTACCATACCTGCAAATTTTACCCATATTTAAGGGAGAATACAAAATGGATTCATGCAGTAAATGTAATAAATAAATTAAGAGTACTGATATCAAGCCCTGTTCTCAATGTCTAAACGTTTTCCATTACCAATGCTTGGGGATAGCTGCTGAAAATTTTAATAAGGAGTCGAAAGCGTATAAGTCAACATGGAAATGTCCATAGTGCAAACCTACAGAAAAGGGAAGCTCTGGTACTCCTTCTCCATCAAAGACGCAATCTCAATGGTCAAACTCACCCGCTCCAGACATAATTGCTGAATTAAAGAAATACTTCGACAAAAAGCTTGAAGAATCGATAATTAAGCTTCGGAGCGACATTAAACGCGATATCAAGAATGAGAGCGCTGTCACTAAAAATGGAATTGTTGAACTGACCGAGAGCATAAATTTCATGTCCGCCAAATATGAACAAATCAAAGATTTACTTGAAACTGAAACTAAAATTAATGGTCAAATCGAACAACAGTCAAGAGAATGCAACTTAGAGATCCAATGTGTACCGGAACACAAGTCTGAGAATCTTAGGATTGTCATGCGGTAACTTGCGACAACAGTTGGCTGCGCTTTGACCGATCAGGAATTATTAAATTACCATCGTGTGGTCAAGGTCAACAAGGACTCGAGTAGGCCACGTTCTGTCATTGTCAAATTGCCTAGTCCTCTCATTCGTGACGAGATAAATAGCTGCTGTTAAAACCTATAACAGGACACACCAGAGGGAGAAACTGAATGCTTGGGCCTAGCAGGTGACAAGTTACCTGTTTATGTTTCCGAGCACCGAAAACCTTCAAACAAACAACTTCACTCAGCAGCCAGGAGAACAGCCAAGGACAAGAAGTATGAATTTGTATGGTTACGCAATGGCCGCATTTATATGAGGAGAGATGTTAACTCAAAGAGCTTCACGGTTAAGGACATAGAGTTTCTTAGCTCTTTAGATTAAGAAATTTAACTTTGCGTGATTTTGTGTCTAAAGTTTTAAAATTTGGTTTAAATATTTTTTATCAAAATGTTAAGGGTCTCAGGACCAAAACTGAAAACATACTGATGAATGCATTAGGGCACGATTTTGACATAATCCAACTCACAGAGACATGGTTAAATGAATCAGACTATGATCACGAGATTTTAGATGACAGATATACTATCTTTAGACGTGATCGTATATCAACGAGTAGTATGAAATCTCATGGAGGAGGCGTGCTTATTGCCATTCATAAAAAGTTTGAACCTTTGCGTAAGTTGGAATGGGAGACGGATGGTGAAGATCTTTGGGCGTTCTTAAAATTGAAACAAGGTGCTACTACATTAGATCTTTGTATTTGTACTGTCTACATAAAACCAGTTAGCTATGCGTCTATGGAACGATTTTTGACTAAGCAACCGAAATTATTCAACACAAATCCACCAAGAAATCTATTTTTCTTATTACCGGTTATTTTAATTTATCAAATCTTCAATGGATTTATGATGAGGATACATGTAACCCACTTTCTTCGTTATCTCAAATAGAGAGTCTTTTGGTGGATGTTGCAGGCTTTAACAATCTTCACCAGTTGAATAATGTCCCTAACTTAAAAAGTAGGATGTTAGATTTAATTTTTACGAACTATCCCCATTTAGTTACTCTTACTGAATGCTCGGATTCCCTCGTGGCCACATAGTACAGGTACAGAAGGATAACTGAGTAAAGTAATTTAAATACATAGCAACTCTCGCTACAACGCAATAAAGTGCAATTTAACTCGCACAGCGCTGCGAGATTTCAATTATATTTACCTAGAAGGTGCTCACCCATTGCGTGCAGGCTAGAATGTACCGTGTCACAACGCGCGAGAGCTTCCTTTGCTCTAATCGTTTCTGAATCGCTCTGTCACTTTTACTCTCGGTAGGGTTGTATCAAGATGTGACTAGGTACTTGTACTAGTAATTATTCTGTGATATAATATGACTTAGATATTGTAACAGAATAAACAATTATGTAATAATCATTGTTTTATTACTTATTGCTATAAATGTTGATAGTTCTATTAACTACATATAATGACATTCTTATCAGAATAGACCTAGTACCTCATTATTTGATTATATCAAAATAGGTTACACTTTGATGAATAAAAGGTTCCTGTCTGACTTCGATGCTTATTAATGATTGAAAAAGAAATGGCTACCTACGTAATAAAATGTCGATATGTAGGTATTTTACGAGATTTGTCAGACCAAATGCTATGCAGTCTAGGTTTCTTCTTGGTATTCATAATTAAGAAAAGAATAAAATTTGACAAAAACTTTACGTAAGTAGGTACTTTATCGTAAGCACACCACGCAATATTACGGCCCCGAAGTTTAGGTATAATATTTGTACTTGTTGCGGAGCGCGACCGCTCTGTCGTGGCTTTAGATTCATAAAGAACACCTAAAATTAATAGAATATCAGCACTGAACTTTAAAAAAGCTAATTATGACTGCATTATTCATGAATTGTCAAAAATAAATTGGTCCTATTTCTTTAAAAACCGTCATGATATTGACGTCATGTTGAAGTTTATTTTATGAAATTAATATGCCCATCATAAAAAAAAACTACGAGGAAATAAGTAACCCGGAATATTCATCTGGTATAGTTCTTCTCTGATTAAAGCTATAAAAGAAAAGGCAAAGTATTACAACAATTAAAAAAAATATAGGAATCCTAGAGATCAAATTGCGTATTATGCTTAGAGAACGCTGCGATAAAATGATTTTACATTGTTTTTCGAAATATAAAGCTGATTCTAAAGAACAGATTAAGAAAAATCCTAAACATTTTTGAAAGTCAAATAGTTGTGACATACCAGATGAAATATTTCACGAAAATAGAAAAGCGCGTGGTGGAAAGGAAATTAGTGACATTTTTTCTCATTATATTCATTCTATATTTAAAAAAAGACAGTTCTGTCAATTGTTCTAATTATAGCGTCATTAATTCTTATACGTTTATTAGTTTTGCAATTTTACCAAGAATGACATCCTTAGGTCACTTCAGACCCTGAACACTGATAAGGGGCCTGGTCCAGACCTAATACCACCGATATTACTCAAAAATTGTGCCTTGCAGATTGTTGGACCTTTACATATTATATATAACAAATCTCTGGATCGAGGTATTTTCCCACTTATGTGGAAAATGCCCCAAGTTCCACCTATTTTAAAAAAGGTGATCTATGTAATGTAACCAGTTACAGACCCATATATTTTGTCTGCTTTTGGAAAGAGGCTGCTTTCATATCTAAAGCCTCAAATCAGCCCCCGCCAGCATGGATTTTTGCCAAATAGGTCAACCACATCGAACCTCACCGATTACGTAAGCTACATTTCTGAAGCACTGTAGAATAAACTAGAAGTACATGCAATATACACAGATTTTTCAAAAGCATTCGATGTGGTTGATCATAGCTTATTAGTTCAGAAACTTGGCCATTCCGGTATATGCAGTTCATTGGTGAGGTGGTGCGAATCTTATCTGCGGAACCGGTCTCAAATAGTAAAGATACGTGGATTTGTTTCGGAACCGAGAGGAGTGCCATCTGGCGTTCCGCAGGGTTCTCACCTGGGTCCACTCTTTTTTATATATTTCATTAATGACCTATGCAACATCATTGAATCCGATTTTCAGGTCTTTGCTGATGATCTCAAATTATATAGAGTAATAAGATCATCTATCAATATAAAGATTCTGCAGGATGACATAAACAAAGTATATCACTGGTGTCAAAGCAACAAAATGTTATTAAATCCTACAAAATGATTCCAAATTAGGTTTTCCAGAAAAAGATACCCTACGCCTGCTTCATATTTGATTAACAACACTGCGCTTGAAGAAGTTGCAAGCATTCGAGACTTGGGAGTTATCATAGACAAGAAACTAGATTTTCGTGAGCATGTCGATCATATTATTAAAAGAGGTTCCCAGGTCTCTGGATTTGTTATTCGCCAAACCAAGTTTTTCAGGGACCCGGATATATCAAAACTTATTTTCAACTGTTATGTTCGCAGCTTGCTTGAACATTGTAGCACAGTTTGGAATCCTTCATACAGAGTTCATATTACTCGACTGGAAAGATTACAGAAGCGTTTTCTTTATCAACTTTGTTTTTTAGACAACCGTTGCCGTGAGCTTGCGTCCTATAAAGCGAGGGCTAGCCACTATAAGGTAACAACATTAGAGGCGCGGCGAACCGTCGCTGACCACGTTTTTCTTTACAAAATAGTTAACGGCCAAATTGATTGCCCCGACTTATTGAAAAGAATTCAGTTCTCAGTCCCTCGAGTAAGTAGTCGTCTTCCAAGCAGACGAACATTTTTCTGCCCCGGTGTCGGACTAAGCATGGCCATCATTCACCATTCTATCGCATGTGCTCTGCATATAATAAATTAGATTATCAAATCGACATCTTCAATGCATCCATCAGTAGTTTTAAGAAGTCTTGTCCTCACCAAGACTTAACACCGTCTTAATTTTAGATATCATATATATTGTTTAATTTAGTTTTTGTTAATTTTCCCAGAAGTGTATTTTTCCGTGCATGCTGTGTTCACTTCGAGTAGGTTATACACTAAGTAATTTCAAAGTAAGCTGTTTAAAAATGATATACAATGTGTGTTAACCAGTTTAGTGAACCTATTAAAATTTATAAAAATTAAAAATATTACTAACGTGTAGCGTGCGCAGGGCTGCTGGGCGGCGGCGCGGCGCGTGCTTTGCGCCGCGCGGCGTGGGGCAGCGCCGGCGTGCTGGGCTCGGCCGCGCTGCTGCTGCTGTTCCCGCTGTGCGTGCTGCTGACGTGCGGCGCGGCACTACTGGCGGCAGTGACGGCGCCGCTGTGGGTACCGCCGCTGGCGCTGCTGCTGCACGCGTCCAACGCGCTCGTGTACGACGCCGACTGCCCGCGCCCCGCGCGTCTTAACCGGTGGCTCCCGCTGGCGGAGGCTGTGCTGTGGCGCGTGGGCGTGCTCGGTGTGCTGCAGCCGCTGGCGGCGCTGTCGCTGGCGCTGGCGCTGTGCCCGCTGGGCGCGCTGCTGCTGCTGGGCGGCGCGGCGGCGTGGGCGGGTGCGCGCGCCGCGTGGGAGGCAGTGGCGTGGCGTGCCGTGATCGTGCGTGGCGCGCGCGTGCCGGCGCACGACAGCGCGTTCTGCCGGCGCGTGGCGGGCCCGGGGCTGACGGCGCCGGCGCACTACTGCCTGTCGGCGGCGCAGGCGGCGGCGGGTGCGGTGGCGCGCGCGGAGCACGACGTGCTGCTCGCGTGGCAGCAGCGCACGGAGCGCGCCATCGAGCGCCCGCTGCGTGACTACGAACAGTTCGTGGACGCGTGCTTCGGGCCCTTCTCCGTGCAGATCGCGAAGGTTTGCACATCTCTGTGGTTGACTATTATACCCTCGATATTATTAACGTGTCACATGTTTTGTTGTTACTTATTGTTTTTATTATTTATATTTCCGCTTATCTGCAATCTATGGGAGGGATTTCGTGAAAATTGTTAACAATGTGTAATAGGAAGCCGGAGAAGCGCGTGCTATTTGATTTGACCAATAAGCGCGCGCGCTCCTATCAAGTTATAAAGCCATCACATAATTTTATTATAGTGCATTTAAAGGTATTTGAAAGGGTTGTCTGTAACCAGGTTTATGCAGCTATTAAGAACTTCTCAGAGGTCGCTCAACGGTTTCCAATTTGATTCTGTTAAATGATTATATAACTGAAGCTATGGATACTGGTAGTCAGGTAGACGTAGTTTATACTGACTAGAGCAAAACATTTGACAGAATTCATCATAAAACTTTGTTAATCAAGCTTCATAGCATTGGTATCAGGGGTGACTTGTACCGCTGGTTTTCTTCGTACATAGATCGCAGGACTCAGGCTGTGGTAGTCGGTAACTATGTTTCTAGCTGGGTAACCATTCCCAGTGGGGTACCACAAGGTTCCTTGCTTGGTCCTTTACTTTTTACGATTTTAGTTAATGACATTTCGTCTTGCTTTTTAAATACTCGTTTACTTTGCTTTGCAGATAATATGAAGATTTTTACATCGATTAAATCTCCTAAAGACGTAATCAATCATCAAGCTGACTTAAATCGCCTGGACCACTATTGTGCTATGAATAAGCTTGATCTCAATCCGACTAAGTTCTCTGTTGTCACTTATTCTCGTAAGAGGGAATCAATTCCTTCAGCTTATACCCTAAAAATTTACGTTCTTATGTCAAATACCACCATCCGTGACCTTGGAGTAATTCATGACTCAAAATTACTGTTTGACGAACACATAGACAGTATAGTAAATAGAAATAGTGCGAAATTGTAATGAGAAGGGGGGAATTGAATTGAATTGTAGGGGGATTTGTAATGAGAAGTTGCGCATTCAATAAAGCCAAAACCTTTAAAATTCTCTACTGTACCTTCGTTCGAAGTATATTGGGATACGCGTCACATGTGTGGAATCCTCGATATGACAAGTACATTGTACGAATTGAGCGGATTGAAAAGAAATTCATTAGATACCTTTGCTACCGTTTAAAAATACCTTACAAATCTGATGATTTTTTGCATTTGTGCAAAAAATGCACCTACTTCCGCTTTCTAAGCGAAGGGAAATAGCTGATGTCACATACTTACTTAAGATACTGTCTAACCTTGTTGATTGTCCCGAGTTGCTAAGTAAGCTTAAATTGAATGCTCCATCTAAACCTCTTAGATTTAACCCATTACTGAATGTACCGTCAGTGAATACAAACTATAAGCGGAACTCCTATCTAAGGAGAGCGAGTAAGAACTTCAACATATTGAGTAAGCGCTTTGATATCGATCTATTCTGTACAAGAATCGCATCGGCTAGACAGCGGTTGAGCAGAGATTTTTTTGACAAATATTTTCGTTTTCTTTTCCATTAATTGAATTATTGGTTGTTTGATATGTGAGTTATATTGTTAATAAAGTTAGTTTATAAGCTATAGTGTCACTATCCGTGAAGGCCTGTAAATGGCATCCTGTTATTATTATTATGCTATTCTGTATATAAATGTTGTATAATCTCCAAGCCTTAGGGTCGCGTGATCGAGGTAGGTGAAATAAAAACACCGTTTGCTATTGACACAAGGTTCTGTTTATTCGAAATTGGCGGCTAAAAGTATGGCCCGGTGGTCTCGTAACACAACGCTTGCGTGTTTTAGCGAC
Organism: Alsophila aescularia; assembly: GCA_946251855.1. Lineage (NCBI taxonomy): Eukaryota > Metazoa > Arthropoda > Insecta > Lepidoptera > Geometridae > Alsophila > Alsophila aescularia. The sequence continues at coordinate 3,369,392 of OX276379.1, read as the reverse complement.
CTCCAGCGCCATCTAGTTCACTTTGGCGTGAAACTAACCTTTACATTCAACATACCGCCCACCAAGAACGTCATTGAACGTTCTTCATTATATACACCGCCCACCATGAGGTCAAGGGGGTGTTGATTGACATTACAATTTACAATACATAAGTAATTAAGTTCACAAAAAACTTGACATTTAAGTTTAGAAACTTAACAATGTTATACAAATTACGAAATCCACAAACAATACTGAAGTAGCTTTAGGAAATCAGTCTGTTACTGGCAAAATACAAAGTTTTGACGTTGGTCTCTTGATGAGAGACCCGTTGCATTTCAATGTCACCACTCGAGTAATATTGTCCAAACCAGGATGCTTTTTGACTATTTTGCCCAATAACCAACGGGCTGGAGGTAGGTTGTCTTCCTTAACAAGAACAATATCGCCGATATTTGGCTCAGGAGTAAATTTCGACCATTTGTATCTCTGCAAACAGTGCACCAAGTATTCGTTCGACCACCTTCGCCAAAAATGCTGAACCATTTTTTGTGTTAGTTGCCACCGTTTGAGAGAAGTAATATTGCTTAGCTCATAGTTTGGCTCAGGGACAACTACGAGTGGTTCGCCGATTAAAAAGTGACCTGGAGTTAGAGGTGACATTTCTATTTGGCTATCAAGAGTCACAGGTAGCATGGATATAGGTCTGGAGTTGAGGCATGCTTCGATTTGGGACAAGACGGTCGTCATCTCCTCAAATGTAAGACTAGAGTCTTGTATGATTCGCTTGAGGTGAAATTTTGTCGACTTCACACCAGCCTCCCACAAGCCGCCGTGGTTGGGTGCATGAGGAGGTATGAAATGCCACGTTACGCAATTGTTACTCAACCACTCACGTATGTCAATGGCTACATCTGATCTTGGATCAACAATTCGCTTGAGTTCCTTGGAAGAAGCCACAAAATTGGTCCCATTGTCACTCCAGACGTCACTAATATGACCTCTCCGAGCCACAAAACGCTTGAAACATGCTATGAAGCTGTCCGCAGTAAGGTCACTTACTGCTTCTAGATGTATGGCCTTTGTGACCATACATACAAAAAGACTAATGTAGCCTTTATAGCACCGATTGCCACGTCCTTTGGACATGCGAATGTTAAAAGGGCCGGCAAAATCAACTCCACTATGCAAAAACGGTCGAGCTGGAGTGACTCTAGCTGCTGGCAGTTGACCCATAAATTGATTTTTGGTCTTTGCTAAATGTCGAACACATTTTACACACTTGCGTACGTGGGTTTTGACAAGACCTTTGGCAGATATTATCCAATATTTAGAACGCAAGTAATTCAGCATAAGCGAGGGACCACCATGCAGGGTACGTTGATGAGCGTCATCAATTATTAGAGCGGTGAAATGGCTCTTGTGAGGAAGAATGATTGGGTGCTTCGTAGCTTCAGGAAGGGTTGCATTCTGGATTCTTCCTTGGGCTCTTAAAATTCCCTGTTCATCTTTATATGGATTAAGCGGTTTCAGCTTAACTTTGTCATCCAATTCCCTGGTTTGACATTGTTTGATGCAAACATGAAGAGCTTCGCTAAGTTCAGAACTCGTAAGGTAAGGTTCAAATTTGTGTTGGTTCGATTTGACATCCTTAATTTTCAAAAATCTACGGCAAAGGGCAACAACGCGAACTAGCCTTCGCAGTGATGAAAATCGTTTCCATATGGGATCATCATCTAATATGTCAGTTGTCAAATGAACCTTCACTTTCCTCTGTTCTATATCAGTAGAGACCGATTTCGGTCTTTTGTATTCAATATTTGGCTCTTTCAGCCATGAAGGACCCTGCAGCCACATGCTACACTGAGCAAGTTCCATCGGAGTGCTTCCTCTGGATGCTATATCTGCAGGATTTTGACTGGATTGGACATGTGCCCTTTGAGTGTTGTCCAGCTTTGACAGGATTTCAGAAGTCCTATTACCTATGAAAGTTGTCCAACGACTTGGGTGGCTACTGAGCCACGCCAACACAACTGTTGAGTCAGTCCAACCGTGTATGTCTGAGCTAGTTATACCTAGTACTCTTGCCACTTCTGTAATCAATTTTGCCAATAAGACTGCTCCCATCAATTCGAGTCGAGGTATTGATACCTGCATAGTTGGAGCAACCTTTGTTTTTCCTGCGATAAGATTGACATGTGTGCTGCCAGCAGCATCAACTGTTCTGAGATAAACCGCTGATGCGTAAGAGGAAATAGAGGCGTCGCAAAAACCATGCAGTTCCCTGGAGGTGTCATCACTCTTGGCTTCTATCCATCGTGGAACGGACACTTCGCGAACGTACTTCAGTTCTGACCGGTAAGTAAGCCATTCTTTCAGCAAGTCATCGGGCAATTCTTCGTCCCAGTCTAGTCCTGCTAACCACAACTTCTGAATCATCACCTTGGCTACAATGACACAAGGTGCGACCCATCCCAAGGGGTCAAACAGACGTGAGATGTCAGAAATTACTTTTCTCTTAGTGATAGGATGTTGCTGAATAGGAAGTTGCACAGAATATTGAAAATAATCAGATTCTCTATCCCAGTAGAGTCCTAATACTTTTAGGACCTCATCCATCTTTATGTCAACTTTGTTATTATCCTTTTGTGGTTTATCCATCACTATCTTGGCCAAATCCTTGTTGTTCGTTACCCATTTCTGCAATTCGAATCCTCCTTTACTTAATAGCTCCTTCATCTCCTGAAAAATCTTAATTCCTTGATCCACTGTCTCACATCCAGTTAACAAGTCATCTACATAAAAGTCGGTTTAATCCTTTTTGCTGTTTCAGGAAATTTGTCGCCTTCATCGGTTGCCAGCTGCTGCAGCGTCTTCACGGCCAGGTATGGAGCGGACGCCGTGCCGAAAGTGACTCTTACTAATCTAAACTCTTTTGTTTCAGTTTCTGGATCGTCTCTCCACACTAGTCGCTGGAAGTCTGCGTCCTGCCTGCTGACAATGACCTGGCGGTACATTTTGACAATATCTGCGCACAAACAGATAGGATGTGTGCGCCATCTCATAATAATGTGACGCAAGTCTTCTTGAAGCGTGGGGCCGATCATCAATGACTTATTGAGAGATATTCCGTCTTCTCCACACACACATGACGCGTCGAACACAACTCTTACTTTGGACGTGGATTTATCTTGACGTATAATGGCGTGATGTGGGAGGTACACACTTTCTGTTCTCTTTTCATCATTGCCAGTTATATGTTCCATATGCCCAAGGTCCGAGTATTCCTGCATCACTTCGGAGTAACTTGCCTTGATTTCGGGATTCTTCTTAAAACGCTGTTCAAGAAGATGAAATCTCTTCAGAGCAATATCTCTCGAGTTCCCATACTTGCATGGAGGGTCGTCCTCACGGTACGGTAGACGTACTATGTACCGTCCGGTTCGATCTCTTTGTGTAGTTTTGCTATAAATTTCTTCACACAATTGCTCTTCTTGTGTGAGCATTTTTGGTTGGAAAGAGTCAGATTCAATTTGCCAAAATTGTTTTAACAACTCGTTATCGTCTACGTGAGCATGCAAACTGGTGATCACGTTATGATGGCAATGTGATGAGAGAGTTTGAACATCATCGGATTGATGAGTGGGACCTGACAAGATCCATCCCAAGGCAGTACATTGTGCAGTGAGTACGCCATTAGGACCTTTGAGCAATCCATCTCTCATGATTTTACCGTACACGTCGGCACCAAGCAAAATGTCTATTTTGTTTGGAGTGTTGAATTGGGGATCAGCTAAACTAATCGCTGCCAATTCTGGCCAATCTATATTCACGATTTTCGCAGATGGAAGCAGACTGGTTATGGCACCTAAGACATGCGCATGTACTTCTAGCTGGAAACTAGGATCGTGATTTGATTGCACCTTCATCGCGACGACATGTTTTGATGACAAAGTACCCTTGTCCCCACCCAGCCCAGAAATGACACTTCTGGTGGGTGCCTTACGAAGACCGAGTAGTTGCACGGTCGATTCTGTGACAAATGACGCCTGCGAACCTTGATCTAGAAGGGCTCTCAGAAAACGTACATTACCGTTTCTTGCCGGGGATTTGACAATCGCGGTGGCTAACAGGACCTGGTTAGGAACTGTTTCCTTCGAAAAATGTGCTGCGACATTTGAAGGTGATGTTTCAAACGATGTTTCCACTGACGCTTCAGGTTTAGGTAAACCGGAAGTGCGCGACTCATTAGTTGGCTTAGGATGAAGCAACGAATGATGTTTGTGTTTGCAGACACGACATTTGGTGGAAGAGTTACAAGAATTAACTGAATGGTTCCGTCCTAATCAGTTAAAGCATAGACCTTTGGTTTGCACAAAGTTGTGTCGAGCGCTGAAATCTAATTTGCTGAAATCTTTACAATTAGAAATTTTGTGACCTGTTTGTTTACAATATGGGCATGGATTTGTGGCAGTTACATTATCATTAGGCATTGCGTGCATTACCTTTGGTTTTTGGATTGAAGACTTTGGGGTCGACTTTTGAATGGGGCTCAGAAATTCAAGCGACCGAAACCTAGATTCTATAAACTCGCGCATTTGTGTTAACGTGGGCAAGTCATCTGAGACGCTAATTTTAGCCTCCCATTGCTTACGTGTTTCAGAATCAAGTTTCGTGCTGATGATATAAATAATTATTACATCCCATGATTCTACATCGATTCCCAAATTCCTCAAGCCATTCAAAGTGTCATTCATCGTGTCTAAAACATTTTTTATTGCGTTGGATGACTCTACTCTGATGTTCGATTGATCCATAAAATGCCTCAGCAGACAATTAGCCAGGTGTTTTTTATTGTTATATCTACTGTTAAGCAGAGACCATGACTCCTGATAATTAGCTGCTGTGATAGGAACATGCCTTAAGAGCTGTTCTGCTTCACCAGTAAGGTGACCCTTCAGATAGTGCATTTTCTGCACATTATCTATCGAGGCATTCTTATGTATCAATGATACATAAAGGTCTCTAAACGTCTGCCATTCTGAATATAATCCTGAAAATGTTGGAATTAAAATCTTAGGAAGTCTCACATTAAAGTCGCTTTTGGAAGTTGGTGCATGTTGAATGCTAGCGCTTGAAGAACTTGAAGAAGACATAATCAACAATAATGCTTCTTTGAGGTCAGATTTATAATCGACATACATCTCTTCGATGTCACCGAACATGTCTTCTTGATAATATTTATGTTGCAGAATTACATCAGAATCTTCAAGTTGCAATTTATCATTATTGTGAACGGCTACTTTCCACTGTTCTTCTAAAGTCTCTAATCTAGTTAACAAATAAGATTCTTTGGCAAGACGATCTTTAGGAGACTTTTTGTAGTTCTCGTAAGCCTTTTCTATTCTAGCTAGACAGCTGTTTTGACTCTTAATCAAAGTTAAAGATGCCATTTTTAAATTCGATTAATCTGACTGAACTTAAACTTTAATTGAACTTAAACCAAACTTCCAAAGCAAAGTACAACTCAAAAGAAATAATTTCAAAGTCTGAGAAAAGTTTCAAATAATATTACAAGTATTTGGAGTTAGGCCGCAAATGAGCTGATTCCGCATTTGCAAAACTATTCTAAGTTGAAGAACAAGAGTGAAAATATTACAAGTCCAGTAATATATAAAATTTAAAATTATACAAGTGTTTGAACTTTTAATTCAATGGGACCAAAAACGGGCGTGGATTCCCCGTAAGTTCACTTTTTCCTAAACTATTCTAAGTTAATATTAAGCATGCACAAATACGAAAATATTACAAGTCCCCTATTCTATTAAATAGTTAAAAGTCCCAGATGATGAAACCTTTTTAAGTCGATGGAATTAGTTAAACCACAGATTGCAACTATAGTTAAAGTGATCACAAAAAGTACTCACTATTTGTCCTGGCAAACCTCACTTCACTTCACTGCAGGTGAACTTCACTCCAAAGGTGAAGTATGACGTCACTCCTGTGACGATTCCGCGAAGTCTTCTCGACGATGACGTCACTAGTAGACGTGCTGACGTCAGCTACTCTTCCGTCCTTTTGCTTCCTCGGTTGTCCGAATTGCGCCCTGCGCAAACCCAGCACCAACCAGTCGTACCGAACTCCGTCAGGTTCGTGTACGATGAACACGTGAACACTTTCCTTCAATTGTGTTCCGAACGTGCTTGTCGCAAAAAAGTGTCGCTCTCAATCCGACTCGATAAGGACCATGTATAATCTCCAAGCCTTAGGGTCGCGTGATCGAGGTAGGTGAAATAAAAACACCGTTTGCTATTGACACAAGGTTCTGTATATTCGAAATTGGCGGCTAAAAGTATGGCCCGGTGGTCTCGTAACACAACGCTTGCGTGTTTTAGCGACCTCCAGCGCCATCTAGTTCACTTTGGCGTGAAACTAACCTTTACATTCAACAATGTTGTTGGTCTTCCAATAAAATAAATAAATAAACACTTTACTAGTTGGGAATAGAACTCCGGTACAAAGTTCGTTCAGACGTCAAATAGTGTTTTATTTTTTCACTAAATAAACCAGTTTTTAAGTCAAAACCTAAGGGAACAGGGAAAACTGCATCGCGTTCGGTCAAGTAGTTTTTACGTGATGCGCTAACAGACAGACTGACCATTTAAAATATATATATATTGAATAATAACGTTGCGGCAGTTGTTACATTATAAGAGGAAGACTTTGGCTATCACTGGCTTCCTGTCAGCCAGAGAACGGCTTGGAGACTCCCTAGGCGAAATAAACATACACTTATTACAGGATTATCAGTCAGTTTTCCATGAAAATAATTGATAAATTGTGATTTTTGATGGAAAACTGAGCCTGACCTTTTAGTTTACATAATTTCGGAAAATCCTGATACATGTGTAAGTTTATTTTATTTCAGGAGTTTACATTCAAAATTTCGAATGTAAACAGTGGCAGCAATTCGGACATAATACTCCTTAAACTAAACTAGACTTAATTTCTTTAAATGTAATTTAAACCTTGTCGACTTTTTAACAAGGTCTTTTTGCCCGTGGCATCTATTCTAAACTTACGTCAGTTTAAGCTGAACCGCTTAAAATAACGTAATTAAAACTGGTTTTTAACACGCTGTGTCACAGCTTTCGGACAAATGGGGACACGTTCTGAGTTAGCGTTTGGATAAATTGGGACTCTCGCCGCGTGGATACAAAGTTGATTTTACGCTGACAGGCTTTAGTGACATTTTAGTGGTGTCGAAGTAACTTTCTACATGTCTAAGCGACTTACAAAACATCCTGTGAATGCAAAAATGTTGCAAAAATTGTCTTCTTTATATTGCTCTTTATGGCAAAAGTATAGACACTTTTGCCATAAAGCCAAAATTTTTAAAGAACTATTAACAACAAAAAAAGGCAAATCAAACTTGAATATTTCATGAGTACCCCATACTTGAGCAATGCAAATCAAAATTTCATCTTCTCCACCTTTTGTAGGGCTAAACTACCTGCTGACTGGGCTATTTGCGCAGCGCACAAACAAGTGCCCCGCTACACCACCGCTGTACCGCGCTGGCAGCACGCGTCTTTACTGATAAGTGCCCCGCTACACCACCGCTGTACCGCGCTGGCAGCACGCGTCTTTACTGATAAGAGCGCTGAGGAAACTTTGTCATAATCCGTTTTATTTGTTTATAATTATTACAAAAACCACAGCTCTTGATGTAACAAATAACATAAACATTATATATCTTCGAGTGTGTTAACTTTAAATATAATCTGTTTGTTTCCCATACAAATAAAAAAATACTAAAAACTATGATAAGTTGTTTAATCGTGGAGTTGAATGCGGGTTATAAACGTTCTCAGACGGGTTCGTACCGCGCGCTGGAGCGCGAGTGCGCGGCGCTGACCCGCGAGCTGCGCGGCGCCGTGTCGGCGCGCCGCCGCGAGCTGGCGTGCCCGCTGAGTGCGGCGGCGCGCGCGCGCTGTCGGCTGGAGGCGGGCGCGCTGAGGCGCGCGCGCGATGCGGCGGCGGCGGAGGTGCGCCGCGCGTGGAGCGCCGAGCCGCGCGCCGACGACTGGTGGGCGGCGCAGGGGCTCGAGCCCGGCGACTGGCACGCGCGGGCGGCGGACGCGCTCGTAGAGGTCGGTCTACCGCTATATCGGAATTATTTTGTTAGCTTAACCGCACCGAGTAATATATTATCGAAATTAGGTATTTGATTTTGAAATAAGGTTTATTTGTAAATTATTTTTGTGTCGCGCAGGCGTTCGGCGCCGACGTGGTGGTGCCGCTGGAGGTGAGCGCGGCGCGGCTGCCGCTAGAGAGCGGTGCGGGCGCGCGCGCGTGGGACGCGCGGTGCGCGCGCGCGGCGCCGCCCGACCTGCTGGCCGGTGGCGACGAGCCTCGCGCGGCGGCGCCCCGCGTGCCGCCGCCCACGCTCGACCTCGCCGCCTTCTCCCCGCGCGCGCCTCCGCTGCCGCCGCTGCCCTCGCCCGCCGTCGTGGCGCTGGTGCTGCACAACAGGTACATCAGCGAGCGAACGATAACAAACACTATATTTAGCGATAAGAAAAGTGATAGTTGGATGTATATGTGTAACGTCGGTGCCGGCAGGGACTCGGAGGCGCCGCTGCCGCTGGAGGCCGAGCTGTGCGCCGAAGTGCTGCGCGCGCTGGAGGACGCGCCTGCGGCGGACGCGGACCGCACCTCGGGTATGTGTGGTATTGTGGGATACACCTGTACTGCACAGAGCTGTGCGCCGACGAGATGCGCAGAATGACGTAGGAATAATGCAATGAGTGTCTGTTTGCATAGATTCGGTGGAGCGGTACCGCGGCGGCGGCAGCTCGGGCTCCAGCTCCGACGCCGACGAAGAAGCTCGTCCGCACGCCACGTATGTACTGTGTGACAATACCCCTGTCTTTCCTTGATAATTAAGTAATACGTGAAATATTTTTATATCATTATATAGTTCATATCGTCGAAATGCTCGCAGGAAGAGTTAATTAAACATCATTACCCCGTCGGGGCGAGGGAAGGACGAGACCTTACTCTGAAAACATTTGTCTCTTGGGGGCGTTTTCACTTTTCAGTGCTGGACTCAGTCAATAATGAACACATGATTAGCAGATTTCCTTTTCAAGCTCAAAGTATAGTTCGTTTAACTTAGGCCAGCCATTGGCGGAAAATATGAAGCTTTGCCCTACAAGTGGTGGGGTAGAAGATGTTTTGATTTGTATTGCTTAGTTATGAGGTCTATACGAAAAAAACTATTTTCGACCTCGAGGGGGAGAAACATCATTACTAAAAATTGAGCCTAAAAATGTTTTATTTTCAAAATTCTTCGTCCGGTATTGGACCAGTATTAGGAGGGCGGTCGCACTCCGCAACAAATACAAATACATTCGAGGGCGCAATATTCGGGTCCGTTCAGTCGAGTGTCAAGCGTGCGCTCGATGAGTCGCGCGCCTTGTACTTAGCGATAGAGCACCTACTTACGTAAAGTTATTGACAAACTTTATTCGTGTTTTAATTATGAGTACCAAGAAGAAAGCTAGAAAGTACTGCATAGCATTCGGCTGTTTGAATAGTGATAGAAATACAACATCTAAGTCATAACATATCACAGAATAATTAGTAGTACAAGTACCTAGTCATATCTTACTACAACCCTACCGAACGAAAAAGGGACAGAGCGATTCTGAAACGGTTAGAGCAATGGAAGTTCTCGCGCGTTGTGATACGGTGCATTCTAGCCTGCACGCGATGGGCGAGCGCCTTCTAGGTAAATATAATTGAAAGCTCGCAGCGCTGTGCGAGTTAAATTGCACTTTATAGCGTTGTAGCGAGAGTCGCTATTTATTTAAATGACTTTACTCAGTTATTCTTCTGTACTTGTACTATTATTTATTCTGTGGTATTAGTAAAGATGTTTTTACCGCTTCTTGTAACTTTTGACCTATGAGAGTTACAGAACAACTGTGAATGCAAAGAATGTTGCAATTATTGTCTTCTTTATACTTTTCATAGACACTTTTGCCATAAAGCTAACTGTTAAAGAACTATTTAGAAAAAAACTAATTTTGGCACCTTCAATTCAAGATGGTGGCTCACGCTACCATCCCCCTAGGTCAAAAACTTGGATTTTTGATCAGAGTCTAGACCTAAACAACATATGTAAAAATCTGTTTTTTCTTTAACTGAAAAGCGTTCGACTTGTATTAGTGCTATGTTGCCTACTTACAAATAAAACTTTGACTTTAACTCGCGACTTTAATCCTACCGCGATAGTTTTTCTAAAGTTTAAAACTCGATTCTACTTTGTACTTTTCCTTGCGTATACAGAAGCATCGGAGCGCACAGGAGCGTGGAGGGCGTGGGCGGGGAGGTGGGGGGAGGGCGCGGTGCGTGCCGCTGGACTCTGACAGGGCGCGGCGTGCGCCTGCGCGCCGACCTCGCCAGCCCGGAGGACGTGACGCTCGACGCAGAGCGACGCGGGACCTCCGTGTGACGCGGCGCATCGTGACGCTGTGCCGCCGCCCTCGCCTTGTGACGAGTGAGATGCCCTCGAATCCACCTTGCGACTTCCCACTGTCGTAACTTACGCGCACGCTCTGTTTGCATCCTCAAACTTGCCACACCCGACAAATAAATATTATCGTTGCGACTGTCGGGCGCGCAAGTTTCGTGTCTGTCGGATAGATACACACTTTATAGATATATACGGATAGATACGGGCTTTAGCCCGTCACCGACAGCGGCACACGACCACGATTACGCACATTGCTGTGTACAAAAAACAAAGATATCAGATGCGTCTTTGACGTTTTATAATTCATTGAAATCGTGTACATACTTGGAAGGCTTGCGCCGCAAAAGGTGGGCCTCCTTACGCTCTCATCGCCGACCGCGGGCGACACTTTCGAGTGTATATCGCTAAGTCGGCGCGCAAGAAATGTAGAAACGGTTCGTGCTTTGCCTTCTAAATCACCAGTCAATATTTAGTCGAACCACTTCGTCTGAGTGCGCAGAGCGGCCATTACGCTTTGTGAGAAACTTGCGAGCGTCCCCGCTTTGTCGTCATTAGAATCAAACGCACCTTTAAAAGTATTTTTGCGTCGTGTTGCTCGTGAAATACGATACGTTTGATCCGAAACGCCGGATTTTAAAAAGAGCTGCAATAGTGTTCAATAAACGCCACATCCATATAGTTCCGACTTAGCCTAATATTCAATAGAATAAGAACAATAATAACTCCAGCAATTAACGATGTCTCACTAAAATCGCTTTGCGCGTGTTTAAGCTAAAAATAAATTAAATAAGACTGTGATAGTGTAAAATACACTTTCCAAAACTTCCCCACCTCATGTAAAGCTGTTCAGATAATAGTGCACTGTATTTTGCAACAATAATTGTGTAACTAGCTAGTTGCTCTGCCCTGCGGCTCCGCCCGTAGTTTTTTCGCTATCCCACGAAAACTGTACATTTTTCCGTGGAAAAGTATCATATGGAATAGTGTAGTTTTCTATTATTGAATGATTTTTCAGAATCGCATCAGAAGGTCCCGAGATTACCTGCTACAAACATACCGCTTTGTACCATTTTATTAGCGTAATACTTACCCGCTGGGACTCATGATCCGGCAGAGAAAATGAAATTGCGTTTAGTGTTCCATTGTCAAACAAGGACCCACTGTAGTTTCGTCATATCCGTCCTTCCGGCTGCCTGTAGTCTACTTCAAAATCATTTTATTAAGATTAAAAGTCTAAGAACTATAGGACTGATATTTTTCATATTTAGTTAGGTATATAAACATTTATTTATAGGTAAGTATATAAATCCTGAAATAAAAACGGGTTTCCTTCTCTACAGTAGCACACAGGAATCAACCACCAAATACAATATTGTTTGTCTTGTTACTCGAGATTTTTGTTTGTTATAATTATTTAGAAAGTTACGGAACCGTACCTTATGGACGGCTGGTATAAGCGACACGTCCCCACAACAATTACATCCCACAAAGATATCTGAAAAAAAAAACATAACTTGAATCGTGTCATATCTATACAACATTTTCGTGGGATACGAATAGCCTCCTATTTATATATACTACAGTGTGCGTTAATTACAATACAAATATACCAATCGCCAACGCCGTGAACATATTGCTCTGTTATCTGAATACCTACCCCACAGAATCGTATTATTAGGGAAACTAAGTGATCAAAATTTAGATCTGAAACTATTAAGTCGTAAGCTTTAAATCGCTAGATCGTCCTACAAACGTGTGTGTAGAATGAATAAGTTCAAAGAACTATCTGACACGGAGGCGGCTCTTCACTCGGTGCTCTCGGTCCAACATTACGACACAGAAGAGCACGAGTCCCGTTTCAAATCGTGAACACGGTATTGTACTCGCAGCGAATCTTTATATTTGTGAAGTTAGGCTCTGTTGCGCAGTGATGTGAGAATAAAACAGCATAAAGTAAGAGCGAGATAAAATATGCGAAAAATGTATGTGAGTGAGCGAGGCAGTTATACAATGCTACAACATTGAGATAAAGCCTGGAAAATAGCAGTTTTCACAGCGACTTGCAGACAACTTCCGAGACACAAACTTCCGCTTCGACTACTGTACGAGTGAAGAGCGAGCTTAAAAGTTTTTAGAACGGGCTAGTTTGTGTATATTAAAATAAGTATAGTTTATGTTTAGCTTCAACGAATTCTAATGCATTTTTGGACCACCGGAGTGTAAACCTACAATAATATTTTTAAAACGATAGGTTCTGTTCATATTTTATACAAGAAGTACCTCACTCGATCCACTTGACACGAGAGCACTGTAATGTACTGAAGTTCTCTTGCCACTGGCTGAACAAACACAAGTCGTGCCAAGTCATTAACAAGCACAAATTAAAAAAATATATAAACCCCGATTATAGCTAAGAAGCATCTTGATCACATCAGTTTTCAAACATAAAAAACTGCATCAAAATAGGTCCGTTTGTTTGGGGGCTACGATCCTCACCCCCATTCCCCCTCCTCCCCTCCAACCCTCATTATAGCTAAGAACTATTTTGTTGACTTCGGCTTTCAAACATAAAAAACCCAGCTAAATCAGTCTATTTGTTAAGAAGCTACGATTCTCAACTCCCCTCCCCCTCATATAACTAAGAACCATCTCGATCACATCAGTTTTCAAACATAAAAACCCGCATCAAAATCGGTCCATTCGTTTGGGAGCTACGATCCTCACCCCACCCTATTATAGCTAAGAATAATCTTGTTTACCTCGGCTTTCAAACATAGAAAACCGCATCTAAATCGGTCCACTCGTTTGGAAGCTAATAAACACCTGTCTCTTTGTTCGGGGGTTAAAAAAACGGTTCCAACGAAACTTTCCTAAGTTTTAGCATTTATTATATTAGAAGGGGTTCAGTAGACTCTTGTTCCTCAGTCTAAGTGCACTTCATCACATACAACGATAGACTTAGAAGTAAGGCTTGTAAAGTAACTGTATATTAATCGCTGAGATTCTAAAAGCATATATATGAAGGAGATAAAGGCTTTAGTGCAGGTGGCGTGGCACTCGGGGAAAACAGAATTATAGTGTTAGTAAAACCGGTGAAATACGAGTTGAGCGTCGCTCATTTAGCGACCCGTAGTCCGGAGGATTCTGCAAGGAATTTTGAGAAACAATCCGCACAGCACAACTCTTCGTGTCATCCGGCTCGATACGTACGTGATGAGCGTGCTCTACACTCACGCCGCGAACGGAAGTGTTGATACTGCGCGGAATTTTGCTTATCGGTTTCGCTGCTTCTGATTGGCAAGACATCTAGGTCCTAGGCTCGCTAGGGCTCCGGCAGTCGAGCATCACTACGCTGCGAAACATCGCGTTCCTCCGTGCCATGTGTATTAAGGTCTTTATCTTAAAACCTAGTTAAGTTTTAAATACCTAATGCTAAAAGGCTCAAACACGGTGGGTGCGACGAGCGGACGGACGGCCTCCTCGTCCGCCGCGGATCCGCGCGCCCTCCGCTTTTTCCGCGAGCAGAACGGAGACATTACGCTGAACACGCAACACATTTCTAAATTCAACAATAAAAAAAAAGATTAAACCATTAAAACGAACTGAAAAGAAAAAAAAAATTATACGAATAAAGTGATTAACGAGACCGTGCGGTGCTTTGTACGACATTCTTACACTATTTCTGTAATTCTAAATAGAAATAGTAACATAAATAAATAAATAAAAATACAACAATTAATATGGAGCGCCCCACTCTTTTTTTACAATGACATTAATGTGCTCGTTATAGTACGAACCAAACTTAATGGCAGCTGTGAAGTGCGCTGCTAGCGCTGCATCGCGCATCCCCTCACCCGTCCAACGCCCGCGAATACCTAATATTTGCTACTGCGCAGCGCTCCGCGCCAACTTCACAGCGGCTATTAAGTTTGGTTCGTACTATAATCCGTTTAATCACATATTGAAATTTATTTTTTAATTATTAGTTTGGTTTAATGGTATTAAAGCGTGCTTTTTAGTTTTTTTTTATCACATTCTAGGCAATCGTTTGACCACGATCTCACCTGATGGAAAGCGATGATGTGGTCGAAGGTGTAGCACGCTTGCCTAGTAGATACCTATTCACTCTTGACTTGAACACACCGGGGTTATAATTTACCGGAAACACTGACGAGGGCAGGGCATTCCACTCCTTTACAGTTCTTATAATAAATGAAGAAGCGTAACGCTTCGTTCTTGTGCGAGGTATTTCAACCATGAAAGGGTGGCGCTTTGCTGATCGTCTAGTCGTACGGTGATGGAAAGGTGATGGGGGAATCAGGTTGTGCAGTTCTTGTGCACACTCCATAGTGCAATCTGTAGAATACCGCCAGGCTTGCGACCTCACGTCGATGCTCCAGACTTCGCCTAATGGTATTGTAACTTTTTTTTTTTTTTTTAGTGAATCTCTTTCTTATTGGATGGCCAGGACTATTAAACCGCTTTCCGCTCAGCTATTTCTCAGTCACAGCCCTTTCGCCGTGGAAGGCGGACATCAGGTACGCCACCGTCCCACAACACTCGACTCTCATGCTAGCTTGAAGTCCTTTTTCCATCGAAACACGTAGCCCATTCGTAATTTTTAGCTCATTCCGTTTAGATAGACATATATGATTAGACATCCGCGGACGGATTCCGCTCTTCGCTCCCGCCGTGATTGAAGCCTGAGCCAATATTTTATTTATTCTGTAAATAATACCTAAGGTTATGTTCGTGAATATGTACATATGTCCCATACAATGTCACAGAATAAATAATAACAATGTTATGTTCTACATTTGACTTATGATGTAATAAATAGGTCTGCATGTAATATTGTCCAACTTTAGAATCAAGTATTTTGTGATCCATGACGTAACGGCCGAAATATGTATATTGTATCAATAGAGTATTTTTCTTCTTTTTTAATTTAAGTATTGTGTCTTTTTTATGGCAACCATGCAAATATTATCGAGTATGATTATGAACGAGGCCATAATTTTATGGCAACCATGCAAATATCATCGAGTATGATTATGAACGAGGCTATAATTTTATGGCAACCATGCAAATATCATCGAGTATGATTATGAACGAGGCCATAATTTTATGGCAACCATGTAAATATCATCAAGTATGATTATGAACGAGGCCATAATTTTATGGCAACCATGCAAATATCATCGAGTATGATTATGAACGAGGCCATAATTTTATGGCAAACATGCAAATATCATCGAGTATGATTATGAACGAGGCCATAATTTTTGTTGTTTTTTTTTTGTTGGTAATATTTGGCTTATATAAGAACGCAAGTCTGGCTTCTGGACAATGGAATGGATGTATGGATATAAGAACGCAAGTCTGGCTTCTGGACGATGGAATGGATGGATATATCGTCCAGTACATGCTAACAAGAATATGTCTTATTTATATTAAATTACAGGGAGCGCGGAAGTACTCCATGACGGGGGTTGGGGGTGAGGGACTTATTTGGTTACTAGAATTATGCCGCCCACCCCCTAGGATAATGGGACAACCCTATCAAATGATTGTATTGTCATCCGTCCTTGATAAGTGTGCAAAGTTTCAATTCAATATGAAGTTGTGAAGTGGGTGAAAATCACGTTCAAAAATGCCGTTACAAACAAACATACAGGGAGTAATAAAAGCGTGATAAAAAATATTATTATGCTCTTCTCTCTCCGACACTTTTTCTTACGTACAAACGCTTTTACATTTAAGAAAAAACAAAGCTCTGTGAACGATAGTACAGAGAAACCTTTTTTTTATTTTAGGTGGGGCATTTGGCCCCCTCTGCCTCCATCTTCCGCGGTCCCTGTTAATTTAAATTGAACTTCGGAGCTCTGAAACATTGCAATAACTAGATATACTTTATAACAAATGTACTCTCGAGTATGTTCAATTCTATTCATACAGTGCGTTCTACTATAGTAGAAGCCGATACTATAGTGGAAGCCGATACTATAGTAGAAGCCGATACTATAGTAGAAGCCGATACTATAGTAGAAGCCGATACTATAGTAGAAGCCGATACTATAGTAGAAGCCGATACTACTCAACATTCAATCAATTAAAAATGTGCATAATAAGCTGTTCCGGCAAATGGATTTATACAAATATTTTTTAATTAATTATTGACAGTTGCACTGTTTTGATTTTTAAATGAGACCTTTCAGGTAATTATATAATAAATGTGGAAATAGGTACTTGTCACTACCCAAAGTATTACTTACGTGACAAGCCAGTTGCCTGAAACCAAATTCGCAAATATGCAGCTAAATATAGTTAAAAAAAATATGCAATTACAACATAATTATATAATTGACCCTAGAGATAATTTACGTATAAGCCCCGCTAAATAAATAATTGACCACGCTGGTTAAAAATATTAGTATTTAAATAAGCAACGCCCTACGCTTGTATTATGATAGGTACATAACATTTACCATAGTTCTGACTTATGGCCTAAAACTGTTTATCTGTCTGTAGTGTACCGATATTAGAATAGTTACGGGAAAAACCTACGTTACACTGAACTGTAAATTCAGTTCTGTATATCTATACAGTTATGTATTTACATTAAACTGAACTGTAAATTCAGTTTTATATACCTATAGTTATGTAAATACGTTACAGTTCAGTGTTTCGTAGGTTTTAGTTTTATACATAACTGAATTTACAGTTCAATGTAACGTAAAACTGTTTATCTATCTGTAGTGTACCTATATTAGAAGAGTTACGGGAAATGCCTACGTTACACTGAACTGTAAATTCAATTCTATATAGATACTAATTCAGTTATGTATATACGTTACACTGAACTGTAAATTCAGTTCTATATACCTATACAGTTATGTATATACGTTACAGTTCAGTGTCACGTAGGTTTTAGTTATATACGTAACTGAATTTACAGTTCAATGTAACATAGGTTTTCCCGTAACTCTTCATGGCAATAGCTTATGACAGCGCGATGATTGTCTAGTCTAGCTGAATCTTGTTCGATAAACTAATAGAAAATCACGATCCGTCCACTGTCCCGTTACAACTGACGAGTGTTGAAAGGGGACCTTACATTTACTATGAAGCTTGCATAGCAGCATACCTACAAGTGAAAACCTCGCAGCCACAGATTAATCTCAAATAACCCACATCATATCATCTTTATTAATAACAAGTGTTTAATGTCAATTCAACAAAATACAATCATAAAACTAAACTTAATTTATTTAGGTGTAATAATAATTAATATTGTGAACATTGATGACGCAACACCAGGCTCAGCTTCTCATTTAGGAAGTCGTCAACTGAGGAATTGATAAAGGAGTTCATTAAAAAAATAATTGCACATTAGTATTCTAAAGTGTAGCGTTTCTGTGATATTGGAGTACAGAGGTAGCATAATTACTAAAACGCTATCTTTGAGGTCCATTTTTTCAAAAACGCGAAACTACAATACCAGTACTCTTAACATTTTGTTGTGTAAACATCTAATGGTGCGGTACGGGAGTAACGCCGACTGTTGGCGTGGCGACGCGAGCGCTGGCGGCTCGTCGGCTCTTTCCGCCTTAGCTCGGCCATATTCAAGTTACAAGCCATCACTTTTTTTATATGCAAAATGTAAACTCCTGTTGGGAATTGAACTCCGGTACTAAAGATCGGCAGTCGAACGAAGTTGCGTTGCGCCATCCAAACTTATAGTATTAGGCCGAATGGTTAGTATAGATCAGATAAAGAGTTGCTGATTCACAGTTGCTTTAGTTTCTTTTTATGTTTACACATCTGCTAGGCGTCCCGTGATGGCTCATTCGTTGTTTTTTACACATCTGCTAGGCGTCCCGCGACGGCTCATTCGTCGTTTTTTACACATCTGCTAGGCGTCCCGCGACGGCTCATTCGTCGTTTTTTACACATCTGCTAGGCGTCCCGCGACGGCTCATTCGTCGTTTTTTACACATCTGTTAGGCATCCCGCGACGGCTCATTCGTTGTTTTTTACACATCTGCTAGGCGTCCCGCGACGGCTCATTCGTTGTTTTTTACACATCTGTTAGGCGTCCCGCGACGGCTCATTCGTTGTTTTTTACACATCTGTTAGGAGTCCCGCGACGGCTCATTCGTTGTTTTTTACACATCTGTTAGGCGTCCCGCGACGGCTCATTCTTTGTTTTTTACACATCTATTAGGCGTCCCGCGACGGCTCATTCGTTGTTTTTTACACATCTGCTAGGCATCCCGCGACGGCTCATTCGTTGTTTTTTACACATCTGCTAGGCGTCCCGCGACGGATCATTTTTTTTTGTTTGCACCGATTTATCAAGGTTTGTTCAGTGGCCGCTTACTTAGTTTATTTTAAGTGTACCTATGTCACAAATGTTAGAAGGCCTTTGGGAATCATAATGTTTACTTCAACAGTTTTGCTTTTTTCGATCAACTCAAAACAAAATCTATAACCAAATACATTGGAAAGTATGTTTAAGTCGTGGCCATGTCGTCGAACTGATCACTTCATGAAATGGTTGGCCACATCATGAAATAATCAGCATTTAACGCACCGCTTCATGAATATAGTCAAACATTTCTGATCATATCGTAAAATAGTTATATTATCCACCGTTAGAATCGCTAGGCGAAAACCCGACTTGGCCGTAATAGGTAGCGGGTGCGAATCGTTGCGAAATCCCGCCTTCGTCTTCGTGTTTTTTTTTGCCTTTAAGTCGTATCTGTTTAACACTTGTTAAACCTTTGGTATCATGGAAACCCTACATTAATCATATGGCCAAACGTGAATTGACTTATCATTAAACGTTAATGTTTAAACGATATGGTCAGGTTTAGCTGACCATATCATGAAATTATCGACCACATGATGAAGTGATCAATTTTATTATTTCGCTACGACAATAGGTAGTTAGATACTTAGTGATACCGTTGTCTGTGAAGACTCTTCCAACGCATTATGCTCCGCTACTATGCTTGCTTGTCGTGTGATGCAGTGCTGGCCTCGTGTCAGAGTTCGTCAGGCCGCCCGAGGGCTACTGACATGGCTCAACAAGAGCTATTAATCAATAACGGCCGGGACCGACAGCTTAACGCGCCCTCCGAAGCACGGAGCGACGGAAAACCGCTGATAACTTAGAAAGTCATTAGTGCGGAGCCTAGAACCGAACCCTGTAACGTTGTATTCTACGTCAGTACTATAAGAATCGGACAGTCCATCTTACATCCCATCGCAGCGACACCTCCGATACTTTCCGGCGGATCACGAATAAAAACGTATTGATAGAATTTTACGTCATTCTCTGCTTGTTTTGGCCCATGTTTTACTTTTGTATCGTAACATGCAATATTCCGCCTTATTACGACTGTTTATGTACCTATTGCAATGCTCTCTAGATTTAAAGCCAAATCGAGATTATACATACAAAGAAATCTATAATTTATTTAATATATAATATACAAATATTACGTAAGTTTAAGAATAACATTATTTTCTCCACTTAGTTAAAGATGGCAGCTGCTCATGTGTTATGCCAGTCTGCTCATTATTTGAATGTGTTTATTTACGTTGTTATATTATGTACCCGACTGCATGCGACACTGCTGGATTGAATTTAGTATCTATTTTATATCTGTCGCAGGCAAATAGCTTAATTAGTCGTTCAATTAACAGCCTAGCCTTTTAACTAAACGGCGCCGTTCAACTAGTGGCCTGAAATAGAATTGCGCTTAATAAACTAGGTGGGTTAGTTAGGTTGAACATGAAAACTGTTTTTATACATTCTGTTTGCAAACTACTATGTTTGATGTAATTCATGTTCAACCTAACTACCGGCCGCGATACACAGATAAATCCGTACAATGACCCCTCACTACTTGTCTCTCGTGCATAAATGTGTATTGCCTTCTCGCTCGCACAACGGCGCTAGCTGTCTATCGCAGCCTACCCTAGTTTTTTAGGTGCAGTTCTATTTCAGGCCCCTTAATTTAAACGGCTTCTTTTAAAAAAAAGGGTAGGCGGTTAATTGAATGGCTAAATTAAGCTGCAGTACGATCTGCCATGTTCGAAATTGTACTTTTGCCGTCGCTGACTGTAAATTAGGTACTCCACCCGTAGCTTGGTAGCTGGTAGGTACCTGAAGTTGGCTTCGCGTGATGTATCGTGATCATCAAGTCAATGCTATGTTCTAAGCAACGAGATGTTTTTTAAAATAAATATTCACATTATAAATTCTAGTTTGTTTCATTTCACCCTGATGTCATGAGCCCTTCCTACTCCTCCGACCAACAAAATGTTTGCTCAGATTATGTCCATGAGTGCAAGGACGGTAAGTACTCACGACACTTCCAAACCCAACGACACTGGATCTTTTGTCTACCCCATGGGAGACATGAGGGGAGCCAAGATAACTGGGTGTTTTTATTTCTATCCATGGTCACCTGAGTTCACAATTAACAATTTTTCTTCCCGCGGTTCACTTGTATTGTTCAAGCCATCCAATCTCTGAACACGGTGAAAAGTAATGTGGGGTGACACGCCCGCTGCACGCGGCGTCCACGAGTGTGTTTGTAAGTAAATAACGTTACTTTTCAAAATAAATTGCAATAATTTGGGATCCTACTTTTTTGACCTACAGGACCAGGAGCAGGACCATGAGGGTATGCTATAAAAACTTTCACTCCCTGTACCAAAATATACACAGAAAAAATAAAATTACAAAAGTAATTCTCGTAGAACTTCTTTTTTGTCCTGATCACGAGTGAAACCTATTTATGTTGAATTAAAAATGTAACTCCAGTTTGAAGTAGGGGCAAATTTGAAAGTACCAGTAAGTCCATTTTTGATCAATACCAAAACAAAATTAAATAGGTACCCTCCCTCGTTGTCCTATTAATAGGACAAAATAATAGATCCACGGAAAAAAAGTACCGGGCATAAAATACCATAAAATCCAAATGTATGAAAGAAATAAAATCGCAAAATTTCGCGATACCTACATTTATTTTTTCTTATTTTATTTTCATTTGGCACCGTAACTTCTTCAGTTATAAAAACTAAAATAGTATGTTTAAAAAGTACCAGGCATTCTCAATGCCCATACGATGCGTACCTGGCATCCTCAATGCCCATACGATGCGTACCTGGCATTCTCAATGCCCATACGATGCTACCCAAAAGTACCAGGCATTCTCATGCCCATAGGATGCTATTCAAAAGTATCAGGCATTCTCATATGCCCATAGGATGCTAGCCAAAACTACCAGGCATTCTAATATGCCCATAGGATGCTACCCAAAAGAACCAGGCATTCTCATATGACCCTAAGATGATATCCAAAAGTACCAGGCATTCTAATATGCCAACAGGTTCCTCTCGAAGGTATACTAATAGGACAATCATATATGTAATAAAATTTAAAATAGTAGTCTCACGAGAATTTAATAATTTTTCTTTGTGTATTTTTCGTATTTTCTAGGTGAACCATGGGCAATACATTAAAAAAAAACATAATATTAATAACTACATAGATGGACATGGAAATAAATAAACACGAGGGGGTGGCGCTCTTGAACTCAGGTATACGCACAACCCGTGAGATTTTGCTGTTTTTTGTACAATGTAATACTTGTTTGTAGTGTTTGAGGATTTCTACAATATTTGAGGAAGACGGTAAGTAATTGGAAAATGAAATAAAACAAATTGTATTATTGAATCGAATTTAAAATTTATTAAACCCTACCTAGCTATTAAAAATTATAAACTTCGCTCTTTTACACGTTTGTATCACTATTTTCAAAAATATATATAAATGTTTTTATGAGAACGTGAGAGTACAGCGGTCCCTTCTGTTCGGAAGTACAACCGTTTGGTACCATACAGATGTGTTGTTTAAATATTAATATTGAGTTCCTAAAAGGACAAAGAGAGCAATGCAATTTATTATCCAATTACATAGTTTAACTGATAAATGCATCGTATTAGATTTTTTATACATACATAAAATATACAAGTCATTTTATCGTACTCATTCTAGTTGGCAGATTTCACTTATTTCTTTTTCCTTCGCTATTCTACTAAGTTTGATCGTATAAAATGTCAACACGTGATCTACGGAGCGAACTTCGACTTAGCTCCCGTGCGTTTATAGAAAGTATGGTTCACTTCGTGGTTCTAAAGAGTGATGCTAAGTTCGCTCAATGGATCTCCTCGTTACAGCTCCGAGTGCATTAGGACAAGTATTAGTACTGGGAATAAGCGGAAGTGTGTTCAAACAATACTAAAAAAGTCACCGAAAACTTGTCGCACTGAATACATTGAATAGGTAATTCGTATATCTGACTTGTCTCAATGCGTCCCGGTCCGCCCGCGCCTTAGAGTCACAATATCTTCTTTTTTATAGTACCTAAGTTACAAAAGCTATAATATTTCATCTCTCGATTTGTTTCAGCGATTACAAACGTATAATATTTTAAATTATCTCCTACATCTATTGCTAATTTAACAATTATAATTTTTTAAATTTGTTGGGCCTACCTACCTAATGATTAAATAAAATAGAAAAAATATATAAAACAGAGTTATTATGCAAACGCAACAAAGCTCTTTTTATATTAATAAAATACCTAAACAACTAAAACAAAACTACACGTGTTAATTGAATATGTAAGGATTACGTAAAATAATTGATTGCGCTTCATGTATCCGACGGCAACCGAACACGACAAAACTCTTTTCCGTCCGACGAGAGACTCGAGTCTCTTGTTGACAATTTACAACTTTTTTTAAAATCCTTTTCAAACTATAGCAATTGTTGCCAATTGCTATAATTAAATTACAATGATGCCAACACACATAGACAAAAAGGATTTTTATTTGAGCTACTTTCTTTAATTAGTGCCGTACATTCAACACAATAAAATAAAGGATTTAAAAAAAAACCACAAAATGTATAGATTATTTAAACAATTAAAAATGGCCAAAATAGAAGCTGGGCTTTAGCAAACTGTGTTATTTTATTGCTGATAAATAAATTGGCAATAACCGAGCTACAAAATAATGTTGAATAGAATATAGCCGAGGAGACCTGAAGTTACTTGTCATTTCATAAATAAGGGCCGATTGAATAATAACTAACAGTCAAAATATATGGAGAAAATAACTATTGCTTTGCTAATTTTATCCATGAGTTTTGACTATTAATTAGTTTAACCTCAGATCAAACAATCGGCCCTCAGCAACCATATGTATTCGGTGGCCGACAGATAAATACACGTTATACTTAATTAAATTATATATGTGTGGGTGACTTAACATAATGATTAAATATTTCAACATAACAAACAACTGCTAACCAATAATAACTATTGATGTTATGACAAAAACTGATCGCAACATTTCAAATGTATCACTACTGTTGGTTTCGGGACAGAGGTCCAACTGGTCTGTCCAACTAGTTGGACTACGGGCCTTTACTAGGGGTTGTGGTCCAACTATTTTTATGGGCCGCATATGTTGCCCTTATGTGTTGCAAGCTTGCATACAAACGATTTTAAAAGGAAACTGAAACATTTCTTCGAATTCAACCCGTTCTATTCTTTAAGAGAATACAACGATATGTGTCTGACGGAATCTTCATTCTTGTACGATTCAGAGAACAAACTTATTCAGAAGTCATTTTTTGTTTTTTAATGTATAACTAATTGTAATGTGATTTCATATGATGTGAAAATTGACTTGCCTAGTTTGACACTATCTGTTATAAGGCCAATAAAATATTATATTCTACGTCGTGGTCCAACTGATTTATTAGAATTGAAATTATTTAGAGATTAAAAAAAGCAAAAGCATTCCCAAAAAGAAAAATCATTGATTTGAATGGCTGATACTGTAATTTTGCTGCAAAATATAATTGATTTCTCTTTGAGTGTTTTTCTCCTCATTTTGCCAGTTATTACTTGTGCCTACTGTATCTCCCTGTGTAGTCATCATTTACAATTTTTTATTATTTGTGCCTACTGTATCTCACTGTGTAGTCATCATTTACAATTTGTTATTACTTGTGCCTACTGTATCTCCCTGTGTAGTCATCATTTACAATTTGTTATTACTTGTGCCTACTGTATCTCCCTGTGTAGTCATCATTTACAATTTGTTATTACTTGTGCCTACTGTATCTCCCTGTGTAGTCATCATTTACAATTTGTTATTACTTGTGCCTACTGTATCTCCCTGTGTAGTCATCATTTACAATTTGTTATTACTTGTGCCTACTGTATCTCCCTGTGTAGTCATCATTTACAATTTGTTATTACTTGTGACTACTGTATCTCCCTGTGTAGTCATCATTTACAATTTGTTATTACTTGTGCCTACTGTATCTCCCTGTGTAGTCATCATTTACAATTTGTTATTACTTGTGCCTACTGTATCTCGCTGTGTAGTCATCATTTACAATTTGTTATTACTTGTGACTACTGTATCTCCCTGTGTAGTCATCATTTACAATTTGTTATTACTTGTGCCTACTGTATCTCCCTGTGTAGTCGTCATTTACAATTTGTTATTACTTGTGACTACTGTATCTCCCTGTGTAGTCGTCATTTACAATTTGTTATTACTTGTGACTACTGTATCTCCCTGTGTAGTCATCATTTACAATTTGTTATTACTTGTGCCTACTGTATCTCCCTGTGTAGTCATCATTTACAATTTGTTATTACATGTGCCTACTGTATCTCCCTGTGTAGTCATCATTTACAATTTGGCGATTCCATCTGTAGACATATTTTTTTTTAATTTCCGTCTGTTTTCGTCATTGTAATTTTTTCTAATACGTTTAGAAGTTAAAAAATATCGTATTTAGAAATCTTTTCAGTTTTTCAGTTGGACACGGGTCTAGTTATGGGGTCATTCTCCAACTACAAAATATAGTTGTGCCACGACCCCTAGTAAAGGATTGTAGACCAACTAGTTAGACAGACGAGTTGGACCACTTCCCCGAAACGCTATTGTTTTAGTGCATTATAAAAATGCGTCCCTCGTGCAGAACTTGGTGAGATGTTGAACTGCGCTAGAACTTGATTAAATATTATAGCGTCAGTTCAAATTCGACCAACACGGGACGTCGTCCTCCGCCTCAACTTACTTAGCATTTGGGGGTTCAAACTAAATCCAGACACGGCAATTAAAGATACAGTTAGGTAGGTATAAATGTGTAAAGTATGTAGTAATGTTCTGTTATTGATTGACGTAACTTTAATACAATATAAAAATAAATATAGCTCTAATACATGTTAATATCTAAATATTTAATGTATATAATTAGAAACACTAGCAAGCTAGACTACAGCTATGGCCACACAGAACATTTTGTTATCTGTACAACTACACGCGAAACAAGTAAACACGACGCCGCCGACACGTAGAGAGCAAACGAATGCGTTCCAACAACAAAACGCATTTGATAATAAGTTATCTGTGGGAATATCCGTGTTGTTGTGTAATTTATACTATAAATTACTATAATTTTTGAAAACCGACTAGTGCAAGGAGCTGTATAATCGAATCTCAATATCGCGCTAGAGCCATTGACCGCGTACATATATTCATTATGTATAGGCACCGGCACGTCCTACTAGTATGCTTGTTTTTAAACATTTATGGTACTTTTTCATAGTAACAATTATGTGGCAATATTATTTACTAATTTCTTGAAGAGCGACATCACTAGTCACTAGGCAATATATTGCAGCAATTTTCACACAACTGAAGAGGGCCTTGTCGAGAAACTCGCAAGGAGCAACTGTTGACTTTTGTTAAAAGCAAGACAACTTTAAAAAACTGCAAGTGTTGATACAGAAATTTAACATTTTTGTACGATTTTATAGTTCAATACTTTCGCACACACATCAATTTTTTATTAGACTTGTGTAAAATTTGACATGCGACTATTACATGACAATTATTTCTCACCAAATGCTCCGTGCGAGCCGACACCAACGTACAGGGGTACAAAAAGGGCAGCTAAGTGTGGATAGACCAAAGATTTTGAATTACGCTTACTTTGTTTACCTACTGATTCATAAATAATACTGCTTGTTTCTTTCCACTGAACCATCGAGGGTAAGTTATGAGAGCGTCAATTGTTTAGCTAGGCCAATGATGTAATTAGTAAATCATTGGTTTAGGCCGAATCTTTACATTTTGTTAATCAAAATTTTATATAAAACTTGACTATACAATATGTATGTATGTTTGTGCCCCGGTGTCAGTTCCAATACGATCAAACATTATGTCAGTTCAGAAATACTTAAATAAATATAATTTCTTCCTTACACCTAAGCAATTCGAGCCAACCGCGCGCCAACTAAATATGCCGTGTCCACATGCATGAAGATATAAAATTATTGAAAATAGTCCACTAAAGAAAAGCAGGGTCAAAATATCCTTCGATAACTGAGTTCAATAAATGTATAAGATTTCATTAAAGATTACCAAAATATATGATTTGAGTTAGGGCTGCTCTTCTCCAGGGACACAACGTACCAATGTGATTGTGAGGAGGCGGTCAGTGGGTACATTCGTTATTGCTTTAGTTTACAATGTGAGACACACACGCACACATCGCAGCTACATACCTTAATTTATTAAAGTCCATTACAATTTGAAAACTCTACTTATCTCTAATACTTACGGCTACGTTCAATTTGTTATTCATACATATATCAATATAAAATAATAAAGTTTAATTTGTATAAAGTTTACGATACCTAATCATATAGCCATTACAAAGGTAAACAAATAAAATTGTATAAAACGCTTTGCTCCTAAACAAGTTGATGCTAAAATAAACTCCGCTTCAGAATTTGTATACAAAATACTTAGAAGGAAGCATAGCAGTTGTGGTTAACTAAATTAAATATAATCTGCATTTTTTTAAATGGAATAACTAATTTATGATAACACCTCTCAACTCTTTAATCTACACGTAAAAAAGTTTTCTTGTTTTAAGCACGGCCTCGTTAGAGGAAGAAATTCGTACAATGACCCCGCACCACTGTTCGTTAATTCGCACATATGTGCGAGCACGATAGCAATACACAATTATGCGCGAGCGAGAGAGATAGGTAGGGAGTGGTCATTGTACGAATTTCTTCCTCTTTCGGGGCCGTGCTTCAGTTGAGTACGTACTTACAATGTTGCAAACATTCGTTAGGTACGCTTGTGTATCGACATACGCTATTTCTTTCGTTGATATTTCAAAATACTGTAACGCGTTTGGTCCTGAACATTTATCATACATGTTCAACAAATGTAGGTAATTAATAAAAAAGGTACGTTAAAATAAATCAACTTTGTCTCGCGGTTTCGCTCGACATTTTCCACTACTCCTTCAATTTCTCTCGGTGTTATTCATAATGAGTCCAAAATCTCGTTTCGACAGACATTATTCATGTCATCACTAAACAAATTAAAATAATACAAGCAACTAGGAAGGCAACCGACGAACATACAACGTTACTCTTACACATAGATAATTGAGATAAACCACAAAACCCCGCTTTACATGATCATTTGAACGATTTGAAAACGGAATCGCGAGATTTTTACGTGCAATTGAAATGTTCCAATAAATTAATGACAACTAACGCTAAACGTATTACTACCAACACCGATCAATTATAAATATTGCTTGTTAATAGGGAATGTTAATATTGAAATGCGAATATAACCTACAATATTGGAGACATTAAAAAAAAGCTGTTAAAAAGGAATACAAAATAAAAAACGAGCGCCTTACAGTAGTCGCATATGTTGTGTAACATCTGATTGAAGCTCTGTTTTATTATATATGCTAGCACCACGCGCGGCACATTGTTACACTTTTCACGAAATTACTTCCATAGATTTCAGGAAAGCGAGAGGAAAGATGTTATTACACATAAAAAAATCGTTACATATTAATAGATGATAAATCTTCTAGTTGTGTGGCAATAATGTTAAATCAGGAATACTACACTATACCATAATCAGAAGCGAGCAGATGGACATCCTTGACTAAAGCACTGTCGCGATAGACGAACAAATTCGTTCTCTATCTATATATATAATAATATCTATCTATTAATATGCGCGAGCGTGACCGCAATACACATTTATGCGCGAAGATAATATGTGCGAGCGTGACCGCAATACACATTTATGCGCGAAGATAATATGTGCGAGCGTGACCGCAATACACATTTATGCGCGAAGATAATATGTGCGAGCGTGACCGCAATACACATTTATGCGCGAAGATAATATGTGCGAGCGTGACCGCAATACACATTTATGCGCGAAGATAATATGTGCGAGCGTGACCGCAATACACATTTATGCGATAAGTAGTTTGGGTCAATGTACGAATTTCTTCCTGTATCGCGGCCGTGCTTAATATTGTGTGCTGCTACGTAAATTGCGTACAAGATACACATTTTTACCGAAACTACCCCCTCTCCCCCCTCCTCGCGTCAGTCTAGCATTAAAAGCTTTGCCTCGTCCAGCCTCTCAACAAGCTATTGATTGTGTTGTGCGCATCGTGAGGCTAACGCAAAATAGTAAATCATGTTTACAAAGTGTCACTCCTATGAAACTCGGTAGTTACCAAAACATCAATTATTTCAAAAACACACAAGTTACTTTATCGATTAATAAATACCGTTGAAATCTTAATCTACATATAAAATCTATCTTGTTTAATATATACTTCGATAAAATACATGAAAAGATTTTTATAAAACGGCGCTAGTCATTCGAGGATCCATATTAAGTATTAACTTGTTAAAAATAACCATTTGATAAAGTGAAACTTAACAAACCGTTGTGTTTTCGTTATATTTATTGGTCCATAATTATGTTTGGCTAAATGATTGCACTTCTCAAAAGCATCTCACGGACCAATCTGGATGTCCTTACCTCTGTACTGGATATATATAAACTAAAAACAGTAATAAAGTGTAATATTAATAATTGAAGGTAGTTAAATAGTTAATCTAATTACTACAAAAAAATATGCAAATAGTGATTACCTCAAACAGATTTCCAGTTCGTAAATGTACTAGTTTCTATGAAGAACACGTGCACTGTTCGAAACATTGTATTCAACATGGCGTTCACGCGTTTCAGTAGTGCGCAATGCGGCTGTTAAAAAAAGTATATTGGTTTGATGCTTTTGAGCAGGATACTAAGTCATAGCGAATGAGCTACTCCGCCCGCTGTACATATACATAGTTATAAGGTCTACTTTAATTGAACATGAATTATATTTATTAAAGTTATGAATATAAAGTTTAAAAAAAAACTCTTTTACTGACACACGATAAAAGGTTTGAAAAAAATTGTTGTTAATGTTGTTGTTGTCTGCAACTGCCAATGTAACGACGCGACGTGAACAGTCCAGTCCAGCTCGCCACTGAGCTCGGGCTACAGCTCTCCTCATCCACTTTCTTCCAGCCGCTTTTCACAGGTCGTCACTCCACCTGGCCACAGGGCGTCCTACACTACGTTAGCCTAAACGTGGTCTCCACTCGAGAACTCGTCTACTCCTACGGTTATCTCGTCTTCGGGAAATGTGACCAGCCCACTGCCACTTTAACTTGCTTAATCCTTAGAGCTATGTCGGTCACCTTGGTTCTCCGTCGGATATCTTCATTACGAATTTTGTCCTTCAGAGAAACTCCAAGCATAGCTCTCTCCATAGCACGCTGAGCGACCTTAAATTTGTGGACTAGTTTGAACGTGAATGCCCACGTTTTGTCTCCGTAGGACATGACTGGTAGGATACACATATTGAAGACTTTTGTCTTCAGGCACTGCGGTACGGACGACGAGAAGACTTGACGAAGCTTGCCAAATGCTGCCAAACCCAGCTGAATTCTTCTGTTGGCTTCCTTATGAAAGTTGTTCTTACCTAATTGCAATATTTGCCCATGGTAAACATATTGTTGGACAACTTCAAGAGGTGCACCATTGACTGCAACCGATTCCGGGTCAATAAGATCGTTGAACATGATCTTGGTCTAGTCTATATTGATTCCGAGACCGATGCGTTGGGAAGCATCAAGTAGGTTGGCCAGCATACTTTGCAAGTCTTGCAGCGACTCCGCCATTAGGACGATATCATCGGCAACACGTAAGTGTGAGATGTTCTCGCAATTGATATTAATTTGCCCATTCCTTTCCAATTTCTTAAACATATCTCCCAAGCCATTAGTGAACAGTTTTGGGGATATAACATCCCCCAGTCTCACTCCCCTCCGCAGTTGGATATGTTTAGACTGCTGGTTTTGTACTTGGACACTCATAGTCGCGGCGTCATACAGAAACCTCAGCACTTCGATGTATCACTAGTCCACTTGACAACGCTGCAAAGACTCTAGAACCGCCCAGGTTTCAACGGAGTCAAAGGCCTTCTCTTAGCCCACAAAAGACACGGGGCTGGTTATACTCCTCAGAATTCTGTATAACCTGCCTCACTGTGTGTATGTGGTCTATGGTGCTAAATCCTCCACGAAACCCGGCCTGTTCATGAGGCTGGAATTCTTCAAGTCTTCTCACGAGACGATTTGAGATGACCCTCGAAAACATCAATAGACGTGGCTCAAGAGTGTAATAGGTCGTTAGTTCTTTAAAAGGGTTTTATCCTCTTTTTTAAAGAAGATTACTACCTAACTCCTGCTCCATGCCTCTGGAGTTTTGCCACTTTTAAGAACGGTGCTAAATAACCCCTGAAGCTCCCGAAGTACGGGTTTCCCCCTGCATTCAAGAGCTCCGAAGTTATACCATCCTCACCGGGGGCCTTTCTATTCTTAAGTGGTTTGAGCGCCATCTCAATCTCGTCTAGGCTGACGTAGGGTGGTTCCTCAGGGCCCGTCTAGGCTGACGTAGGGCGGTTCCTCAGGGCCCGTCTAGGCTGACGTAGGGCGGTTCCTCAGGGCCCGTCAGTATCTAATTTGCTTTTGTTTTATTCCTGTGTCTGTTTGCTTTCGTTAAATGTAAAAACAATCCTAAATCCTTTGAATAAAATCTATCTGAATTATTATTCCACCGAGCAATACTTGGTGGTTATACTTGAGTATATATTATATAGTTTTGACGGGCCCTGGAGGGAATGTGTCCTCAATATTGTTGGTTGCTAATTTTACTCAAAGGAAACATTGGCAGCAATTCGCTCATTTTACTCCTTAAACTAAAAAGACTAAAAAAATTCAAATTTAATTCATTCCTTGTCGACCTTGTAACAAGGTCTTTTTGCCCCTGGCATATTCTTAACTTACGTCAATTTACGCTGCACCGCTTAAAATAACGTAATTTAAACAGGTTTTTAACACGCTGTCTAACAGCGCTTGGATAAAATCGGACACGTTCTGAGACAGCGTTTGGACAAATCGGGACTCTAGCTGCTTGGAAACTAAGTTGATTTTACGCTGACAGGCTTTAGTGATAGTTTAGTGAGTTAGGTTTAAATGCCAGGGGCAAAAATACCTTGTTACAAAGCCCACAAGGTTTAAATTACGTTTGAAGAAATTAAGTTTAGTTCAGGGTATGTCCGAATCGCTACCATTGTCTTACTTTAAAAAAAGTAAAACAACATTTAAACTTTTTGAAAAGTTGCTTGCCTCAGCCGGGAATCGAACCGACACATATGCGAAAATATGACTTCCTGTATTTTTATGCTACCGAGCGATACGGTTAGTCATAAGGATCAAATCTCTATAACACATTACATCTTAACTTAAAGGAAGATCAACAAATCTAAGTTTAACTTCTAAATTAGTGGACAAAAGGAAGTGGTTCGGTGGTTTTAATTTTAATCTTGATTGACGTCCGGTTGGCGGAGTGGTTAGTGACCCTGAGATTGAAGTTAACCAACTGTCTCGGGTTCGAATCCCGCAAGGTGCAATCATTTGTGTGATGAGCAGCAATGTTGGTTTCCGAGCCATAGGTGTAATTCGTATCTATGTATGTTTATCCATTGTCTAGTGCCCATAGTACAGGGTATCCTAGTGTGGGGCTAGGTAATTGGTGTGAATTGTCCCGAATATTATATACATATATATATATATATATATATATATATATAAACGCGAATCTAAAACTATTCTGACTAAAAGAGAATCTGACCTACAGCGATGAAACCATATTTATATGCATATATTATATATGTAAGTTCATTAAGCAGGACAATATGAGTACTTGACAGTCTTATTATTATTTCGTTTCCATGACAACATGTCAGTCCGTTCTGTATTTTTGATACCTAGTGTTACATTATTGCATTTTTCATAGAGAACTTAATTTGTTATTAAAATAAAATCCTGCCCATAGGCCAGTCATTGGCGGAAAATATGAAGCTTTGCCCTACAAGTGGTGGGGTAGAAGATGTTTATTGATATATTGATTATATTGTTTCTGCTCTAAAGTAAAAATATATAAAATGGACACTCACCTGATTTACCTGTAGACGGTAAAAATTAGTGTTGTTTTGTTTTCGTTCAAATAGTGAGCCGAAGTACAGTACGGATGGAATAAAAAAACAATGTGGTAAGTTTTGTTTGAATTAGTTTATAGATGGGAATGTTGTTTTCGCGAAGTTTTATTATTTATGTGTAATGTTGAACTTCAAAACATGTGGGAAATATTATAGCCAAACGTGTTCGGTAGGAGGATGTTTCCCACATTGTTTTTTTTATATAAATAATATATATTAAAATAAAGAAGGTTTTTATCTTATACCTTTAAAAAAACACTATGCTTATAAAACCCAGTAAGCCCCGCCCAATGAAGGGTTAAGAGTTCCTACAATTTTGCAATTATTTTTTATTTTTATTTAGTTATTTCTGTTAATACACACTACTACTTGTTTTTTTTCTATTCTGATGTCGATTAACTAGTGTACCTCTACCTCTAGTGGTTCCGTTAGTGTACCTCTACCTCTAGTGGTTCCGTTAGTGTACCTCTACCTCTAGTGGTTCCGTTAGTGTACCTCTACCTCTAGTGGTTCCGTTAGATTTTATGATCTTCCTTAAATTTTTGATGCAATGTTTCTTATAGAGAGATTAGACCTTATCGATCGGTGCCATAAAATACAGGGATATAACAAAGTTTTATTTATGAAAATCAGCCTACACGGAACAATGAACACTCTAATAATATATAATTAAGTGAAAAAATAGACTATCAAAGCTTCAATCGAATATTAAATTATCATTTAAAATAATCGAACTTTGTTGATCTTGTTTGTATCGGACGCTGCGTCGGTCGCCATCGAGTCTCTCCCGCGCGACGGCCGATGTTGCGCCGCCGCTCGTACGAAGTGTCAACATGTAGGCGGCGACACTGGGCGGGCGGCCAACGAACAATAGCATATCAAGTATGCTAGCCCTCGGTCGGGAGATTACAATAAATCGATATGTCAACGTAGTATTCGTTTAAAACAAAGAAGGCGATCCCGACGCTTCACGTCTCCGTGTGCGGAACGTTTACAAGTATAAAATCCACACCTTGTCGTAGAAACAGGAATCGCAGGTACGGGGCGGGGCGCCGGCGCGGGTCACTGATGGCGCTGCACCGGCGTCTGGCAGTAGGGGCAGTCGGGCGCCGCCGCCGCACACGGCTCGCACACCACGAAGTGGTTGCAGGGCGCTAGCGTCACCGAGCGCGCGCGCTCCTCGCACACCATGCACTTGGTGGCGGTCTCCAGGTACAGCGCCTTCTCGATGTCCTCGAGCTCGGCACGCGCCGCCGCCTGCAGTGCCTTCAGCGCCGCCAGCGGCAGCCCGCGCAGCTCGCGGCGCGCCGCCGCGCCCGCTGCGCCTACCGCCGCCGCGTCCAGCTCGCGGCGCAGCGCCAG
Organism: Alsophila aescularia; assembly: GCA_946251855.1. Classification (NCBI taxonomy): domain Eukaryota; kingdom Metazoa; phylum Arthropoda; class Insecta; order Lepidoptera; family Geometridae; genus Alsophila; species Alsophila aescularia. The sequence goes on along the minus strand of OX276379.1, from coordinate 3,334,935 downwards.
CGCGTGCGTTCGCGCCTCGTCGCGCTGCCGCTCGGCGAGCGCGGTAGCGCGGTGCGCGTCGTCCAGCTCGCGGCGCCACGCCTCGCATGCCGAGCGCGCCTGCGCGATGCGCTCGTCCCAGCGCGCCACCGCAGCGCGCGACGCCACCACCTCCTCGCGCAGGCGCGACAGCTCGGCGGGAGGCGCGGGCGCGGGTGCGGACGGCGACGCCGCGAACTCGAACCCGCCGTAGCTCGCCGGCTTCGGGTGCGAGTTGAACAGGCGGTCGTCGGGCGCGCCGTAGCGCAGGAACGGCGGCAGCGTGTCGCCGGGCGGGCTGAACCCGCGCAGCGGCGGCCGCGGGATGTTGACGGGCGCGGAGGGCGCGGCCGGCGCGTCCGAGTCCAGCTCGCGGTCCAGCGCCGCCATCAGGTTGAGCGGGTCCTCGAGGTGCAGCTCGTCGAGCGCGTTACCGACCACCTCCTGCAGCACGGTGGCGTCGAAGGCAGAGGCGCGCGGCGGCCAGGAGGGCGCGGGCGCGGGCGCGTCGGGCGGCGCGCGCCGCGGCCCCGACCCGCCGCTGGAGGTGGAGGCGCACTCCGAGTCGGCGCCGTTGGCGTGCGGCGGCTCGGCGCCGTTGTCCTTGCGCTCGCCGCCGGCGCCGGCCGGCAGCGCCGATGACAGCAGCTCGGCGAGCGACGTGCCACACTCGAGCCCCGCGCCGTCACGCGCCCCGCCGCCCTCCTCGGCTGTAACGCGTGCACCAACTCGATATTAGTGTGTATGTGTATGTTAAAGTGCATGCATGTCATATTATATTTATTTATTTATATAACAAAAACCACAGCTCTTGATGCAACTTAAATATAACTTATGATAATATTTTAATATTAACATTAACTGTTTTTGGCTTAAAAGCCAAAAACAGTTTTACATTTTACGAGTTAATGAAATTTCGACTGTCACTAATAATTCCAACATAATTATAGTATATAAAACATTGTATACAAACAATATGATCTAATAGTAAATATGTATATAGGGTGTAAGAGTGTGTGTGATTTGAATACTCAGTGTTTATGGGTAAGTGTATGTTAGCGCCCACCTGATGACACAAACCTCATAAGAGTCAGGTACCAGGAGAGACGCTGTGTGCGTGTTTGTGTGAGTGCGTTAGAAGGTGTGGGTGAATGTAAATTTTGTGTGTGTAACAATACAAGTTCAAATTTTAGTAATATTATCAATATCATCGTTAAGTACCTTAAGTACTTCACGCCTAAAACTTTCTTTACCTTCCTATGTAACCGCCTGACGAGCGAGTTCCTGGCATATTTCGTACCTGAGCGTGAAACGGCAAATAAATTTGTATGTCTTGTTCGAGTGTCAGGAACACAGAAACGTAATATTCTTGATGACAATTCTGAGCAGTCTACATAACCGTTGCACAAACCATGCAAAAAACACATATCAGCCAAATTTCGCCTACATCAAGAGTCATTAGATGGCGGTGAAGACACGATTCCTGATAGTCCTTAAAACTACGATAGCAACGAAAATTAAGGTGCTTTACAAACTTGCTCTGTATACTTTCCAATTTCTGAGTAAAAGTAACATACTGTGGGCACCAAGTGGTACTGCAATAACATACTGTGGGCACCAAGTGGTACTGCAATACTGTGGGCACCAAGTGGTACTGCAATACTGTGGGCACCAAGTGGTACTGCAATACTGTGGGCACCAAGTGGTACTGCAATACTGTGGGCACCAAGTGGTACTGCAATACTCAATAATACTTCTTACGTAGGAATAATATAAAATTTTTAAGCAACCCACATCAGAGAATGGACGACTAACCCGCAAAACAAAACCAAGACTTTTGTAGGCTTTATTGACCACCGCCGCTATATGATCAGAAAATAATAATTTTGAATCTATTTGAACACCGAGATCCCTAACAGAGGTTACTTTACTTAATTTAACATTATTAATTTGGTATTCAAAGTACGTGGGATGTTTTTTCCTGGTAAAAGAAATATAAGAACATTTGCTAACGTTTATACTGACTGATACGATTGTCAGCATAATAGTGCCCTAACCTATGAAGATCTGCCTGCAGGCGCGCACCATTAGTGTTATTCCTTATATTCAGGTAAATTTTAGTGTCATCAGCATACATTAGAAACTGCGCATGTTCGAAACATCTACCTACATCATGTAGATAAGAAGCATACAGTAGTGGCCCAAGAACAGAGCCCTGTGGAACCCCTGAAGAAATCTCAATAAAATTTGAACAGAAGCCCACAACTACAGCCTGAGAGCGGTTCCACAAGTACGATTCCATCCATCTCAGTAAATTACCATGGATACCAAGTACGTATAGCTTACGCAGAAGTATGATGTGATCCACACGGTCAAATGCTTTCTCAAAATCTGTATAGATCACATCAACTTGAGAGCCACCATCCATACCATTCGTTATATGATCAATGAATACTCCTAAGTTTGTAGATGTGGATCGACCTTTCATAAAACCGTGCTGTTCCACAGGGATTGAAATAGATAATACAGGATATATGCCAGCATGAACTACTCTCTCAAATAACTTACTAAGTACATTCAGAATTGAAATAGGACAGTAATTTTCAATGGAAGTTTTCAGACCCTTTTTATGTGTAGGTACAATATGGGCTTTTTTCCAAATATTAGGAAAATAACCATATTTTAGACATCTATTAAAAATTGAAGCTCTTGGCACAGCTAAGGACTCTGCGCAATTTACAAAAAAAAAAAACAGAGATATCAAGCCAGCAGTGCTAGCACGGATCTTATCGATCTGTAAAGAGCTTTGAGGTTTGTGGCGCACAGTGAAACCTGTATATATTACGCCGGCGCCGCTGGGGCGGCAGCTGGCTGCAAGCCGGGAGAAGACAAGCGGTTGGTTGGCCTTGCAGCTCGTGCATTGCAAGTTACCCTGCCTCGTCGATCCGAGCTTACGATAGTTTGCTTCAGAAACACGCACACGAAAAACAGTACGAATGTGCGCATTTAGAGCATCTAACACCGTCAGAAAAAGAATCCCCGGGCTACGGAAGGCTACAATAAACGAGTGACTTTGGCTACGTAAGGTTTGGGTGGACGCACTTGTAAGACTGGACGAACAAATGGCGCAGCTAGAAGTGGAACTGGCGAACATTAGATAGTATATTTTGGAGTGAAGTCCGAAAAGAGGGAGGACACATTAACCCTAAATTCGGGCTATCTTATGTACTTCAGAGAGGGTGATCAACATTCTCAAGGCGGCGTCGGGTTCCTCATTTAATGAGACCACGCTAACAACGTTGAAGAAATCTGTAGTCAAGGTGATTCAGGTATACGCACCGACCTCGAGACACACAGATGAAGAAGTAGAAGATATGTATGAGGACATATCTAAGGCCTTACATAACACCAGGAAGGCCCACTTCAACGTTGTTATGGGGGACTTGAACGCCAAAGTGGGAAACCAAGCTGGCAGCGAATCGAAAGTAGGACCTCACGGATTTGTTAGCAGAAACGCCAGGGGGGAGAAATGCTTATCAACTTTCTTGAGCTTTCTAAAGAAAGGGCTGAATGAATTCGTTCTTTAAGAAGCAGCTCCAAAGGAAGTGACCACGGCGAAGCCCGGATGGTGCTACCAAAAATGAGATCGACTTTATTATGGCGGATAAGAAGCACATATTCTGAGATGTCTCAGTGATCAATAGGTTTAATATCGGCTCCGATCACCAATTGGTTCGCGGCACTCAGAACATTGACTTTCAGCTTGAGTGAGTCCGCCTGATAAAGTCCACGCTCCGACCAAACCTGCTCCAAATCATGTCTGAGTCCGACGATTCGATGCCGTGGAAACCAAAAGCGATGCCAATGAGGGACTAGATAAGGTGATAAGAATCCTTACAAAAGAGAGCCAAAAGGTTTTTAGTATGCAGCGTAAGGGTAACAAATCCAAGCTCTCAGACGAGACTCTTCGGCTCATGACACAAAGACGATTAAGTACGCAAGCTCCTTTGTCAGAACAGGTGGTTGTTAACAAAAAGATTAAGAAGCTGACACGACGTGACCTTCAGTCCTCCAACGCACGCCTTATACAAAAGGCAATAGTAGAGCAGAACCGAGGGTCTAAAGTGTTCGTTCAGCAACTTGGTAAGAGTTTTAGTTCGCTACATTCTTTCTTATACTCGTCCAGTTCGTCTCGCCACCGTGTCGCTTAGGCTGGCCACGCTGTCGCTTGACGCCTTGCGGGATCCATTCCGTGATGGATTTAGCTCACAGCTTGTCGGACGTACGACAGACGTGTCCAGCCCAGCATGGCTGCTTTTTAGGTTACATCAGCGATCTGGGTCTTGGAGCGCAGTATTGTATTTCTGATACGGTCTGTCAGTTTTACTCCCAAGATACTGCACTCCATCGCTCGCTGGCAAACCTCGACCGTGGACCTTTGTTGGACAGTCAAAGACCAAGTCAGAGCGCCGTATGTGAGGGAGAAATGGGGAGAATGCACAAGTCCATGAGTTCACGTTTTAGGCACATGGGTAAGTTACCCTTCATTAAGTCCTTCATGACCCAATAGCTCCTCCAGGCGTTTTCGGTGCGTCTAGCAACTTCTTTGTCTTGTCTCGCCTGGAAGTAGACTATTTGGCCAAGATACACGTACTCCTGGACATATTCTTGCTCCACATCCTCTATGCACACCTCGCACTTGGTGTTATTACTCATGAGCTTGGTCCTTGACATGTTCATACTGAGTCCGACGTCGAGGCTTGTTTTGCTTAGGTCTTCAAGCATTTGTTGCAACTCTGTGGCTGTGCAAGAAAACAGGACAATGTCATCGGCAAATCGAAGGTTGGTTAACTTCTTATTGCCAATAACAACTCCCTTTCTCTACCAGACAGCAGCCAGCCATTATATTAATTATATCATATCGAAGTTTTATTTTTATTTTAAGTAGTTGCGTCTTACTAGCGCTGAAGCGCCAAAAATGTACTGAGAAACCGGATAGAACCGGTTACAAGCAAGGTGGACTTGTATATCTCGGGATGGAACTGCTGCTCGGTGCGCGTGTGGCAGTACTCACGTTCGACGTGCGCGAAGGCACAGAAGAGTCCGCGCGGGCAGTACCCGGCCTGCTGCACGTCGTTACACTTGGTGGACTTGTATATCTCGGGGTGGAACTGCTGCTCGGTGCGCGTGTGGCAGTACTCACGTTCGACGTGCGCGAAGGCACAGAAGAGTCCGCGCGGGCAGTACCCGGCCTGCTGCACGTCGTTACACTTGGTGGACTTGTATATCTCGGGGTGGAACTGCTGCTCGGTGCGCGTGTGGCAGTACTCACGTTCGACGTGCGCGAAGGCACAGAAGAGTCCGCGCGGGCAGTACCCGGCCTGCTGCACGTCGTTACACTTGGTGGACTTGTATATCTCGGGGTGGAACTGCTGCTCGGTGCGCGTGTGGCAGTACTCACGTTCGACGTGCGCGAAGGCACAGAAGAGTCCGCGCGGGCAGTACCCGGCCTGCTGCACGTCGTTACACTTGGTGGACTTGTATATCTCGGGGTGGAACTGCTGCTCGGTGCGCGTGTGGCAGTACTCACGTTCGACGTGCGCGAAGGCACAGAAGAGTCCGCGCGGGCAGTACCCGGCCTGCTGCACGTCGTTACACTTGGTGGACTTGTATATCTCGGGGTGGAACTGCTGCTCGGTGCGCGTGTGGCAGTACTCACGTTCGACGTGCGCGAAGGCACAGAAGAGTCCGCGCGGGCAGTACCCGGCCTGCTGCACGTCGTTACACTTGGTGGACTTGTATATCTCGGGGTGGAACTGCTGCTCGGTGCGCGTGTGGCAGTACTCACGTTCGACGTGCGCGAAGGCACAGAAGAGTCCGCGCGGGCAGTACCCGGCCTGCTGCACGTCGTTACACTTGGTGGACTTGTATATCTCGGGATGGAACTGCTGCTCGGTGCGCGTGTGGCAGTACTCACGTTCGACGTGCGCGAAGGCACAGAAGAGTCCGCGCGGGCAGTACCCGGCCTGCTGCACGTCATTACACTTGGTGGACTTGTATATCTCGGGGTGAAACTGCTGCTCGGTGCGCGTATGGCAGTACCCGCAGCCGTCGCCCGCTTCGCAGTTGGTGGGCTCGCCCCACTCCTCGCCGTGCTTCACGTTGGGGCACGGCGTGCTGCGGTATTTATACTTGCGCGGCGACCGCCGCTTGTCCTGAAACACCGTCCATTGCTGCTAGTTTAGATCCTAATCTCCGTAACCATTATGAATTGAATCAAACAGTTTTTCAAAACTTCTTTTCATCAATCAAACTTCTTTTTAACAGACTACGCAGCGCAAAGGACGATAATGTGTTTATCAGCCTATGTATGTTTGTATGTATGTATGTATGTATGTCTGGCCCTTTGTGGCACTATATAGCCAATCGATTTGTATTAATCTTGCGAGTGCTACAACAGGCATGACATTAATTAAAATTCAATATGGCGCCAACCAGACGTATTATTGTGAAAAAGAAAGAAATAAAGTCGACGAACTATATCAAGTGTTGTATCATTGAATAGGTATTTGAAAATCATCTTTAGGTTTCTCTTATCGTTTTTCATTTCGAATGACCATTTAGAACCTGTAACGATTTAGAATCCAACGATACCGGGTTCAATTTTAGGCTTGTGGCTACCAATGACTTTTCTAAGTTATGTGCGGTTTTCCATCGCTCCGTGCTTCGGAGGGCATGTTAATCTGTCAGTCGCGGCTGTTATTGATTAATAGCAGTCGTTAAGCCATATCAGTGGCCCTCGAGCGGCCTGACAAACTCTGACATCAGAGCCAGCACTACCTCATACGACAAAACAAAACAAAACAAACAAACGATTTAAAGTTGTTTATCATTCTCATTTATTCTTTTTCCTCTATTTTGTTTTTTGGCACTTTCGATTATAAAAAATTAGGACGTAATCATTTATAATATTGTTTTTAGAAAATAGTTACCTTCTCATAACATCATCAGCCCAAACAAGTCCACTGCTGAACATGGGCCTCCCCATTCAAGGTTTGCCATGTCGGGCAGCTTGATGCTTGCATTGCCTGAATTCCGTTGGTTGGTATCACAGCCATGCGGGGTGAGAAGGCACAGCGTCACTGAACTCACCTTGCTATTGTGGTACTGCGGGCACGCATACCCTTGCCTACATAACCTCGGAGGCCGCTTGCATGGCTCCGTTTTGTAGGAGGACAGCACGTAGTTCGTATCTGCAATGAAACAATCATTCTTGCACTTGCACGGCGTTATGACATCGCACAATCTTAAACCGACTATTAGCTGGGTCCACGCCAAACGACGCAGGGCGGGCGGATCCAAATGCAGATGCATCGGGGATCCTTTCACACAATTCTTTTAAGGGATCTATTTCAAACGAATACCACATTCTAATACCAATGGTATTTCTATTTAATCATATTTATTTTGTATTCCAAACGGATATCACTTTAGAAAACTGATTCCAGAACAATGTCATAGGCACTTATTAGGTTAAGTACAGTCAGTAAAAATGCAGTTAATCATCTTTAAAGTGATTTATTTACACTAAATCAGTTTGATCATACAAATTATAATCAAAATAAAAAAAGCATGTGCTATGTTGTCAACATCAAAGACAATCAACTATTAATATAATTATGTATTAAGACTATTAAGTGATTGATGTATTAGAATTAATTGAATTAGAAAAGTTTTAGTTTAAGTCGTAGTAAGATTAAATTACATACAATTTATAAGAAAAAATTGGGTTTTTTATAGCTGAATGCACCAAATGCCATGTTTTGGTATATTCGCTTGCCATAGATATTATACTTAATTTAAATGTTTTAAAAAGTGGTATCCGTTTGGAATACAAAATAAATATGATTAAAAGGAAATACCATTGGTATTAGGAATGTGGTATTCGTTTGGAATAGATCGGAAATCCCGATTCACGTTTAGCAAGTTTAAGTTCAGTTAAACACACACTCGATATGAAGCCGCTGCAGAGCTTTAACTTATATTCTGTTCAGTTAAACACACACTCGATATGAAGCCGCTGCAGAGCTTTAACTTATATTCTGTTCAGTTAAACACACACTCGATATGAAGCCGCTGCAGAGCTTTAACTTATATTCTGTTCAGTTAAACACACACTCGATATGAAGCGGCTGCAGAGCTTTAACTTATATTCTGTTCAGTTAAACACACACTCGATATGAAGCGGCTGCAGAGCTTTAAATTATATTCTGTTCAGTTAAACACACACTCGATATGAAGCCGCTGCAGAGCTTTAACTTATATTCTGTTCAGTTAAACACACACTCGATATGAAGCCGCTGCAGAGCTTTAACTTATATTCTGTTCAGTTAAACACACACTCGATATGAAGCCGCTGCAGAGCTTTACCTTATATTCTGTTCAGTTAAACACACACTCGATATGAAGCCGCTGCAGAGCTTTACCTTATATTCTGTTCAGTTAAACACACACTCGATATGAAGCCGCTGCAGAGCTTTACCTTATATTCTGTTCAGTTAAACACACACTCGATATGAAGCCGCTGCAGAGCTTTAACTTATATTCTGTTCAGTTAAACACACACTCGATATGAAGCCGCTGCAGAGCTTTAACTTATATTCTGTTCAGTTAAACACACACTCGATATGAAGCGGCTGCAGAGCTTTAACTTATATTCTGTTCAGTTAAACACACACTCGATATGAAGCCGCTGCAGAGCTTTAACTTATATTCTGTTCAGTTAAACACACACTCGATATGAAGCCGCTGCAGAGCTTTAACTTATATTCTGTTCAGTTAAACACACACTCGATATGAAGCGGCTGCAGAGCTTTAACTTATATTCTGTTCAGTTAAACACACACTCGATATGAAGCCGCTGCAGAGCTTTAACTTATATTCTGTTCAGTTAAACACACACACGATATGAAGCCGCTGCAGAGCTTTAACTTATATTCGGTTCAGTTAAACACACACTCGATATGAAGCAGCTGCAGAGCTTTAACTTATATTCTGTTCAGTTAAACACACACTCGATATGAAGCCGCTGCAGAGCTTTAACTTATATTCTGTTCAGTTAAACACACACTCGATATGAAGCCGCTGCAGAGCTTTAACTTATATTCTGTTCAGTTAAACACACACTCGATATGAAGCCGCTGCAGAGCTTTAACTTATATTCTGTTCAGTTAAACACACACTCGATATGAAGCCGCTGCAGAGCTTTAACTTATATTCTGTTCAGTTAAACACACACTCGATATGAAGCGGCTGCAGAGCTTTAACTTATATTCTGTTCAGTTAAACACACACTCGATATGAAGCGGCTGCAGAGCTTTAACTTATATTCTGTTCAGTTAAACACACACACGATATGAAGCCGCTGCAGAGCTTTAACTTATATTCTGTTCAGTTAAACACACACTCGATATGAAGCCGCTGCAGAGCTTTAACTTATATTCTGTTCAGTTAAACACACACTCGATATGAAGCCGCTGCAGAGCTTTAACTTATATTCTGTTCAGTTAAACACACACTCGATATGAAGCCGCTGCAGAGCTTTAACTTATATTCTGTTCAGTTAAACACACACTCGATATGAAGCGGCTGCAGAGCTTTAACTTATATTCTGTTCAGTTAAACACACACTCGATATGAAGCCGCTGCAGAGCTTTAACTTATATTCTGTTCAGTTAAACACACACACGATATGAAGCCGCTGCAGAGCTTTAACTTATATTCTGTTCAGTTAAACACACACTCGATATGAAGCCGCTGCAGAGCTTTAACTTATATTCTGTTCAGTTAAACACACACACGATATGAAGCCGCTGCAGAGCTTTAACTTATATTCTGTTCAGTTAAACACACACTCGATATGAAGCCGCTGCAGAGCTTTAACTTATATTCTGTTCAGTTAAACACACACTCGATATGAAGCCGCTGCAGAGCTTTAACTTATATTCTGTTCAGTTAAACACACACTCGATATGAAGCCGCTGCAGAGCTTTAACTTATATTCTGTTCAGTTAAACACACACTCGATATGAAGCGGCTGCAGAGCTTTAACTTATATTCTGTTCAGTTAAACACACGCTCGATATGAAGCGGCTGCAGAGCTTTAACTTATATTCTGTTCAGTTAAACACACACTCGATATGAAGCCGCTGCAGAGCTTTAACTTATATTCTGTTCAGTTAAACACACACTCGATATGAAGCCGCTGCAGAGCTTTAACTTATATTCTGTTCAGTTAAACACACACTCGATATGAAGCCGCTGCAGAGCTTTAACTTATATTCTGTTCAGTTAAACACACACTCGATATGAAGCCGCTGCAGAGCTTTAACGTATATTCTGTTCAGTTAAACACACACTCGATATGAAGCCGCTGCAGAGCTTTAACTTATATTCTGTTCAGTTAAACACACACTCGATATGAAGCCGCTGCAGAGCTTTAACTTATATTCTGTTCAGTTAAACACACACTCGATATGAAGCCGCTGCAGAGCTTTAACTTATATTCTGTTCAGTTAAACACACACTCGATATGAAGCCGCTGCAGAGCTTTAACTTATATTCTGTTCAGTTAAACACACACTCGATATGAAGCCGCTGCAGAGCTTTAACTTATATTCTGTTCAGTTAAACACACACTCGATATGAAGCCGCTGCAGAGCTTTAACTTATATTCTGTTCAGTTAAACACACACTCGATATGAAGCATATATTATATTCAGCTTAATAAATATTTACGCATATTACGCTTTGGTATATTTTTATTCTGGTCATTCGTCTGTTGGTAAACACCACGTTCGCATGTACAATACTCAGAACGCACACTGTTGCTCGCCACTCTTGATGGCCGGTGAGTGAAGCGTACCTTGCCACTTGGGGTCCTCGTTGACCAGGTTCCGCTCGCGGTCGAGCGCGTTGGGCGCGTGCGCGTCGTCGGGCGCGTCGGGGTGGTCGAGCGCGTGCAGCTCGCGCGCGTCCAGCACGGGCGGCCGCAAGTCGGGCGCGCCGTGCGCGAACGCGCAGTGCGCTCCGTTCTTGGTGCAGAGGCCGCGCGTGTCCGTGTCGTGCACGCACATGCACGTCTTGTAGTAGCGCAGGTGGTAGCGCCGTTCCGTGTCGCCCGCCGTGCGGTGCAGGAACGGACACCTGCACGGAATCATAATGCTGTCAGGACAGGCGAGCGAGCACAGCTTCAAGCAACTCTACGCAATTTGTGCCCATATATATATATATATATATATATATATATATATATATATCTATCCCCCTATATGTCTATCTATCTATATATCTTTGTTACTGTTGAATACAAAAGCCTGAAAATTATGTTGCAGAGAGTACTTCAAGTAATGTTATAGTTTATACAATATCTCCTGTCAGGATCGTTAATTCTTCACTTGCTGATCATCGCCCGTAGCTATGTGATACTTCTAGCAGATCATCAAACTTGAAACTTGGCATACAGACAGATAATATGTTATAAGGAAATATTTGGCAACTAGCTGATGCCCGCGACTTCACACGCGTGGTCATTTTTTTAAGTTAAAGTACTCTGTGCTATTCCAAGACCTAAAACACCAACATTTGATCAACATTTCTTCAGCCGTCAAAGAGGTTTTTATGAATTGCACTGCTTCTGCTCACCGGATTGAGGTACCAAGTACCCCAGTTTTTAAGTCAAACCCTAAGCTATCCAACCATGAAAACCGCATCGCATTTGGTCCAGTAGTTTATGTGATGTGCGAAAAACCATACAGACACGATTTAAAAAAAAAAACTTGTTCAGTGCCTTATTTGAAGTACCTTAGACTTTTTCTTCTTTTGCTTTATTATAAGTTATAAATAGATAGATTATTATTGTTAAATTACTATCCGTAATAAATATTAAAAAAACTAGCTGTGCCCTGAGGTTTTACCCGCATGGACAATAATAACTGATGATGAAGTATCCTATGTTATTCCTGGCACTTAAAGTATCCATGTACCACATCAGAGAAAATTGACAATTTACACAAAAACCTTTTTGATGCTAATCAATTCTGTTTCTTCTAAGGAGCAAAGTCTGTACCAGACCAACTGAGGTTAGAGTACTAGAACTACTACTTTCTGCAAGAAAATGGTTACTTTTCTTCTGAAGCCGTCTTACCCCTCATTCCTATAAAAATTAAACGAGTTGTTTTTCCAACATCTCGTTACTTTTTGACGTTTTTGTATGGTGTTTATGTCAAAAGCTGACAGACATTAAGCAAAAACGGTTCGTTTTAAGATATAGGAACCGGCCATTGGAGACGTCACATCACTATCTATGACCTGGCCACTCCATGTCAGTACTCAAAGGTAAAGATTACGTCCAGGAAAAGGACTTAACAAAGCTAATATTTATCCTGACTATGCATGCAAAGCCAGGCGCAATAAGCAGGTACCATAGACAGCCAGTCGATTATCGGGTGGCGATGTATCTAACATTGTGCACTACCACGTGCATATAGCGTGTGCATGTCGCGTCAAGCAACTGGCTAATAAAGTTAGCTATTAATAATAATATCAAATTGTAGGTTTTGCTTTCTATTTTTTGATTCACTCAAGCCCAAATTAAAAAATAGCACCTACACGATATCGCATAAGCACCCGGCTCGATGGATCAAGGTGCACTATGCGGTTTACTAATAAATTGCAACGGCCGAAACCGTCTTGACATCCACTTTGATTTGTGCTTTGATGTAAGCATTTTGGCCTGCATTGAAACTGATCGACAGTCTTGACAGAGTCACATATTATTTCATTTGTGTAGAGTTGGTTGTTTGGTTGAACGGTTTAGGAGATTCTGGGGTGCGTTTAAGCAAGTCGGCGAAATTTTCACCAGATAAAATTTAACCAGCGAGGGTTCGCTGAACGGAGTCATATTGTATTTTCTTTCTTTCTTTCTTTCTTTCTAAGATTTTAGCTTCTGCCAAAAGAAGAAGTATGAGAGTGGTTTGTTGGCTTGTTGTATGCCTTGGAGTTGCTGTAAGTGCAACAAGCATTTTAATTTATTTGTTTTTATTCCGACTAAAACAGACATCAGTTTTGCCCCACTTACAACTTTATGTATATTTATGAAAGTAAACCAATGTCTGTATGTTGGTTTACTCAGAACATTGATGATCCCAGATGTCCTACAGATAGTGGGTATGATTGATACGAAAGGTTTGAGTAAAGGTACGTAAACAAATCAGATTCAAATACTCACTCGTCGCCATCCTCGCATATTCCTGAAGTCTCATTATATTTGGTGCAATAATTGTCGGCACTGTAGTTAAACGATCCATCTCTTTTTCTAACGGGCCTTCGTCTTCTTTGGTTATTGAAATGCCAATGAAAACATGTAAACGGTCTATGTTGTGTACATTTGTGTTGTAAAAATGAGGGACACTGTTCCACTCGAAACTCCTTCAAGTATCTGTAACACAACAACAAAGGCGGATTAAATTCCGACACGAGTAATCACAACTTTCACAACACATCTATTGACGCCGTAACCAGATAATTACTTATAATGATTTGGTTTTTCTGTTTGGGCTGCTAACAAAGGTTTGGATTCCGACGGCATTTTGGGAAATTATTGCGCCTCTCGCGTCGCGCAGGGCACGCTCACCGACAGCGACCAATTAAAATTCAATACACGATCACGTGATAACAATAGTTTTACACGGGAAAAGTAAGTAAATAATGCCCGAAAAGAGCTACAAATAACATAGGTAATCTCGACATTTTATGTAAAACAAAAAACCTTGAACTTAAAAACTTTTCTCATGTCATAATCCGATAATTTTTATATAGACCGAAAAATTAGAACGTAATCAAATTGACAGACCTGTCACTTCTATGTTTTCTATTTGTTTCACTCAAACAAGGCAGAAAAAACCAAAACAAAGTGAGACAAAAAATAGGACAAAGCATTTCGAACAGAAAAAGCGCTCATGGAAAAGATGAGAATATGTAGGAGGATTATCTGTGACTTGACTGCTTAAAATTGCCGTTTTGGAAAACTCTTATTTATTATTTTTTATTAATTATTTGATAAGGAGATGATCCTCGTGCGCGTGAGATTTTTCATATGAGATGACGTCATACCTATCTTCCATAAAATAATTTAAAATCGAAACTGTTGTCCCATGCCATATGACAGAGTAAATAATACCTAGTGCATAGAATTACATTATTAGATTAGTAGCCAAGGGCTGTAAGGCATCAATTGCAGCCCGAGATATTTAGGCGCACGAGCGCAGCGAGGGCGCCTATAGTTCGAGGGTGCAATTGATGCATACACCCGTGGCCCAATTCCATAACTTGGCTACAATCGGATTATCACTTTTTTCATAGCAAATTCGACTCTATAGCAAGGCATTAGTGGCTGCGATACTGAGAATTCGATTGAAGCCAAGTTATGGAATACGCTAAGCTAACTACTCTGCTTTACATCTCGATTGTGAGGTAAGTAGAAAAAAACCGGCATTACAAGAATAAAACATTTTATTTAGTTAAAATTTATAGTGAAATGAGAACAATTTTCAAATTTTAGGGACAGGTGTTTTTTGGGTATGTTAATAGTTTGAGATTGTAATATTCGTTGGTCATGGACAAAATCTGACGGGATGAAGCTTTCTTCAGCAGAAGTTGATGGTTGCGGATCATCCCTTGAGAAAGATGTTTCATTTTTTGAAAACTGAATAGATTCCGTTATTTGGTTGGTAATTTTACTTTTATTTTGTATGGAATCTTCGATGTAACCTTCAGCCACCTTGCTGGATTTCCACACACCGTGCCTTTTTATAGTGGTTAAGTTAGCCCCAGCATCGGCTAAAAGTGTAGCCGATGTTCTCCGGAAGCAATGACCTGTGTACAATTCCGGGTTATCTAACTTTAAATAACTTGCGATTTGCTTCGGCATACTTCTGATGGTATTTTTTCCAATAACTTGTTTGTAACATTTGCCTTGGTGGTACTTCAAAAAAAATCGGTTGGTGTTTACATTTTCAGGACGAAGATTTCTGTATTTTTGTACGAATTCAGAGAATTCTTGAGGAACTACAAATGTTCGGTCAATTTAAGTTTTTGTGTTCGGTAGTTTAATTACTAACAACTGACCCTGTTGTTCTATGTTCTCTATTGTTATATTTGTCAATTCAATACCTCGGCATGCGCCAGTTATACCGAAGATAAGAACCACCTAAAACAAGCGAAATATAAAAATAAGTAAGTATGTTTTATAGGAGCTGTGTTCACTCCGGCTGCCATTACTGCTACGTTGAAAGCATCGGAAGATTTTCCAGAAATATAATCAATCTAAGAGTTGTTACCTTGTCCTCTGTTTCCTCTGTAGTTACCTCTATGTCCTCTATAGTTTCGATGTCCTTCTCGTCCATCATGACCTCGTCTTTGGTTTGTTCACCTGGGACAATCTCTTTTAAAATGCCCTTCACGATTGCATTCATAGCACTTCTGTGAATTGGAACTGCTGCTAGCAAATGTTTGTTCCACATTTTCCGTTTCATTTTTCTTGTATTCCAAAATAAGCTTGGACTTTACATATTCTACAGTGCGTTCCTTTAATGGCATAGTATCCACAATATTCACAATTTGTGAGATTTTTTCAGGTAATGACAACAGTAAATAACTAAGTCTGTCTTATTCTATAACTAACTCTCCTGCACTTTTGAGATCATTTATCTGTTTTTCAAATACTTGGAAGAATTCAATTGGATTTCCTACTATTAATTTCGTTTCTAATATCTTCCTTTTTATCAATAGTTTGTTTGCGCATCCTCTATTAAGGTACATATCATCTAATTTTTTAATCATTTTGGATGCCGTTACTTCAGAGATGATAATGTCTAACTGTGAGTTACTGATACTGTTTACAATATAGTTCTCTGCTTTCAATTTAATTTTCTTCCACTCACTCTCTGTCACTACTTGTGGTTTTATTTCATTTTCGATCGTCTGATCACAATTCATCATTTGCAGGAAAAGTTTCAATCGAAATTTCCCCTTATCGTAGTTGGACCCATCAAATATAGGTAAACGGAACTCTCCTTTACCTTCCATGGTTTCCTCAATGTTCCTGCATTGATTTTGTCCTTTCAAAATTATTTTCAACCAATCGACTCTAGCGCACCGCGTTAGTGATAATGAAAGTAATGTGACTCTAGCAGTGCTATTACGCAATGTGGATCATATCGGTTTCAAGCCATCAAATTCATTAGTGCTTTGCGATAGAGTCGAAATTGCTATGAAAAATGTGACCATCTGATTGAAGCCAAGCTCTGTGGTCAGCAGCCCGATTACAGAACTTGGCTTCAATCAGATTGTCACTTTTTTCATAGCAAAATCGACTCTATCGCAAAGCATTATTGAATTTGACGGCTTGAAACCGTCATGATCAACATTACGTAATCGCACTGCAGGCCCCAGAGAACCACAGATCTTGGTATTAATCAGATTGTCACTTTCTACATAGCAATTTCGATTCTTTCCCAACGCATTAATGAATTTGACGGATTGAAACCGATATGATCAATATTGACGATCGGTTGGTCTCGTGGCTAGTGATCCTAGGTACGTAATCAAACGGTCACAGGTTCGAATCCTGCAAGGTGCAATCATTCGTGTGATGAGCAGAAATGTTTGTTTCCGAGTCATGGATGTTGTAATATTCGTATCTATGTATGTTTATCCGTTATCTAGTACCCATAGTACAGGGTATCCTAGTTTGGGGCTAGGTAATTGGTTTGGAATTGTCCCGAATATATTTATTTATTTATATATTGCGTAATAGCACTGCTGTTGTGTTGACAGTGTAATGTACTTACATTGAGCCCGCGCTCTAAAATTAGCGTCTTTTGCTATTATACCTAAAACGAACGCAGGAAAGACGATAGGTCTTTCATTAAACCAATCACAGAGAGTCTTTATTTACCAATCAGATTTGGTGAAACACACTCATTCCAACCAATGACAGCCGAGTTTCATGGCGTCAGTTTTGCCCGCCATTCTCTTCCGACGCCATTTTGAGTTTGCATATGATCGTTGTTGTTTTGTCGTGCATCACCCAGCTACTTTGTTCTCCAATTAAATATCCTTACTTAACGTGTTCGTTATCTAAAAAAGGTGAGTGAATTACTTTAGATAATTTCGAATATTTAAGTTTTAAATAAACGATGCTACTTCGTTGTAAATCCATAATCAAGAAGCCTACCCTCTCGAAATTTATGTTCCTTGTGGTCAAGTATTGCAAGTACCTATATTATCGTTTCAGTGAACAATGGCCCGTACCAAGCAAACAGCCCGTAAATCTACAGGAGGTAAAGCTCCTCGCAAGCAGTTGGCTACCAAAGCTGCACGTAAATCAGCACCCAGCACTGGCGGAGTGAAGAAGCCCCATCGTTATCGTCCGGGTACAGTGGCTCTTCGTGAAATCAGACGTTATCAAAAATCCACCGAGTTGCTCATTCGTAAGCTGCCCTTCCAGAGACTGGTGAGAGAAATCGCTCAAGATTTCAAAACTGACCTTCGTTTCCAGTCTGCTGCTATTGGAGCTCTGCAGGTGGGCAATAAGTTTTATCAATTTATAAATATTTAATGTTATCTTGTTAACTGTGCCGAACTTGAACTCCTATTTATGCAATATTAATTTGTTACAGGAAGCCAGTGAGGCCTACCTTGTGGGTCTGTTTGAAGACACCAACTTGTGTGCTATCCACGCCAAGCGTGTGACTATCATGCCTAAAGACATCCAGCTAGCTCGACGAATCCGTGGCGAGCGTGCTTAATTATTAAATTTAGAGTGTTAATCATAAATTACTTGTAATTCAATTAGATGTAACCTTCGATACATTTCTTGTAATGTCTCTCATTATTTTCATCATTTAAAATTCATTATGGTAAGGAAGCAGATGAACTGATTTTTTTATATTCGTATATTCTAAGTTACGCTTTTGTTTCCATATTAAGATCACTGTAAGATGTTTTTTAATATCTTTTAAGTAATTAAATGTGGTTGTTTAAGCAGATAGACCTAAATTTTAGTGTTTGTAGTGCGAGTATGGTGTATTTTGGTATAAGTAACATAATAGACACAATTTGTCCACTTGACTGTAATGTTTCTGCAAGTGTTTCAGAGAATGCATATTATGATTATGTAATACATATTTGGTGTTAACATAAATAAATGTAACTTAGATGTATTTACTGTTTTATTCAACTCTCAGCTAATTTTTATAGTTTTGCCATGTCTTACATGTCGCACCCATTTGACTCTTAATCCCAGTAGTAGAACACAAAATAGTTTAATAAAAAAACGGTATTTTTTTAATGTTGGGTATACATACATTTTAAAATATTTTTTTGTACATACCCTAAGTTTTTTAAAATTTATAATTGATGGTAAATTTTTAATTGGGTCCATTTATGAAATAGGTTTTCCGCTCTTAGTTACCTTACATTAGTGGTTCACACATAGCTTCTAAAATCGAGAGTACTAGTGCACGTTTACTTACAAAGTTATGGCTTTCTGGAATTTACTAACTAACAAGCAGATCACGCTAGACCAACTTCATTGCCATATCATGTCAAACTATTGGACCGATTGAGATTCCTAAAGCTGCATCGTCACAATCAAAGTGCCAGTCCGAGTAGACCTGTACAAGTCACTTCGTACGAGGGTACACAGTTTACACATATCTAAGCATACGTGTACAGACAGACCTAGTGTCACGAATAGTTGTTTACACGTATCTAAGCGTACTCGTACATACCTAGTGTCACACTCACTTTTTTTACTCGACTATGGCGAAACCAGGGCAGGGTAATAAGTTGAATAGTCTATATATGTGGATGTTCTACCGTAGCTTCGCCCCAATTGGTCTGATTTTGACAAGCGAGGTGTCAATCGATTCATCTTCATGTTTAGAGTGTCACAGGCTAAGGTTTTTAGGGTATTAATTTTTGATGTTTAGTATTTGTTTTGAAAGACGTCGACGAAACGCTTGTAAATTTTTAGTAGCCGCCATTTTGTTTTCCTACTTGTCTACACAGATCGGACACCGTCATCCGAGTACGCTCAGATTGTTGGTTGTCACAATACGAGTGGCATCTGAGTAGGTATCCGAGTGCAATCAGACCGAGCAGATTCTGATTGTGTCAATGCGGCTTTAGACTGATGCGGGTTGCAGACTGAAAACTAAAGCTAGCTTAGTTCACATAGCTGATGCAGTTTTTCATACTAGTATGCAGACTGCAAACTAAGCTATGTGAGCTAGCTAAAATATGCAAAGCTAAGTTAGTTGTGTATGCTGATGCACAGCTACACAAGCTAAGCCCCTCACCCCAAGTTAGTTTGACATAATTGGGCTATTTTATTTAGTTAAGCTGGCAATGTTTGCGGTGGACTCACATGTATGAAAAACTGGCTCAACTATGCGATCTCAACTAAATTTAGTTTAGCTGGTGGTGGAGATGTGTAAGGAACCTACCTACCCATCTGCTGAGAGTTGACAGGTGCATCATCTTAGTGGTCTAAGTTAACTTCAAGTCTTAATCTATGACCATAAAATAAGATGTCTACCGTCCTATTCTACCTGGCCCACCTATAGTCTTAGCCCCCATTCCTATAAAAATGAAACGAGTTGTTTTCCAAAATCTCATTACTTTTTGTCATATTTTGTATGGCTTTATGTCAAATTATACACTAAGCAAAAACGTTTCGTTCTAAGATATAGGAACCGGCCATTAGCTGATACTTTATGTAGGGTTGCCCCAAAGAGTGATGGTTTTGTAATTCAACCGAGAGGGTTGCCTTGAGACCAGGATTTCTTTTTTAAATCTGTCTGTTTTGTGTACTTATATTTCTAACAAGACTTCTCCAGATTGCGAGTGTTGTTGGTGTGGCTTGGCTACAAAGCAGTTTTTTTTTATATTGATTGTTTTAACTGTCACACTTGAGTGTGATTCTACAGTTGGTTGCATACAGAAGTTGACAAACATGTTCTTGGAGAGGAGACACTAAACTTACAGACAGCAAGGGACCCAAAATGATTTGGAGTGGCCAGAATGACATTAACTTAAACCCTTCCCCTCACTATAGCTAAGAACCATCTGGATCACATCAGCTTTCAAAGCGAAAAAAACGCATCAAAATCGGTCCATTCGTTTGGGGGCTACGATACCACAGACAGACACACATACAGTGACACACACTAAACTTATAACACACGTCTCTTTGTTTGGGGGTTAATAAAAGTAGGTGAATTTGTAATTGGACTAAAATAAGATTTGGACTAAAAATATTTAATGTTAAATCTTATATAAATATGTAATAGCTACTATGACAATTATTTGAAATATTATTTAGCTTTAGAATCTTCTTCTTCAATCTCTTTGAGTCTCCTTTCAATATCTTCCACACTCTTTCCATGCTCTTTATTATATCTGTACGATTGAAGCAGTTGCTCTTTCTCAAGCCCATGAATTCTATCATAAAGTGTTTTATCAAATTCCAAGTCAACATCATTTTCTTCTCGTAAAATGCAGAAATAAATGAGGAAGACAGCAACGCTGGCAACCACAGAGTATGGTTGGTACCACGGCATGTCTAGATTCGTTTTTCTAATTATAGGAGTAACTGTACTTCTGGCCGCTGGACTGGTGGAGAACTTAATAGGTTCATTTTCGTTGGTTTCAACTTTGCTGCTGAGCAGTCTGACAGTTCTTTCATACACCAAACATTTTCTGTAATATGAAAATAATAATTATTTCAATTTGTACCAGTACGTAAAATTTACTTTGTATGGGTGGACCGTCCAAGGCTGGAGTAGGCCCCCAAATATCATAACATTATACATTATATTGAAAGCAAAGAATGTAATGTACCTCTATCACTACTTCATGTTTCATTTCATAGACTCACTAATAACAAGAAAAACTGTTTTTTTTTGTTCATTTTAAGTAAAAACTATGGATAATACATTTACAACAATTGTGAAAAATTATATGGGAGAGCTGAAGACCGAGCTCAATGGAGTGCATTATGAGAGGCCTACGTCCAGCAGTGGACAGGTATAGGCTGATAATGATATAAAAAAATGTTGTCTCTATGAAATACAACACCTAGGTACCTACCATACAAATTCATATATCTATACCCATTTATATCATTCTTTTTAATTAAAAAAGAATGGGGTTGAAGTAAAAAATTGCCTGTCCTTCCT
Organism: Alsophila aescularia; assembly: GCA_946251855.1. NCBI lineage: Eukaryota > Metazoa > Arthropoda > Insecta > Lepidoptera > Geometridae > Alsophila > Alsophila aescularia. Next base: position 3,313,612 of record OX276379.1, on the reverse strand, counting down.
ATACATACCTATATTATTGTGAATAGGCATGATCTCCAAATCTTCCAGCCATCAATTCTATACATACTTTGGTCACATATTTTTTATCTAAGTATGTGGACTCAAAATATAGATAGGTACACCTACACCTACATTTAATTAATTACTACCCACGTAGGCGGGGAAACCAATGGACACCTCAAAGATCCATAAAATTCTGGATTTGTGGGAGAACAAGATAAATCTTTTAATACAAATTAGATTGTAATTACAACTAACCTGAGGTTTATTATATTTCTATTCAATTTTATGTTTTGGAACATCATTGTTTTATGACATACAACACGTGTAGTCATATTAATAATAAAAATGTTAATATTTAAAATGTTGTCGTAAATTTTACAAAATATTTCAGGAATTTGATCAATACCTACATATATACCATATATTTTATGACATCTCTTGAAACTCTGACAGTGACACTGATAGATAACCACAATCTTTTAGAAGCCGTTCGTGTTGAAGCGAAATGATCAAAAATAACATTTAAATATGTATCGATCACCGCTCATCTTGAATATGACAGTTAAATTTAATATTGGAAAAACGACTTTATCTTTACAGTATAGGGTCTTTTTTTGTTGTACCAATGCTCTTTGGTCATAAACTTTTTGTTTAGTCTAAAATCTTTAGACCTTTTTTATTTTCTTTTATAATTTGAACTGTCAATATTATTACTTACTTCAAAATAAAACTTCCAACTGTAAACACGTATTTATTTATTTTTACATGCAATAGCTCTTATTTAACTAGTTATATCCCAACATTCGTTATCAGCACGAGATACAAGCGTGTAGAAAAGTGTTAACATATAAAATTTGGTGAATTTTGAAATCATTGGCTGTAGAGGCAACATTTAATAAAATGCCAGACGGACGCTCGCAACCTGAAGCAGCCGGCGATGGAGGTGGTCGTGGATACCGTAGTACAGGTTTGCCCCTCTCCATCACACTTTTTAATAAAGATGGATATCCTGCATGGAAATTCAAAATGAAAATGTATCTCATGCATGAAGATCTCTGGGAGGTCGTAGGTTATCCAGAAAGGGATCCTACCCTTCAGTCAGTTCGAGATTTCAATGATCAAAAGGCGTTAGCTAAAATTTGCCTTACTTTGGACGGAACAGCAATTACCTATGTTAGAAAAGCAAAGTCAGCCAAGGAAGCTTGGGATGCTCTCATGGCAGCCTATGAAGAAAAGGGCATAGCCTTCTGGCTTGCTTTAGAAAGGCAACTCTATAGATATAGTCTAAATAATTTTGACAATAATATGGAGAGGTATATTAATGCTATAATTAGTACAGTCCAAGATGTAGCAGACATCGGGAAAGAGATTGAAGACGCAAGTGTAGCTGCAATACTTCTCGGTGGTTTGGGACCACGGTTTGATCCCCTTGTAATGGCTTTGGAAAATTCAAATGTGAACATCACTAGTGAGCTGGTAAAAGGTAAATTGCTGAATGAATCTTTGAGGATGGAGCCTGAACCTGCAACATCAGCGTTGAAAACATATCAGAAAGGTAATGCTTCAAATTCTAAGTTAATTAAGAAGGATAAAAATAAGAAGCAGATAGTATGTTATGAATGTCAAGAGCCAGAACATAAACGGTCTGACTGTCCTCATAGGAAGGAAAATACAACAAAGTCAGCCTTAACTGCACTCCAACCAGTTGATGGTACTGGAATTGAGTGGTTCATTGACTCTGGAGCGACAAACCATATGACGTCCAACGTGGTTATACTGGAAAACGTCTGATTATACAACAAAGTTGACACGGTAACTGTTGCGAATGGTGATAAACTACGTTGTACAGGTGTTGGAGATACGTCGTTTGTTTCAAAAGGTGGTGACGGAACTATATCAGATATAGTGAACTATCACTATATCAGATATAGTGAACTATCACTATATCTGATATAGTTCCGTACCTAATTTAAAATGCAACCTACTTTCTGCGAAAAAGGCAGCTGATAAAGGTTTACATATTGTTTTTAATAATACTGGCTGTAAATTTTATGAACATTTTTCGTGTAAAGGCAAGGTGGTACTGAGCGCTTCAGTGAAAGGGGGCCTATATACTTTAGGTTGTGATACTCCGTTGGTCGCTTCTAGTGTGCGTCTTGACACATCTGACTTTCAGCTATGGCATAAACGATTAGGCCATTTATGTCGTATAGGTATGGACAAATTAAAATAGGGGGAAGCGGTAAGTGTTGGTAGAGCCATGTATTTCGTGCATAGAAGGGAAACAAGCACGAAAACCGTTTAAGAAAATAGTATACGGGAAAGCAAATAATTTATTAGAATTGATTCATGCTGACTTGTGTGGACCCATGTCCCACGATTTGTTTCAAGGAAACAAATATATCTTGATATTTGTGGATGATTTTTCAAGAGCTATTTTTGCTTTTTATATATCATCAAAAACGGAAGTTACTCAAAAGTTTCGTGAAATTCAAACGGCAGTAGAGCGGGAAATAGGAGTACATGTGAAAAGGTTAAAGACAGATAACGAAACCGAATTTGTGAATAGGGATCTTAAGGAATATTTAAATTCTAAGGGCATTAAACATGAAACTACAGTTCCATACTCACCTCAACAAAATGGCATAGCTGAACGCACAAACCGTTCTATAATCAAAAAAGCGCGTAGCATGCTTGCTGAGGATAAGCTTTCAAAAGCTTACTGGCAGGATGCGGTTGAGACTGCAGTGTATTTAAAGAATCGATCCCCTCATCGTGCTCTTAATAATGAAACTCCCTATTTTAGATGGAATGGTCATAAACCGAACCTGTCACATCTTAGGGTATTCGGTTGTAGAGCTATGGTTCACGTACCTGACTGTCATAGAAAAAAGTTGGATTTAAAGCAACTGAACAGATATTCGTAGGTTATATGGATGACCCAAATAGTTATCTTTTTCGAAGTGCTCTTTATCCGAGACGTTTACAAAATCGAGAGATGTGACTTATTTCGAGAATATTTTCTCAAGCTTAAAAGATGAAGATGATGGTACTTCAAATAAAGGACCAGTAAATGCACCTTTTCTATTAAATTCCGGTGCGAGTGATTTCAGAGCTGATCCTGTTAGTACGATCAATCAAGCAAGAGCTGAGAAATCATTAATTGAAAGCGTAAGTGTGGAATTAAATGATGATCCAGTAGACACTGTTCCTGTGGTTCATGATTGCCTCTTACCTGAAGTACACAATGTTTCACTTGAGGTATTTGATGATGCAGTTGATGAGGAAGAAGACATTAATCAAATGGTCGTTCAACCTGAAACTGTTCCAATCGTTGAGGAGTCAGAGGTGGAAAATCAAGATGAACTAAACAGTTCTGAGTCTATTAGACGCTATCCACTTCGTGAACGAAAAATAAGAGATTTTGGTGCAGATTTTATTTCGTACAAAACCTGTGTAGATGATGACTTGTCATTCTCTGAACCTGACCTCTCATTCTTGACTTCTCATTCTCTGTCTACGGTTTCATACAAACGAGGATGAGAGGCATCAAAATGGTATCATCTCTCTTTCTAATAGGGTGTCCATGCAATCTATAATAAAAAGCTAGGTTTTTTGTTCATCATAGGTATCTGTATAAGACACATACAAATCTGTTTAGTCTATCTATGAGATTCATTATGTGAGATTTACAATTACAATTACTATCGATGATTAAGTATACGCAAAAATAGTTTTTTTTAATTTCTTCAAGTACTTGGTGTTTGTAGTTTAGATTCAAGTTGTATAATTTACCTCTGTAGTTATTGAATTGTATATAATTGGTATTTTTTCAAATTTACTTGTATTTTGATACTCTTTAACCAGTTTATTATAGCATTAATGTCAAATTCGTATTTGTCAATATTATTGAACAGCATAAAAAGTAGTGGCCCAAGAACGCTGGCTTGGGGAACACCACAATTATTTAATCTAAATTGCGATATATAATTTGTTAATACTGATTTATTATCTGTACTTACTATGACTGTACATTGTTGTCTGTCACTTAAGTATGACTTTACCCAATTTAATGCCATGCCCCAAATTCTAAGCTTCTCTATTATTTTAAATACTTTTTTTTGTGAAGAATGCGAAACGAAATCAAAAGCACTTGTCATGTCAAAAAATTCTATTGTTGTCGGTTTCATATTATTTACAGTACTACTTATTTGATTTACTAAGTTAAAAACAGAAGTTGATTTATTTGTTTGAAATCCATATTTTTCTTTATTTAAGACGTTATGTTGAAGTAAGAGTATATTACTTCAACATAAAAGGCATAATTCTTTTGTGCATTGCCTTTTCAAACAGTTTTGATAACACCGGTACTAGTGTTATATGGCGATAATTGCTCAAAAGAGCCTTATCTCTCTTTTTATGTAAAGGTTTAACAACAGAATACATAAAATTGTGTGAAAATCTACCATTTTAAAAGATAAATTAATTAAATAAGTTAAGACCGGCCCTAACTCATTTTGATAGGCTTTTATGTTTTTTGTAGGGACCTCCGTGTAAACAAAATTAATATTATGATAACTTCTCTTAAAAACACAAATTCAGCGGCGTGGTTCTAAATATACAGGGTGAATTTTTCAAGTGGGCGTGGATGGCTAAATCAGAAACTATGAGGAATAGCGAAAAGTACTCAAAAGAGTCTCGGGCCCGATTTTGATGAAAACTAAAACTGCATCAATGGATTTTTGAAAATAGCAATATTCCTAGGCTGGAATCGAACATGTTGATTTTGGAAAAAAAACACACACTGTATTATTACACCATTCGATAGTGTCGCTAATTTGGATTGAATTCTGGGAAGAAATGAAATACGGCAAACTTAAGGAAAATGTTGTATTTTTATGCAAAGTCTGTTTTGCAGGTTGCTTAGCTACAGTTGTTCATTGTCTATTAACATGTGAAAAGTAAAAGTTCTATGAATTGTGTTTTTGCAAAATATAAATATCAACAGTAAACTACTTTTAATTAGAGCGTCCACTTTATCATGATAACAGTGCGCTGGAGATAAAAATAAAGTTTATTGATTGGGTTGATAGTTCAATGAAGAGAAACTTGGGATAAATCCTTGACGAAAATAGAAAAATCAATTTTCAAAGTGGCAAGAATCCAAGTAGGCCTCTTAGAAAATTTAAAATCTGCATTGCACTACGAGGTCTTGGAGTGCTGGATATAGTTGAAGGCAGAACGAGCAAACCAGAGATGATTGAATCAGCTGCATCAAAAGTAGAAGAAAAATAATATATTATTAGATAATGTATTATTAAATATATTATTTGTCAGTTATTAGTGGAAAACTTTAGAAAAGCAGACAGTGCCGCATTGTTAGTAATAACAACAAGTTTGTCGGATGAATTTCTTCGGCAAGGGAGGTATGGCTGGAACTGCATCGACTTTATGAAGGCATGTCAAAAGATAGAGCATATGACCTCTGCATGAAGTTTTTCGATTATAAAAAGGCAACCAGGAGATGACATTGCTAGTCACTTGTCAGGATTACAAAATATCTGGTTTGAGCTAACGCAAGAAATGCTTAAATCAGAAGAAAAAAAGGAGTTACCAGAGATATTTTTAAAATGCAAGATTTTAGATACTCTTCCTGATTATTACTTTAATTTCAAATCCAGTTGGTTGCTGATGTCAAAATATGAAAGAACCATAGAAAATTTGACAAGTCAGTTATGCGCCTATGAAAGAATGAAGAAGATAATACAGTACAGAGTACAGAAGCTCTTAATTTACAAAGAACTGTAGCTGGATTAGTCATAAAAAGGAAAAATGTTTTTACCGTGGAAAGATTGGCCATAGAGTGGGACAATGCCTTAAATGGATTAATGATGGACGTCCACCGAAACCATCGACATCTACAAGTGATGCTAATGCTAATATGAGTGTAATGTCTGTTGATGAAACTTTAGCTTATGATCACAACAGTGAGTTTGTAGATAATGGTGCTACTAATCACGTTACAAATCAAGGTGATTTTTATGAAAGCTTCGAATACTTTGATGGTTCTCAAACAGTAACAACAGCTAATGGACAATCTGTGGAAGCAATTGGCAAAGGAACTTAAAATGTTCAGGCTAATTTAGAAGATCGGGATGAAGTGATATTGCTTACTGATGTTTGGTACGTCCCTAGCATAAAACGAAATCTTTTTTCGGTCTTGGCTGCCCATGATAAACTTTCAAATAGTAACTAATTATTATTATTATTTATTAATGTCCATAAATTAATGTCTAATGCTACGTCTTGCAAATTGTCAGTAAATGGGAAGACAAAGCTTATAGGAACCAGAAAGAAACAAGGTGGTATATACAAGCTAATGTTACAAAGTATGTTACAAGTACCTGTTGAGATAAACGGTCTAGACTCGGCAAACTTATTGCAATTGTTCCACGAGAGGTTAGCACACCAAAACAAAAAATATGTGAAGACAGTAATTAAAAGAGAACTTAGTATCAAACTGAAGGAAGATGGTAATGATCTGTGCGAAGGATGTATTTACGGCAAAGCACATAGGCTAAAATTCGGAATGAGAGAAAGAGCTACAGAAGCTGGAGAGCTTATCCACGCTGATGTCTGTGGGCCTTTTCAGCTCTCAATATCAAAGTACAGATACTTCGTATTATTCAAAGACGACTTCTCGAAGTATCGTCACGTATATTTTTTGAAACACAAGTCAGAAGTGCATCAAAAACTGAGGTCAATGTTAGCTGAGACAAAAGCCATGGGCCATAACGTCAAAGAGATTTTGAGTGATAATGGAGGGGAATTTTATAATGGAGAGATAAGGAAAACTCTTGAAGAGTATGGAATTACGCAGTGACTCACGATGTCATCCACAATGTGTTGAACGAGATAATAGAACGGTTGTTGAAGCTATGAGATCAATATTGCATTCAAAAAACCTACCTAATGGACTATGGGCTGAATTCCACAGTCTATATTCTTAATCGGACAGGTCCAACCCAAATAAATAATGAGTTGTGGTGGAACAAAAACCTAGAATTCGACACTTGAGAATCATTGGAAGTGAATGCTATGTAAACATACCAAAAGTAACAAGAAAGAAGCTAGATAACAAAGCAATAAAAAGAGTTTTGGTTGGTTACGATTTTGATGAAGGGTACAGAGTATGGGTTAAAGGATCAAACAAGCTGATACGCTCTAGAGACGTTATTTTTGAAGAGAAAACTATCAAGTCCATTTATCCCATACATACCAATAGAGAATGAGCAATAATCAGAACCTGAAAATTTGATATGATATGAGCAGACTTTGAAGACATCCTCCAATTCTGAGTCGATTAAGTCTAACAACTTGTCAGAGGATGAGGAATTTTTGTCTGGAGAAGAAGTAGAAAGAGTAGAGATTGCAGCAGTAAGCGATTCTGAGAACAGTGATATTACGCCACCACATGAAATTGAAGAGCAGGGAAGAATGACAATGAGAAATCGTTCAAAATTAAGACCCCCTTACAGATTTAACGATTTTGTTATGACCGCAGTTCATGAAATTAATGACACTCCAGAACCCCAAACTTATCAAGAGGCTATTCAAAGCAATGACAGAAAAATGTGGATATCTGCCATGGACGATGAAATCAAATCATTACGAGAGAATGATACGTGGGAACTGGCAGTTTTACCACCAGGCAGAAAGGCTATCCCTTGCAAATGGATTTTTAAAGTAAAGAAAAATCCTGATGGCACAATTGATCGCTATAAAGCCAGATTAGTTATTAAGGCTATTCACAAAAATAAGGTATAGACTACTATGAAACATTCAGCCCAGTAGCCAAAATGAGTACGATACGAACGGTACTTAGTGTTGCTGCGAGACTAATTACCGTTTCAACAGCCTTCTTAAATGGAAGTTTGAATGAAGATATCTACATGGAGCAACCTGAAGTTTACAGTGACCTCAGCAATTTGGTGACAGTATGTAAGCTTAAAATAAGCTTATACGGTCTCAAACAGGCACCACGCTGCTGGAATAATTGCATAACAGAATTCCTTTGAAAGACTGGTTTCTGCAAGAGTGAAGCAGATATATGACCGCCAAAATGTGGCTGACATGTTTTTGAAAGAACTATCATCTAGATTCAAAATAAAATCAAAGCCAGCGAATTATTTTTTGGGGTTGGAGATAGAAAGAAGAGAAGATGGCTCAATAAAAATGAATCAAGCAGCATACACAAAAAAAAATACTCGAGAGATTTAATATGGAAAACTGTAATTCGGTTGAAATACCAATATTAAAAGATTCTGGTTTACACGAAAAATGCGAAGGCAAGTTTCCGTACAGACAGGCAGTGGGGGCCCTTGCCTATTTAATGGTTGGTTCGAGACCAGACATAGCGTTTGCTGTCGGCATTGTTTCACGCCATTTGGAGAGTCCATCTGATTTAGATATTGTAAAATTAAAACGAATTTATCGTTATTTGAAAGGCACTATAAATTGGTGCATTGAGTACAAAGCAAACTCAGAAAAAGGCTTATTTTGCTATAGCGACGCTGATAACGGGGGAGATTCCGACACTGGACGGTCCACAACAGGAATGGTCTGTACTTACGCACTTACGCTATATCTTGGAGAAGCCATAGACAGGTCTCAGTGGCTATATCGAGCACAGAGGCTGAAGTTGTGGCAGCTAGTGAGACAGCCAGAGAGATAATTTGGCTAAAGAGACTAATTTAAATTATTGATGGCCCTTTGAATCCAATCTTGTATGTTGATAATGAGTGTGCAATTAAGCTTGCGCACAATCCTGCCTATGAGTTGCATCAGAGAACGAAGCATATTGAGATTAGACACTTCTTTATAAGAGAAGCTGTATCTGAGTCATCTCTGAAAGTATGTAAGGTGTTCTCAGAGTTTCAGTTAGCGGACATGATGACAAAGCCACTCTTTAAGCCCAGACTACAGGCCATCTGCAAGAGGCTTGGAATGACTTTGCAATGATGAAGGACTTGACAATGAGAGAAGATGTTAGAATGCAAACTCTTTCATTCTTGTCTTTGTACAAGTCTGTTTTACAGGTTGCTTAGCTACAATTGTTGATTGTCTATTAACATGTGAAAAGTAAAAGTTCTACGAATTGAGTTTTAGCAAAATATAAATTTCAACAGTAAACTACTTTTAATTAGAGCATCCACTTTAAGGTTGCTTAGCTACAATTGTTGATTGTCTATTAACATGTGAAAAGTAAAAGTTCTACGAATTGAGTTTTAGCAAAATATAAATTTCAACAGTAAACTACTTTTAATTAGAGCATCCACTTTATCATTCACTAAATGGTAAGCGCCACCAATCATGCTTCCGTAAATTCCTTCTACGTTCCGCCCACCAAGGACGAATACTTATTGTCCTTCCACACGCACTGTCTTTAGTGGGTTGAAAGAGCAATTTTCTTTTTGACAAAATAATGAAAAAGGTTACAGAACCCAACCATAAGTGGAGTGTATAATTTTTACAAAACATAACTTAAACTAAACCTTAACTAAATCAAACGGTCACAGGTAATACACACAACCTTGAAGTAGGCCGTTTAAGGACAGAGTTTTTTGTGCGTAACGTAACTACGCGTGTTATACTGTTTGTATCTGGGTGTTTCGCAATCAGCCGGCCAAGAAGCCATTTACAAGGAGGTAAGCCATCCTCCTTAACCAACACTACGTCTCCGATCTCAGGTTCAGGAGTTTGGTAAGTATAACGATGTAGAAATCTTATCCGGTATTCCTGAGGCCAACGCCTCCAAAAATTCTGCATCATTTTTTTTGAGTCAGCTGAGCCACAAATATGGCTCAAAAATATCCGGCTCGGCCGACCAAAATTTGTATAACCCGGGTACAAATCAAACACTGGTCATTATGCAAATATGTTTATTTGAGAAACAATGATTTGCGGTGCCAACAATACTTGCAAAATTTTAAATCTCGGCAAGGCTAATCTCGAAACGCTTGCGTTTACAGAAGTTTGCCTTGTGCCACTAGCGCCATCTATTGGTTTTACTAGTAACTAAACATATGTTATACCATTATAATAATTATATTATCTTTAGTATTGAGATATTAATAATAATTTAAAGCATGGCACTCACTAAAAGGTAAGCGCCACAACTAATCATGCTTCCGTAAATTCCTTCTACAATAACCATACATTTTCGTAATAGTTTTGAGTACTTTTCATATATAAGTAAGTTTATTTCGCCGAGATTTAAAAAATATTATCAAATTATTAGTCATAGAAATTATAGCGTAGGGTCCTTTTCATTTTTCAACAGACTTTTAAACCTTTTGTAATCCACCGTGGATCTCTATATTTGTTTGTAATTTCAATCTAGTTCATAGGGAAACAAAGCTTATAGAACATAATGAAGTTGTCATAAAATAAATCAACAGCTTTGTCTAAGTCATTTTGGGTGTAGACAGCCGCAAAAGATAGTGTTGACAAGCAGTCGCGAAATTTATTTATATTTTCAATACTACTTGTATAGACATAATAGTGCGAAGCTACTCTTGTTTTGTTTTTTATTGGAATGTTTAGAACCTGTGCAGTGTTATGATCAGAGAGGACCAGAGGCAGTATCTTGCCTGTTACTCCTTTTATATTACTCAAATTATGATCTATACAAGAGTTTTATAAGATAATTTTTTTGCAAGATTAGAGAGTTCAGTACTTGCATGCTTGGGTTTTAACGTATTTATATTCAGACCACTAGCCAACGCGATTTCATTTATTGATTTTTGGCAAAGATGATGCAAAAAACATTCCAATTTTGATAGAAACTCATTGACGTTTGAACTCTTTGAACTAGGCGTTCTATAAATACACACAACGACTATATTGCGATGTTTTAATTTTATTGCGCAAACTTCAAACAAGAAATCCTGTGTGTATTCATTTACATATCGTGATTTTTTTGAATTGAATCGATTTTCTAACTAAAATGCAAACTCCACCTCAACCTCGTTTTGCAATTTTTTTTCTATTATAATTTGTGCCAACAATATTACCTTAGATTTTTAATTTACTTTCGGCGTATATTTTAATAAATGTTTCGTTTGCAAAGAATATCTGGCTTTTGTCATTTATCATTAAGATCAGCTAAGGTGAAATCTAGAATATCTCATTTCGATGAAAAAAACCGGCAACATTCTGGTGCAAGATTTGTGTTTGAGATGCTTTTATTAGGCTCAAAAAAACTGAGTCCAAGTGGGAGAAGAAGTAATTGAAATGTTAGAATCATTTGTGGGTTTATTCATATATTTTTTAAGTTTTTGAAATAACAAGGTATATTAGTACCCTTTTTTGGTGAGACATCTCTATTTTCATGGACATTTTCCTCAAACTTTTGAAGATTCTTGGCAATCTTTTTGAAGTATTTTCTGAGCTGGGCGAAGACCTTTGACCCCCGCTCAATAGACTTTTCAATTCGGCGTTATTTGAGCATCGGAGGTCACGTCGCACCAGTGTATTGATTTTTTGATTGAGCTCCCTTTTTCTGACGGTGTAGCTTGCTGTTGCTTCCGTCACTCGTCCATGAGCCGAAGAGCACCATCTGATATATTAGACTTCATGCTCGTACGCTGCAGCTGACAAAATCTAGTGCCTTCCTCCCTGAGGATTCCGACAACTTTTTGGAGTTTCTCGTCAAATCAAATCATATAAATTAACCAGTTACTAGTTAGTATATATAAATATATATATACACACACAGAAGGAGGAGGGGTAGGCCGCCTCGCAACCGTTTCTAGCTCCGTATTTTATTGTTTTTTTAATTAGTTTTTCGGCGTTTCCGGTCTGTAATTTCAAATTAGGACGAAGATTTTATCACAACTGAGGTGCTCCGGTGTTATTTCAACATTCCGGACAAGTACAAAAATCTTCAAAGTACGGAAGAGGTTAGCGATCACAACATAGTGATTGTTTTGACTGGATTTTTCAAAAGCCTACGTTTCTGTGATCAAGATATTTTGCTGCGAAAAGTGCCAGTGTGACAGTGTGGGAATATTGTGAAAACGAGGAGGATTTGGGTTTTTGAAAATAAACTGCTTCCTAGTACAAGTGGCGCCATCTATCAACCTGACGCCGTACCACTTTGGATTGTAGTCTACAATTCTACTCGATCGTAGATCGCGTCGTGTGGTCGAAGATTTGAGGCGCCCAAGTTCGATCGAGTTCGCCGGAGTTCCGACGGGAATACACACACGTCACGTCGCGTCGGATCTAGTCCAGTCGGTTGAACGATACGAGGGCCGCGTACTCTGTGCCGAAGAACGAACAAGACTATTAGAAGTAATTCTAAATTATTTTAGGTTTATTTTATTGATTGTACGTAGACGTTTACGTTCGGTTTTCATGTAAAATAAAAAGAATTTTGCACTATTTGACATTTTAACTAGAAACATACTTTTTTTTTAAATTTATTTGATTCACATTTCTTTTAAGTATGAATTGAATTGATGAATTTTAACAATTTTAATATTTATTATTTTCTTGAATTTGATTAATTTGTTATTTATTTATTATTATTTTTGAGTGATAATTATTTTATATAATAATAACGTTTGTGTATTGGTTTTAATTTTTAGTTTCGGGTGTGAATATTGTTTATATATATTTTTTTGCAATAGGTTGGATAGCTGATCGATATGAGTTTAACGCCTACACATTTAATTTGTCCTCACTGTCCAGGGTCTTCCCGTATTTTCGCCGCACATGGGTTAAAGGTGCATATTGGGCGCATGCACAAGGATGTGCTGCGTTCAGATGCAGCCTCGCAGGTTTCTCCAACCGACACAAGTAGCGCATCATCAGCAGGACAGGGGTCGCCAGCACCGCCGCCTGCTCAGGGTTCTCCGGAGAGACTTGCTTCTTTTAAGGGAAGTATACCAGTATACCAGTATTTTAAGGGAAGTATTTCTCCGACACATTCCTAAAGGTGCCCGGAATCAGGCGGCCGGTAAGCTGTGCGACATCATAGACTCATGTGTTACTAACAATGGGGTAGATGAGTGGGGGGCTCTTCTTTCTTTCGCGTATACAGCTCTGAGAGTACCCGCGAGGGAGTCGACATCAAAAGTTAAAGCTAATGTTTTGTCGTCGGGGGTTTGTGATGAACTTGAGACAGCTGCGTCAACGGTGACTACCGGTTCTCGCTCTATTCGGAAGAATATTGAGTCGAAGGTCTTTGAGGGCGATTTGAGAGGTGCTGTTCGCCTTTTGTTGTCAGATGATTCCTTCGCAAGGCGGGATCCCGATACGCTTTCCGCTTTAGAACTGAAGCATCCAGGTCCTTCACGTCCGCTCAGTTTCCCTCCTAATCCGGGTTTAACGTTTACTGCGGCGACCGTCACTGTAGAGGACGCGATTTCGGTGCTTGGTTCATTCTATGCAGGTTCAGCGGCGGGCTTGGACGGGATCCGACCGGCTCATCTTAAAGAGTTGACCTCTGTGCGGCGGGAGAGAACGGTAGGCGCCTCCTTGGGAGTTTGACCAGGCTAGCGAACTTTCTGCTCAGTGGTCAATTGAACCCTCTTGTGTGTCCGTATCTGTACGGGGCCTCCCTTTTTGCTTTGATTAAAAAGATGGCGGTTTAAGACCGATAGCAGTGGGCAGCGTTTTTCGCCGCTTGACTGCCAAACTGGCTTGCCACTCCGTCAAGGAGGATATGGGCAGTTACTTGCAGCCTCACCAATTGGGATTCGGTACATGCCTGGGTTGTGAGGCGGCCATCCACGCCACGTGAATGTTTGTGATGAACCCGGGCAACAAAGACTCTATTTTGCTGAAACTTGATATTCGCAACGCGTTCGAAACTTTGGAAAGAGACAATCTTTTGAGCGAGGTTATGGATAAAATCCCGTCTCTCTACCCTTTCCTTCATCAAGTTTATAGACTTCCTTCCAACCTCTTTTTCGACACAAATCTAATTCTTTCAAAAGTGGGAGCTCAGCAGGGAGATCCACTCGGGCCGCTTTTGTTTTGCCTGGCTATTCACAAAGCGATTCGTGATCTCAAATCTGTTTTTAACGTCTGGGACCTGGACGATGGCACTATCGGGGGCAAACCGGAAGACGTGTTACCGGATCTAGAGGCATTAATTCCCCGCCTTAGAGACCTGGGTCTGGAGGTGTACCCCTCGAAGTGCGAGTTCTTCCCTTGTGGTACCGAGGCTCGAACACACTTTTCGTGTTTTCATTCTCTTCTTCCTGGCCTCAAGGAAATATCTACTTCTGACCTAAATCTTTTAGGTTCCCCAATCTTTCTTTCTGGAGTCCATGAGGCCATATATTCAAGAAAACATCTTCTTCTCTCCGCTCACGAACGTCTAAAAGACCTTTCCGCACATGTGGCGATTATCTTGTTGCGCATGTGCTTCGCTCTCCCGAAGGTCACCTATTTATTGCGGACCACTCCAACCTGGCTCTGTCCTGAGGAAGTATCCTCTTTCGACGATGCTATGAAGATGGTGGTAGAGTCTCCCTAGATGGAACCCAGTGGAGTCAGGCAGCTCTACCAATCCGATGTGGGGATTTCGGGGTGCGATGTATACGTGATGTGGGCCTGCCAGCTTTTCTGGCGTCAGCGTCATGGGGTGGCAAACCTTGTTACTATGTTAATCAATTCTAATGGTGACGGGGGGAGCATTCCCTTTGTGTCTGATGCTGTATCAGCTTGGTCGGCCCTCAACGCAGGTGCATCAATCCCTGATGCAGCGCACCTTCAGCGGGCGTGGGATGATGTCGGGGTAAAGCGGCTCCAAGATGAATTATTAGAGGGTGCTACGGGAGCTGATAGCAGTCTAGCCCGCAGGCTAGACTGCAGGCTGTGTCGCAAACTGAATCTGGGGCGTGGTTGCAGGCATTGCCTTCGCCCCACCTGCGCACATTGCTCGATGACGCCGCCATATTAGTTTACTTGACATCTCATATATCCTATAGCAGTTTCGTGACTAAGACAAATCCAATGATACCTCATTTATCAAAATCCATCAAGCCGTTTAGGCTGTAGGATGCGCCTAAGAAACGTTAACCTTCTATATTTTAGATGGACAAAATAGTTAATCACTTTTTCAAAATCTATGTTTTTCAGCATATAACATTCGATGGACATCAGCGACAAACTGGTTAATCTCTCTAAAAAAAGACTAGAACCTTTAACAATTAATAATCCAAAAAAATATTATAAGTTTTTTTTTAATTTATTAATAAACGAATGTCATTACATAATTAAGTATTGTTTCATTAGAGATTGCACTAATTCTGTCATTAACAATTGGTGTCGTAAAATAATACCATAAATTTCCCATAGATAAGTGTGTGCACAATAACATTTCTAATGATATATATTTGTTGTTTTCTTAATTAAATTTTGCATTTGTATTAAATGTTTTTTTACATTAAACATGCAAATAATTGATGAAATTATATATTAAAAAAACATTTGAATCAATTTAATATGTACTTTCTCAATTAAAATGGTTAATTCAAACTTGACGCTCCAAGCTTCGCTTCGTTCGCCTTATTCAAATTTGGCGCGAGTCTCAACCGTAACTTTGATGAAAGATACAAAAAAACTATGAAATTCTAGTTCACTGATAAGGTTTCTTTAAAACAGTGTTAAAACTTAGTATACTAGTCAATTGTATTTTTATATATTTAAATTTATCGAAACAATGCTGATATCGGAAATCCTGTTTTTCGGGCGAGAGTAGAGTAGCTTCGCGCATGCAAAATCCAATAAGCAAGTAGGTATTGTAGACAGTCATTATCGTTTGTTTTTTCGTAATAAAAAGTAAATCGTCAAAGTATGAGAAAATACACGACTGTCCTAAAAAAAAGAAACTATTCAAAAAAAATTGCCTATTTCTCTCATAGATGATGTAAGTATTCTAACGATACCCCATAAATATCAATATCAGTTTAGGCATTTAAAAGTTATAGTGGAATAAAGAAACTCACATACCTACATACATGCATCCTTAAAACATGACACTTATTTTTTGGGCAGTAACGTTTTTCGGTAATAAATATCAGTTATCATTGGGTGATCCGGCAGGAACTAGGGGGCCCCTATCGGATGCGGGGCCCTGGGCAAGTGCCCAGTGGGAAAGAGGGGCCTGACTATTATACTATTCATGTATATAAATGTAAATGGTCTTCCAATAAAATAAATACTACCCAAAAGTCAATCCGAACTTAGCAAAATCAAAGTAAGAAAAAAAAAAGTTAGTTGTCAATCGGTTGTCAATGTGGTGATTTGTGGAGTTGTTTGTTGTTTGTGAAATACGGGTTTTATTTAAGAATTTCATTTGTATTTACAAATATTTTGTGACTTAGCAACACATTTCCTTCAAACAAGACTAAATTGTTCAGTTAGACACTAAACAACGCGACTTCGGGAGCTCTGGAGTAATATTAGGTATGCCCTAATTTTTATTGTTGAATTTATCACTTACCGCTCGCGTAGTGCTTTTGGAACGAGTTTTTATTGAAAAACATTAGATCTGTATTCGGTAAGTCCATAGTTTTGTTGTATTACATCTTATCTATGGAGTATGTTGTCACTGCACTTAATTTCTTTCAGGTGAGAATGGAAGCGATGGATATCCAGGCGGTCGAATCGAAATTAAGTGACGTCACAGTGACGGCAATCCCGATGAGTGGGAAGAACGTACACAAAGACTTGAGCCACGGTGGGAACAGCCACGCCACTATATCTACTGTGCCTGCATCCTCACCATCTTCTATTGGTAAAGACAAGGACAATGGCATGTCGAAGTACGCGCAGCTGCTGGCCGTCATCGAGGAGATGGGCAAGGAGGTGAGACCCAGCTACTCGGGCAGCCGCAGCTCTGCAGAGCGACTCAAGCGTGGAATTGTGCATGCCCGCATCCTCGTGCGAGAGTGTCTCATTGAAACTGAACGCTCTGCCCGGCAGTAAGTCAGCCAACAATGTGTTGTCACAGTCAATTTGTAGAGAATCTAGAAATTATTGAGCAAAATAAACAAATAGGTAATTTTCTAAATGGCTGATTGTTACTGTTAATTGTTAAATTCTTTCCATTTTCATCTCATACTGCAAAATTATTTTCTACATAATTATACAAAATTCTATGGTTTTGTTTGTTTCTAACACTTGAGGGTAACATGTTATATGAATTTAAAATATATTCATTATTGCTAGTGTGACTTTCTTCAAGTATAAAAGAATCAGCTTGAACTTTTTCTGCAAAAACCCTATCAATAACATACCAAGATAAGCAGAGTTGCTAGAACCACATTTTAATAATAATTAAACTATAAGGTGAGTTAATGTTCCATTGAGAAATTTGCATTTTATTTACTAGTATTAAAAGAGAAATATTTAATAATTCAGGGTACTTAGACATAAATATAAGAAAAAACCTATTATTTTGCAAATCAATAAATACCTAAATATTGTATATTTCCGACCCATATTTATAAAACTTTTCCCATGTCTCATGTACTGAGTAGCTTTTGACCACTTGCTTATGAATCTTAAAGTTGTACTTATACCCCATATTTTTTGCAAAGTTCAGAATTTTGGTCTTGAATGAACACAGGCTGTGATTGCAACATTTATTGTGAACATCTACCTCATACACATACAAAATACCTATATTATAATATTTATATGCGGTTAACGTTATATTTAAAAGTGGTGTAATTCCAAAAAAATATGTTTTGATATTTCTCAATCTTGAATTATATTAATATAATGCACATAAGGAAGTTCTACTTAGAATTGTGTAAATAACATTATTGTTACTTACACTATAATGTTGGTGCCAAAGTGGCATTACATTTTTCAGCATTATACATAATTTTGATATTATTAATTTATATTTAGGTTGATAACAGTTGGAAGAATAGAATTGTATAAATGAGATGGAACACCAGTGGTAGAACTTCAGCGAACATCAGTTCAATAGGATAGATGTATCCATTGATATCTCTGTTCTTGATATATACCTGTCACGTTGCAGACCCAACGAGCTTAGGGTTTAATATAAAAACGCCATCGTGTGGACCTCATTATAGAACTCTTAAGTGACATAGCATGTAAGTAAACTGTGCTCATAGCTTTTGGTAATTTTGTTTGTACGCATAGTTCTTAATAAGTTGTATATATTTTAGTTTTGAAAACTACTACAGCTGTGGTAAAAGTCCACTGTTTTATAGTATTAGTATACATCACGACACCTGGCAGCCCAATATTGGTTAGAGATTGTCTAGTATAAATTAGTATGATCTTAATACTAGAATACTAGACAATGCTAAAAAAGTTTCTGAATGAGAAGATAATTAAGTCAGTATAGAGAATTTTGTTCATTGTTTCATGGTGTATATTTAATTATAGATCTTTTTCCTCATTGTCAATATTCCCATAAATTAAGTACTATAATTGCAACAGCTTAGATTATTTATCTGTATAATTATTATCAAAGTTCAAAACAAACTTGCACATTTCTTGTTCAGAGAAGCAGTACTAGTTCTGAACAATCGAAAAAATAATTTCATTTAAAAACTTTGAAAGTTCTTTGAGGGCTTACTAAATCCAGAAAAAAAGGATTTTGGCAAATATGAGCCAATGAAAACACTTGTTAGTTAGTACCTTGTGGCAATAATGGAGGGTTCCTTCAAAAACCAAAGAAACAACATGTTTATTGCGACAAGATATTAATATTAGCACTTGTTTCAACTATGATAGTCTAATTGCATATGATTATTGGTCCAGCCGGCAACAAGTATACTTTTAGGTGTAGTCTACATTGTAAGGAAGATATTACGAATAATTATAACATAACTACGATAAGTTACCATTAATTAATACAAGTACTTACTGAATAACGTTATTTGTAAGTTTAATTAATTTTATGTCCATTTATCTGAATAACTATGTTGATGTAATTTTCTAAAGCTCAGCAATAGTTGAATGAATTGCTGATAACTTTATGTACATATTTCTTTCATTTTAGCTAAACATTTTGATGATGTTGATGTTACCTTTATAAAAACTTTGCACAGCTGAGTCCAGATTTCACTTTACGAATTATAGGCAGTATGGAAGTTTAGAATTGATGATGATTGTTGAGGAGATGGGATTTATCTCAAACTCAGACGAGCCAGAATATAAAAAAAATGACATTGAGTTGCTCACAAAAAACATTGAGGAGTTCCGTGGTTTGTCTTCAAAGCAGACTCATCTAAATATAAAAAAAACACTTTCTGATGAAGACTTTGATCTCTTCAAAGTCAGGCCCGCCGAAATATGGTACTTACAAAACAACCGTAGTTGACGAATTCCGTGGTTTCTCTTCAAAGTCAATCTCGCCGGAATATGGTTCTTACAAAACTAGTAATTAACGAATTCCGTGGTTTCTCTTCAAAGTCAGTCTCGCCGGAATATGGTTCTTACAAAACAACCGTAATTGAAAAATTCCGTGGTTTCTCTTCAAAGTTAGTCCCGCCGGAATATGATACTTACAAAACTAGTAATTGACGAATTCCGTGGTTTCTCTTCAAAGTCAGTCTCGCCGGAATATGGTTCTTACAAAACAACCGTAATTGAAAAATTCCGTGGTTTCTCTTCAAAGTTAGTCCCGCCGGAATATGATACTTACAAAACAAACGTAATTGACGAATCTCGTGGTTTCTCTTCAGAGTCAGTCTTGCCGGAATATGGTTCTTACAAAACAATAGTAATTGATGAATTCCGTGGTATCTCTTCAAAGTTAGTCCCGCCGAAATATGGTATAATTACAAAACAACCGCAATTGACGCAATTTCGTGGTTTCTCTTCAAAGTCAGTCTCGCCGGAATATGGTACTTACAAAATAATCGTCATTTAGTTCCGCGGTTTCAGGTGGCAAGAAATATACAAAAAGTAGTAAGTAATAAAAAAAAACAAATGCCAGACTGCGTCAAAAGCGATCTAAAAAAGTAAAAAATAGGTGCATGCGCGCAGCCGGAGCCGCACTACAAGTGCGTAAGTACAAGTCACAAGTTGAAGAGAAATATCCATCAGAATAATATACATAACATGTACCTACAACCTACACCTACCTACGTACACTCAATTAATAGCTTAAATTAAAAGTATCAAGTCTTTATTTTGTATTATTATGTACATAATCCGTCCCCCATCCATCTTAGTTTTTATGAAGGTAACTAACATGTTTTACATGTCTTCTATGTTCCTAACTACAAACTTAAATTCACAGGACTGCTTCTTTGAATGCTTTTGAGCTTGTTGTCATAAGTATTATCGAAAAGTACCTATTTACAAATATTCAAATTTGTTAACTTTTTTAAAATATTTTCTAGGTTAGCTTCAGAATTGTGGTATAGCAGACATTAACTTTAAAATCATGAAGTCGTATCCCACTTTGGTCAACTCAAAAGTTTGATTTCTTGTTTGTTGCCTCTAGTGTCAGATTGCCAGGTCGCCCGAGTGCCTCTGACGTGGCTTAACGACTGCTATTATTCAATAACAGCTAAAAACTATTATAAATTGAAAAAAAAAGTTTAGAAAATAAAACTAGGAAGTCGAGCAAATAAAAAAAAAATTTGAGACAAATTCTCTAGAATATATTTGTTAATTCATTAAGTAAGGGGGAATGAATGCTCTACATATTTTTTATAACTTATTTTTTTTTATCTCCTTTTCAGAGCCCTCAATAAAAAGCTTCTGTTAAACATTTTTTACGATAATTTCATTTTGTAACTAATGATACTGACCGAGGCGTTTTTCGTACCTACCACCTTTGCGTAGTACAATTATGTATTCTGTGCTACCACGTAAATACTGAAGCTAGCTCGTAAACTATAGTAATTTGATACTCCCTCTACGATAGTTACGTATACTTATTGTAGTAGAAGGACAAGGATGTGGGTAGTATAGATGGTAGGTAGTAGGTACTTTAGTGTAGTTGATGATCAACTCTTGTTGGTAGTATTGTATAAGAGGTATACTAGCACGCGGGGCACGGGCAATAACATCTGTGAAGTTGCATGAGCGTTTTCAATGTCCATTTAGGCAATGAGATTGTGAAGTTGAATGAGCGATTTCAAGGCCCATTTAGGCAATGACATCTGTGAAGTTGCAAAGAGCAATTTCCAGGTACATTTAGGCAATGACATATGTGAAGTTGCAAAGAGCAATTTCCAGGTACATTTAGGCAATAACATCTGAGAAGTTGCAAGAGCGTTTTCAATGTCCATTTAGGCAATGACATCTGTGAATTTGAAAGAGCGTTTTAAAAAAAAAACATTTAGGAAAGACTTCAGTGGAAAATACAAGCTTATTTTTTAAATGATCACACATGGTCAGTCTTTTGAAAATCAGGGACATACAAGGGCTGTAGTTCCCATAAGACTGATAGCAGTGCTTGTAATATTATTGTAAGTCCACTAGTCAAGGCAAGAAACATATTTTGGAGATCAATTAGACCACCGAACCGTTTATTATTAGTACAAGGGTTGATCATCATTGCTTCACGAAGGCAGTTAGTGTGAGAATCCTTTGACATGCAACCATGTCAAAGTTATCGCAAAGTGTATACGAAATGGAAAGAAAGGTATACTTCATAAAATTATAATATAACTTTTTGATCTTGACATGCTAAGTAAATGTTTTAAAACTTTATAAATCGTCTAAGTGTTGATTGTTAAGGACTAAGGTAGATTTCGAGGCAGTCCTGTTTAAACTTGAATTAAAGACAATTTATACTTCTATATAGCTGGCTATCTGGCAAAAAATGAAAATCAGCGAGGAAGACATCGAAAGAAATCAACCAATGGGATCAGTTCATTTTCATATTAAGTCTTAGAGAAGCGATCCTATTGGTTTATTTTACCGCTCTGGTATGCTGAACAGCCAGATTGATTTTAAAAGATATTCGGTACGAAAATAATTTGAAAATAACTTGCAAGGAACCGGATTATGCTTATTGATAGCAAAATGCTTGGTTACTGTTTACGATTGCCTGCGACTTGCGAGTGTCTCGTTTTCGTTCAGAGCACTAAAAGTACCTACATCTGCAGTAGAAGTAGCTGAACTTCGGATCTTTTAAAAATCTCATTAGTTTGGTTAACTCTTTATTGAACACCATATTTAAATAAAAAACAAAATGCCGTTAGAAATCAATTAGTGTAACACGGGGCGGTCTTTTCGCTCAAAGCGATCCCTATCCGACAACCTAATGGATTTTAATATTCGCAATCTTTAGCTACTTCTATTGTATAAAACTGTAGTCCATTGTCCCAAAGTAAATTTAAGGGTGAACCATAACTCAGTACAAATTTTAGAAATGTAAATGTATGTTTACATTAACTAGGTTTAAACAAATAAGATATTTGAAATAACATTTTGGGGCATAGCGTTAGTTTAGTCTGCGTATTATTCATGTATGGACATATTTTTATTAAATGGGTCTAAAATAAATAAGTCATTGGTTTCATTTAATAACTCTTTTAATGTAAGCTTGGTGCAATATAAAATAAACATTTTGACATTACAACTTTACAATATTTACATATAAATAGCTTAACTTGCGAATTACCTGGGTCGAATATGGTTTAGAGTCATTTTTATAATATTTCGATACCAGGCCAATCATCAGCTTCTTTCCTAAAGAGTATTTATCTAGCTTGGTTCCAAACTGCAGCAAAACAAATGTGAATTTATCATCGGTACATTTGAAGTTATTATCGCTTTTTTTTTAAAACGGGAATGTCTTGTCATATTTTCAGGCGGTTAAATGGCCATATTAATGTATGACAAATATCTCAGTGCCTGATGTTTATGTATTTTTTTAATAACATTGTAACAAAAGGAAATGGGATGTCACTATTTTTGTTAGGAATGGATCTAAGTTTAAACTAAGGTGAATGATAAAATAATAATTCATTATCTTAAATTTTTAAAGAAACAGTATAATAAACAGTAGTTACTCATATTATTATGATGTGTAATATCTGACACCTCATCTTGTTAAAAAGCAACATTAACATACCTACTCTTGCACCGCGTGCGCTCTTTGGTCACACATTTGACGTTTGACTTTGACGTTTGCCTTTGCTTGACTTTTGGACGTTGGACTTTTGTCTTTGTCTGCCTGTGTCTCTGTCCGTGTCCGTGTATGTGACTGTGTCTGTTACATCTACCAACTCATCCCCAACTTACCCCAACCTCCTCTCACATCTACCAACACTTCCCCAACTTACCCCAACCTCCCTCATTCTCCTCTCACTTCCCCCGATTTTCCCCACCCTCCCGTCACTTTTATCCATCTTCCCCCACCTTCCCCTCACTTACCCATCCCTGACTTACCCCATACTACCCTCACATTTGGCCAGGTTAAACACTCTCCCGTGACTTTCTACCATCCCCATCCTCCTGTTACATCGTTACGCTTTTCACGAAATCACTCCCATATATTTTAGAAAAGCGAGAGGAAAGATGTTACACATCAAAAATATCAAATAATGTGACAAACCTGTCACATTTGAGATAAATAATTAGGTATATATTAGACATAATCAGTTGTAATCAACATGAGCTTAAAGAAAATTAATGAATTAAAGTAGCAATCGACAAACTTAAAAGGAAATAAATTAATAGGTAAGTATCAATCAACAGAAAATGTTAAAACCCTTATTAATTACTTGTCCGAACTTGGACAAACCTGTTCACTTTTGTGTGCTTAATACAGTCATTAGTAGCATGCGGCCATATTCGACCCAGGTACCTCAGTTGATATTTTGGATTGTTCGCGTTAGGACAGATTCGTTACTTGATGTCAGGCAATACGGTATACGTTGCCTAATAATGTAATAATACCTACAGATAGAGTTCATCATAGCAATCTACTGAAAAAAATATACACCGTAGCATTGAATTCGATATTTTTCTTAAATGTATGTACTCAGTCCATACAACAGAATGTATCTGTAGCACTAAATATGAAAAGTAAATAACTAATAAAACAAAACTAGGCATTATTAAATTAGTCAAAACTCAAACTTGTTATTCCTGCCACATTGCGAGAGCATGGCGGCAGATATGGGTAGGTATAGGTATAAACTTAGCATCGTGTGCCTGGCAGAGCACCCTCGCTACTGAAGAAATAATAGTACAAATGTACCCGCGCCGCGGCCGTGTAGCGTGTTTAATGAAATTGACAATTCAGCTTAAGGCATTTTTTTTAATTGAATGCATTGCTATCCTAAATAATGGATATAAGAAAAATATCGAATTCAATGTCATGGTGTATAAAAAAATGAGTAATAAATGTATTTTAAATCAAACGAAATTAAAATTTTTGCGTTCCTATAATACTACTTGTATTAAGAACGCAATAGAGCGGAACAAGGGCTCCAAAGTGTTCGCAAGAGATCTGTCTATTGGGCAAAGCCTGTTGACGAAGCTGAAAACCGACAGTGGTAGCATCGTTTCGTCGAAGCCAGAGATTTTGAGTGAGCTCGAGAAGTTCTATGGACAATTATACACCTCATCGCATGGTCCTCCTAGCAGGACTAGCGATGCAAGAGCCCGTTTGACCCGACATTATACCGAAGATATCCCGGACGTCAGCCTATTCGAGATCAGAATGTCTCTTAAACAGATAAAGAGAAACAAGGCACCAGGGGAGGACGGAATAACGACAGAGCTACTGAAAAAGGTGGAACATCGGTACTTAAAGTCCTTCAGAAGTTGTTTAACTCCGTCATCCTCGAAGGTAATACGCCAGAGGCGTGGCACAGGAACGTAGTGGTTTTGTTCTTTAAGAAAGGTGATAAAACCCTCTTGAAGAATTATAGGCCCATTTCGCTGCTGAGCCACGTCTATAAGCTGTTTTCGAGAGTAGTTACAAATCGTCTCGCTCGTAGGTTGAAGACTTTCAGCCTCCCGAACAAGCTGGATTTCAGAAAGGCTTTAGCACCGTAGACCACATCCATACGCTCCGGCAGATTATACAGAAGACCGAAGAGTATAATCGGCCACTATGTCTAGCGTTTGTGGACTACGAGAAAGCTTTTGATTCAGTCGAGACCTGGGCAGTGCTACAGTCGTTACAGCGGTGCCAGATTGATTACCGGTACATCGAAGTGTTGAAGTGTTTGTACAGCAAGGCCACAATGACAGTTCGTCTTCAGGATCAGAGCACGAATTCAATCCAGTTGCAAAAAGTGGTGAGACAGGGAGACGTTATTTCTCCGAAACTGTTCACCTCTGCACTGGAAGATATATTCAAGCTTCTGAACTAGAACGGATTTGGTGTTAACATCAATGGCGAATACATCACTCACCTTCGATTTGCCGATAATATAGTCATCATGACAGAAACCCTGGAAGACCTAAGCACAATGCTCAGTGACCTCAATATTGTTTCCCAACAGGTGGGTCTTAAAAGGAACATGGGCAAGATGAACATCATGTCAAATGCCCATGTTGTACCCATGCCGGTTTATGTTGGGAACGATATTATCGAAGCTGTTGATCACTATGTCTACTTGGGTCAGACGATCCTACTGGGTAGATCCAACTTCGACAAAGAGGTTAACCGACGAATCCAACTCGGATGGGCAGCGTTCTGGAAATTACGCCATATCTTCTCGTCGCAGATACCGCAGAGCCTCAAGACGAAAGTTTATTATCAGTGCGTGTTGCCAGTGATGACATACGGCACTGAGACGTGGTCGCTAACTATTGGTCTCATACAAAAGCTCAGAGTTGTGCAGCGTGCAATGGAGAGAGCTATGCTCGGTGTTTCACTACGTGATAGAATCAGAAATGAGGAAATCCGTAGAAGAACGAAGGTTAGCTCTCAGAGTTTGCAGGTTGAAGTGGCAATGGGCAGGCCATATAGTTCGCAGAACCGACAACCGCTGGGGAATAAAGGTTCTCGAATGGCGACCACGAACAAGCAAGCGAAGTGTGGGGAGACCCCCCACACGATGGACCGACGACATTGTAGACATCGCAGGAAGTCGGTGGATGGAGGTGGCACAAGATCGCTCGTCATGTCGCTCTTTGGGGGAGGCCTATGTTCAACAGTGGACTTCTAAAGGCTGACATGATGATGATGAAAGAAACTTAAGTATGATGCAGAAAATGTACTAAAAGCTAAAAAATATATTAAAAACGTGGGGCGTCTAATTTCTATTACTTAGTTTAACCTACGCCCCACTTTTTTTTTTAGCTTTTATTCCATTATCTTCATAAGTTTCCTTACAATAAAACCGTTTAACTTAAAATATTACATTTACTTATTTTTTTTTAAAGTTTTTAGTTTCTGTTTAGTTGCCAGATGCCGCGGCTTCGCTCGCGTGGTCATTTCTCTAGGTTAAAAGTGCTCTATGTGCTATACCACGAACTAAAATACCAATATACCAACTAACATTAACCAACACCTAAAACCAACCTAAACCTAAATATACCAAAATTTAAACGAAATTCCTTCAGCCGTCATAAAGTTTTTATCGATTGCTCGGTTTCTACTCATCGGATTGAGATAATAAGTACTATCCAACAGTGAAACCGCATCGCAATCGGTCCAGTAATTTTTACGTGATGCGTGAACAGACTAACAGACACACGAATTTTAAAAATGTTTTATTCTTTTGCAGTACCTTATTTTTAGTAGAATTTTTTAAATATCTTCCCTTTACGGTTTTTTGGTCCTTACTGCTTTATTATATGTATAGATGCCCTGTAATTTTGGGCAGAATAATAAAAATGTGTTTTATTACATTATTTTAATCATGCTATAAAACAGTACCGTGACATACCTCCTGACTGACTGACTGACTGACTGACAGACAGACAGACAATGCCCAGCCTAGGTATTTTAAATTTGGAGGAATATTCCTTGAGTATCCTAAAGGTGAACTACGGAAGTAACTATAACCCGTAAAACGAATACCAACTCCAAATAATTTACCCCTATCCTGCGGGGACCCTTTAATTTACCGGTATGAAAAGTATCCAATGTCCTACCTCGTAGTATGAACTCAAATCATGCCAAGTTTCATTTGAATTCATTCAGTAGTTTCGGACTGATGCGCGGCCAAGATACAGACAATAATATAAAAACATACAAAAATTGAAAAAAAAAAACATCTTTGGCTTCAGTACGGAAAAAAGAAAAGCATTCAAAAACAATTTCAAAATATCTTCAATGTACAGAATTGGACCAGTTACAGTTTTAATATAAGTATAGATATATAAGTATAGATTTCTAAAGTGTAGTTACTGTGTTCTACTTGTCAAGCCCTTTCAATTGATAACCTTAATAGGAGAATGAAAAAAAAGTATTCCGCCATTTTGTGTTGGCGGCCATCTTGGATTTGTATTTTTTTCGTGGTGTACTTTATTCTACTATTTAAGCCCTTTCATTTGATACCCATATTAGGGGGTTGAAAAAATACACCGCCACTACCCACTTAATCCGCCATTTAAATTTACATTGATGCTGAATATTCATAATTGTATTGTCATCAGAACTAAAGGTGTGTACCAAATTTCAGATCAATCGGTCAACAGGAAGAGGTAAAATTTCAATTATTAGATTCGGCCCAAACAAAAAACAAACAGGGCAAGCTAAATAAAACCGTTTAAAAATGTTTATTTTGCTTTTTAATAAAAGGCCTTTGAAGAAGTCGAACATACCTTAACCGAATTTACACATTCCTAGGCAATAATATGAGGTAAACTTAGTAATTATATTTTGTACAATCTACATCTGCCTAGAGACAAAACTAACAGCAGAAACTGGACTAGAAGAGCTCAAGACAGCTCTGTGGGCTTCATTGGGAGAGGCCTATGTCCAGCTGTGGACGAATACAGGTGGATGATGATGAATCCTTTTTCCGTTATACCGTTAGTCATCCTGTGCTGTTACAATATGTTTGTTTGTACTTAGTAATATAAAAGAGGCCTAGACAGCTTGGGCAGATCCCAATGTTGATTGGGGCGTGTAGTATGAGAGCTGCGTCAAAAGACATTAGCACACAGTGCAAACTACTTTATTGCTAGATACTACGTTTTGAAGGTAGTACTGTAGGACTCAACAAAACCTAGCTTTTCAGTTCTAGGGATGAACTGGAGTACGAAATGGCGCTGGCACACCGGGTACAGCGCAGACTCCGTGGAGTGGTGCCCTGTGGAGCCCTACCGCAACGTGCTCGTCTGTGGGACATACCAGCTCGATACAACGGAGGAAGGTACCTGAGTAATCGATTCATACTTACTTCGAACACTTACAACTAGAACTAAAGTTCTATGCCACCCGCGACACATTGTGTGTCCATCATGACTCCCGCGACACATTGTGTGTCCATCATGACTCCCGCGACACATTGAGTGTCCATCATGACTCGCGCGACACATTGTGTGTCCATGCCACCATACCATAGGAATCCCTGTGTTTGTCACGACCCACACAGGGAATCCTAGTGAGGGGATATGAGTGTGTAAACGTTATTATTCTGTATTTAATATTGAAACTCTTTGGTATTTTTTTATAAGTTTAAGGGCACCGTTACTATCTGCGGTGGATTTGTATGGAACTCGCAGCCGACGCCGCCGCAGCGGCACCATATGGGGTCCATACAAATCCATGGGTGATTGAAACAGCGGCACCGCGGATAGTTTCAGTACCGTCGCCGCAGCGGCGCCATGTGTAATCGGCCTAAGTACTTACATGTCTCAATGCGTGCTTTAAACAGATGATTTCGGCAGTCAGCCCGTCAATGGTGTGTACACAGTCTCCTAAAGATGTAAACGTTTACAGATGCAGCGCCCAAGAAACAGACAAGGCTTGGAAAAATATATCTCTTCACCATTGACGACGACACGACAGAACTGTCCCCCATGCAGACAATCGACACGTCTGGAGTACTGGACCAGAAATGGTGCTATCACACCATTTCAAACTACCCCACATTAGCTGCAGTGACGTCAGTCGGAACCATCGAGATCTACCGATTGGTCGACGAAAATGGAACGTTGAATTTGAAATTGTGGGTACAACACTCCATTGGCCAGGACTGTTTAGCGCTCTCAGTTGATTGGTCAACGAATAAAATGCATTCAGAAGAGCCTAGACTAGTAGTGAGTGATTCGTCCGGCAGTGTAACAGTTTTGAGGGTAGTTGGAGATCGTTTAGAGGAGATGGGTACATGGAAAACTCACGGGTTCGAAGCGTGGGTAGGTGCGTTCAACTACTGGAACCCAGATGTATTTTATTCAGGTAAGTTTAACCAGCTTTTTAACATACTGCGCAACGCAAATGGCGGTAATGTGTTTATCAGCATAAGTAACAAGACATCTAGAACTAGACAAATAAATAAAATTAAAGCGCCTGTTTGCCTGTTTGTCAAAATAACACACGGTAATCGTAACAAAAAAAAAATATTTTTTTGTCTTTCTATCTGTCTGTTCCCGCTAGTCTCCGCAACGGCTGGACCGATTTTGACGGGACTTTCACTGGAAGATAGCTGATGTTACAAGGAGTAACATAGGCTACTTTTATATTTGAAAAATAGAGTTCCGGGCAAAAAAAAAGCCCATAAATTTTGTCACACGGGCAAAGCCGCGGCACAACTGGTATACAATATTATGTATGTATGTCTGTCCCTTTTGTGGCGCTCTAGAGACCAAACGCATGGACCGATTCGATTTATAAATTTATTTGTAAGAATATTATAGTCACAGAATAAATAACAGTACCAGGTATAGTGCAATATTCTGCCGTTTACGGTGTACAAAATATTATGCATGCATATAGAACATTTAGGTTAAGTTTTATAAATTATACACAAATATTATATGTTTTTTACAGGGTAATAAAAAATTACATAAAAAAATAACTTCAATTATAAAAGTGTCAAAACACAATATTAATACTAAAAGAAACATGTCAAAAAAAAACATTAATAACATGAACAACCAAACAACTGAATGTCAAAAATATACGTACTTATTTGAATATTATCTTTACATTAAATGTCATAATAAGACTTGATTTAAAAAATTATAATAAATTTATAGTTTTACACTTCTATTTATAGCCTAACGGTTCTATAGTGTAACTTAGAATCCAACGATACCGGGTGCAATCCTAGGCTCCGCACCAATTACCTTTCTAAGTTATGTGCGGTTTTCCATCGATCCGTGCTTCGGAACGTTAAGTTGACGGTCGCGGCTGTTATTGATAAATAGCAGTCGTTAAGCCATGTCAGAGGCCCTCGGGCGGCTTGATAAACACAGAAACCAGAGGCCAGCACTACATACCTCATACGACAAACTTCTATTTGTTCTACAAAAAATTCAGTGACTGTGTAAAAACATTTTGATGATTCTCGATTTGTTTTAATCTTACATTGCGAGTGTCACTAAACACTACATTAATGTCTTGTTAATTAAGTACTCAACAAACTCGGATCTCAGTTAAGTTTTTGACGACCTGTTGGTCTAGTGGCTAGACTTTAGTAATATTTGGTGTTTGCTAGAGACCCTACTACGAAATCAAAAGGTCGTGGATTCGAATCCCACATGGTGCAATCATTTCTGTGATGAGCAGAAATGTTGGTTTCCGAGTCATGGATATAATATTCGTATCTATGTATGTTTATCCGTTATCTAGTGCCCATACTACAGGGTATCCTAGTTTGGGGCTAGGTATAGGTCGCGTTATGTAATAAGAACGCTGGCAGTTAGGCTGCGCATTAGGCGATTTATCTATTGATATTTTATATACCAATGCGCAAAAACGCATGCCCCCCTCCGCTTTCTTCTAGCGTTATTTTTACACGACGCGACCTATACCTACCCCAAACTAGGATACCCTGTACTATGAGCACTAGATAACGAATAAACATACATAAATACGAATAGCTTGCTGTTTGCAATAAATACATTTTATTATTATTATTATAATTATAATTGGTGTGAATTATCTCGAATATTATTTATTTATTAGTATTAATTTCATTTCAATGTAATCGCGGCTATTTTCCAGGTGGAGACGACTGCTTGTTCAAGAGTTACGACGTCAGAGTGGCGGACGCGGCAGTCGCCACCAACAGACGTCATGACGCTGGAGTCACATCTGTGCGGAGCCACGTGGATGTGGAACACGAGTTGTTGACGGGCAGGTACGTCGCGGTGGATGTGTCGTGGCGATATCGTACAATTGATTATTTCGAGAATTGGTTGGTCAAATCATGTTATTTTTTATTTCATGAAATTATCGGTAACATCATGAAATGGTTTGGCCAGATAAATGAATGATTAGCGTTCACCGCTAGAGGCGCTAGGCGGAAGCCCGACTTGGCTGTGATAGGTTAGAAGGCGAAGGTTTTTTTTTAGTCTTGAAAACCTTTGACATCATGAAAACCATAGATGAATGATGTTTAATGATGTGGCCAATATAATATAGGCTGATGATGATGACAATAATGAATGATATAGCCAAATGTGGATTGAAATAACATTAAACGTTGATGTTTCAACGATATGGTCAGTTTTTGCTGGCCATTTCATGAAATTATCGACCATTTTATGAAATAATCAACAATTCTACTATATCGCCACGACAGATACATATTACTAAGTACTTAGATCTAATCTTTATTTGAAGTATGCCCTAATTAAATCAATCTTAATTTAAATTGCCTTTCAAGCCGTGGTTTTCATAAACAAAGCGACCAACAGCCGAAAATCCATCAAGATAAATTTAGCCGTTTTCGTGTTTAATAAAACAGAGAAGTGTGTGACATAACAAATCAGTTTTCCGAAGATAAGATATGAGTGAAAATAAAGGAACTTACAACAACAAAGCGACTTAATATACAACGAAAGCAAAGCAGTTTTATAAGGCGTAAAGTGCGCGCGACTAATGGCGCTGATGGCGTACTCAATGTTTTATCCTTCATTTAATACGATTAGTTCCGATTTCGGCTGCGCGCGATTCTAGTTATCTTCGCGCTCTCTAGTAAGTATTCGACACTTTATTATTTCTTTTTTTGAAGTCAGGTTTTTTTACTACTTTTTTGTTATGTACGTTAAAGTAGGCCTAAGAAAGATCGAGTAGGTACTAAAAGTACCGTCAGCCGATCTAGGCAAACGTGAAGTTAGCCGTTTGCCTCCACAGAAACGTTTTAAGGGATCCGTAGTCCAACAAGGAACCCTTATAGTTTCGTCATGTCTGTCCGTCATAATTGTCCACGGCTGGACCGTAGGCCTCTGCTTATGCACGCCATTGAGATCGGTTATCAGCTCTCTCTCCTCATCCAGTTTCTGCCAGCCGCTTTTCGCAGGTCGTCACTCCACCTGGTCGCGTGTTTCCGTTTCCGTGTACAATAGGAGGCAGTATTGCGTGGTATTTCCTTGAAACGCGCACAGGTTTGTTACGCTTTTTTCCGTTCTAAACTCGTTTTCAATTCAAGGCACGCGTCCACCAATCGCACACGGGTTTGCAACGCAAATTGTTCTTACAAACACGTGTTCATGGCGATGCATGGAACTTAGATATGAAGTTCGCGCATAAACTTCACAGCTCAAGTCTCGTCACTTCGCCATTCGCAAACAGACTAATGTTTATAAACAGTTTTCATGTTCAACCTAACTAACCTACCTAGATTTTTCTATCAAACATAGTAGTTTGCAAACAGACGAATTTTTATAAACAGTTTCCATGTTCAACCTAACGAACCTACCTAGTTTTTTCTATCAAACATAGTAGTTTGCAAACAGACGAATGTTTATAAACAGTTTTCATGTTCAACCTAACTAACCTACCTAGATTTTTCTATCAAACATAGTAGTTTGCAAAGAGATGAATGTTTATAAACAGTTTTCATGTTCAACCTAACAAACCTACCTAGTTTTTTCTATCAAACATAGTAGTTTGCAAACAGACGAATGTTTATAAATAGTTTTCATGTTCAATCTAACTAAACTCCGTAGTTTTTTAGGCGCAATTGTATCAAACTGTATCGTTTTGATTTATAAAATAAAAGATCTTGCCTTGAATTGATCGAGAGTTTGAAAAGATTTATTAAAGCGCATGCTCCTTGCAAATGCGCGAGTGCCTTGAATTGAACACGAATTTGGAAAGAGAGTTGGCGTAACAACCCGTGTGAGTTTCAAGGCAGTACAGCCTACTGTTGAACACGGAAACGGAAATAAGCCACTTAAACACACGGCGTCCTACGCTACGTTTGCCTAAGCGCGGTCTCTACTCGAGAATTCTTCTACCCCAAATTACTGTTGGTTCTACGGGAAGTGACCAGCCCACTGCTACTATAGCTTGCTTATCCTTAGAGCTATATTTCGGTTACCTTGGTATTTTCTTTCTGTCTGTATGTCACATCCATTTGATTCAAAAGCTATTAACACTCAAAGTGTATAGGCACATATATAGATATTTAAAGACTACGAGTACTTAGAACATAGAAGCACAAAAAAGAAAATACTGTCCCGTACATGAAAAGGGAAGTTTTTTGTACCCTTTCCGGTGGGGGTCTCGTTGAATTATTTTATTTATTTACTGGCTGTACCCGCGGCTTCGCACTCGTGGTCATTTCTTTAGGTTAAAAGTACAGACAAACAAACATACAAAATGATCACGGCTATGTAGGGTGTACTAGAATACGAGATACGAGTATAGCCGACCAAGATAACGCATTGTATGCCCGCGTTAGCTCTGAACAAATTCCATAGTGAGAGACATCATCGTGTCAGCCTTTAGAAGTCCATTGCTGAACATAGGCCTCCTCAAAAGAGCGATCTTGTGCCACCTCCATCCACCGACTTCCTGCGATGGCTACAATGTCGTCGGTCCATCGTGTGGGGGGTCTCCCCACACTTTTCTTGCTTGTTCGTGGTCGCCATTCGAGAACTTTTATTCCCCAGCGGTCGTCAGTTCTGCGAACTATATGGCCTGCCCATTGCCACTACAACTTGCAAACTCTGAGAGCTATGTCGATAACCTTGATAGTGAGAGACATATATTTATATAAAGACACATATTATTACCTACTTATATTATATCTCAAAAAATATTGGGTTTTCTCTTAAAAGAGTATTTTGATGTCTGAAAAGCCTCTACTTCTGTAGATATCAATTATTAAGAGACAATCAAATACTTTTTACCCGACTACAGCAAAGCAAGGGTACGGTTATGAGTTTAACAGTCTATGTATGTATCTATGCAAGTGGTTATGTGGATGTTCCACCATAGAGTCGCCCCTATTGGTTCGATTTTTGACAGGCGAAGTGTCAATCGATTCGTCTTCAGGTATAGTGTCATAGGCTATTTTTTTTACCCGACTACGGCAAGTCAAACTAAAATCTAGGTCTCTTAAAATTGGGGATGAGATTTCTTTAGGTTAGTTCAGGTTAAAAAAAATAAAGCCTTTCTTGAATTTTTTTCATCGATAAAATTAAATGTTTGACATACTGTTAATATCTCCGAGATTGTGTCATTGTATACTCGTACGCTTGAACTTCATAAAGTCCTCTTTTGAAGTCGGTTAAAATACAGTTGAATTCAGAACGTCCTCCTTCCAAGTTTTGAATGCCTCCTCCTTTACAGCTACGACGAAAAAGTCCGCCAGTGGGACACGAGGAACTTGAAAACGTTCATCGCAGAGACCGACGTTCACGGAGGCGTGTGGCGGCTCAAGTACCACCCCCGTCGGGCTGCGCTGGCGGTCGCCGCGTGCATGTACGGCGGCTGCCGACTGCTGGAGGCGGGGCGCGTGCTCGCCGAGTACCGCGCGCACGGCAGCATCGCGTACGGCGCAGATTGGAGCCACGCGGGACCGCTGCTAGCCACGTGTTCTTTCTATGATTGTCAACTGCACATCAGTCAAGTTACTTTCCCTAATTGTTAGTTATATATTTCGTTGCTAATAAACTTCCCAAGTGAAATTTGATTTTCAATTTTTTCCACACGGTGCCGCCAGAAAATACATTTATTTATTTATTTATAAATTTTAGGAAAACTTACAGCTAAAACAACATAGTATCAAATATGCGAAAATGTACAGAAGGCCAATTAAAAGTTTCCACAGATAACATATTTTCATCCACGAATTCGTGATATGACTTTTACACTGTAAGGGTGGGTTGCACCATCATACTTTAGCAATAACAAACATCGACATTTCGTTTAAAGTACCGGTTAAGCAAAAAATAAATAGCACCATCTGACCATTGTTAAATGACGTGTTGACAACTGTTAACCGTAACTGCACACGCTTCGCTGGTTAGTGTTATTGTTTATGTTAAATATCTGACAGATGTATACTGAACAGTTAACAACAAAATATATGCTGATGGTGCAACACATCCTGGCTAAACTTAAAGGTTAAGGTCTAGTTAATTTAAACATACATTTTTGGTTTAGGTTAATTTGTAACGAACATAACATTAACACATTCACTGCAGACCTTGAAAAAATGGTATCGCTGTAGTATTTTGCTACTCTCTATTTCTTACGGTGTAATTCCGAAGCACCCGCAGTATCGGAAAGGTATTTCCTTTTATATTTGCGAATCACCCGTAGAATCGGAAAGGTACCTTTTTTTGTATTTGCGAAGCACCCGTAGAATCGGAAAGGTATCTCTTTTTGTATTTGCGAAGCACCCGTAGAATCGGAAAGGTATCTCCTTTTGTACTTGCGAAGCACCCGTAGAATCGGAAAGGTATCTCTTTTTGTATTTGCGAAGCACCCGTAGAATCGGAAAGGTATCTCTTTTTGTATTTGCGAAGCACCCGTAGAATCGGAAAGGTATCTCCTTTTCCTGTTCTTGAATTAACTCCCAGATAACACATGAAAGGAAAATTGTTATGAAAAATACTATTTTATCAACTCCCTTAAACAACTGAAATTAAAAACATCCGAATAGTAAAAACAGTAAAATAATACTAAGTCAATATAAATCAAGTAACGCCCAGGTTCTTCAAACATCTCATGCTCTCTTCATGCTGAGAGGCCTGCTGATGTCCTAACTAAACCTCTAGGTTTAGTTAGGACATCTGCAGGTAATTTATTCCAGGTAGGGATTGTAATTTCAGGGGGTTCAACCTCCCCCCCCCCCCACGAAATTCCTTAGTAAACACCCACCGTTTTATACACGGAAAGACTGGAGCTCAACTTACAATGAATTTTTATTACAGGTCAGTTAAAATTACAGTACAAAGTGCAGTTAAAATTACAAAAAAATGAAAACTGGAAACGACATGGAAATTCTATTCTTTTTATTAGTTTTTAGTGATTTTGTTAAGAGAGAAATTAAAGTATTTACCAAATAATGTTTTCAATTAAAACTAATGTCTATATGAATTACACCCGTCAATGAAACCATCAAACATCGCAATGTATCTAATTTTTTTTATATTGTTAAGAGCGAGAGTAGTTTATATCCAAGATTACAAAACTGAAACTCCTGTGCTACTACTGTTTTGCTGAAAATTCTGGCATTTTTTCAGTTTTATTCGTAAACTACTTTAAGGAATCGTTTACGGATAGGTACTTATGATAAGTACCCGTAAACGCTTCCTTAAAGTAGTTTCTTCTTAACTCCCGAACAAAGAGACGGGTCTTATAAGTTTAGGGTGTGTATCACTGTTTGTGTGTGTGTGCGTGTGTTTGATGCGTTTTTTTGTTTGTACGCATGTGATCGAGATGGTTCTTAGCTATATGGGGATGGGGACGGGGGAGGTGAGAATCGTAGCTTCCAAACGAATGTACCGATTTAGCTGTGATTTTTATGTTTGAAGGCTTAGGATAACGAGATGGTTCTGCTTAGCTATAATGGGAGGGAGGAGTGGGGGGGGGGGGGGGGGTGGGGGTTAGGATCGTAGCTCCCAAACGAATGGACCGATTTTGATGCGGTTTTTAATATTTTATATGTCAATAAATTATCAATCCTTACCAAAATTGTAATAATGTAACCTAGCCCACTATCACACGATGATAAATGGCAGTGAGTGACATAACTACTGTAGTAGCGTTAACTGAAGGTAGCGATTGTCGAAATAGTGACCTGTAATACCAAAAAAGAAGTAGCGGCGATAAGAGGAAATAACGTTGAACGCTTATAAAATTTTCGCTTTTACAAGGAAACTAGCGTCACGTCTGTGAGACTTCTTTTGTAAGTCGGACTCTACCCACTGTATTGTCTTACCGCTCGAGTTGCGTAGATACTTTCAACTTGAGTTGTATCGTCAAGAGCATTTATTACAGCTACTCGTAATAGGGGTAAAAAAAGTATATGTAGGAGTGGAGAAAATGTCTCATAGTAATCTACACCTACTTGTGTACATCCCTTAGCTAGGTACTAGTCGATTTTTACTGTATTTCACTGTTACCTTCAGCATCTCGCTGTAGTTATTTTTACTGTATTTCACTGTTACCTTCAGCATCTCGCTGTAGTTATTTTTACTGTATTTCACTGTTACCTTCAGCATCTCGCTGTAGTTATTTTTACTGTATTTCACTGTTACCTTCAGCATCTCGCTGTAGTTATTAAACCCATTTAAGTTTCCTTTTTAAGTAAGGCGTTGAACTCTTCCTTCATTGCTGAGATCCACTGGTCTTTGTCATCTCTAGTGATGGCGTCGTGATAAGTTTTCAGATCATCGTTATTACTAAAAGTATAAAAAATCTGGAGGCTTACGTATTCGTTGAGGTTATGTTCTAACAGAACTGTAAAAAATTTCATCCCTAGGTACATTTGACGTTACCAAAGATGGATGAATTTGTTCACCTGGGTGTGCTGACTCTATTTCTTCATCAGCATCCAGTCTTCATTTTGCTCCTCCGAAATCATATTATTTTCTTCAGAAAAAGATGAAATTTCTACTGGATTGGAGTCTGCAATAACAAATGATCGATAATAGAGTTCATAGCACATAGCAGCTGAGCACAGCAGGCTCAGCTTTCAGTGACATCCCGTGACTTAACTAAACTCCTTGGAGTTTCTGCATTTCGGAAATAATAGATCCTTGGATCATCTGAATATCCACAAAGATATGTTCCGTTGCTTTCATGAGAGCACTGTGACGATGTGAAACCTCTTTCATAAATTCTTAATTCTTTCATAATCATACTCATTTGATAGTTTGTCATTATTAATTCTAAATTCAAATAACCTGTGATTCTCATATTGTCATTGGATTAGCAAAAACTGCAATTTTACGAAATAATATGTTTTAAAATATGTATGTACCTAAATAAGTTTATTATATCTGGAGTCTTTTAAATATATATGATAATACCTTCGTTCGTGGTTGTTTTGATGTTGAAGCACGAAGTCTGTGATAATAACAATACTAGAGCCCCAAGGGTATACTCTTACCAAATATATTAAATTATTTAATGGAAGAAGACTGAATAGAATAGTCGAGTGCAAGATCTCTGTTTATGAACATCTCCTCCTGTTCCTGTACTTTTGTGTCCACTGAGGTTTGGTCCCTGGGCCAGTGGAACAAACCCAAACCCAAGGATCGCCTCGTGACACTGGCGCCCAACGTGGGGCATGCACTAAAGCTCTGCATCCAAATACCCCCAGATGAGATATGTCAGGTTTGTTTCCAAACCATATTTCAAATGGTTTTTTACCATCAAGTCCGCGATGAGACCGATTCTTCAAGTAAACTTGTCTCTACAGCATTCTCCCAGTTTCCGTGGAGAGAGAGCCATGGGACAGTAAATAACGGGCCTTCTCTACGATACTCCGATTAAATCGTTCACTTACCCCGTTTTGTTGAGGACTGTATGGTGCCATTGTTTGATGTTGAATGATTGGAAAGTGCAGAACTTCGATTTCACCCGTCTTAGAAGTACACTACCCCAATACATAATAGGTAATTATGTTCTATCCTGTATATATATTTCATATTTTTTAGTTTTCAAGTTTAAGAGCATGGTGTTTGAATAAAAAATATGTTTCTCTCATTTTAAACATGTTGTATTTCAATTTGCTTATAATGTCATGATAAATATAATTTATAACAATTACATACATAGTAAAGTAATCATTTGCCACAAGTGATTTAAAAAAACTTACACCATTTACAAATACAATGCTTTGGATGTTGTGATCGTCTGATTCCCTTGCGTCTAGTTTCTTTACAAACACTCCACTGGCCTGGATCTCCCTACAATAAATTTGTACCTTAACACTTCCTAAATAGAGTCTATTTTTCCTAACTGGAATTAGAGTAGAATAATATTCTGCCACCACACTTTAGACAAACGAACAAGTTCGTTATTTACCAATATAATATGCGAAACTTTTCAAATGTTTTGCGATTTTTCGTTATCGTTGGTGTTTCAAATTGTGAAACATTATTAACTGTCTTATTAACTTATTAACTGTCCTGGTCACTAAATTAAAAAACCCAAATAAAACACAATGGTAAATATCCCTTTTCTAATGATAATAGTAAAAAAGATTGTCCAGTTCATTTGATATCATTAATAGCAATACTTTTTCTTATTTGTATTGCCATATCAGCTGTCAATAGCATTGACTAGACAGTTATTCGCTGCCGATGTATAATAACATATCAGCTGTCAATAGCATTGACTAGACAGTTATTCGCTGCCGATGTATAATAACATATCAGCTGTCAATAGCATTGACTAGACAGTTATTCGCTGCCGATGTATAATAACATATCAGCTGTCAATAGCATTGACTAGACAGTTATTCGCTGCCGATGTATAATAACGATTTTATGATTTATACTTCACAATATTATTTACTATTGAATAGAGTTTTTTTATTGTACTCCAGTTTTCAAAAATATATGTAGGTACCTACATAATATATATATACAATCTTATCGCTGGAAGCGATGTCTTCCAGTCAACCTTTGCAAGGATTAAAATAACGAAGGAAGATCAGTCGGAGTTGTAACATAAGTAAACCAAAAATAGAAAATTCCATAGTAAAACTGTAAAATCACTCAAAACATTTGAGATGTTTCAATTTAAATTTAAGCGTAAGTTTCACGGTATAAATAACCTTTAGATTAAATTATTACACACTGTGTAATAATGATTTATTTATCCACCGACAACCATGCGTGTCTCGCACACATGCGTGTTTCTCGCACACATGCGTGTCTCGCACACATCCACATTCGAAGCTAAAAATGTAAATTTTAAAGATCCCAAACGATTTCATAATTTTTTAAATCACAAGACACTATTCATTAGACTAGTTCTTCATACTTTAAAAATGGCAACCGAACAGTTGTATTTCACATAAAAATAGATGTCTGCTACATCGAGAACCTTCTTATAGATATCACTGCACTGTTACATAACGGACCGTTACTACGTCTGTATGGAACAAATATATCGCCTTCGGAATAGATGTCTGCTACATCGAGAACCTTCTTATAGATATCACTGCACTGTTACATAACGGGTACTACGTCTGTATGGAACAAATATATCGCCTTCGGAATAGATGTCTGCTACATCGAGAACCTTCTTATAGATATCACTGCACTGTTACATAACGGACCGTTACTACGTCTGTATGGAACAAATATATCGCCTTCGGAATGAAACAACAACAATTTATTTATAATAGTGGTAATGCGGGACCGAATCAAAATGCTGCATATATTCATTTCATTACGAACTCTGACAAGCCTCTAGCCGGCGACTCTACGGGCCCAAGTACTTCGCCATATTAAAATATAATTACACTATGTGAGTCGGCTCGCGCGCGGGGAAATAACATCATTCACTAACAAATACTGCGTTTGGATCCCGTCGATCGCGGCGACGTGTCCCTTCAATATTTTACAATTCACGTTTATCTAGAGGGGCGTCCGGGGCGCAATATGTACACTAACGTTTGTATTTACACGTCCTGCCGACGTCCTACTGGGGACGCGGCGCTGGGGCGGCCGGGGACAGCCGTGGCACGGCCAGCCGCGGCTCGGAGGGGGGACAGCGGAGATTCGTGTTCAGACGGGGAGCGCGGGGTCGGCGTGCGCGGGGCACAGCGCGCGGAAGTCCGCCTCGCTGAGGCGCCAGGCGTGCCGGCGCGCGCAGGGCAGGTGCGCGCGCGCGGGGCAGGCGCGCGCGGCGCACGCCAGCGGCGCGGCGGCGCGCGCGCAGTGCCGGCAGCGCTCGGCGGCGGCGGCCCACACGGCGCGCGCCAGCCCCCAAACGCGCGCGCCCGCCGCCAGCACGCCGGGCGCCCACACGGCGCACTCCGCGTGCAGCCACGCCTCGTGCCGACCACCCTCCGCCAGGTGCCGCCGCCGCGCCGCTTCCTCCAGCGACCTGCCGACGCACACGCAACCATAGAGTGCCATGGTCCGGGCCGCGTGTCTGATCAGAGGGCCCAGACAATGTTACATTGTTTCTTAGCTTTTCCTTGTCTACAGTTACGTTTCGTTTAGAGCGGTGGGAGTGGAGCAAATGGGACAATTCTATCCTAACCTAAGGGCCCCAACCTTAGGTTAGGTTAGAATTGTCCCATT
The DNA here is from genome assembly GCA_946251855.1 of Alsophila aescularia. Lineage (NCBI taxonomy): Eukaryota > Metazoa > Arthropoda > Insecta > Lepidoptera > Geometridae > Alsophila > Alsophila aescularia. The sequence continues at coordinate 3,271,990 of OX276379.1, read as the reverse complement.
TGTGACTGGGGAACCAAAACAATTAAAAAGCAACAGGTCATTTAGTTGATCTTGACGAGAGGTCATCGACCTTTACCTCGAGTCCAATGTGTCATAGAAGAGGTCATTGATCTCAACCACTTTGAAAATTACCATGAACAAAAAGGTCATTGACCTCAATCACTTTTAACTTTACCATGCCAAAAGGTCATTAACTTCAACCTCGAGATCTTCGAAGAGGTGTTTGTCCTCAACCTCGAGCGCATTGACATTGACCTCGAAGTCAATATATCGAGGACACCGTCACTGAGGTCAATGATCTTCACCTAGAGTTAATTCAAGTTCACTTTGTAAGGTTAATGTTACATCCCTGTTCGTGGGCGATGGTTCCTCATCCTTAGGTTATGTTAGATTTGCACCCAACCGAAAAAATAGCGACTGTGGATAAGGAAATGCTACGAAGCAATGTTACTAACTTCCCGCTACATTATAAGACCAATAACCACAGCCATGGGCGGATCTAGGATTTATTACTGGGAGGGGCACAGGACCAGACAGGTAAGGAATAAAATTAACAGATAAAATTAAGAATAAATGAAAAAATGTAACATATTATTACATGCTTAATAATGACAGTTTTTTATTATGTTTCCTGCTGAAGATATCCAGGACTTCTTCAGCATTGAAGAAATGTCTCGATGGATATGCATTAACCCTTAGCCAGGTGTAGGACGAATAGGTGCCACCTAATATATATATTTTCTGACTGACAAAGCAATCCTACAGTCCCTTAGCTGTATTCCAAATTTAGTCTGTGAAGTCCAGTCCAATTTAGGCTCTTCTCGCATGCTGCTGCGATATGTCTTCAACCGCCGTAAGGTGGAGAAAGATCTCTAACCTCCTTACTATAAAAATGACACAAGTCGTTTTTCCTACGTCTCATTACTTTTTGACGTTTTTTGTGTGGGGTTTATGTCAAAAACTGACGGACAGTAAGCGAAAACGGTTCGTTTTAAGATGTAGGAACCGGCCGTAAGTACTGGTTGTAACAGGAAACGTGCACCATAATAGACACAGGGTTCTTATGTTTGGCAGAGCCGTTGCTGTTGATCTGCTGGTGTTTTAACGATACTGGTGACTTATGTTATGGGACAGCAACCACCGAGTGCAGAACGACTTCCCGTTGATCGTAACCTACAATAGCCAGTTTCGAAAATCCTGAATTGGCTCGGAGCTAATGTCGGGCGTCGTAGGCATAATATGGCCTCATGGCCTCTAAACAGACCGCGACCTTCGCATACGTCGTGCTCCACCACCTTAAACGAGAACTCGAACAGCTGTAGATAAATACATAAATATAAAATAAATATATCCGGAACCATTCCACACCAATTACCTTACCCCACACTAGGATACCCTGTACTATGGGCACTAGACAACGGATAAACTTACATAAATACGTATATCACATCCATGACTCGAAAACAAACATTTCTGCTCATCACACAAATCATTGCACCTTGCAGGATTCGAACCCGCGACCGTTTGATTTCGTTCCTAAGGTCACTAGCCACCAGACCAACCGGTCGTCTGGACTTGTTTAGAAGCCTCTGTCAAATCAATGATGCCTACTGCTTGAGGCTTATTTTATCCGCATCCCCTCCTCAGCCTCCACCCTTCCAATTATGCAACTTTTTTGTAGAAAAAGGTGATCTTGTTACAACTGTTGCAGCCACAATGATAATGGTGAAAAGACGAGAAGCATAGTATGAAGAAAGAGCTGTCGCAAGGTTCGCAGTTCTTTTCAATTCGATAACGACTCTGCTGACCTGTACTCGGGCAGGTCGGTGTCGAGCGGGTAGGGCCCGAACAGGTCCCCGAGCGCGTGCGCGTGCGGCGGCCGCTGGCAGAAGGCGCACACCCAGGTGGCGTCGCGCGTGGCGGCGTCGTAGCGCAGCCCCAGCGTGGACGCGTGCAGCCCGCGGCGCCGCTCGCCGCGCGCGCCCCGCGGCGCCCGCGCCCCCCGCGCGCCCTCCTCCTCCGAGCCCGCGCCCGCATTCATCACCAGCACCGACGACGGCGACGCGCGCGGCCCGCGGATCTGAAACGGATACTTCACAATATACATCATATCTTCACCCGGTTGTTCATTCACCACTACGTCTGCCTCAATACCAGCGCCGCCCAAAGAACAATGGCAACTTTTGGAAAGCCTAACCGATTGTAAGAAGTCATACACGTGAGCGGGGCTGCTTGTGGGGACTGGTCCAGCCTGTTTTTTTAATAGTGTTTATTTTTATTTTATTTTTCCCAGTTTGGTTATTTGATGATTGTGGGACATCTCATTGGTAACAAGCTTCGTAACAAGGTATATTTTACCCTGGCATCTAACCCTCACTCATTATACTATCACTAAAGCCTGTCAGCGTAAAATCAACTTTTTTTCCACGCAGCAAGTCCCGATTTGTCCAAACGCTGTCTCAGAATGTGTCCGAAATTATCCAAACGCTGTTAGACAACTTGTCAAAAACCTGTTTTAATTACGTTATTTTAAGTGGTTCAGCTTAAATTGACGTAAGTTTAGAATAGATGCCAGGGGCAAAAAGACCTTGTTACAAAGTCGACAAGGTTTATATTACATTTGAAGAAATTTAGAATAGTTTAGTTTAAAGAGTAAAATGACCAAATTACTGACATTGTCTGTTTTATATTTGACATTTACATGTGTAATGTGTATTATTATAGTTTCTTACAATTGAAAAAAATATATAGAATTGGCAACAATGGACGACCGATCCATCAGAGATCAGCAGGTTCATACCGTTAGTGATCACCGACTTGTCCGAGGCTCCTTGCTTTGAATTGCATATATTTTGTGGCTGCCAAACCCGAAATGTTGGATATCAAGTCTCACATGTCTTAAATTCTTTATGCACAAAAACAGTGTAAAGAGGAGGACTTAATGGTATGACAGCATTTTCTGTCAGTCATCCTGGTCGTGCAAGATAGATGTGTATACGCGTGCATTCGAGATATAGACAGCAAAATAGAAATAGTGAATTTATATAAATAAAACTTTTAATGAATCATACATTGATATATGATACAAAAATATATAATTACTAGCTGATGCACGCGACTTTGTACGCGTGGTCATTTCTCTAGGTTAGAGTACTCTAAGTGCTATTCCAGGACCTAAAACACCAATATACCAACATTTGTCGTGCTGATCCGGCCAATTATCGCCCCATCTTGATAACCTCCTTACTCTGTAAGTGTATGGAGCGTGTCATAAACGTTAGGCTATTGGCATACCTTGAGGACAATGATCTCCTCAGTGACCGGCAATACGGATTTCGCCGAAACCGGTCTACTGGGGATCTTCTTGCGTATGCCACTCACGTACTGAGCGAAGACATCGCGATGGTGCATGGTGAGGCGCTTGCCATCTTCCTTGATATATCTAAGGCTTTTGATCGGGTATGGCACGATGGTATTTTAAACACGCTTCCCTCTTATGGATTACATGTTGGCTTATGCAATTGGATAGCTGATTTTTTGCGGAAACAATCTATTCGAGTAGTCCTAGAGGGCTGCTCATCTGTACCTCAGGGATCGGTTCTCTCGGCTACACTGTTTTTACTACACATTAATTACCTTTTGAAGCCCGGTCAACGCTGTCCAGCATCAGAGAGAGGCTATGGTGGACCGTTTGAATTTAGCCTTAGAAGCCGTGTCCGATTGGGGCGATGCTAACCTGGTTAAGTTTAATGCCACTAAAACACAGGCGTGTTTGTTTTCTGCTAAAAAGAGTCCTCCTAACCGATCTCCGTCTTTCCGTAGTGAAACAATACCCACCTGGAGCTTTTGGGTGTCGAACTCACATTGAACCTGAATTTTACATTGAATTTAAAGCCAAGGTGCAAAGAAACTTGGTATTTTGTCTAAGATCAGGCGGTACTTCACACTGGGACAGCTTTTGAATCTTTATCAAGCGCAGGTCCGATCTTGTATGGAGTACTGCTGCCACCTCTAGGACGGTTCTGCCAAGTATCAGCTCGAGCCTTTGGATTCAATTGAGAGACGTGCTATCAGGCTCATTGTGGATGACACTCTGGTAAAGAGTAAGCTTCAAAGTCTGGCGCATCGACGTGAGGTAGCAAGCCTGGCGGTATTCTACAGATTGCACTATGGAGAGTGTGCACAAGAACTGCACAACCTGATTCCCCCATCACCTTTCCATTACCGTACGACTAGACGATCGACAAAGCGCCATCCTTCTATGGTTGAAATACCTCGCACAAGATCGAAGTGTTACGCTTCTTCATTTATTATAATAACTTCTAAGGAGTGGAAAACCCTGCCCTCGTCAGTGTTTCCGGTGTGTTCAAGTCAAGAGTGAATAGATATCTACTAGGCAAGCGTGCTACACCTTCGACCACATCATCGCTTTCCATCAGGTGAGATCGTGGTCAAACGATTGCATAGAAAGTAATAAAAAAATAAAAATTGATCAAAATTCATTCAGCAGTATTTTTATCGATTGCTCGGCTTCTACTCATCGAATTGAGATACCAAGTACCTACGCCAGTTTTTAAGTCAACCCCTAAGCTATCCAACAGTGAAAACCTCATCGCAATCGGTCCAGTAGTTTTTTACGTGATACGCGAACAAACAAACAGACAAACACGAATTTGAAAAATGTTTTATTCTTGTTCAGTAGCTTATTTTAAGTACCCAAGACCATTTTTTTAAATAATCTTCATTGTACAGACTTTTTCGTTCTTATTGCTTTATTATAAGTATAGGTATTAATATTATAAAATTAAATAGCCGGTGTTAAATACGACAACTGCTTTTATAGGAAATATTTAAGAAATGCACTCGCGTTGCCGTTTAAAATTCCCAGCACAATACAATTCCCTGCGCTGACCTGTATGTAGGGCCCCCGGGACCGGCCCGAGCTGGCGTTGCTGCCCGAGTCGTACCCCTCGCGGGCACTCGGCTCCTTGAGCTCCTTCCGCTTCACGTCGGGCTTCTTGCGGGGGCCCTTCCGCCGCGGCGGCGCTTCCCGCCCGCGCCCCGGCGCCGACTTCCGCCGCTTGTTCGCCGGACCTGATTCTTTCACTGAAACAAACAAAACAATTTCAACTCAATGTCTGTGGTAACAGATGCGATCTCACAGATCTGTACTACGGAGAGAATCCACAAAATTACACCTTTTCCTACTTGCGGTCCCGCAGTTTAACGAATCTCTATGAAGTTGCTAGTAGTCTTCGGTAGCTTTTGAAAAGGAGATGAATTCTAGTAAAAAGTGAGAATCCAAAATGAGGTCATTCGACAGAGAACCAGAGTAACAAGGCATCCCATGAGATTAGCATGCTAATGTGGTATAGTAGGCACAACGAATCTTTGTGTCTCGGAAGTTGTCTGCTAGTCGCTGCTCAAACTGCTAATTTTCAGGCGCAATCCCAATGTTGAAGGTGAAGACAGCATTGTACAACTGCCTCGCTCACTCGCTTACGTTTTTCGCATATTCTATATCGCTCTAACTTTATGCTATTTTATCCATACAGCTGTACCTGCGCAATAGTTCACAGAGCCTAACTTCACAACCACAAAGATTTGTTGCGCTACTGTAGCTGGTGAAATTACATCTGCTGTAGAATTTATAGCGTTGAGGTAGTTGTGTACTAAAGTAGAGATTGTCATTTGGGATACGTTAGTATAGTGGTCTACGTCTCGGTTGGGTGTCGATATCAATACAAGGTGGCTTAGCTGTTTGGGAGCTGAGATGTCACATACAGACAGACACTTGGACAAAGGCTTCAAAAGTAACCGTTATGCGGACAAAACATAAGTTCAAAACCTAAAACCCGACTCCGTGAAAAATAGGTGTGACACACCGTGACACTCTCGCGACGAAGACGAATCGATTGATACCTCGCATGTCAAAATCGCACCAAAATGTTAGTTTGAATACTAAGCCCTTCCTTTGTTTCACCGTAGTCAGGTAAAAAAATAGCCTATGACACTCTATACCTGAAAACGAATCAATTGCCATCTCGCTTGTTAAAATCGAACCAATAGGGGCGACGCTACTGTGGAACATCCACATATTTACATACATAGACTGTTAAACTCATTACCCTTCTCTTGCTTCGCCGTACTCGGGTAAAAACAGTCCGCGTCCCATGTGTGTGTGCATGGCTCACCGGAGGCTTCCTCCGCGGAGGCGGCGCGCGGCGCCTCCTCGAGGCCGGCGAACATCTTCTCGAGCTGGTTCTCCACCTCCACGAAGCAGGCGGCGGCGGGCTCCGCGCTTGGCGCGCCCTCAGCCGCGCGAGCCTCCGACGGCGACGCCACCGGCGCGTTGGCAGACGCTGCCGCTGGCGACCCGCGCCGCCGCGGGGCAGCCGCACCCGCGCCTGATAACTCTGGAAATATACAACTTTTTTTAAACTTAGCTGTCTTGTATCTGGAATACCAGTTCGAGCAGATGTGGAGCGAGCCAGCCTATTGTCTCTCTGGACGCAAATAATTCGAGCAAGAATTGTTACTTATAAGTAGACTAACAATAAAAACAAAAGGTAACACCGAAGGCTTAGGAAACGACAATGTTATGTAACACTTGAAACTAATCCCAATTTTTAAGAAAAGTTTCACCTTTTACAAAATAATAACGAAAATTCGATTCGACAGATTTTCACTTTGACGTTTGACTGACCACTGCGCAGTAGGCTCCGATGCACGAGATCTGTCTACCAGACTTGCACAAATTCAAGGTCAAGGTTGGTTTGAATTGATTCTTTCCCAGCTGACTACTAGGTAGTACTATTATTTATTCTGTGCTACTAGGGTTTGCAGTACAGTTCCTAGAGGAATCTTTATAAATAAATAAATGAATGAAAAACTTCGAAATCTCAAAATTTGTAAAACTAAAGTTGTTCGCCATGTCGTGTATGGCGTGGCATGGCGCCAACGGCTCCTGAAGCGCAGGCGCTGGGCTCGGGGAGGCCAGTACGCTCTGAAGCTTGTCGACGGAGAACGGTAGGCCGTCGCCGCCGTCCGCTATCATGTATTCACGAGACCTCTCACCTCACCCTCCTCCCTCGCCGACGGCTCCTCCAGGGGCGCGGGCGCTGGCTCGGATGAGGCCAGTACGCTCTGCAGCTTGTCGACGGAGAGCGGCAGCGGCGCGGTCGGCGCTGGAAGCAGCGGGCTGGCGCCGCCGTCCACTATCATGTACTCACGAGTCCTCTCACCTGTGGGCTCCTCCCTCGCCGACGGCTCCTCCTGAGGCGCGGGCGCTGGCTCGGGCGAGGCCAGCACGCTCTGCAGCTTGTCGACGGAGAGCGGCGGCGGCGCAGGCGGCGCTGGGGGCAGCGGGCCGGCGCCGCCGTCCGCTATCATGGCCGCGATGTCCGCTATCGTCTCCGCTGAGCCTGCACAGTGTACAAGGACGTCACAAGTATGCTACCGACTGTGTTCCGCTAACGAACTTCTGAATTACTGGCTCGTAACAGATTTGTAACTTTTATAAGGTTCCGTAGTCAAAAAATCCCTATAGTTTCATCGTCTAAATCAATGTATGTCACAGTCATTTTATTCAGACACTATTGACACTAATGGTAATGGTCTCATGACCTCGATATAGTTTTGTTGTAAATTGTAAATCCGGAAATATTTATAAAAGATTAGCAGTTTTGTAGTGATCTAAGCTGTACCCCTAGTACGAGTTTTTATAGTTTTTGTAAACGAAATGTAGTTTCGTTTAGTTCCATACATTTACTGGCAGCGCCTCTAGCGGAAACTTGCAAGAACTAAAATCGGTAGGACTGGTTTTATGAAATGGTAGTATTCGAATTCGATAAAAGATTTCGAGTATTGTTTGCATTTTAGCAGTACGAGTTGCCACTTTGACAAGCTAGTGGTAGTAAACTTTGACGAATTCGATCATTTTCAAAGTATTGTTAGTCGTTGGATAAATTTTCGTGAGAGCTTCATGAGATCTTGCGATTTTTTATTTTATTATGATAACGAGAGGGTATCTTGCGTGGAGGTTAGCCTCGGAGGCTGTAGAAGCTGACCGTCGTGAAGGGAAGCGACAGGAGCTTGACGTAGGCGGAGATTAATTACACCCGGCCGCGTCTCTTACACTAACTTTGTGCAACGGTATCGGCTCACGGGCTCACTAGAGAAGGTTTTGTCTATATTTGTAATATCTTGTCTATCTCTGCGGGAAAATACAAATCTCAGGAACTCTCAAAGAATCTCTCTAGAGACCAAGGTACTCGTAAGTTAATAGTTAGGTACCTAAGTACCTCAAGATACTTTATCTTATTTTGAACTTGTATTTTGTATTTTTGTAGCACTTATGTACCTAAAACAATATTTTCAAAAAAAAATACATGAATTGTAGTGCGAAAGTCTACCAATCTGCGTATTTTACAACTTCAATGTCGTGATGACGTCACATCGATTTCTATTTCGCCAAATATGACTCAATTGATAGAACAAACACTTAGTCCAGGATTCCCAACTAGTAATTATCAAAAATCAAGTATTACATCGAAGCTAGATGTCGTAGTCCATGGTGAGAATCAGAATCCACGTAATAACATATTTTTTTGGCGTATTACTTAAAAACTACTACGAGGATGGATTGTAAAGTAGTCGCCCTAACCAAGAAAATAAACACATACTAAATCAGTTATATTTTTATTTTTCTACATAATCACCATCAAGTTCAATGCATTTTTGCACTTCCAAGCATTAAGACTGGTGACGCTAAAGTATTTAATATAAATTAATTATTAATATTTTGAAAGGTACAAATCCACTATCCCTTTTCCCCTACCCAAAACATGCAAGCATTATCGAATGCCGCCGGTGCACCACCTAGCGGCGGAATGGATGGCAGTTGTTAGCTGTCAAATTAGTTCGCGCCATGTCTTAGTTCCGAGACGTTGGATTCTTCGCTATATGAATCCCGCCGGAAAAACTGATTTCCTGATTGTATTTAACGCCATTTTGGTTTTGTAAACATTATTCTGTGATCGCGCATTTCGCGAGTGCGTCGAGGAGTTAGAGAAGTTGCTCTGGAGAGTCGGAATTGTGTCTAACGTGCGTGGTGCGTTCGCGCGGTGCCGCCGCTGTTTACTTGGACTCCTGTGACTGTGCCCGGGCATCGCCCCTGCTCGAGGTATGTGCTACATGTCCCGTCTTTTCCTTTCTCTCTTCTCTTTTTGTTTGTGCGTACCATTACTTTAGAAATACGTTCACTTTTATCGAAGATTTATTAAACATAATTTTGGCGCGATCAAAGACCATGGAAAAAATAATATTTTTCCTTAGAGTCAAAATATGCGTCTACGACCTCGTCGTTTGTCGAAAATCTTTGACCTCCCAAGTGATTTTTTAGATTAGGGAACAGAAAGAAGTCTGATGGTGCCAGATCAAGTGAATAAGGCGGATGCGGTAACAGTTCAAAGCCACGGTTGTGGATTTCAGCCATTGACTGCACAGACGTGTGAACACGGGCGTTATCTTGATGAAAAATGAACGGACTTTTCTTCTGAGCATTCCTCGATGTTTTTATTTTATTTCCTCTCGTAAAACGATGTAGTAAGGTGCAGTAGTATACTCAGAGTTTATAGTCTGACCCCTTTCAAGATAATCAATCATAATCACACCTTTCGAGTCCGAAAATACTGAAGCCATCACCTTATTTGCCAACAAAATCGACTTAGACTTTTAGGGGGTGGTGAACCAGGTCTTCTCCACTGTTTTGATTGTTGTTTTGTTTCCGGTGTACAGTAATGAACCCATGTTTCGTCCATGGTAACAAAACGATTCAAAAAATCATCTTCATCGGCTTCAAATAATTCCAAACAGTCAATCGCGTCCTTTTTGTTCAACTGAAAGAGTCGCAGAACCCACCTCGGAGACACCTTGTGGAAACCCAACTTGTTGACTATGATGTTTTGAGTTCGGCCATAAGATACGTCTATAATCTCGGCTGGCTCTCTAATTTTTAATATGCAGTCTCCCATTATTAAATCAAGTACTTTTTTAATATTTTCGTCAGTAGTGGACGTCGAAGGCCTTCCAGAGCGGGCTTCATCTTTCACACTCTCTCTACCACGCTTAATTCTGCTATCCATTTTTTGACGGATGAATTTGACAGAGCAGAATCCCCTAATGTACTAACCATATCATCATGGATGGCTTTTGATGATAGCCCCTTCTTATGGAGGTACTTAATAACGGCACGCTGCTCGATTTGCTCCATTCGCGGAAATTATGTCCGATTGCTTTGTTAATAAATGTATAAAATCACAACTAACTATCGCACACGTTTCGAACTTCATACAATTAACTAGTCTGAACTGAACTGTAGGCAGTTCAGTTGATTATTAGAATTGAATGGATCTGTGTTAGGCCGAGTACTTTTCAATCTCAACCTCGCAGACTAATTGCAATGCGGTCTTCATAATTGGGTAGCGTAGAATCCTGGCTATGGAACTCTAAGTCTATTCATGTCCATCAATACGCCCTTCGCCGATTGTTTATTCAAAGTGACGTCACTAGCAGGAGGCTCGCCTGTAGGAAAAGAATGAGAACGGACCACATCTCCAGACAAGCTCTGAATTGGAATCCGCGGAATAAGCCCAGGCGTGGCTCGACCCAAGCAGACCTCTGCCCCGTGGAAGAGAAAGACTCACCCGAGCGCGTTTTTCTCCTTGGTTCGTCGCCTGCGGGGCGCTGTTCGTGAAGGAGAGGCGGGGGCGCGGGTGCGGGCGCTGCGATCGGCGCGTGCGCGTCTCCGTTCTCCGCGGGGGGCGGGGTGAGGCGCGCGGGGGGCGCCACACTCGCGGGCGACGCTGGCGCCACCGCGGCTGGAATATTCAAACAGTGTCGCTCCAGCAAATGGAAAAAGAATGGCGTAGTGTCCGATAATAAGAGCCGTCAATCTCGGAAGGTGCATGCGTGCTAGATCATCTGCCGTGACCTAGCAGAGGCGCGATAGACAGAAGCGGCGGCGGCGCCGACACGCGCACGGTGCGCTCCGGCTTGCGCTTGCAGTACTCACCGGCGGGCGCGGGGTGGTGCGGGGGCGGGTGGTGCGCGTGCGGCGGCGCGGGTGGCGGCGGCACCGGCACGCGCACGGTGCGCTCCGGCTTGCGCTTGCGCTTGGAGCCCGGAGGCGCGCCGCACGAGTCAGCAGAGTCCTGGATAAAACAGTACTTTATTAATTCAAAGAAATCATAAAGAATGACATACTCGAAGTTTTAGATAAGATTGGTGAGACTCATGCCATTTACACAGACTTTAGCAAAGCTTTTGACTTGGTTAACCACAATCTCTTGTAACGAGGTCAAACCTCTTTCGTAATAATACTCATTTGATCTCTTATTTCTTTTATAATCCATTTCATTCCATTTGATAGTTTGTCATTATTAATTCAAATAACCTGTCATTCCAATATATCGATTTTTAGCAAAAACCGAAATATCTTATTATTGGTATTTTATAACACTCTTACTTGCGAAGCTTCATGCTTTAGGCATTCACGGTACATTGTTGCGGTGGTTTGAATCCTATCTCAATTGGTCTCAATTGGTAGTCGTCAAGGGTTTTAGGTGTGTTGTACATCAGAAGGTACTTCTGTAAGGTTCGCATCTGGGACCTCTTCTCTTCCTAATCTTTATCAACATCTTCCGAATGACATTAATTCTAAAGTAAAGCTTTTCGCAGATGATTTAAAACTTTATAGAGATTTTAGGGATCAGGAGGATGTTGAGGATCTTCTATTTATTTATTTATTCAATTCGTCAACAATCTACATTGTGTCGAAATATTAATTACAATTATTAAAATACAATTACAATTAAGTTTATTAAATACACTAACACGAATTGAAAATAATATGAAAGTATCATTATGACTCTAACTTACTCTAAAATGTTTACATTTGCCTGTTCCGGTCGTTTAAATAGTCAGAAATAGAATAATAATTTTTCGTCATTAAATACTTTTTTAATTTTTTCTTAAATTGGTAGCCACTGTAAACTATGCGGGATCTTGGAGTAATAGTCGATAAAAAACTCCGTTTTCAGGATCATTTTGACGGAATCGTCAATAGAGCAAACAAAATGTGCGACTTTATAGCAAGACAGGCTAAATCATTTAGAATTAAGGATCTCTCAATTCACTTTTTTATTAGTCTCGTTAGAAGTATTTTGGAGTACTGTAGTGTTGTGTGGAACCTAGTGTACCAGGTTCACTCAAATAGGATTGAAAGAATTTTAAAGCGCTTCATGTATCATCTCACTCTCTCCCTTCATGGAGAACAAATGTAAATTTTTACGATCCTACCAGTCCCGACTTTAATATTATATTATCCCATTGCACAAGCGTTGATAACTAACAGATATATTAATGATGTACAAATTAGTAAATGGGTTGATCAACTGTTCAGAACTGATGGAAGAGTCCCCAGGCCTAGCAGTAAGCCTCTATTTAGGAATACATTGACGTTGTCCAAGTGTAAAACCAAAATGTTGAAGCACTCCCCAATACACCGTATGTGTAGCAGCTATAACAATTATAATATTAAAAATATTTTTTTCTAAGTGGTTTTGTTGCCCTCAATCAAATTTCTATCAAATAAATCGTTTAGTACCTAAACAGGCATCTGTCACTATACCTACTTACGCGAGCTAATAACCTACAGATTGCTGAGCCCCGACGCTACAAATCAGGCGAGGCCGGCCGCCGCGCGCTTGTATTCAGACGCTTACCGTGTCGCTTGTTTGAACTTTCGCTAGTAATGGCGAAACGTAACAATAATAACAATTGTTGTGTGAAGGGATGCCTTAGTAGGAAAAAAAGACTCCAAGTTTTTTTGTGTCTTTATCACAATAAAGTTATCACAGATCTGTCTACTGAATGACTAAACGGATAAAATATATATATATATATATATATATAAACAAACAAAAAAATATAATGTAGGTACCTATCTAGGTAGGTACAAACTAACGCACTCCGCTTGCAAAGTCGCGGGCAAAACATAACACACCTATAAATATATACTTACCTACTATATATATATATTTATATATATATATATATATATATATATATATATTTATATATTTTTATATAGTATTTTTGTATAGTATATATATATATATATATATATATATATATATTTTTATATAGTAGGTAAGTATATATTTATAGGTGTGTTATGTTTTGCCCGCGACTTTGCAAGCGGAGTGCGTTAGTTTGTACCTACCTAGATAGGTACCTACATTATATTTTTTTGTTTGGCGTTTGACTAGAATGTAAATATGAAGTGGTGGAACTTGTTCCATATAAACGATTTATATTTTCAACAGTCTATGTGCGTGCTAACAAAAAATTACCTACATACATGCATATTTTTTTGCTAACTGTTCTACCAGAAAGACTTAAAATTCGCTGCAATTGCGAGAGCTTCTAATCGCAGACAATAATCAAATCTTGTAAATAAAATAAAATAAGAGTACCTACGTAGGTACTTCAAAACTTATTTTTATTTCATTGAGTCATGTCACACACATTTTTGCGTTGTATTTTAGAACTACCTACCTACGTGTTGTTAACAAATAAAATTTGATTCCTTTTTATTTTGGATTGATTATTTGGGGACGTAGTACTGATATTGCACGAGCTTTCATCGCCCAAAAAAAATGTATTCGAGCTGTTTGTGGAGCAGCACCATTGGACTCATGTCGGCCACTTTTCAAAGAACTGAAAATTCTACCACTGCCATGTCAATATATTTACGACATATCATGTTTTGTTAGACAACACAGCTATATTTATACGAAGGCGAGTGACGTTTTTCCACGAAACACAAGGAACAGAGATAGATTGGTTGATAATTATGCCCATAGAACCGCACTATACAATAAAAGCAGTTACTCGATGTCTGTAAAAATGTATAATAGATTACCGCAGCACATAAAGGTACTGCCTTTTGCTAAATTTAAATATGAATTAAGAGCGTGGTTGCTGGATCACAATTTTAACTGTCTTAATGACTACTTAGATTCTAATTAGGCTTATAATTATTGTCATCATTGTAAATATAATTGCTATTTTTATCGCATGATGCATGTACTTATCAAATTATAATTTATAATTTAAGTTACAATTTAATTGGCGAAATGAGTCAGGTCTTTTCACTGTAAAACATCAATTTATATTATAACTCACATTTGGAGCAAATAAAATATATTCTATTCTATTCTATTGAATTAGACCCAGTTTAAAATAAATTTAACGTTTGTCAAGATAGTTTTTAAAGAATTGTTACGCGTTTCGTACATGTTGGATAATTACGAGAGCAACTTGAAAATTAGATTTTTTGTTTGTTGAGATATCTTAACGATTTTGGTGTCAAATGAAAGGTCTACGTCTAAAACCATTTTATCCGTCTGAATCATGTAAATCGGTCCACGTGTTTATGATATAATTAAGAATTAGTATAGTGAAAATGTAAACAACCAGTTTTTTTACACGACTACCCAAAAAAGGAGTGTTATTTATGTTTTTGTTCCACGAACTTTATAATTAGTGCAAAATGTGAAAATATTATGATTGTAAGTTAATGAGGAATGTTAAACAAAGAGGTAACTGGGTAGCCTAAATATTGAAGGTTTATTTTCATTTGTTAATTACAAAAGACGGACTTTAATATTAATTTTCTATCTACCTAATTGACCGTGTCATCATACGTGTCAAAGATAAGATAGATTACGTGGTAAAGTTTTTTTTTATTTTTTATTACGGACTAGGCAATCGTTTGACCACGATCTCACCTGATGGAAAGCGATAATGTGGTCGAAGGTGTAGCACGCTTGCCTAGTAGATACCTATTCACTCTTGACTTGAACACACCGGGGTTATAATTTACCGGAAACACTGACGAGGGCAGGGCATTCCACTCCTTTGCAGTTCCTATAATAAATGAAAAAGCGTAACGTTTCGTTCTAGAGTGCGAGGTATTTCAACCATGAAAGGGTGGCGCTTTGCTGATCGTCTAGTCGTACGGTGATGGAAAGGTGATGGGGGAATAAGGTTGTGCAGTTCTTGTGCACACTCTCCATAGTGCAATCTGTAGAATACCGCCAGGCTTGCTACCTCACGTCGATGCGCCAGACTTTGAAGCTTACTCTTTACCAGAGTGTCATCCCCAATGAGCCTGATAGCACGTCTCTCAATTGAATCCAAAGACTCGAGCTGATACTTGGCAGAACCGTCCCAGAGGTGGCAGCAGTACTCCATACAAGATCGGACCTGTGCTTGATAAAGATTCAAAAGCTGTCCCGGTGTGAAGTACCGCCTAACCTTAGACAAAATACCAAGTTTTTTTGCAGCTACCTTGGCTATGGATTTAATATAAGACCCAAAATTCAGGTTTGATGTGAGTTCGACACCCAAAAGCTCCAAATGGTCGCTTATTGGTATTGTTACACTTTGGAAAGACGGAGATCGGTGTAGAGGACTCTTTTTAGCAGAAAACAAACACGCTTGCATTTTAGTAGCATTAAACTTAACCAGGTTAGCATCGCCCCAATCGGACACGGCTTCTAAGGCTAAATTTAAACGGTCTACCATAGCCTCTCTCTGAAACTGGATAGCGTCACAGCTGGCTTGAGCATTGGAAGTGTATCTCTGAACTACAGTACTGTCATCAGCATACCCAAAGGTACCGGGTTTCAGAAGGTCATTAATGTGCAGTAAAAACAGTGTAGCCGAGAGAACCGATCCCTGAGGTACACCGGCATTGATAGCCATTTGATCAGACGAGCAGCCCTCTAAGACTACTCGAATAGATCGTTCCCTCAAGAAATCAACTATCCAATTGCATAAGCAAACAGGTAAACCATATGAGGGAAGCTTGTTTAAAAGGCCATCGTGCCAGACCCGATCAAATGCCTTCGATATGTCAAGGGAGACGGCAAGCGCCTCACCATGCATCTCTATGGCTTCGCTCAGTACGTGAGTGGCATACGCGAGCAGATCCTCAGTAGACCGGTTTCGGCGAAATCCGTATTGTCGGTCACTGAGAAGATCATTGTCTTCAAGGTATGCTAAGAGCCTAATGTTTATGACACGCTCCATACACTTACAGAGGAAGGAGGTAATCGAGATGGGACGATAATTGGCCGGATCAGCACGACTACCATTCTTTGGTACTGGTTGTACATTGGCAAGCTTCCAGTTCTTCGGGACTTTACCTGAGTGAAGAGAGAGGCGGTACAAACGCGTTAAGATGGGAGACAATTCGGGCGCACAGTTTTTCAACACAATCGCTGGAATACCATCAGGACCACTGGCCTTGTTCACATCTAGAGCTCGAAGCGTTCTAAGAACCTCCTTCTGGCGAATGCGAATATCGGGCATAAAAACCCCGCAATGAGGAAGGCAGGAAGGTGTCTTGCCAGAAGCATCTAAATGGAGATTGGAGTGAATCCCGCGAATATTCGCAAGATCCACTTTAAGTGTGAGGACGTGCATCTGCCGGTTTAACTCATAATAGTGATACATCTGTGTTTTATCATATGCCGTTTTGTGAACTATAAAATAAAATAAAAATGTCAAAGTATTCATATATATATCAATATTATTCAAAAACAAAGTAAAGGCGTTGCTTCTGGAAAAAAGTTGTTATAGTATAGACGACTACCTTACAAAAGTTGTTATAGTATAGACGACTACCTTACAAAAGTTGTTATAGTATAGACGACTACCTTACAAATTAAGAGCTCTCCACAACATTACGATTATTTCGCTTTTTCGTTTTTGTATCCATTTTATTTAAAAAAAAAAACAGTACCAGCGGGAAAATATTAGTAAATATTCACTTAGTTTTAGATCATAAGCAAAAATTACCTGATATCTATTTCAATGCTCCTGGGCAACCCGACATGCACGTCATACGTTAGAACTAGATTACAATCGGATTCTAGATAGAATTTAAAATGTGAACATTCAATAATTTGAAAAAAAAAACTACAAATAATAGAAATGTGTTTTTTGTTTGTTGATTATTTTTTGTTTATTGTTTTTGGGAAGCAAACTTTTTTGTACGTCTATTTTGATTATATTTGGTGAGCAAACTAAAGCCTAATCAAATAATCTAAATCAAAAAGCTTTATCAGCCAAATCGGGCCGCTGCCTCTGTTTTTGGTGCCGGAACCAGGATGAGACAAATAAACAACATGCATACCTCATTGGAGGAGGGCGGGCTGGGCGTGGGCTGCACCCGCGAGTGCACGATGACGGAGTGCGGCGAGACGGGCGCGGGCGCGGCGCCCGGCGCCGGCGCCAGCCGCTCCAGCAGCGAGTCCACGCGCCGACCGCTGCCGCGCCCGATCAGGCTGTGGACACCACACGATGTTAAATCGGGGGATAATACACAGTTACAGTACAAGTACCATTCAAACAAAACGAAAACAAATACACTGTTTTAATGATGAAAATGACTAAAAGTAAAATGTATATTACCTATATATTAAATACTAACGCTATGTTTTAATAAAAACGAAATTTGTTGGGATCGCTCAGCACGGTACTACTTACTCAAGATTTGTTGAGATGGCTCAGCATGGTACTACTTACTAAAGATTTGTTGAGATGGCTCAGCATGGTACTACTTACTCTAGATTTGTTGAGATGGCTCAGCATGGTACTACTTACTAAAGATTTGTTGAGATGGCTCAGCATGGTACTACTTACTCTAGATTTGTTGAGATGGCTCAGCATGGTACTACTTACTCTAGATTTGTTGAGATGGCTCAGCATGGTACTACTTACTCAAGATTTGTTGAGATGGCTCAGCATGGTACTACTTACTAAAGATTTGTTGAGATGGCTCAGCATGGTACTACTTACTCTAGATTTGTTGAGATGGCTCAGCATGGTACTACTTACTCTAGATTTGTTGAGATGGCTCAGCATGGTACTACTTACTCTAGATTTTGTATACTTGTTTGTATTTTTGTTGAGATGGCTCAGCATGGTACTACTTACTCTAGATTTGTTGAGATGGCTCAACATGGTACTACTTACTTTAGATTTTGTATTTTTGTTGAGATGGCTCAGCATGGTACTACTTACTCTAGATTTGTTGAGATGGCTCAGCATGGTACTAGTTACTCTAGATTTGTTGAGATGGCTCAGCATGGTACTACTTACTCTAGATTTGTTGAGATGGCTCAGCATGGTACTAGTTACTCTAGATTTGTTGAGATGGCTCAGCATGGTACTAGTTACTCTAGATTTGTTGAGATGGCTCAACATGGTACTACTTACTTTAGATTTTGTATTTTTGTTGAGATGGCTCAGCATGGTACTACTTACTCTAGATTTGTTGAGATGGCTCAGCATGGTACTACTTACTCTAGATTTGTTGAGATGGCTCAGCATGGTACTAGTTACTCTAGATTTGTTGAGATGGCTCAGCATGGTACTACTTACTCTAGATTTGTTGAGATGGCTCAGCATGGTACTAGTTACTCTAGATTTGTTGAGATGGCTCAGCATGGTACTACTTACTCTAGATTTGTTGAGATGGCTCAGCATGGTACTAGTTACTCTAGATTTGTTGAGATGGCTCAGCATGGTACTACTTACTCTAGATTTGTTGAGATGGCTCAACATGGTACTACTTACTTTAGATTTTGTATTTTTGTTGAGATGGCTCAGCATGGTACTACTTACTCTAGATTTGTTGAGATGGCTCAGCATGGTACTAGTTACTCTAGATTTGTTGAGATGGCTCAGCATGGTACTACTTACTCTAGATTTGTTGAGATGGCTCAGCATGGTACTAGTTACTCTAGATTTGTTGAGATGGCTCAGCATGGTACTACTTACTCTAGATTTGTTGAGATGGCTCAACATGGTACTACTTACTTTAGATTTTGTATTTTTGTTGAGATGGTTCAGCATGGTACTACTTACTCTAGATTTGTTGAGATGGCTCAACATGGTAATACTTACTTTAGATTTTGTATTTTTGTTGAGATGGCTCAGCATGGTACTACTTACTCTAGATTTGTTGAGATGGCTCAGCATGGTACTAGTTACTCTAGATTTGTTGAGATGGCTCAGCATGGTACTACTTACTCTAGATTTGTTGAGATGGCTCAGCATGGTACTAGTTACTCTAGATTTGTTGAGATGGCTCAGCATGGTACTACTTACTCTAGATTTGTTGAGATGGCTCAACATGGTACTACTTACTTTTGATTTTGTATTTTTGTTGAGATGGCTCAGCATGGTACTACTTACTCTAGATTTGTTGAGATGGCTCAACATGGTACTACTTACTTTAGATTTTGTATTTTTGTTGAGATGGCTCAGCATGGTACTACTTACTCTAGATTTGTTGAGATGGCTCAGCATGGTACTAGTTACTCTAGATTTGTTGAGATGGCTCAGCATGGTACTACTTACTCTAGATTTGTTGAGATGGCTCAGCATGGTACTAGTTACTCTAGATTTGTTGAGATGGCTCCGCATGGTACTACTTACTCTAGATTTGTTGAGATGGCTCAACATGGTACTACTTACTTTAGATTTTGTATTTTTGTTGAGATGGCTCAGCATGGTACTACTTACTCTAGATTTGTTGAGATGGCTCAACATGGTACTACTTACTCTAGATTTGTTGAGATGGCTCAGCATGGTACTAGTTACTCTAGATTTGTTGAGATGGCTCAGCATGGTACTACTTACTCTAGATTTGTTGAGATGGCTCAACATGGTACTACTTACTTTAGATTTTGTATTTTTGTTGAGATGGCTCAGCATGGTACTACTTACTCTAGATTTGTTGAGATGGCTCAGCATGGTACTACTTACTCTAGATTTGTTGAGATGGCTCAGCATGGTACTACTTACTCAAGATTTATTGAGATGGCTCAGCATGGTACTAGTTACTCTAGATTTGTTGAGATGGCTCAGCATGGTACTACTTACTCTAGATTTGTTGAGATGGCTCAACATGGTACTACTTACTTTAGATTTTGTATTTTTGTTGAGATGGCTCAGCATGGTACTACTTACTCTAGATTTGTTGAGATGGCTCAGCATGGTACTACTTACTCTAGATTTTGTATACTTGTTTGTATTTTTGTAGAGATGGCTCAGCATGGTACTACTTACTCTAGATTTGTTGAGATGGCTCAGCATGGTACTACTTACTCTAGATTTGTTGAGATGGCTCAGCATGGTACTACTTACTCTAGATTTGTTGAGATGGCTCAGCATGGTACTACTTACTCTAGATTTGTTGAGATGGCTCAGCATGGTACTACTTACTCTAGATTTGTTGAGATGGCTCAGCATGGTACTAGTTACTCTAGATTTGTTGAGATGGCTCAGCATGGTACTACTTACTCTAGATTTGTTGAGATGGCTCAACATGGTACTACTTACTTTAGATTTTGTATTTTTGTTGAGATGGCTCAGCATGGTACTACTTACTCTAGATTTGTTGAGATGGCTCAGCATGGTACTACTTACTCTAGATTTTGTATACTTGTTTGTATTTTTCGAAGTTTATTGTACTGTGTACTTTATTACCCATATGTGGAAACTTTTGTAAGCTGCATGTATAACCAAGGTTTTTGTCCTAAGTACTATCCGCAGCTGTAGTTTTTGGCCTAAGTACTATCAGTGACCTTACTTTTTGTCCTAAGTACTATCCGTGGCTGTAGTTTTTGGTACTATCAGTGACCTTACTTTTTGTCCTAAGTACTATCCATGGCTGTAGTTTTTGGCCTAAGTACTATCAGTGACCTTACTTTTTGTCCTAAGTACTATCCGTGGTTGTAGTTTTTGGCCTAAGTACTATCAGTGACCTTACTTTTTGTCATAAGTACAATCCGTGGCTGTAGTTTTTGGCCTAAGTACTATCAGTGACCTTACTTTTTGTCCTAAGTACTATCCGTGGCTGTAGTTTTTGGCCTAAGTACTATCAGTGACCTTACTTTTTGTCCTAAGTACTATCCGTGGCTGTAGTTTTTGGCCTAAGTACTATTAGAGACCTTACTTTTTGTCATAAGTACTTTCCGCGGCTGTAGTTTTCCTATGCAAAAAAAATAAATAAAAAAGTTTGAACTTAATGATAGGTTCACGTGTCGGTCGGTGTGATATCTGGCCTAGGGACTACCTCAGGCGTGCAGGCCTACCTGTTGATGGTGGGCGCGTCTCGGACGGAGAGCGCGGGCGGCGTGGCGGCGGCGCGGCACACCGTTAGCGCGCGACCCCAGCGACAGGCCCACGTGTCGGTCGGTGTGACATCAGGCCTAGGGACTACCTCAGGCGTGCAGGCCTACCTGTTGATGGTGGGCGAGTCCCGGACGGAGAGCACGGGCGACATGGGCGGCGGCGCGGCGGCACCGTTAGCGCGCGACCCCAGCGACAGGTCCACGTGTCGGTCGGTGTGACATCAGGCCTAGGGACTACCTCAGGCGTGCAGGCCTACCTGTTGATGGTGGGCGCGTCCCGGACGGAGAGCGCGGGCGGCGTGGGCGGCGGCGCGGCGGCACTGATAGCGCGCGACTTCAGCGACAGGTCCACGTGTCGGTCGGTGTGACATCAGGCCTAGGGACTACCTCAGGCGTGCAGGCCTACCTGTTGATGGTGGGCGCGTCCCGGACGGAGAGCGCAGGCGGCGTGGGCGGCGGCGCGGCGGCACCGTTAGCGCGCGACCCCAGCGACAGGTCCACGCCGCGCGCGTACGCTAGTAACTCTTCGCGCACCAATTTGTCTGGAACACACGGACATATCTATCTATATCTATACTTATAATAAGGCAGCAACAAAAGTCTGAAGAAGAAAGATAATTTTAAAATGTGAGAAGTTGAGAACTTGAAATGAGCTACAGAAGAAGAATATAACATTTCTTAAAATTGAGTGTCTGTCTGGATAAAACTGCTGCACCGATTGAAATGCGGTTTTCACAGTTGCAAAGCTTGGGTTTTGAAATAAAAAAATGGTGTACTTGGTATCTCAATTCGATGAGTAGAAGTCGAGCAAACGATAAAATAGTTATTTAACGGATGAAGAAATTTTGATGAAATGTAGTTTATTGTACTTTACAGGGCCCTATTTCATAAAACTATACACTGACAAATGTCAATCAAACCGACAATTGTCAGTCAAACTATAATAATAATAATGTTTATTGACATAATAATTATACAGAACAGTAATGAATCCATAGGCTCCCGAACTAGTAAGAACTGTGTTTCAGGAGCCAGTGACTTCTCCCATATATATATATATATTACAAATTATGCCTCATTCAGTTAAAACCCAAACAAACAAAAGAAAAACATAATTAAATTACACTAAAAATAAAATTTAAACAATTTAATTAAAATTAAAACAATATTTCCACAAATAATGATGTTAGTAGTGAATCACTGTTTGTGATTGTAATGTAAGTGTGTGTTTGTGTATGTGTGTTGTATTTATGTGATCATGTATGTGTGTATTTATTGTGTAGTAATTTGCCAGTTATGTATGTATGAAACCTTCAAAAGTAAAAATCTGATAACATTTTTTCAATTCCGTCATAGTCATATTTCTTTAACCAGTTAACTAAAGTGTTCTTAATTTGTCTATTACTATGTTTTTTAACGTTATATTCCTTGTTAAATTTGTTGTATAGGTGTGGAACAACAACATTATACTGTTTATGCGCAAATTTTGTTTTCACACGAGGAATAGGACATCGGTAGACTCTCTTGGTTAGTTCAGGTAAGGTAGGCACCGTTTTCCTACTATAGAAATGTCGTACATTTTTGTTATATGAAACGCAGGTGTTGCGTATTCGACTGACATTTGTAAGTTTATTATGATTTGTCGCTTTATGAAATAGGGCCCAGGTATTTTTGTTACGGGAATAATACATAGGTTACTTTTAACCCAGATATGATCACGCGGGCAGGTATATAGCGGGGATAGTCATACAACAGTCATTGGGGAGCCGAAGAATTAAAAGTCCGAGAACCAAGTACCAGGCACAAATCTATACTTATAATAAAGCAATCTTCTTCTTCGGGTATCATATCCTAGCGGATGTTATCGACCACCACACGAAATTCTTCTCTGTTCTGTGCCAGTCTACAAAGACTGGCAGCGTCTTTGATATTGATCCAGCTCTTTAAATTGTCACTCCATGTTATTCTCCTTCTCCCTCTTCCCCGCTTCCCTTCCATGATGTTTTTTAATATGCCATACTTCTCGTGTATTACATGTGGCCAAAATATTTTACGTTTCTTAATTGTGATTAGTACTTCCAGCTGTTTAATCATTCTATTAAGTACTTCGTTATTCGTTACCTTATCTGTCCATGAGATCTTTAACAAAAGCCACATTTCAAATGCATTTAATTTTGATTCGATGTTTTTATTTAAAGTCCATCCCTCAGCACCATACAGAAGTACTGACAGAACGTAACATTTCACCATTCTCCATCTGAGTTTAAGTTTAGTATCTTTGTTAGTGAAAAGTTTCTTCATTTTCATGAAGGTGCTTCTGGCAATTTCTATTTTGATTCGGATCTCCTTTTCTGGATCCCAGTTTTCAATAAGCCAGGTTCCTAGATATCGATACTGCCTAACCCTTCTATGGCTTTATCTTTGATAGTCAGTGTACCTGAGTCTGCCGCATTCTTGCTGATAATCATGAACTTAGTTTTCGATATGTTCATTTTTAGGCCATGAACTCTTTTGTGTTCAGATGTTCTAGAAGAAGTTGCAGCTCTTCGAGTAAGTGTGCAAGAATGACGGTGTCATCAGCGTACCTCAGATTATTGATTACAGTTCCGGTAACCTTAATTCCAGTATCTACCCCATCAAAAGCTTCTTGAAAGATGTTTTCCGAGTACAGGTTAAATAACAATGGCGAAAGAATACATCCCTGTCTTACCCCCTTCGAAATTTGTAAGACTCCAGTTGTAAAATTTCCCATCTTATATGTGCTGTCTGGTTCCAATATAGATTACGTATTACTCTTAGATCTTTGCCATCCACTTCCGTTTGGTTCAATATTTGCATCAGTTTGTCATGCTTTACGTTGTCGAAAGCTTTTTCGAAGTCTATAAAGCAAGCATAATATGTCCTTGTTAATTTCTAAATAGTTCTGTATCAATACCTGTATGGCAACCAGGTCTTCCTTTGTTCCTATTCCATTACGAAATCCAAATTGTGTATTCGATATGTTTTTTAAATTTTACTATATATCCTCGAGTGAAGTATTTTTAAGAAAACCTTAAGTGCGTGACTCATCAAACTTATTAATCTGTGATCATTGCAATTTTTTGCATTTACTTTCATGGGAAGTGGGAGAAATGCGGATTGGAGCCAGTCCTTGGGGAGCTGTCCAGTGTCATATATGTCATTGTATAGTTTTTCTAATAAATCTAAGCGGTAACGGTGATATCGTTTAGTAATTTCAACATTTCGGCATGAACTCCATCTGGACCAACCGCCTTTCCGTTCTTCGTAACTTTTATACCTCTTTCTACCTCTTTCTTAAGAATTGAGGGTCCATCCAGTTGTTCTTCATCGCCCTCTCTGTCTTGGCTTGCCAGTTCTCTTCCATCCTCAAACAGTTTCTGTATATATTTTCCACAGGTGTTGCTCTTAATAAATAAAGCAATAAGAACGAAAAAGTCTGTACAAAAAAGATAATAAAAAAAAAGGTCTATAATTTATGGTCAATAAACTACTGAATAAGGACATAACATTTTTTTTAAATTGTGTCTTTTTGTTTGTTCGCGCATCACGTAAAAAATACAGGACCGATTGCGATACAGTTCTCACTGCACGATAGCTTAGGGTTTGACTTAAAAACTGGGGTACTTGGTATCTCAATCCGATGATTAGATGCCGAGCAATCGAAAAAAACTATTTGACGGCCGAAGGAATTTCTTTCGAAGGAATATTGGTTAGTTTAGGTCCTGGAATAGCACATTAGTAGGTACTTTTAAATCTTTTAATCTAGAGAAATGACAACGCATGCAAAGCCGCGGGCACAGCTAGTGATAAAATAAAATGAGAAATGATCATTTAATGCTGCACATGTTCTGAAATTCTCTGTGCTGTTTCTCACAGCACCCAAGGGATGAGAATTGCTGGGAGTTATGTTTATGTCGAACTAGCTGAGCCCCGCGGCATTGCCCGCGTGCAAACTTTACCGCGTCTGATCATCCCGTAGGGATGGATTTGCTGGGAGTTATGTTTATGTCGAACTAGCTGAGCCCCGCGGCATTGCCCGCGTGCAAACTTTACCGCGCCTGATCACCCCGTAGGGCTGGAATTGAAAAATCCCTCCGTTGTGCACGTACCTCAAGGAATATCTTCTCCAATTTCTAATTTCTGGGTCCACCGGTTTAGTGACATACATAGTTTTACGTGACATACTGTTTTGTAGGTATAGATATTAGAGATGAAATGGATATCCGGTAACTATCCGGTATAAATTTACTATCCGGCCGCATACCAGATTTTGTACCAAAAAGTGATTGTGTTTGCAATCAATTCAACAAGTCCATGAAACACTTGCTAACTTCGCTCATGAACGAAAAGACCCGAATTCACCCGACGCCGATCGTTCGTGTGCCACCTATGCGAGCTTACTCGTTACGATGCGTCAATCAGCAATGTCAGGCCGGATATCCAGCGGCCGGCTATCAGGCTTCAAGGTTGACCGGATATCCGCTATCCGACCAAAAGCTATCCGTTTCATCTCTAATAAAGATTTACAAGATGAGTGTAGAGATCTCACCTCTGGCGGGGCCCAGGTGCGGGTAGAGGTCGGGCGGCGGCGCGCCGGACTTCACGTCACCCGGCGACGGCGTGTGTCTGCGAACAGTTCGCTATCATCAACTACTACAACTTTGTTTACAAGCATTAGGGCAGGTTCATGTGCAGTAAGTTAGTTACCAAAGCGTAAACGAAGCATGAAAAACAACCTGATGAAATTGAACAGGTCACAGTATCAAGTCCTCAAAAAAGGAGTGGGGGGACGGGGGGACGGGGGGACGTGGGTGTGTGCCGGTACAGCTCCGGCGACGTCGCCGTGTGCCGGAACACTGAGCCTAGCAGGCGCTACAAACGGTTTCAAGTGTCATCAGAACATCATGTGCTTGTCGGGCGGCGTGGGCGTGTGCCGGTACAGCTCCGGCGGCGTCGCCGTGTGCCCGAACACTGAGCCTAGCAGGCGCTACAAACGGTTTCAAGTGTCATCAGAACATCATGTGCTTGTCGGGCGGCGTGGGCGTGTGCCGGTACAGCTCCGGCGGCGTCGCCGTGTGCCCGAACACTGAGCCTAGCAGGCGCTACAAACGGTTTCAAGCGTCATCAGAACATACCTCATCATGTGCTTGTCGGGCGGCGTGGGCGTGTGCCGGTACAGCTCCGGCGGCGTCGCCGTGTGCCGGAACACTGAGCCTAGCAGGCGCTACAAACGGTTTCAAGCGTCATCAGAACATACCTCATCATGTGCTTGTCGGGCGGCGTGGGCGTGTGCCGGTACAGCTCCGGCGGCGTCGCCGTGTGCCGGAACACTGAGTTGCTGCCGGCGTTCTTCATCGCCTGCAACACCAATATTGCATTTTACGGTAACCTTCACCACAATACTTCAAGGTATTAATTTTTTGTGGCACAATTAGCTAGGAGTTGTTTGTAGAACAGAGCCGACTCCATGAAACGAAGATCCAACTGATAATAGTCTAACGCATAAGATAGGGATGCAAGTTTTCAAAAAAAAACTATATACATATCGATATTTTTATCGAAGTAGGGTAAATATCGATATCCAACATGTCGACCGCTCAACTTCATATTATTTATTGATATATTTCTACCCAAAATCGTCATAATCATCATAATTTCCAGCTCGTAATCGCCCACCGCTGAGATTAGGCCACTATTCTTGTACGCTACTCATCCCGGTTCTATGACAATATTGTCCAGGTTCAACCCTGCAATTTTAGCCAAGATATTAATCAATAATGATTTTGGTAAGTATATCAAATGCAAAAAAAAACATAATGAAAGAACATTTATTTCTAAAACAACCGATAAATATATGAAAAAAAATATAATATGATAACTCATTTCGATATTTTGTGTTATATCGATATTAACCTATAGTCAAATTTAAAATATCGATATTGTTGCGTCGATTATACGATATATTTGGTTCTTCGATATATCTTTGCATCCCTAGGTACTCGTACAACACCCAATGGCCAGCCAGTGACCCAGGCGTCGAAGCCCGTGTAGCACCACTACCCAGACTACCCACACCCAAGCGGGTAGTCTGGGTAGTAGTGGGCTAGATAACCCGAAGCCCAATCCTACCACTCTTCAGCAGAAGGTGGAAGGACAACGCACGAACGAATGGTTTGTCGGTTTGTAGTTTTTCAGAACCTTTATTACATTGGCGAAATTGTTAGGGCTCCTCCACAAAAGTAGCTAATTTTGAAGTTACATTAATTCAATTTATAAATATAGAGGTACGTCGAAAAATATGCCGAAATTCCGGACACTTTACATTTTTTATACTGCTCACTGCTCATTTAGACGACCGGTTGGCCGAATGGTTAGTGACCCTGACTGCGAAGTCAATCAAGTCACGAATTCGAATCCCGTAAGGTGCAATCAATTGTGTGCTGAGCAGAAATGTTTGTTTCCGAGTCATGGATGTAATATTCGTATCTATGTATGTTTATCCGTTGTCTAGTGCCCATAGTAGGTACATGCTATAGGGGCAAAGTAATTGGTGTCAATTGTCCAGTATATCTATTAAACAATAAGAACGAAAAAGTCTGTACAAAGATAATAAAAAAAAAAGCTCTAGAGTACTTCAAATAAGCGAGTGAACATCATTATAACATTTTTTTAAATCGTGCCTGTCTTCTTGTTTGTTTGTATTATGTTAGTTCGCGCATCACGTAAAAACTACTGGACCGATTGCGATGCAATTTACACTGATGGATAGCTCAGGGTCTGACTTGAAAACTGGGGTACTTGGTATCTTAATCCGATGATTAGTTGCCGAAAAGTATTTGACGGCTGAACAAATTTTAAAGAAATGTAGTATATTGTACTAGGTACTTTTGGTCCTGGAATAACACGTAAGGGCTACTTTTAAATGAAATGACCACGCGGGCAAAGCCGCGAGCACAGCTAGTATTATATAATTGACAATCCTGATGGGAAGCGACAATGTAGCTGCCGATGAAGTACTAGCATATCCGGCGCATGGAAAGCGTCCGACGGGCGGATATCCATCAGACTACTTCCCAATCGATAGCACAGCCTAGCTAGCTAACTGGCTAATTCTGATGATGGGCTCAAAGTAGAGTAGGGTGAGGTCCTCCAGCATCCCGGAAGATGCGAGGGGGGGGGGGGAGAGTGTTCAGAAGACGAAGCAAAAAAAAAACAAATGCCGTCGCAGATCTCACTGAACCCGCGTTTTTATTTAACAAAAACTACAAAAATGTACAATGTTTATTCTTCCAGATCGGTTAAACTACCCTCTATGCAGATTGTGATGAGCAACCTGCTCATCCACCACGTAACAGGATAAAAATACTTCATCATCGTCAGTCCGTGTCAGTCCACTGCTGGACTCAGGCCTCTCCCAAAGCACGATACTGAGCCCGATATTCGGCTCTTTTCTTCCAACTGCTGCCAGCCACTTTGCGTATATCATCGCTCCACCTAGCTGGAGGGCGCCCTACACTACGTTTACCGAGCCGCGGTCTCCACTCAAGACGTCTACCCAGTTATCAGTCCTTCGACAGATATGACCAGCCCACTGCCACTTCAGGTTACTAATCCTAAGGGCTATGTCGACATCTTTGGTTCTCTGCCGGATCTCCTCATTCCGGATACTATCTTTCAGAGAAACTCCAAGCATAGCCCATTCCATAGCCCGATAAGCGAGGTCGCTTATCGGGCTCATGGTAACACGTTCATGGACGCGATACCATGTAACACGTTCATGGACTTTTGCACAGACGCTATGGCATCCGTGTTTGTATGAAGATTTGCGCCTGCTATAGGCAGTCATGTCATCCCGACGCCATGACATCCGTGTTTGTATGAAGATTTGCGCCTGCTATAGGCAGTCATGTCATCCCGACGCCATGACATCCATGTTTGTATGAAGATTTGCGCCTGCTATAGGCAGTCATGTCATCCCGACGCCATGACATCCGTGTTTGTAGGAAGATTTGCGCCTGCTATAGGCAGTCATGTCATCCCGACGCCATGACATCCGTGTTTGTAGGAAGATTTGCGCCTGCTATAGGCAGTCATGTCATCCCGACGCCATGACATCCGTGTTTGTAGGAAGATTTGAGCCTGCTATAGCAGTCATGTCATCCCGACGCTATGACATCCATGTTTGTAGGAAGATTTGAGCCTGCTATAGCAGTCATGTCATCCCGACGCTATGACATCCATGTTTGTAGGAAAATTTGAGCCTGCTATAGCAGCCATGTCATCCCGACGCTATGGCATCCGTGTTTGTATGAAAATTTGCGCCTGCTATAGCAGTCATGTCATCCGACGCTATGACATCCGTGTTTGTAGGAAGATTTGAGCCTGCTATAGCAGTCATGTTATCCCGACGCTATGACATCCGTGTTTGTAGGAAGATTTGAACCTGCTATAGCAGTCATGTCATCCCGACGCTATGACATCCGTGTTTGTAGGAAGATTTGAGCCTGCTATAGCAGTCATGTCATCCCGACGCTATGACATCCGTGTTTGTAGGAAAATTTGAGCCTGCTATAGCAGCCATGTCATCCCGACGCTATGGCATCCGTGATTGTAGGAATATTTGCGCCTGCTATAGCAGTCATTTCATCCCTGAACTATTTTAAATATGCAGTGGGATATCAGCTGCTATAACAGGTCCATATTTTCTATAGAAAATATGTGACAAACATGTGTGACTAAGTTTCCGTGAACGTGTTTAATTGGTGGACTAGTCGCATCGTGAGTGTCCACGACTCAGCTCCGTATGTCATAACAGGACACACTGGTAGGACACATTGGTGGACTAGTCGCATCGTGAGTGTCCACGACTCAGCTCCGTATGTCATAACAGGACACACTGGTAGGACACATTGGTGGACTAGTCGCATCGTGAGTGTCCACGACTCAGCTCCGTATGTCATAACAGGACACACTGGTAGGACACATTGGTGGACTAGTCGCATCGTGAGTGTCCACGACTCAGCTCCGTATGTCATAACAGGACACACTGGTAGGATACATTGGTGGACTAGTCGCATCGTGAGTGTCCACGACTCAGCTCCGTATGTCATAACAGGACACACAGGTAGGACACATTGGTGGACTAGTCGCATCGTGAGTGTCCACGACTCAGCTCCGTATGTCATAACAGGACACACAGGTTAGGACACATTGGTGGACTAGTCGCATCATGAGTGTCCACGACTCAGCTCCGTATGTCATAACAGGACACACTGGTAGGACACATTGGTGGACTAGACGCATCGTGAGTGTCCACGACTCAGCTCCGTATGTCATAACAGGACACACAGGTAGGACACATTGGTGGACTAGTCGCATCGTGAGTGTCCACGACTCAGCTCCGTATGTCATAATAACAGGACACACAGGCAGGACACACTGGTTGAAGACTTTTGTCTTCCAACTTTGCGGTATTGGCGATGAGAAGACTCCACGAAGTTTCGCAAATGCTGCCCAGCCCAGCTGTATTCTTCTGCGGAAAAATACTTAGGACATAGTAATCAGGTTGTTATTCAAAATGTTCGTAGGTACCTGGAGCGGGTCCGGGGGCGAAGGCGCGGGCACGTGGTAGAGGTGCGGCGGCGGCGTCGGCGTGTGCCACGTGACGCCGCGGTCGGACGCCATGTGCGCCTGCGGAGCCCGAGCGAGCAGGTTCGCCATCTGTAACTGAATGCCGCATTGTTTCCTCAGATGGAACTGCATATTTTTAACCCCCAAACTCTAAGAGAGGGGTGTGTATGTACCACTGTGTGTCTGTCTCTGGCATCGTAGCTCCCAAACGAATGGACGGATTTTGATGCGGATTTTTGTGATCGAGATGGTACTTAGCTATAATGCGGGGTGGGGGAGGGCTTGGGGGGTTATATATTTTTTAATTCGTGCTTGTATTACTGAACAATATATTATTCTTGTTTCCACTAAACTTGTTGGCTTTATTACGTAGTTTTTTATGACATACCAGGAGCGGTGGTGGCCTAACGGTTCAATAGTGCAACTTAGAACCTAACGATACCAGGTTGGATCCTAGGCACCACACCCATGACTTTTATGTTATGTGCTGTTTTGCATCGCTTCGGAGGGCACGTTAATTATTATTTTTTTAGTTTTTATTTATAAGAATTAGAGATAATGGTTGCTAACCATCTTTAAATCGTTAGAGATCCTAAATGGTCATTCAAAATGAAAAATGATAAGAGAAATCTAAAGATGATTTCCAAATACCTATTCAATGATACCCTACATGACATAGTGTTGATTTTCATTTTTTATTTTTCACAATTTGGCGTCTAGTTGTCGCCATATTGAATTTCGATTAATGTCATGTCTTTAGTAGCACTCGCAAAATTAAGACAAAACGATTGACATATGAATCATCAAAATCGGTCCACCCGTTTGGTCTATACAGTGCCACAAAGGAACAGACATACATACATAGTCTGATAAACACATTACCAGGCTTTTGCGTTGCGCAGTCTGGTAAAAACTAGTTACTCACATACAGCTGTTGAATTATTCCAACTATAGTTTCAACCATAATATACCTCAGCCAGGCGAGACACGTAATCGAGCGTCCCGCACTCCCCTTGAGAAAGACTACCAGGCTATTAGGACAGTAACTCCCGTTTTGTCTTTTAAAATTTATAAAAACCACGTTAGTTTTCATAATCACATATTATAACTACACTGACTGACACAAACTGCATCAAAGTTCAGAGAGTTCAAAGTTCTTTCAAATCCAATCTTTACTTTTAATAAAGCAATATATACGAAAAAGTCTGTACAAAGAAGATAATTTAAAAAAAATGGTCTAGTGTACTTAAAATAAGCTATATATATTTTTTTAAATCGTGTTTGTGTGTATGTTTGTTCGCACATCACGCAAAAACTATTGGGCCTGAAACTGGGTAGTTGGTATCTCAATCCGGAGAGTAGAAGCCGGGCAATCAATTAAAAATTTCTAGACGGCTGATGGAATTTTGATATATTGGTGTTTTAGGTCTTGGAATAGTACATATAGTACTTTTAACCTAGAGAAATGACCACGCGTGCGAAGCCGCAGGCACAGCTAGTATTTATAATAAAGCAGTAATTATGAAAAAGTCTGTACAAAGAAAATAATAAAAAAATGGTCTAGTTTACTTAAAATAAGCTACTGAACAAGTTATTTAAAAAAATGTATGTCTGTTCGTGCATAATGTAGAAAATACTGGACCAATTGTGATGTGATTTTCAATGTTGGATAGCTTTGGTTTCGACTTGTACTCAAATGTTTAAATAAAGGTTCTCGAATGGCGACCACGAACAAGCAAGCGAAGTGTGGGGAGACCCCCCACACGATGGACCGACGACATTGTAGCCATCGCTGGAAGTCGGTGGATGGAGGTGGCACAAGATCGCTCGTCATGGCGCTCTTTGGGGGAGGCCTATGTTCAGCAGTGGACTTCTAAAGGCTGACATGATGATGATGAATCAATAAAAAACTAGGTAGGTATCTGATGGCTGAACATAATTTGGTATTTTGTACTAAACAGGTTTTTTCCTGGAATAACACATAGGTTACATCTAACCTAGAGAAATGACCATGCGTGCAAAACCGCAGTATCAAAATAAAAAAAAAACAAATAATATTATAGGAGCTAAGCAAAATGCGTTTGATCCATCAGATATACAGGAATGACTCAGTGACTCAAGTGAAAAGAAAGAAAGAAGAAAGAAAATACATTTATTTCTGACAACACACAACATTAAACAACCTAAACACACACACAGTTTTGAGGTCACTTTTAAAACAAAGGGCAGAAAATTTATGCAACCATACACACACTCACACGCACCCTCACACACACCCTCACAAACACACACCAACACACACCTCTACATAGGTACTTACACATCACACAGTTTTGAATTTGTTTTGAGTCTTTGGCATTTTGTATTGTTTTTTGTTTTATTTTTTTAGTTATGTTAACCTAGTTGTAATGTAACCCGCATTGCTCATATTATGTTAACCTAGTTATGATGTAACCCGCATTGCTCATATTATGTTAACCTAGTTGTGATGTAACCTGCATTGCTCATATTATGTTAACCTAGTTGTGA
The DNA here is from genome assembly GCA_946251855.1 of Alsophila aescularia. Lineage (NCBI taxonomy): Eukaryota > Metazoa > Arthropoda > Insecta > Lepidoptera > Geometridae > Alsophila > Alsophila aescularia. The sequence goes on along the minus strand of OX276379.1, from coordinate 3,238,532 downwards.
TGTAACCCGCATTGCTCATATTATGTTAACCTAGTTGTAATGTAACCCGCATTGCTCATATTATGTTAACCTAGTTGTAATGTAACCCGCATTGCTCATATTATGTTAACCTAGTTGTAATGTAACCCGCATTGCTCATATTATGTTAACCTAGTTCTAATGTAACCCGCATTGCTCATATTTCGGCAAATACCTCAGCCCGAAAAAGGGATATATTTAAAAACAGCGCTGCGGACACATGAAAATGTGAACGCAGCACAAGCTGAAGATACCCTATTGTCGTTGATGTTTGTAGCTGGACGCATATATATATTTTTTCTATTGTACTTTCATATGATGGATTATTATGTATTTATGATAGTGGCAATAAATTAATTTTTCATTTCATTTTCATTTCTAAATTAAGTGAACCTCAAGACATAAGACTAATGTATTTTATCATCATCATAATCTTCAGCTGGAAGCCTGACACAGAACACCACATTGGTTGGTTGGTAGCTGTTTACATACAGCGCCTGCTGCCCGCCTGGGCCCCAATTCTCACTTCCCTCACACTTTTAAGTGGTAAATAAGAAATATTCACCAAAAAAAAACAAGCTATCGACTTGCATTATCGCGGTTCAATGGCTAACAGAATCAGGGCTCAGGTTATCAGTCTACCTTATGGGGCCTCTCTAGCTCTCCAACTTCAAGAGAGATTCATTATCGCGGTTCAATGGCTAACAGAATCAGGGCTCAGGTCATCAGTCTACCTTATGGGGCCTCTCTAGCTCTCCAACTTCAAGAGAGATTCATTATCGCAGTTCAATGGCTAACAGAATCAGGGCTCAGGTCATCAGTCTACCTTATGGGGCCTCTCTAGCTCTCCAACTTCAAGAGAGATTCATTATCACGGTTCAATGGCTAACAGAATCAGGGCTCAGGTCATCAGTCTACCTTATGGGGCCTCTCTAGCTCTCCAACTTCAAGAGAGATTCATTATCGCGGTTCAATGGCTAACAGAATCAGGGCTCAGGTCATCAGTCTACCTTATGGGGCCTTTCTAGCTCTCCAACTTCAAGAGAGATTCATTATCGCGGTTCAATGGCTAACAGAATCAGGGCTCAGGTCATCAGTCTACCTTATGGGGCCTCTCTAGCTCTCCAACTTCAAGAGAGATTAATTATCACGGTTCAATGGCTAACAGAATCAGGGCTCAGGTCATCAGTCTACCTTATGGGGCCTCTCTAGCTCTCCAACTTCAAGAGAGATTAATTATCACGGTTCAATGGCTAACAGAATCAGGGCTCAGGTCATCAGTCTACCTTATGGGGCCTCTCTAGCTCTCCAACTTCAAGAGAGATTCATTATCGCGGTTCAATGGCTAACAGAATCAGGGCTCAGGTCATCAGTCTACCTTATGGGGCCTCTCTAGCTCTCCAACTTCAAGAGAGATTCATTATCGCGGTTCAATGGCTAACAGAATCAGGGCTCAGGTCATCAGTCTACCTTATGGGGCCTCCCTAGCTCTCCAACTTCAAGAGAGATTAATTATCGCGGTTCAATGGCTAACAGAATCAGGGCTCAGGTCATCAGTCTACCTTATGGGGCCTCTCTAGCTCTCCAACTTCAAGAGAGATTCATTATCGCGGTTCAATGGCTAACAGAATCAGGGCTCAGGTCATCAGTCTACCTTATGGGGCCTCTTTAGCTCTCCAACTTCAAGAGAGATTCATTATCGCGGTTCAATGGCTAACAGAATCAGGGCTCATGTCATCAGTCTACCTTATGGGGCCTCTCTAGCTCTCCAACTTCAAGAGAGATTCATTATTGCGGTTCAATGGCTAACAGAATCAGGGCTCAGGTCATCAGTCTACCTTATGGGGCCTCCCTAGCTCTCCAACTTCAAGAGAGATTCATTATCGCGGTTCAATGGCTAACAGAATCAGGGCTCAGGTCATCAGTCTACCTTATGGGGCCTCCCTATCTCTCCAACTTCAAGAGACATTCATTATTGCGGTTCAATGGCTAACAGAATCAGGGCTCAGGTCATCAGTCTACCTTATGGGGCCTCCCTAGCTCTCCAACTTCAAGAGAGATTCATTCTTTAAACCTTAATTAATTTTATGCAAAGTGGTTTGAGCTGTAAACTTTGGATAAATCGAAGATATCAATATTTAAAAACTAAACCTAAACTATGACCTCTTTATCTGAGATACACATAGTTTGAAATAAGTACCCACAGCAGAAGCCTTGTTGAATAAATGCAGAATATAAGACTATTAATTTAATTATTCATTTATAAAGTCATTACACCTGTAATACTTCTTTATCTTGTTATCATAATTATAATTACCAGATTTTAAGTACAATGTCCTAGTTGACTCTTCAGGCTGTTGCTGAGGTCTATTCTGTTGGAATCATCTATACATATAATATAGCAATAACAACGAAAAAGTCTGTACAGAGAAGATAATTCAAATAAAAAGTGGTCTAGGGTACTTAAAATAAGCTAAGTACTGAACTAGAACATGTTTTTTTTTTAAATAATATACCTTTTTTTGTCTGTATGTCTGTTGTGAAAACTAACAAACTGATTGCGATTTAGACAGCTTAGGGTTTGACTTAAAAACTGGTGTATTTGGTATCTCAACCCGATGAGTAGAAGCCGAGCAATTGATAAAACTTATTGACAGCTGAAGGATTTTTAATCTTATGTTGGTATATAGGTATTGGAATAGAACATAAATAGAGTACTTTTTACCTAGAGAAATGACGCACAAAAAGCTTCGGGCACAGCTAGTTTTTTATCAAGTTGGCAGTATGAATTACTTATGTTTTTATTACAATCACAAATCAATTGCTATAAAAACTTCATCATCATCATCATCATCAGTCTATAACATTCCCACTACTAGGATACAGGGCTTCTACGTAGAGGTCGGGCCATAATCCACCAGCCTGGCCCAGTGGGTGCGGTGGCCGTCACAAGTCCTTCAATTTTGAAGCCCTTGGACCAAAAAATATGCTTGGGCCTTGCACCAGTTTTGACACAATGTTTACAGTTTTCGGTCATGAAAACTTGACTTCACAGAATTTCATTCTTATCAGCAACACTATTGATTGGTACAATAATAATGGAGGAGAATTAAACAACCATTTCGATTACAGTCTATGGAAAGTGCATTTATGAAAAATCAAACGATGCCATTTCTGATTAATTTCAAATAAGATGTTTATTTGTAAATTAATATCTACGTATGTCTTATAGTTACAGCTTTGGCAAACCCAGCTCACTTGAAAAATTCACACTTGTATTGAGATATTATGGAGTATGGGATGAGGTTTTTCACGACTGGTAAAACCTCTATCACCCGTATCTAAATTTGTAATATAATTTAATCACAAATATTCTTTCACCGTCTTTATTTTTTTAAATATCCAGTTTTGATACAAAAACTTAATTTACATTAAACTGTAATTTCAAGGCCAAAAAAAACATTGGAGTGATATCTTTTTTATTGTGTATAAGTTACCGCCAAAATATTTAAGTTTCAATAAATAATTATATACTATTTTAGTATTTTAAATTTAAACCCAAATAAATTAGGAGGAGTTATTGCATTAATAATATCAATTTTAATTTTAATAAAAATTGATAATTGATTTTAAATTTTAATTTTAAGTAAGGGGCCTGTACTTTAAGTTTATTGGTATCCTAACATGATAAGCTTTACAGAGATAGTATCATTTTATTTGTGAAGGTATTTTTAAAAGAAGTTACAAACATTAATTCATGACATTTTGTCAAGTAAACTGATAATTTAGTTTGGAATGTATGTTGGTTGAGGTAGCGTTTGCTGACCTTTGCCTGGATATTTATGTAGGTCATCAGAATACAATATATAATTATTTGTAAAATATGTTATTGTGATTTACCACTATTTTATCTCTTTGAAAAGTTTGGCCTTATATCATGTTATCAAATAATTTCGCAAGTTCAAGGAACAGAAAATATTCATTAAAAAAATACAGCAAACAACAAACCAAACTTTTAACAAAGATTTAAACCAAAGTATACTTTTCTTTCAAACTTGGAAACAAAGTAGGTACTTATTAGAGAAGTCACAAACTTGTAACTTGTTAGACTAATCCCAACAGGTGTTTTGATAGACATTTGGGACCCATACAGATTTTAAAGTAGGTCAATATATACCTAAAATTTTCCACACCTGCACCAGTGACAACAGAGTGGTCATCTACTGAGGAATTCAATTAAGAATAAGCATATTGATGGTCAAACATATTATCATGTAATGCATGTTTATGAATGCAAACAGCTGATTTGCAAGCATGCAGTCGCCCTGGGACTAGACGCGCTCACTCAACCCACACAAAGAATGCGCGCTTTCTGGTCCTTTTTTAAAGAGATAAATTTTAATTCAGTGTAATTTCGCGCAAATATTTCGATAGCCGTTCGATTGGTGTGGAATATTGACATGTGCTTGGTTCACTTCCGACAGGATGTTACGAAAACTGGCTGTTTTGTGTACAACCTAAAGGAATAATAATCACCACCTGCAGGGGGCTCCACCCGGAACCCAGCTGCGACTGGCGCCCGTTCGGGTTGTGCTGCGAGCCCGACATCGTGCGCTCGCCTCGGCGGCGCTGTTTACGACGACCACTAAGCGTCGATTCGTCAACAAACACTCCCTCAGTCCACCATAATGATGCCGGCAACTTTTAGGCCCTCGCCCGCGTAACTGCGCTCCCTTACGACGTGTACAGAAACTTCTGAAATGTTTTCACGTGTGCACTTCCACAGTCCGAGTTCCCACTGCATTCCACATGTATACAGATCGTGTGAAGACACTCACACAGAACTAATGATCACTTTTTTCAAAGAAAACCAAATTTATTTTGTGTCTGGTATGGTGTTCATGAATGTGATGCTTACTTCGCGTGACATTTTGGACGCATTATGGTTTTGAAAATAGATACTTTTATAGCAAGCTGATGCTTTAAATAGGTAGATAGAATATTGGTCAGTTTATGAAACGGCCTAAAAATACGTATTTCACGATATTTGACACAAAATACTCGAAAACCATCAAACTTTTTAGCAGAATTGCGTTCACAATGGTGGCCGATTGAGTTTTTTTGAAAGCGCATCTAGCGCCATCTTGCCACTAAACTTAAAAACAACGTCGGTAAAGCAGTACAACGGAAGTGTCGTATTGTCTCTGGTTCAGTAAGGAGAGGAACCGGTAAACTCAAACACCGGTGAACCCAATAAACTACATGATTTGATTTGAATAATATTATTGTACAATATTTTCAGTAAAACAGTGGATTTTGATGTAATCAAAAACTTTTACTACAGGCAGTTTTTTTCTTCTTTTTTTTACGGTTTTAGTATTTTTTAGCTTGGCAATTTTGAAACGTTTCGTTGCTATAGCAACGTTTGTTTTGTTTTCGTTGTGGTTGAGATTAAGCCAAAGCCAGCTTCGAAATTTTTATTAAATTTTAAATGAAAGATAGCGATATAGGAAAGTTTTTAGTGTCATTTAGCGGTCAAATTGAATATGTAACATTCCCCGCTGGTGTATTTGACGATCTTCTGTACGTTCAGTACGAGGTAGTATGGGGACTTGACTGGGAGCCTTTATCTGGGATGTCGTCAGGCACTAGTCAAATGGCTCGTTCTGGGACTGACCCTGAGAGAGTGACTTTCAATATGCCGGTGGAAATGGTATTCAGCGGCACTAACATCTCTGGCTGTGAGTTTTCTTAGCATTTTCCCTATTCCTACAATTAATTAGTAATTAGTTAATTCAAGTGACAGGAAAAAATAAACATATTCATTTATCCTCCTAATCTAACTTAATTATATTCCATCTAAGTATGTACCTGCGTACTGAAATGATCAATACCTTAATTTTAGGTTTTAGGTGTGTTCGTATCTACATAGATAATATCTTTAGATCCTTCCCCCATATCCTTCCACAACTTTGTTTCTGTAGTTTTTATTCCAATCAGGTCCTACCTTTATTTTTTGGGTGAATTGTTTCATCTCTCGGTATCCAGTCTATTACATTTTTGGTCCACTGCCACTGTGTAGGTATTGTATTTTTCATTCTGCATACATTTCTCGCTCGTTACATTTCAATGACCATAATGTCGTTACCTAGGTAAAGAAAGGGGCTGTCTTGGCATTGTATCCAGCCAACTTACAGGGCGAGACTTTACAAGTACCTAAACTAATGTATCAGGGTGAGAGAAGAGCGGGGGCCCGACCATATAACTTAGCTTCAATCGGATTGTCAGTATCGATATCACTAATGCCTTGCGATAGAGTCGAAATTGCTATGAAAAAAGTGATAATCCGATTGTAACCAAGTTCTGTAATCGGGCTGCACAGCCCGCAGTGTAGTATCCACAGAACACACTCGTTAGTGTCGTAGATTATACAACTCAAAGTTCTGTTTTCAAACCTCCTTCCCCTCTCCACTAAAACTCTTACTTCTTTATAGGACTGGAGTCCTATGTGGAGTATACTGTAGCACATAATAAGTTAGATAAATTGTATTTTACTATACAGTCACTTTGGGATACGTTCGAAATTTAGAATGTCGTTATTGCGAATGTCTATTCCTCGAAGTTTATTCATCCTCGAAGGGTCGTCTTTTTTGGGGAAGTACCTACCTCCTACCTTTGTCGTGGAGTAGCAAAGTCAATTACAATTCGCGTACGTACCTAGGAAGGTACTACCTACATACTTCATCAAACTGAATAGGTAAGTAAATGAGATTATCTCATAAAAGTAGGTATATTTCATTTTCATTGCTGTAAACAGTGGTAGAGGTATAGGTATTATATTATCTATTTAATGTTAGGTAGTCATCTGTATTGAAGGTAATGAGACATCTTCGAATGAATGACGTCTTTACAAAATCCTATGTGACTAGTTTCAAGTTCAAGCAGGTACGCACGAATGCAACAACGCGTCGCGGTTTGCCTTCATTACATAATTCATTACCTACTTAAATATATCACTACAAAAATTGCCTTTTTTACCATGGGGCAATGTGAGGGACAATATTTGGCCCACAATAGGTAGGTAGTAGTGTAAAAATAGCTTCTACCTACGTCTGAAATAACAATAATTTAAATGATGCCATCGGTAACCGATTATAATTTTCTGATACTGACGGTTTAGCTATAGACAACTGGTTGGTCTAGCTAGTGGCTAGAGATTCTAGGTACGAAATCGAACGGTCGCGGGATTGGTCGCGGGTTCGAATCCTGCAAGGTGCAATCATTTGTGTGATGAGCAGAAATGTTTGTTTCCGAGTCATGGATGTAATATTCTTATCTAGTGTCCATAGTACAGGGTATCCTAGTTTGGGGCTAGGTAATTGGTGTGGAAATGTCCCGAATATATATTTATATATTTAATACTAATTAATGTCCGGCTAAAATTGATTTACAAGACCTAAGTTCTCACAAGCAAAGGGTCTTCCGTGTGGGTCTAGCTTATGAACAGGTCCACCCCTCACCCCACGGGTGCTGTGTGGACCAGCAAAGGGAATTCAGGACATTGCCAGAAGTGTGGATTATAGCTAACCCCCCCCCCCTCCCTCCTCCCCCCATTGTAGGGGAGGCCCATGTTCAGTAGAGGACTTCTTCGAGCTGATGATGTGATATGATATGAAAAATGTTGTCAAATGATGAGACGATACCTAAGTAATGATGTTATTAAGGTAACCAATGGTTTTTTCATATCCAGCAGTGGAGTCTCCCAACGAACGCCATAGAGCCCGATCTTCATTCAGCTCTTCTTATCTAGGTTCTGCCGGCCGCCTTTCGCAGGTCGTCACTCCAACTGGCCGGTGAACGTCCTACACTACGTTTACGTTACGTCCTATCTCCACTCAAGGACACGTCTACCCCAGCGGTTGTCCGTCCTTCGAGAAATGTGACCAGCCCATTGCCACTTCAGCTTGCTGATCCTTTGAGATATGTCGGTGACTTTGGTTCTCTGGCGGATTACCTCGTTTCTGATTTTATCCTTCAGAGAAACCCCGAACTCTCCATAGCTCGCTGAGCGACTTTAAATTTGTGGACAAGTCCCACTGTTAGTGTCCATGTTTCGGCTCCGTATGTCATGACTGGTAGGAAGCACGCATTAAAGACTTTCGTCTTCAGGCACTGTGGAATTGACGACGAAAAGATCTGACAAAGTTTTCCGAATGCCGCACAACGGAATTCTTCTGTTGGCTTCCCTATCGAAGTTGTGTCTACCCAACTGCAGAGTTTGCCCGAGATAGACATATTCATTAACAACTTCGAGGGGTTCACGATTGATGACTAATACAGGTCTCGGGGTAATAAGATCGTTAAACATGATCTTGGTTTTGTATAAGTCCATCCCGAGAACGATTTGTCGAGAAGCATGAGCCAGGCCGTTCAGTTTTCGCTCAAGTTCCTCTAGCGATTGCGCCGTAAGGACTATGTCATCGGCAAATCTTAAGTGTGAGATGTACTCGCCGTTTATATATATGCCCTTCTCTTTCTAATCCAGTGTCTTAAAAATATCTTCCAAGGCGTTCGTGAACAATTTCGGGGATATGACATCCCCCTGTCTCACTCCCCTGCGCAACTGGATATGTTTAGACTGCTGGTTCTGTACTTGAACACTCATAGTCGCGGCTTCGTTCAGACATCTTAGCACTTCGATATACCGCCAGTCTACTTGGCATCGCTGCAGTGGCTCCAAAACAGCCCAGGTCTCTACGGAATCAAAGGCTTTTTCATAGGCCACAAAAGCAAGACAGGGGCTGATTATACTCTTCGGAATTCTGTATAATCTGCCTCACTGTGTCTATGTGGTCTATGGTACCAAATCCTCTTCAAAACCTGGCCTGCTCCGGCTGGAACTCGTCAAGTCTTCTTGCGAGACGATTTGTGATGACCCTCAAAAATAGCTTACAGACGTGGCTCAGGAGTGAAATGGGGCGGTAACTTTTCAGGAGGGTTTTATCACCCTTTTTGTGAAATAAAACTACTATACTCCTGATCCACACCTTTGGAGTTCTCCCAGTATTCAGAGCAGAGTTAAACAACTTCTGAAGCTCCTGTAATACAGGTTTACCTCCTGCCTTCAAGAGCTCCGAAATGACTCCGTCCTCACCTGGGGCTTTTCCATTTTTAAGTTGTCTGAGTGCCATCCCAATTTCATCTAGACTGATTTCTGGCAGGTTTTCCGTGTAGTGCGAGTAAGAGTGGCTCGGGTATAGGGCCGGGTTGTGAAGCATGCGACTCGCACAATCGGCCATTGAAGTTTTCTATCTCAGCTAAGATCTCCGGCTTTGAAGTTACGGTTTGGCCACTTGAACTCCTAAGCTTTGCCAGATGCGAGCGCTTCAACTGCTGGGCGAACACTTGTGACCCCCGATTTTGGTCTTTCGCCTTTTCGATTTGGCGTGTGTCGGAGCATCGGAGGTCACGTCGCACCAGTTTACTAATTTTACAATTGAGCGCTCGCTTTTCTGACGGCGTGACTTGCGTAACGTTTCGTCGGTACTCGATAAGCTGGAAAGTCTCAGCCGAGAGCTTGGACTTCGGGCCCATAGTTGCAGATGGCAAAACTTTACACCCTCTTCCCTCAGGTAGGGCAATGGTTCCAGCTAATGTGGGTATAAGGCTTAAAGTTCTGGATGGCACTGCCACTGTGATAGGCAGGTGTTACGCTCACCATCAGGCGATCGACATGGTTTCCACGTCACTGTAGGAATAATAAAAAAACATTGTCACTGAAGCACTTATTTTATACCCGCGACCCACTGAAGCATTCATATACCCAAGACCATATCCGCTATCGAAGTTGTATGCCTTGGAACTTGTACTATTATTTATTCTGTGGCTTGGACTAGGATAGATGCGGGCAGGGGGAAATGCACAATACACGAGGCCTTACAGCCCCCATCTCGAATAGGTAAATAAAAATTTAAGTAGGTACTTATTTTAAGGAATTTTCCTTAATGTAAGTAGTAAGTACACATGTAAACAGAAACCAGGTAGGTACCTACTTAGGTATGTTTTTAGACCACGGGAAAATACAGATCAAACGAAATTTTAACGGGATTTCCCAATTGGAAGTCTTTAACTTCAAATCAAAGGAAACAGGAAAACGGTTGCTCAAACTGTCAAAGCGATAAAAAGGAACTAAATAGGTAATTTATATAATTAAAAACTAGCTGACCCGGCAGCGACTTCATCGCTGGAAACTTACAATTTTCCGGGATAAAAAGTCCTATGTTGTATTCCAGGGTATAAGCTATCTCCATTCCAAATTTAATAAAAATCCGTCCAGCGGTTATCGCGTGAAAGCTCCCCAAACAAACAAACAGACAACGTTTAACTTTTATATATTGGTATGGATAAGTAAGCTATATAATGATTACAATCTAACTGCGCCCCGCGGCTTTGCCCACGCACAAATCTTGCCCCCCTCATACACACCGATCTAGTTTAAAAATAAATTATAGATAAAAAAACTAAAAAAGACGCTTTATTACCATTAAACAGAAAATTGTACTATTATTTATTCTGTGACAGAACTAAAAAGTAAAAAAAATAATTCAATTTATACTTTTATAATAAAGCAATATGAACGAAAAACTAAGTACAAGGAAGATAATAAAAAAATGGCCTATGGTACTAAAAATAAGCTATTTTTTTTTAAATCGTGTCTGTCTGTTTGTAAGTTTGTCTGTATGTTTGTTCGCGCCTCACGTAAAAATGAATCATCATTATGAAAATATAAAAACATCTGGACCGATTGCGATGCGGTTTTCACTGTTGGATAGCTTAGGCTTGGACTTAAAAACTGGGGTACTTGGTATCTCAATCCGATGAGTAGAAGCCGAGCAATCGATAAAAATATTTTTGACGGCTGCACAAATTTTGATCAAATGTTTGTATATTGGTATATAAGGTCCTGGTAATCACTTTTATTCATAAGAATAATAAAAAAATATTGAAATTTATTTTTTAATTTTTAGTTCGTTTTAATGGTGGTATTAAAGCATGTTTTTTTAGTTTTTTAATCTATTTTTTTATTTATTGTATTGTCATCGGGCCCTGATAAGTGTGCACAATTTTGAATTAATCTGACCATTTAAAGTGGGTAAATATCGAGATCAAAGATTCCGTTACATACAAACATACATACAGGTGAAGCTAATAAAAGCGTGTTAAAAACGCGTATCCATCGTTCGAATCGTGAGTTCATACAAAAATCCAAAAGAAAAAGCACATTCAGTTTTTCCCGGGCAACTTTTCCAATTTTTCTTTCCCTTATAATCTTATTCGGACTATTACGAAGGGTTTAAATAATAATGTAGCCAGCCGTTCTCAAGTGATGCGCTTACATAAGGACAGCAATACATTTTTATTTAAATAGATATAGATAAGTCGCGGAGTGTCCTCGTCTTCAAGGAAGTGGTTCATTGAACAATCAGTAACACTGCTTAACATGTTTATTGAGTATTTTTCTGTCCACAGTAGGTACTAACGTAAAGATAAAAAATATATAAAAAAATGGGACAATTCCACACCAATTACCCAGCCCCAAACTAGGATACCCTGTACTATGGGCACTAGATGACGGATAAACATACATAATATACGAATATCACATCCATCACGTTATTAGTACGACAATAGGTGTACTATTATTTATTCTGTCTGTATTTTATTTTATTATTTATTTTGTCTGTGCATTAGGCCTCATAAGGTAGACGCAGAGAGACTCGACGCTGCGGTACACCGCTTAGTGTTTGCTCTGCGCTGATTGCATCAAAATCGGCACGTAATCGTATTCTATAACTATAGACCAAAATTATAGATACAATCATTTTTTTATTATCATCATCATCAGCCTATATCTGTCCACTGCTGAACGTACGCCTCTCCTAATCCTCCTCAGCTCTCCTCCTCCATTTTCTTCCGGCCGCTTTTCGCAGGTCGTCACTCTACCTGGTCACAGGTCGTCCTACACTACATTTGCCTAAACGTGGTCTCCACTTGAGAACTCGTCTACCCCAATGGTTATCGATTCTTCGGGAAATGTGAACATGTGACCAGCCCCCTGCTTCTTAACATGCTTATCCTTTGAGATATGTTGATTACCTTGGTTCTCCGTCGGATAGCTATGTAATTATTTTTATACTACTTTCTAACTAAGCTATAGGTATAGGTACCTACTTACTTCACAAGTCATCGGTTGCAGAGCCGCGGCGAGTTTTGAACCGTGTGCCGTTCCATGTGAGTGTCATTCCATGTTTCTGTCTTATCTAGTAAAGGCGCTAGGTGTAAGCCCGCGATAGACAAGCATCGTTGCCACAGAACTAGGGTTCCTTTTGGACCCTCTGGGCATGGAACGCTAAAAATGATTCAGCGACCGGAATGTGTTAATTTGTTTATGTGCACCCGTAACTCTACATTTTTTTCGCAATCTTTTTCACAGATGACTCACTGTTCGTTCCAACTGTACTTTTAGCTAGCAATAAAATGGTTTGCGAGCTGGAGTCTTAGAGTTGATACAGAGAGACTCGACGCTGCGCTGCGCTGTATAAAAAATTTAAACGCAGCTTCTAGAAGTAACAAACCGTTATTTATTTCCAGGGCCGCAACTAGTGCTTACAGTGAGGGCACAGAATCCCATTTCGGGCGACTCGCTCCGCGGGTACGCCCTGGCGCTGTGCCCCTCCACGACCGGCCCCCGCACTATCACGGCGTCCTTAGTCCGGCCCCAGGCGTCCACTGTGCTGGGAGAGTGGCTGGCCTGGCTCACTGGCAGGTACCCTGAGCTGGTGGATCCCAAGATGCTAGCCAATGGGAAGGATAACTATTGTGAGTAAGGAATAACAAAAAATATATAGTTTACAATGATTTTTTCATGTCTGCCCCCATTTTCAAAATTCATTTATTTACGTTACACGTCCGTGTTTTTGGTCACAGAAATAAAAACATATGTGTACCAAATTTCGGTCCAGTAGATTTAGAGCAAATTGTCTAGGACAGACAGACAGACAGACAGCCAGACACACAACACAAGTGATAGGGTTCCGTTTTTTTTTCATTCGGACTAACGTGAACCTAAAAACCTGTGGTTTAAATAAATTTGTTGGTTTATGTCGGGCAAAATTTAATGTTTATTATTTGCACAAGCTTCTGTATCTAAGTTTATTTATTCAATAGATATTTGCGTTTAGGCAAAACGTGGAACGATAATTATGCAACTCTCACATACTCTCTTACATTTTAAGTTCAATAGATATTTGCGTTTAGGCAAAACGTGGAACGATAATTATGCAACTCTCACATACTCTATTACATTTCAAGTTCAATAGATATTTGCATTTAGGCAAAACGTGGTACGATAATTATGCAACTCTCACATACTCTCTTACATTTCAAGTTCAATAGATATTTGCGTTTAGGCAAAACGTGGTAGATAATTATGCAACTCTCACATACTCTCTTACATTTCAAGTTCAATAGATATTTGCGTTTAGGCAAAACGTGGAACGATAATTATGCAACTCTCACATACTCTCTTACATTTCAAGTTCAATAGATATTTGCGTTTAGGCAAAACGTGGTACGATAATTATGCAACTCTCACATACTCTCTTACATTTCAAGTTCAATAGATATTTGCGTTTAGGCAAAACGTGGAACGATAATTATGCAACTCTCACATACTCTCTTACATTTCAAGTTCAATAGATATTTGCCTTTAGGCAAAACGTGGAACGATAATTATGCAACTCTCACATACTCTCTTACATTTCAAGTTCAATAGATATTTGCGTTTAGGCAAAACGTGGAACGATAATTATGCAACTCTCACCATACTATCTTACATTTCAAGTTCGCACGGTTAGCTGAACTCGTTTCGCGGGATCAAAAGTTATACTAGAATTTTTAGTTACGGTTTTTTTGTAATAATTTCTTTATTTCAATTTTACAGTTTTAGAAAAAGTCTGAATGTGCTTCAATGTACTTTAATTTTTAGTTTCATTTCTGGTCAAGAAATAAAGTATTTATTCAAAATGATTGAAGTTAAAGCATGTCAATAAGGTACATGCTCTTTGGTATATTGTACTTTTTGGTCCTGCTATTAACCCAGAGATATGATCACACGGACAAAGCAACTCTCTCTTAAGTAGGTCCTAATTGTACACTCGAGAGCAATGAATCCGGGTGACTTAAAGAAACCTATAAATCTTGGAAACTAAGAATGCTAACTTATTGAAATAAATTGTGTTTAATAGACAATATAATGGCAATGGGCAGGCCATATAGTTCGCAGAACCGACAACCGCTGGGGAATAAAGGTTCTCGAATGGCGACCACCAACAGGCAAGCGAAGTGTGGGGAGACCACGCTTCGCTTGCTTGTTAGTAGACCGATGACATTGTAGCCATCGCAGGAAGTCGGTGGATGGAGGTGGCACAAGATCGCTCGTCATGGCGCTCTTTGGGGGAGGCCTATGTTCAGCAGTGGACTTCTAAAGGCTGACATGATGATGATGATGATGAGACAATATAATACCCCTTAAATGAAATTAATAAAATTTATGAGTCACAAAATTTTATTTACTATAAATTACATAAAGAAAAAAACTACTAATCTCGCTTTTTAACAAAAATAGGAAACATGTCATTTTTGAACAACATTACGAGTTTCTTGTATTTTAATACTTTGTATTGCCTCCTCGTGCATCCATTACTGCGTTTACGCGGATTGGCATGCTGTACACTAAGTTCCTTATACGATTTTGGGGAATATTCTCCCATTCCTCTGTGAGAGCAATTTTGAGCTCACGAAGCGTTTTGGGGGAGGCTTTCGTTGTTTTACGCATCTCCCTAGCTCGTCCCAAGCATGCTCGATCGGGTTGATATCCGGGCTGCGTGCTGGTCACTCCATACGAGTAATGTTCATCTGTTGAAGGTAGTCATTTACAATCCAACCTGTATGAGGTCGAGAATTGTCATGCATAAAAATAGCATCCTCACCCAAATTGACCATAATAGCCCAACGTGTTCATTAAGGATTTCTTCCACATATTTTACGCTAGTTAAAGAGACGTTTTCTATAAACACCAGGTCTGTGCGACACTCAGATGAAATGACGATGACCATTCCTGCCCCACCAGTGATTGACATGACCAGCAAAATCTTAGTTTTAGTTAAACTTCGTTTATAAAACTAGGATTTATTGTGATAGTTTTGAATGCATTAAAGTTGCGGATTATAATTGTAATATAAAAAATCGTAAAACTGCATTTCCTGGTTTCAATGGCGTCTCCATGAAATTTATGTGTCCGCGCGACTTGCAAGGATACGTGTTTCTGGCAGATGACATCGTTTTGGCTGTCAAAAATGAACGATTTTGCTAGTTGTGAATTGTGCGATCTTTGTTTTCATTGCAATTAATTTCTATTTGATATTTTCTTGACGACTTGAGCTTCTCCAACGGACTACGATAAGTATACAATTTTTATTGGTGAACTAGTTCATCATGTTGCGGTGCTTAAACTGTAGTTTATGTGTGCAACGTATTCGGAGACATACTGTGGGGGAATGGTCGTTACAAATACAGAATATCTTGACGGAATGGTTGGAATCGGCAATATTTCAAGTAAGTAACCTACCTACTTATTAAAATATTATGCTCCGCCCTATTTACTCGTTGCTATTAGAGCATGCTAAATAATCTTTTCGCAAACAGCAAGAAAAATAGTACCTACCTAGGTATATTGTGTATTTACATTGTTCGTGTACCTACACAGCTATATTTGACGCAATATCTGCGGCATGCTGTTGGGGCTTTTTGGTACTGAGTTAACCACAATTGGAAAAGTCTCCTGAATAGTTATCTGATCAGTTATAATAAGTTTCATGCTATTTTCAGTTTTTGGTTGATGCTGTGATATGCCACGCCTGCTTGACAGCACTAAATGATAGCATTAATGATACAAATCCAATGAGATGACTTGGCCATGCACATGTTTGTATTGGATGTGGTTGCTCTGTTTTGGAAATGAGGACCACACATCAGGATCATGTGGCAGCACGAGCTGCATGTTTAGATGATACTATCTTAATTGAAATTGATGATTAAAATGTTAAATAAACTGCTTTTTGGGGTTATTTTCAAAGTACTTCAAGAAAATTTCTCAAACTACTCCACGAATAAATATATATAAAAATTTAGTTTCATTCTACTCCATGAGAACTTAGAATCTATTAGTTGTTTTAATTCAATAAATTGTCACCTCACTAGTCTCTATTAAGTTAAAGCATACTACAGGATTTGCCATACATACATTATTATATTAAGACTAGCTGTGCCCGCGGCTTTGCCCGCGTTGTAATTTCATCTAAAAGTAGCCCATACGTGTTATTCCAGGACCAAAAGTACCATATAACATATCATTTTTTAAATTCGTGTCTGTTTA
This sequence comes from Alsophila aescularia, assembly GCA_946251855.1. Lineage (NCBI taxonomy): Eukaryota > Metazoa > Arthropoda > Insecta > Lepidoptera > Geometridae > Alsophila > Alsophila aescularia. Next base: position 3,222,019 of record OX276379.1, on the reverse strand, counting down.
TTTATCTGTTTGTTTGCAAGTTTGTATGTTTGTTCGCGCATCACGTAAAAACTACTTGACCGATTGCGATGAGGTTTTCACTGTTAGATAGCATAAGATTTGACTTAAAAACTGGTGTCTTAATATCTCAATCCGATAAGCAGAAGCCGAGCAATCGATAAAAGCATTTTTGACGACAGAAGGAACTTTGATCAAATGTTGGTACATTGGTATTTTAGGTTCTGGAATAGTACACAGAGAACTATTAACCTAGAGCAATGACCACGCGTGCAAAGCTGCGGGCATCAGCTAGTGTAGTATACTCTTAATCCTGGAATAACACGTATGGGCTATACTTTTAAATGAAATGAGCACGCGGGCAAAGCCGTGGGCACAGCTAGTACACAGATAAGATTGATAGAAGCAGGCAAACACAACAAGTGCATAATTCTTGGATCCTGATCAATAACTAGATAAAATGATAAGTGCCTGACAAGAATAATATAGCAAATAACCTCGGACAATATATGTGCAGAAATAGTAGAAACTTTCGCTGTAAAAAATGACAAATATCGACTTTTCGCTTCTTTATTTAGAAAAAAATTAGGCAAATCGAAATCTCGGCCACCTAAGGCTAAAAATGGGCTATAAGATGCTTCTGGGCATTTCGATTCCTTGGTGGGGCAAGCGCCCATACAAATTGGTCATCGTTCTTTCGGCCCACACAAGTACAGACCCACCACCGTAGGCTACTTTTTCTTCGATGCATGCTTGCTTGAATCTTTCTCCTGGTCTTCTATATACTCTGTGTCTTCCCTCGTTCTTGTAGAGCATAAACTTTCATTCGTCGGAGAACATCACTTTTGACCAATCTTCAATAGTCCAATTTAAGTGGTTCTGGGCATATCTTAGTCTTGAAAAACGATGCCCACGCTCCAGTTTAGGGCCATTTGCAGGTTTAAGTGGTTTCAAGTTAGATTTAGGAAGTCGTCGTCTTACTGTCCATACGCTTGGGTTACTTTCTCTGAGGCGTCGAAACTAATTTGTGAGTTCAGTTCCTGTGAGAAAGCGATTACGAAGCATAGTGTTCACCAAGTATCGATCTTCTCGTGCTTTGGTACACCTGGTTCTGCCTGTTCCTGGTCTGCGTAAGTTAGAGCCAGTTTCCTCGTAATGTCGGAGAAATCTTTGTTCTGTTGACAGTGACACACCGACAGTCCTGGCTGTATCGCGCTGACTCCGGCCGGTTTCGAGCATTGTGAGAATTCTGGTGCATTGTTCAGGTGTAAGCGACATGATTACAGCCAAAGAGAATATAATTACTACGTTTTAAGAGGCGGGACCTCCCTACTAGCCAATGAAAGCACTTTGGCAAAAATTTATTGGCATCAATGAATCCAACATTACTAACATTAAAGATCAGACATTAGGCAATCTTGACAGTGCTACCAACCTAACGGATAGAGTAGTGCTTGCTTGCACGTATTCTTGGTTTTATCGATATCGATCAAATATGCATGCCCTCGTCAAGGTTTCATAATAACGGTTCCAATAAGCCCAACGTTGTTTTCTCACAATGCAACAACATTGGGCTTATTGGATGCCCATTGCAACAGGAAACTGTAGAGCCTTGTAATAAAAAACTTAGAAATAAAACAATTTTGAAACACGGAACATTTTATTTATAATATTTTTTTTACAATGTAAATACGAAAATGGATTTTGCAAACATAGGTAAGCTTACCTACTAGTGCTTTACTCTGAATTGAGACCTTGCGATGTACCTACTCTATCTTTATCTCATGCACTCACACTCATAAGTGTATGTCTCTACAGGAATATACGCTAGATCCTCATTTTCAGCATCTGGAAATAAACATGTTGATTAATGATAAGGAAATAAGTTATAGGCAGCCTGACCTAAGTTACGATAGCTTTATTGATGGTTAATAGTTCTTTGACCTTGCGCATCCCTAGTGCTAAAACAATATGAAAATACAAAATGAAAATCATGTAAATTATCATTTATGGTCACGTTGATGGGAGGTGGCACTAAGCAATATCATATTAATGCTTACCGGGGCTGATCAATAGGAAATCATGCCATAAATTTCCTTTTTGTTCTGGTTTTTGCGATTGGCGCGAACTCCACATAAAACACATCTGCTGTAGCTTTCTAAAGTTGGTGGCATTTTAAAATTATCATTTAAACCAGTTTAACACTATTAACTGATGATTTTTCAAAGAAAACATAAAACAGCACGTTATTTACAATAATATGAATAAAATTAAAAATTCGCAGAACATTAACCTAAATTTTGGATTTTTCTTGACAAATTTAAATGGACCATAGAGTATAGTAATATTATCATGATTGGACTCTATAGTTCGTTCTCTTTGGTTCGTTCATTGGGATCTGAAAAACAAATGAACTTCACTGTTCTGCCAAAGTCCATACATTTGAGACAAATTTGAGAATTTCGTTCTGGTTGCGCCGCACTGATTACATCCAAAAATAATAAATATCGAACACTATGAATATGGTTTATATACCCACTTAAATGACAGATTAGAAACAAAAGCAAAATCAAATGCAGTAATTTCGTAGTTCCATCTTCGAAAGTCTCCCTTTTTCAAATTTGTTTTTTTTTATGACATAACTTTACAATAACTAAGAAGTTTTAATACTTTAATTTAAGGAGTATTTAATTGTCTATTAAACACAATTTATTTCATTAAGCTAGCATTCTAAGTTTCCGAGATTTATAGGTTTCTTTAAGTGACCCGGATTCATTGCTCTCGAGTGTATATAGGTAGCATATGAGTAGGATTTACCTGAACCTGACCTACCGGGTTACGCTCATATATTTTTTACATGATATCAATAATGTTGTTATATATTGACGTTGTTTAATTGAAATTCCGTGATTACACGGAATTGTCGTTTGTATTAACAAACAAGAGTTATATTTTTTTTATACTTGTCTATGTTTGGGGATAAAACCTGTTTTCGTTGGTAAACGGGCGCATCGAGAACGCATCCGCGCCCGCGCCCCCGGTTGTTATATGTGGGAACTTGAATTGGACGGACCCCCGCGCGAGCAATATGAACCTATTTAGCTTGTCGTTCCTACGTACGTGAACTGCTAATTTAAAATATTAACTACCCGCGATTAGGGTTACCATTTAGATATATGAAAAGTCCTGACAAAAAGCCGGACACTTCAAGAAAAGTCCGGACATTTGAGTCACAAAATGCAAATATTGCGAACGTAATTACAGTGTTATGGTAGGTATGGTAGTAAACGCACGTGCGAGTTAGTTAAGGCAAGCGATTGAAGGGAAGTTGCCGAGTGCGGGATTTACATTAAAAAAATAGATTTAACGTATCATTTATTTTGTTTTGCAGACAATATTTAACATCTGAATCAATTCATTGTTTGTTAAAGGGGATTTAATGTCAATTAAGTTAATTATTTGCAATAGGGGATTTAATGTTTGATTTTGTAAAGTTAATTCTTAAAAGAATATTAATATTTTGTTTTGAGATTAATGAGAGATTAATAATAGATTAAAAACTTATTTGATTTAACTTAGGTATGTAAGTTTTATTACTCGTAATCCATCTAGGCCAAAAAATCCAAACAAAACAAAACCCGGACAAATTCCGGACAAAAGGCTTAAAGTCCGGACATGTCCGAACGAATCCGGACGGATTGTAACCCTACCCGCGATTGATCCGCCGCGCCGTGAGTAGTGATCTGGGACTTACCAGATCACTACTCACGTACAGACGGTGATCAGCTCCTGACCTGCTACTTCGATGAGGCGTGCTACCCTGGACAATACCTTTCTCGAGACGTGGTGAATTCTTCTACAAAGGTTACTAGCTCTCCACCGTGGTTTCCCGGTCTTTTTGTCGAGCAACGTCAATTGGAAATAGATTCTAGTAGTTTGAAACGCGAACCAGTGCCCTATTTCATAAAGCGACAAATCATAATAAAACTACAAATGTCAGTCGAATACGCCAAACCTGCGTTTCATATAACAAACAATCACGACAGGACTGATATGACTGATAGTCATATTGCATTCCACAATGCCAGTCATAGTAGTGTGATGGGTGAAGCTTCGGCTGTCACAATTGACACGACAATTCTACAAATCGTGATAATTTTTAAGCAACAGCCGTTTCATGAAACGTTTTTCTTTTGACATTTGTTAGACAATTGTCGGTTGACTGCCGGTCACTACTATTGTTTTATGAAACACATTTAGTAATATTTTGACAATTCATTGAATTAATTGTCGGGTTTTTATGAAACGCATTTCGGTAGTTTGACTGACATTTGTCGATTGACATTTGTCAGTCTACTATAGCTTTATGATATAGGGCCCAGCAATATCCTGCCATAGCTTTAATTGTGGCAGGGAGATTACGCACCACTACCTACTCCAAAACATGACCATGGTCTATGATTGATTATTTACCCGTCCCGTCATTTCAAAACAATATGTCCAAAATTTGAAAAAACATAGTCTATTGAGAACGCTGAAACTAATCAGAACTCTTTATTACAATAATTATTCTCCGAACTTTTGTATTTTACGAAAATCGCGTAAAATTGCCTCTTTTCAACGGGTTTTGTTACTAATTCGACGTATAGGTACTTATTGTGGAACGTTCGTTCACAACAAAAATTTCTTTGTACGTATGAATTATTCCTCATTATATTGTTAGTTTTATTGTTATTGTCAGCTCCGCAAGATCGTATATTTTGGGTTTGGTTTTGACTAAACAATAATCTATTTATGCAACTCAAGCAAAAAGGTCACTCCAAAGGTACAAATATTTCGCAAGCGGCACCAAATAGAAAAAAACTGTTAAAGAAACCTATTTTTTTTAAACTTGTATTGTCCCTCTGCTGGGCAAAGATCTCCCCCGCCTATGTCGTTGCTATAATGCTTAATCATGTCTGCGCCAATTTACAAAGTTGTGGGAAATGACGAAAAACGTTTCTCATCCTTAAATCTCACAATAACTTTAAAAAATACTAATGGATTACTACCGAATACTAATAGTTTTAAAAATGAAATAAATTTCTGTTGACATAAAAATGCTAAAACATCCGTTCAAATTTGGCTGTTGACATAAAAATGCTAAAACATGCGTTCAAATTTGGCTGTTGACATAAAAATGCTAAAACATGCGTTCAAACTTGGCTGTTGACATAAAAATGCTAAAACATGCGTTCAAATTTGGCTGTTGACATAAAAATGCTAAAACAGGCGTTCAAATTTGGCTGTTGACATAAAAATGCTAAAACATGCGTTCAAATTTGGTTGTTGACATAAAATCAACATTATTGATAGAGCAACAATTTGCTCTGCTCGTTTTATGCTTTATTACGCTAAAAGACATATTTACAATGCAAGTTCAAAATAATGGTATAGTACTCGCAAAAACATTTAGTGCGTTATTCGTTTGCAATGGTTTAAAGAGATCCGTTGTACCTACAACGCATGCGTGGTCATTTTAATATATAGCCTATGACACTCACAAATAAAGTGGCTTTCTATTGGTAAAATAATTTTCAAAATCGGTTCAGTAGATCCAGAGATTACCCCTTACAACCTCATAAACTCACAAAATTTTGGAAGCTACTATTCTCACCTCCCTTTTCTCACCTCCCCCTTCTCCCCCCCATCCCCCATATATCTAAGAACCATCTCGATCCCATCAGCTTTCAAACAGAAAAAATCGCATCAAAATCGGTCCATTCGTTTGGGAGCTACGATGCCACACACACACACATACACACCCTCGCACACAAACACACACAGCCACACACACACACCCTCACACACACAGTGATACACACCCTAAACGTAACACCCGTCTCTTTGTTCGGGGGTAAAAAATGACTTGTTGTACAATCTACTATAGACGGCTAATAAAATTTTGATGAAATGTAGTATAATATAGTACTTTTTGGTCCTGGAATACAGTTACTTTTAACCCAGACAAATGACCGCGGCCAGCTACACATATAATAAAGCAGTAAGTAACGAAAAGTCTGTAAAAAGAAGATATTAAATAACTTAAAAGCTAAAAAAAACACGCCTGCATTGCCATCCCTGTCTCACCCCTTTTAGCAACTGGATAGAATTCGTGCTCTGATCCTGAAGACGAACTGTCATGGTGGCCATGTACAAACACAACACTTCGATGTACCGGTAATCGGTACATCGATCGGTAATGTATTCGCCACATACAAACATACACAATACAAATATACATGAATCCTAAAAGCATTACAATCCTTTTTTTGGGTAGTCGTACAAAAAATAATGTATTGAGTGAGCGTACAATTAGCTACATACTGAATAAGAATATAATATTTAATAAAAAATTGACTGTCTGTCTATTCGCGCATCACGTAAAAACTACAGAACCGATTGCGATGCGGTTTTCACTGTTGGATAACTTAAGTATTAATTTAAAAACTGGTGTACCTACTTGGTAAGTATTTCAATACGATGAGTAGAAGCCGAGCTATCGATAAAAATCTAATTGACGGCCGCAATAATGTTGATAAAATGTATATTGTACTTTATAGGAAGGTACTTTCATACAAAGATTACTTACATTACAACCCAGAGAAATGACCACACGTGCAAAGCCGCTGGCACAGCTAGTGGTAAATGAGTATATAAATAACCAACAATTAACCTGAATAACCAACAATTTGAGAGCCTCTTCGATTAAAAAGATGAGATGAGGATTCAGTTATCTATCTAAAGGTACAACACGAGCGCGCGCTTAAATTGGTTTTTATACTGACTTTTGGTAACCACAGGTACCGCGCGTATTGAGCCCCTAATCCATGTTCGTAGGTAGTACAAAATGAACCTCTAATCAGAAACACTTTACAGTTACAGCAGCGTGAAACTTTTATATAAGGAATCTCCCGTCCCGTCGTGGTGCGGGCGTAGAGCTTGGTATGAGCCGTAGTTAGAGAACCGTAGAGCCCAATGTAGAGCTACATTGTGTGATAGTACGTAGAGCCACAGAATTAATATTAGTACTCTAGAGTTGCGTATCAGCTATATTTCTGTGGTATTGGATTGACATGCATTATCAAAATAATTATGCAGTTCCGAGTTCCTTATTAGAGTAGGCTCATTTGTTCTGTGGCGTACGCCCGGACACCTATAGTAGTCGCAGGGGATCTTTTTGTTTGTGAAGTTAGGCTGTGTGAACGATTACGCATGTACTGCTGCAACGATAAAACAGCATAAAGTAAGAGCGAGATAGAATATGCGAAAAACGAAGCGAGTGAGAGAGACAGTTATATAATTCTGTGTTCACCTTCACATTGGGATTGCTCCTGAGAAATATCAGTTTGCGTAGCGACTTGCAAACAACTTCCGAGCCTCAAACTTCCGCTTCGACTACTTTACTAAGGCCCACTTGCACGAAAACAAAACAATGTCTCAAGTTATTCCAAAAACATATTGTTATCTCTTTCGCGCTACTGTCTGCGTATCCTAAAAGCAAATTTCAAAAAGGGGTGAAACAGGGAGACTTTATTTCTCCGGAACTGTTCACCACTGCACTGGAAGACATATTGAAGCTTCTGAACTGGAACGGACATGGTGTTAACATCAATGGCGAATGCATCACTCACCTTCGATTTGCTGATGATATAGTCATCATGGCAGATAATCTGAAATAGCTAAGTACAATGCTCAGTGACTTCAATATTGTTTCCCAACAGGTGGGTCTTAAAATGAACATGGGTAAGACGAACATCATGTCAAATGCCCATGGCGCACCCATGCCTGTTTAAGTTGGGAACGATATAATCAAAGCTGTTGATCACTATGTCTACTTGGGTCAGACGATCCAACTGGGTAGATCCAACTTCGACAAAGAGGTCTACCGACGAATCTAACTCGGATGGCCAGCGTTCGGGAAATTACGCCACATCTTCTCGTCGCAGATACCGTAGAGCCTCAAGATAAAAGATTATAATCAATGCGTGTTGCCAGTGAAGACATACGGCACTGAGACGTGGTCGCTAATTATTGGACTCTTACCAAGTTCAAAATCGCTCAGCGTGCAATGGAGGGAGCTATGCTCGGTGTTTCTCTATGTGATAGAATCCGAAACGAGGAAATCCGTAGAAGAACCAAGGTTACCGACATAGCTGTCAGAGTTTGCAAGTTGAATTGGCAATGGGCAGGCCATATAGTTCGCAGAACCGACAACCGCTGGAGAAAAAAAGTTCTTGAATGGCGACCACGAACAAGCAAGCGAATTTAAGTGTAGGGAGACACCAAACACGATGGACCGACAACATTGTAGCCATCGCAGGAAGTCGGTGGATGGAGGTGGCACAAGATCGCTCGTCATGGCGCTCTTTGGGGGAGGCCTATGTTCAGCAGTGGACATCTAAAGGCTGAAATGATGATGATGAACCAGACGAACAGGCCGATTCAGAACTTTTGTTTTTATTACATTGAGGACGAGACGGGCAGGTCGCTCGCCTGATGGTAAGCATCACGCCTGCCCATAACAGTTGCAGTGGCACCCAGAACTTTGGTGAAAAATCTTGCGCGTCACTGCATTCGCTCGTCACCCTGAGACATTGGTTGTTAAGTCTCATTGCCCAGTAACTTCGCTGGAAACATTGTTCTTCAATCCGAAACAGAAATGTTTACACACTACTGCTTGGCGGTTGAATATCTGACAAAGGTGTGGTACTTCCCCAGGCGGCCTCTTGCGTAAGAGGCCTACCACTACAAAAAACTTCGAAAACGAAGCTACTAGAATTTAAGAGCATTTTTAGTTATTTTGTATGTTAGTATAATTGCGCGCACATATACACAGCACAATTTACATATATTAAAGTGACAGAATACAGGTTTTTGTTTGAATGATGTATTATCTTTTCCAGTGCTCCGAACAGAATCGTACGGGACCGTGACATTGAAGCTGTCCATGGTCTCTAAGGACCTGAGGAAGCTCGGCTTCGACAACCAGCCGCCGCAGTATAAGTGATGAATAAGTGCACCTAAGTGAACCTAGTATAGTCGCAGAATAAGTAATAGTACAGGTACTAGGGCTACAGAGCTATTTGTACTATTGTTTATTCTGTGGTACAGGGTCTAAGGTAAAGTGCTACAAGGATCTTTTGGCATGCATTTAAAATCAAAACTAACGCCGCCACCATACTTTCACAAGTAATTCACAACAACTACGCTCTTTCGAGTGCCAAAATATCCTTCTAGCACTTTATCTTAAACCCTGTACACAGAATAAACAAAAGTACAAAGAGCTCTATATCCCTGTACGTAGAACTATTAGTTATTCTGTGTTTAGTACCTAAATTATAGAAGTTTTTAAACTGACATGGTACACTACACTAAAATTAACATTATACACGGGAGTAGCTTTCGCCCGTGACTTCGTTCGCGCCGAATACAGTTTATCACGAAAAAATAATTTTGTGTTCTTCTAGGATAATAAAAACCAACGCTCTTGATGCTTTTTGACAGACATGTTATTATTTCGTTTCCATGGCAACCGTTCCTTACTACTAGTAATTAACATTTTCCAGTTTTCCCGTGGTAAATTACCATTTTCCGGGATAAAAACTTGGAGGAAGAAAGAATAAGGATAGTATAAGAATATTCTGAATTTGTACAAAACCAAATGCGGATAGTTGGAGACAACGCTCGCCCTTCTCTACGCTGACACTCGCTACTTCATTCTTCGTTTAATATTTACAATTGATAAAGATGTGTTATACATGTGAAAACAGTGTTTCAGAATTTGACTCCACCTGATATCACGGAAACAGCAACGAACATGACGAATGAGCTTTTTTTTACCAGCAATATGAAGAAAATATTACGACATTATTTTATTAATTAAATGTAAGTTCCTATTGCATGAGTGTAGATAGATAGAATGAAACGGTACATAACTAGGTATTAAAACATATACCCCTCATTATGCAACCGTTTCATAAACTACTATGAGCATTCACAGGTTAGTGCTTAAAAATCTATGTTGATTGAATGACCCTTTTGAGCCTATTACATTCTATGGACATCAGCGACAAACTAGTATTAATCTCTCTTGAATCATTGTAATTGTTAATTCATTTTTTTATTCTTTTCAATTTGGAGAAGGAGCGTTCCCGCTGTAGTTATATACGAGCCCCAATGCAAAAGGAGCGTTCCCGCTGTAGTTATATACGAGCCCCAATGCAAAAGGAGCGTTCCCGCTGTAGTTATATACGAGCCCCAATGCAAAAGAGTTCGTCTAGTGTCAAATTTTCTCTGTGAGTTTTTTTCTGACTTCATTATTTTTGTATATCTATATAAAATATTAAGCTGTTCTACTAACACATGACGCGTTACTTATGCCATTTTTTAATTATGAAACCAAAGAGAATATAAATACGGGGGGAAAATGAAACAATAAACTATTTTAGCTTTTTAAATTTATACATATCCTGTTTTAAATTCGAATAAGTTATAAGCAAAATAGTTCGTCTAATTGTTAATCGATGCAAAAGAGTTTGTCTATCGGTGAGTTAAATAAGATTATTCCTTCTTTGTACAATTATGTTGCATAATTTAAATTTGTAAAAGTAATTCTGTGTCATTTGTCAAGTAAGACAGTATAAATTATGAAAATTTCAGTTTTTTTCATTAGTTTTAAAATAACAATGGGTCGTGGCAAACCCGTGTGTGAAGAGCTTCGAAAGCGAATAGTTTGTGGGGTCGATGCTGGCAAATCAAGTTACAAAATATCTAAAGACTTGATACTTCCCAGGTCTACAGTCCAATCTATCATTCAGCACTATAAAAAGAATAGAACGACTTCTTGTTTGAAGAAAACTGGTCGACCACGCATCACAAGTGCAGTAGAAAACAGAATCCTGAAGAAAGTTATCAAAAATAATCGTCGTGCTCGAGCTGGAGAACTCACGGTGCAATGGAAGGACATGATTCACAAAGACGTCTCAGTTGATACTTGCAAAAGAGTCCTAAAAAGAATGGGTTACGGATTTTACACCGCTAAGGAGAAACCACTGTTGACTGCTGTACAAAAGAAAAAGAGGTTGAAGTTTGCTCGTGATCATTTAAATTGGACTTCCGATCAATGGCGTAGTATCATTTGGAGTGACGAGTCCAAATTTGAAGTGACAGTCGGCGATGAAAGGAAAAAAGTGATTCGGAACAAAAATGAGGCATTTCATACTGATTGTCTCAAACGCAAAGTGAAGTTTCCGGCGTCTCTTATGATATGGGGCTGCAGCACAAGGTGTTGGTGGTATGCAGTTTGTGGATGGTTCTATCAATGCTGCAAGGTATCAAAACCTTTTGGAAGAGAATTTACTGCCCTCTATTCCGTCACTTAAGCATCAAGATTCCTTCATTTTTCAACAGGATGGTGCTTCCTGCCATACTGCAAGGACAACAAAGACGTGGCTACTGGCGAAAAGCATCCCTACAATCGAATGGCCATCTAACAGCCCGGACTTGTCGCCGATCGAAACCCTATGGTGGAAAATGAAAAAAGTTCTCCGTAAAAATCCATCAAGATCGAAGAGCGACTTAAAGGCTAAACTCTTGGCTGTCTGGGAGTCAATTACGCCTGAGGAGTATGCAGCGTTGGTTGCAACCATGCCTCTTCGCATTAAAGCTGTCATTGAGAGCAAAGGCGACACAACTAAGTGGTAGATGAACTATTTTGCGTGAGTGACAAGGGTAGACGAATACTTTTGCGTTATGTTTTTCAGAATATTTAAAAAAAAAAAAAGTTATGTAAAGTCATGAAAGAATTTCAGTTATGTTAAAATAAACTTTAAAATGTTCCTCAAATTGTGGTTTACTTTTTATTAAACGTTCTTAATTATTTTACCAATATTTACTTTCTATATTTTACGCTTTGCACTACTTTCCATACTAGACGAACTGTTTTGCATCGGGGCTCGTATACCATCAATCATGCTTGAAAAGATTCTCAATGCGATTTCTACATTTAGAAATGTGTCTTCTAAATTTGATTTATTTCAAAACGATGATAGATTTCCAATAAACTATTATCTCTAGTTCCTTCATTTTCACCAGGAACATTTAAAATTATTATTAAACAAAAAAAAACTTAACTTAAACTTAAAGTTTTTTTTGTATAAATAAAGCATGCGAATAATGAATGAAATGATAAATTTTAAACAAAAAGTAAAACTCATTCTGAATAAAAATAATATGTAGGTACTTTATCAATTCTTTAAAATTCTTTAAACTTGGCGCTTCACGCTTCGCTTTGTTTGCTTCATTCATATTTGGCGCGAGTCACTTCCTAACTCTTGACGGAAGACAAAAATATATGAAAAACTAGCTCACTGATGATTTTTCTTTAGAACAGTGTACCAGTATACCATAACCAGTATACCATAACCAGTATACCATAACCAGTATACCATAACCAGTATACCATAACCAGTATACCATAACCAGTATACCATAACCAGTATACCATAACCAGTATACCATAACCAGTATACCATAACCAGTATACCATAACCAGTATACCATAACCAGTATACCATAACCAGTATACCATAACCAGTATACCATAACCAGTATACCATAACCAGTATACCATAACCAGTATACCATAACCAGTATACCATAACCAGTATACCATAACCAGTATACCATAACCAGTATACCATAACATTGTATTTTTTATATCAAAATGTATCTAAACATGCTGAAATCGGAAAGCCTGATTTTCTGGCGAGAGTAAAGTAGCATTGCGCAAGCAAAAGCTAATGAGCAAGTAGGTATTGTAGTCAGTCATAATAGCTTATATTTAGAAATAAATATTTTTTTCGGTAATAAATATCGGTTATAGTTTGGTGAACTGGTAGGATCTAGGGGGGACTATAGAATTCAATAGAGTATTATTACTCTATTGAATTCTTTAGTCCCCCCTAGTTTAGTCTTATAAATAGAAAAACTCATCGCTGGTGATGAGAAGGTGATGAAATCTAACGAAAAACTCATCGCTGGTGATGAGAAGGTGATGAAATCTAACGAAATTTAGAACTGATGTAATGTACCTTATTACTTACTTGCTAAAAGCAATATGTATTACTTACGCAATAGCCTCCCGCAATGTTTTAATCAGGCGGCGAAGATGCATGCTTTTGTTAAACCAGTAGTGGTCGTTCAATGTCTAAATATATTAAATTCAATGTCAATGAAGTTACTTTTTAGAATGTCATACAAACAATTTTATAGCATGAGTTCCATACAAAATTGTGTCTTTTACCATTGACGGGGGAAATTCCATTACAGTGCATCCAACTCTGTGAAGTAGAAAAAAAGGAACTACAGCCTCCACGAATGAGGTTCACATTTTCTGTATTTTTTTGTTTTCTGTATTTTTTTCTGTGAATGCCAAATTTCCCAGAGTTGGTCTACTTATCGATTGACTGGAAAAACCAGCAGGGCAAGTACTTACCTATCATGTTTCAATCAGATTTTCATTATGCGACGCGTTAGAATCGTTATTGCTTTGAAATTCTGTTTGCAACAATATTGGCTTAGGTGGCAGGGCCCCAGACTTCGATGAAATAAATAAGATAGAGTCACTAAGTTTGCCCGATTCGTGTTCCATGAAAACTCCGCGCATGGTCTGCTTATAGTGGAGACGGCTTCTTTAAGTGGAAATTAAAACTTAATCATCATTAAAAGTAAAAAGCCGCTATCCATAGTTTTGAGCCGGGGCAGAACTGAGCACACATAATAATTGACTTCGCGCGCCGACACACGCCTGTGTGCGTAACTGTTTGTTTTTATTCTGTGGTAACACGTAAATGTTTGCGTGGAGCGAACAGGCAAGCGATATGGGTTAATGCGTGTGGAAAAATGATGGCACAATATCGCTTGCGATCTGATGATGACGAACTGTGACGAACTGTGGCCCAATTCCATAACTTGGCTACAATCGGATTATTACTTTTTTCATAGAAAATTCGACTCTATCGCAAGGCATTAGTGGTTGCGATACAGAGAATTCGATTGAAGCCAAGTTATGGAATCGGGCTGCTGTTTTGTACCATGCGACACTCACACCGAAAATAGTCGCGTGCTCGCATTTTGAATAATAGTAACTATTAAGTGCTAGATCTTTATGCCCCAGAGCAACACTAACGCCACCATTCTGTTCACATATAAAGTTATGGCACTGTACGCACCGTGGAAGTCATCGTAGGTACGTTCCCTGGTGCAAAAATTTAACTCGAATGGGATGTGAATGTTGTAAGGTTGTGATGACACGGACCTTTTTTTCTATAGATTGCGAAAATGTGTCAAAGTTATGACGTCATTTTCCGTCACACGTTCGTTTGGTACGTGAGGGAAACTGATTTTCCTTTTAGTTGTTCGTCTGAAAAACCAAAGTGGAGTCCGTGTAAGGTCTCACGTAGCAATTCTATTGTTATTCCGTTAAATACGTAGGTATTCCCAGTGTCGTAACCTGACCGAAGTAGGCGAAGCTGAACTACTGCGGAACGCGCGAAAGTTTGTTTGGGTTTTATGTAGGTACTTATGTATGTTTGTTTGTACGTTTCCTACAGCCTAAGCGGCTTGATGGATTTTTATACGCTTTATATTAGCTTCACTTGTATGTTTGTATGTTTGTAACCGACTCCTTTGGACGCTATTTTGACCCACTTTAAACGGTCAGATTTCATTCTAATTTTGCACACCTGTCAAAGACCGATGACGATGCAATAATTCGAAAGAAAAAAAAAGGAAAAAAACGCTCTTATAAATAAACCAAACTAATAAGTAGAAAATAAATAATAGTTTGAAAAAACTAAAAAATACGCTTTATATATGTAGAAAACGAAACTAAAAATAGAAAATAAATTTTAATAATTTTGAATTAAGAATAGTGTATAAAAATCTAATAAATATAAATGAATAATAGTGTAAATAAGAAAAAAATGATTTATTTAAAAAAAAAGCGTGGGGTGCTTTTCAAGATATTATCGAAATGATAATCCTTCTTCTCATATCTGTCAATGAAATATTTATAACTATTGACCCATGCACCCCACGTTTTTTTTGAAATAAAGCATTTTTTTCTTATTTACACTATTTTCATTTATATTTATTAGATTTTTTTACACTATTCTTAATTCAAAATTATTAAAATTTATTTTCTATTTTTTAGTTTGGTTTTCTATATAAAGCGTGTTTTTTAGTTTTTTAAACTATTATTTATTATAAATGAGGTATCATTGGATTCGTCTTGATTACGAGAGTGCTATAGGATACATGAATTGTCAAATATGGCGGCTTACAGCTGCCATATTGTATTTCCGATGGAAAAAAATATGACTGAATCCTATCGAATGATGTATCATAATGAAGGTCTTTAGAAGACTATTTCAAAAATATAATATTCTTATAACTAAACAGTAGCAATTTTCTTTTAAGCTACTTACAAAATTTTCAAATTAAGATTATTCAGGTTAATGTAAATACTTAACTCTAATGTTGTAATTGCAACTATTAAAGTAAAGTTAAATATGTAAGTAAAAAGAAACATTAAAGAATCATGCTCACGTTACATACTCGTACATTCGATGACCTGTCATTCGCATATTTATTCTGGTGATGTATAAAGACATTTAGTGTATTAAATTAATTATTAGTGCTTTTAAAAACAGCCGTGTAAATATGGTTCGTTTTCTAAATAAGGGAAAAAAGTTATAGTGATATTATTTTTGAGGTTTTAAAATAATTTCACTATAACTTTTTTCCTGATTATTGAGGTTATGTTAGCTATCAAACAGAAATAAAGTACATTAGAGCTTGTTCCAATTAATTTGTCCTACCCTTGAAATGTATACAGGTTGTAGTTTTGCATCCCCGCCATATTTGCAGAGGTAGGTATACTCCACTTACAGAACACGAATCATTAATAAAAGAAGTACAAAAAAATAATGAATTATAAATAAGTAAAAATAGTTTAGGAAAAGCGATGTGTACGCGATCCTAATTTGAAATCACCCAGTGTGGCAAGAGCCTGCGCCCACACACACTAATGAAGCCCTGTGATAAACACTGATTATTTGCAATTATAGTTAAACTATTATAGTTCCTTATGATCAGGGTTAAACACTTTTAAAATTTATTTCGAAATAGACTTCAAATATAATACTATTTGTTACACAATGTTTTATTCAAAACTTCCCTAATTACAACATCTTTTATAGAAGCTACTGGAGAAAATATATTCATAATATGTGCACAACATCCCACAGTGCGACATCCTACTAAGCAGTTGCTGCAATTTTCACTTATTCCTTCCCTTCCGTTGAAATTATTTTCAATTACAAGACTTATAAACATATGGGTAGTACTTAGGAGGGCCCACTCCCAACTTCTTCAATATCCAACGGACTCTCCCATGAATTAATAAGTAATAAACTACTTTTCATTTGTAAAACATTATACGACGATTGATAAGATGAACTCAATAGTAGTTATTTTACAGCACAAAATATATAATATTCATAGACATATATATTTAATATTTAATTCTATGATAACATTACATTCACGCTTGGAAAAATATTTTCTCTACATTAACAACAACCGCTGTTATGACAAAAAAACTGTCTGCCTTTAAAATCGCGAGTCTTTGGAAAACACTACGGAGGGTGGCATCAACATCGAAAAGATTGGATGTGTTTTCCCTACAAACATAATATTTCCGCCTGCTAACATGTTTTAACCAAGAATCTGCAGTAGGGTGACAATCTAATTGAAGCCAAGTTCTGTGGTCGGGCCACAGAACTTGGCTTCAATTAGATTGTCACTTTTTTCATAGCAAAATAGACTCTATCGCAAAGCATTAATGAATTTGACGTCTTGAAACCGATATGATCAATATTACGTAATCGCACTTCGGCAGCCCGATTCCATAACTTGGCTTCAATCGAATTCTCAGTATCGCAGCCACTAATGCCTTGCGATAGAGTCGAATTTGCTATGAAAAAAGTGATAATCCGATTGTAGCCAAGTTATGGAATTGGGCCACTGGTGCCCGACCACTTGGTCAACTTGGCTTCAATCGGATTCTCAATATTGCTATCACTAATGCCTTGCGATAGAGTCGAAATTGCTATGAAGAAAGTGATAATCCGATTGTAACCAAGTTCTGTAATAGGGCCAATGTAGTACTTCGTGGTCTTGACAGTCAACACAAGATAACGTTCCGTTTCACAAAAGTCACAGAGATTGTGTTGTAGGTGACATTGAAAAATAATTATCTTTATTTCCTGATTAATAATATTGATTTCGGTTCGTGATATGTACATAACAAAAACATAGTTTTTTTAAAGATATATCTTCTCTCTATACACCACATCTCATCTCAAAATGTTTGACAGGTCAAATCTGGGCATCCTTCTTTATGTAAATACTAGCTGCGCCCCGCGATTTCACCCACGTCCCTTAGGATCCATACATTTTCCGGGATAAAAAGTACCCTATACAAGTACGTTAGTTCCGTGGATGCTCACTACTGCCAATGCCAAACTACTGCTATCATCGTCAAAATGGCGATAATCAAATGATCTCATTACGACGTTCGTCAAAAGCCTGTTTAATTAAAGTACGAAGTATTATGCAGTTGTCTATGATCGGAGTTTATAGTGAAACTCCTTAAAAACTGCAGCGAGTTTACAAAAATATCTCGTCTCGTACGTACCATTGTTGAGCTTTTAGAATGAGGAATTATTGTCACCGTTTTCCTGTCAGCGGTACCCAGGGTTTTGCCCGTGTTTTGCCCATTGGCTGTTTTGTAGGTGTGGTGTCTGGCACATAATGGAAGTAGGTATACTTACGTAACGGGGATGGTCTCTTGCGTTTATGTTTGTGGAGGCCTGGCTTCTACCGATGAATGTTACTCATAAGTGACGCGCTGTTCCTTGCTGTTGCTGTTACCTACATTAGTCATTTTATTCTGTGTTTCTGTAGGTACATATTAGATAGATACCTAACTCTTTATTGCAAGAAAGGAATTACCTACATTAAAAAATAAACAAGTCTTGAAGAACAAACGGCGGCCTTAGCTTTAAGCAGCGATCTCTTCCAGGCAACCGTAGGCTGAATAGAGACACATAGGCTGTTAAGGATGGTAGTGTGAGTACCTATCTTATTTTAAGTAACCTAGAGCGTTTTTTTTAATTATCTTCTTTGTACAGACTTTTTCGTTCTTAGTGCTTTATTATAATTATAAATATATAACTACTTACATAATTACATAATACTAAATATACCCGCGGCTTCGCACGAGTTGTCATTTCTCTAGGTTAAAAGTACTGTATGTACTATTCCAAGACCTAAAATACTAATATATACCAATATTTGATTTAAAAAAATCTTCAGCCGTCAAATAGTTTTTATCTTTTTATTGAGATACCAAGTACACAAGTTTTTAAGTCAAACCCCAAGCTATCCAACAGTGAATCGCAAAAATCGCATCGCAATCGGTCCAGTAGTTTTCACGTGATTCCCGAACAAACATAAAAATGAATACGAATTTTAAAAATGTTATATTCTTGTTCAGTAGCTTATTTTAAGTACCCGAGAGAACCGAGATCATGTTTTTATTATCTCCTTTGTACAGACTTTTTCGTTCTTATTGCTTTATTAATAGTATAGATCATACAAATGACACAAAATATCTATCTATATTTTTCTAATATTCGTCCAAAGATTCTTCAATTGTTGGTGGAACATAAGGTCAGACTCTCAGATACATCCTACATAGCTCCCGTTTTTTCCCCTGGAAAAACTTTACAGGTCACGCAAGTGATATACTCAGAAAGCGACTGGAGAAATTATGACCATATTCGTGACACCCAACCGAAGCCCTAACTACTTTAAAAAACGAATACTTGGATAACCTCATTTATAGTACGCCCTTTCCGTGATGTTGATGGATTCAGCCTTCCGTGAAAGGTTGGCCACCGCCATTCAATCGCATTCCCATTTTATTTTAGAAAGGTTCAGTGGCAAGAGTGATGTTAGCCTAGTGGTATACTAACGCGAATTAGAATCCAAAGATACAGGGTTTGGACCTGGGCTCCGCACCAATGACTTTTAGTTATGTGCGGTTTTCCATCGCTCCGTTCGGAAGGTACGGCTGTTACCTCATACTACAAGAAGCAAGTGGCATTGCGTGGATTTTGGACGCCTGGGGGGCAGAACAAATCTGCCGCCCCTTTATTTTGGGAATTGTGAACAACGATAGTAGTGCAATGTATAAAAATAATCCATACCAATATATAAAAGTGAAACGTTGTCTGTTTGTTTGTTTGTTTGGGGAGCTTTCACGCGATAACGGCTGGACGGATTTAGATGAAATTTTGAATGAAGACAGCTTATACCCTAGATTAAAACATAGGATACTTTTTATCCCGGAAAATTGAAAGTTTCCGCGAGAAAACTGGAAAATGTTGATGACTCACTGTAAGGAACGGTTGCCATCACAGAATGGTCTGTGGTTGCCATGGAAACGAAATAATAAGTCTGTCAATAAACATCAAGAACTATTTTTGCTATATCTACTTTTGCATAGCTTTTTTTCGCGATAAACAGTAGTTCGCGCGGTTCTTCCGCGCGCGGTCGCGGGTGGGAAAACTAGTAGATGATAAAATATATTGCAATTGCATCTCTATAACATTTGTGAAAACAGACAATGTCATTATCAAAAATATGATAAAATATCATTTTAAATAAGTAATAAATATAATCGCCCATCACGTAATAACCACTGGACCGATTGCGATGCGGTTTTCACTATAGCTTAGGGTTAAAAACTGGGGTACTTGGTAGAAACCGAGCAATCTATAAAAACTTTTTGACGGCTGAAGGAATTTTGATCAAATGTTGGTATATTGGTACTTTAGGTCCTGAAATAGCATATATAGACTTTTAACCTATATAGACATGACCACGCGTGCGAAGCCGCGGGTACTGCTAGTATTATATAAAACCGCAAAGTACTTAAAGGGATTTAAAAATATTTGTTTATTGGCTCCTTAGACCTTGGAAATCAATATGAACAAAAAAATTTTTACCCAAAGAACAAACAAACAGTCTGGAATAACCCAAGCGAATCGGGTTTCGTTGAATACGTAGATAAATATTTTATTCTGTCTCTTCAACATAATTACAGCTAGATATCTAGAATTTTCTAGTTTAAATATATACTTATAGCTGACTAAGTTAACACATAATAATTCCACCCACCGAAAAAGGAACTAACAAAAAAAAACATTGCATTACGTAAAAATTACTGCACCGATTGTAACGTTGTTTTCATAGTTAGCTAGCCTATGATCTTAGCTCCGGGACTGATGTCGGGCCACGTGTCCAGAAGGGTCTCCCCTCTGGACACGTTGGAACCAATATAATCCATATCCATTCCAATATATTAATCGTGAAAACGTTGTCGGTTTGTTTGGGGAGTTTTAACGCGATAACGGCTGGACGGATTTAGATAAAATTTGGGATGAAGATAGCTTATATACTGGAATAAAACATAGAATACTTTTTATCCCGGAAAATTGTAACATTCCACGGGAAAACTGGAAAATGTTGATTACTCGCTGTAAGGAACGGTTGCCATGGAAACAAAATAACAAATCTGTCAAAAAACAATAAGAGCTTAGTGTTCTCCTTTCGCATTAGTTTTTAATATCCTAGACCTAGAAGAACAAGGATGCTTTTTTAGCGATAAACTGTAGTCCGCGCGGACGAAGTCGCGGGCGGGAGAGCTAGTTATTTTATGCTTCTATGCTGCTTTGACAGTTATTATGAATAAGAATAAGAATAAATTTTATTGTGTAAATAAAGGTCCTAAAATTATTTAGTAAAAATCCATATTAGTTTAAATCCATTTCGGACGTACAATATTTGTTTAGTTAGTACAGGCAGAACATTGTCAAAATATATCGACTATCAGCGGTATCTGTACTGACATTGATCATGATTGACATCGATAGATCTATAGAGACCACCAAATATCATTATAATCGGACTTTGCGACCGATTTCGATTATAAAACAATCTCTATCGATGTCGAGACTGCAGGCCGTAATGCAGTCAGAATTTGATAGTCTAATTAATGTTGGAATTATTAAATTGACTGAATCACTAGTGAAGTTTCATGAGAATCGGTTTATTATGAAGTAGGTACTTTAATAGTAGGTACCTAAGTAATTTAAAAATCTGTCGCAAACAAAATGTAGGTACTAAGTACAAGTTGTTAGAAAGCTATGTAACGTTCACTTTTTCAGTTCATTACACTGGTTTAGGTATTTACCTAAACCGTTAATGAAATGAAACAAGTGTTCATTAGTTATCAACGAATTTACTGACGATGATAAATGTTAATTATATATGGTGATTGTGAGTTAGTGTTTTGCTGTGTTCATTAGCCACTTTAAAGTTAATTTCATTGACAATGCTTGGGAAAGTAGCAAGGGCTTCGTTTAGATTAGGTAGGTATAAGTGGGATTGGAATATAATTATTTATATTGACTTCAGAAATCAATATGAACAAAAAAGTTGCAATCGCAATCGGTCCAGTGGTTATTACGTGATGGGCGAACAAACAAACGAACATACAGACAAACAGAAAGACATGATTTAAAAAAATGTTATATTCTTGTTTAGTAGCTTATTTTAAGTACCTAACCTAAACCATTTTTTTTAATTATCTCCTTTTTACAGATTTTTTCGTTCTTATTGCTTTATTATAAGTATACTCGTATAAATAATATGAGCCAAATTTCAACTTTCTTCAGAACTGAATAAAATGGTTCTGACATACAGACGGACAGACGGACACGGCGAAAAATAAGGGTTCCTTGTTTGACTACCCAACCCTAAAATTTTTTTTAATTAATTTATTGCTTATTTTCATTAGTTATTACTGAAATTAACCACCACCACTGTTCATTTAAGTATTTCAGACATGATCAAAAAATATATAGTTTTATGTACTCGTATGTATAGGTATAATAAGTACCTACTACTGTGACGAGGTCCAAACCTCTTTCATAATAATACTCATTTGATCTCTTAATTCTTTCATAATCCATTTCTTTTCATTTTTGATAGTTGGTCATCATTGATCGATTTCTAAATACAAATAACATTCGAATATTGATTTTTGGAAAAACCGAAATAATATTATAAAATTCATAAATAAGTTTATAACAACTTGAATTACTCTTTAAATATATATATGATAATACCTACATAAGAGATTATTTTCATCCGTATTGTTTCACCACAAAATTCTCAAAGTGCTCTCTATTGTTCCTGTTCCTGTAATTCTGTTGTCCACTGAGGTTTGGTCCCTGGGCTGGTGGAGCAAACCCAAACCCTGGGACCGCCTCCTGACACTATTAAATCAGTGCTTACCCATAATATCACATCTTATTTCAGACATGGTCTTAGTATATTTATATAATTTTTATATATTACTTACATAACATGGTCCAAGTTTCCCCGTAATATAACCTAAGGCTTGGCGTATCATGTTTTAACAGCCTTAAATAGCCTTGCTCCGTGATAACTACATATTTCTAATCGTGACTTCCCCCGATTGAAATTTTCAGGATACACGACGGCAGGCGCGTAGACTAACTTGGAGCTAAGCTGAGTCCTGGCGCTGCGCCCGCGCAGGTGCGCAAGCCGCGCTGGAGGGGGCATTTAAGGCTCTGCTGTCACCCACCCGGCGCAGTCCACGCCACCACCCGTCAGCAGCGCACGCGCATATAACGACAAGTCGTAACTAATGTTACGATACGATACTCTCGAATTATATCGATCTCAATACAAAACTCTGGGAGCTCATAAACAGCTCATCAGTTGAAAGTGTTACGCGATTCGGCGCCTTGTTTTTTATTTTATTTTGTTATAGTTTTTGCCTAGTCTTTTTGTGATATAATTTATTTCGAATATTTTAGAATTACACTCTGTGAAGTGCATGGTGCTTGATATCAAGGTATGTTGATTGAAATATTATTTGTTATAAGTTATAATAAGTGGGTCACTTGTTATATTATTTGTTATAAGTTATAATAAGTGGGTCACTTGTTATATTATTTGTTATGAGTTATAATAAGTGGGTTACTTGTTATAAAGCCATAATAATTTTACTCTACTTTGCCTTTATTAGGAAAAAGAAAAATCCATAACAAAATCCCAATCTCTATCTACATCGAATCAAATATTTTCAAACTTTACCTTACTACAGCCATGTGTCTTTATAAACATAAACAAAGTAAATATTATTCATTATTAGCTAATGTACATAGAGCTAAGATTGAGTCAAAATATTTTACTCTAGAAAAAAAAAGTTAATGAAGACATGTTATGATGACATGAGGAAATCGGACTGTTTAAGAAACAAAGGATGGAAGGGCATATAATATGAGATATCTACCAGCCAGGGAGAGCATATTAAGGGACAGCACAAACCATGCTCTACAACTCTCTAGGAGAAGCTGTACCTAATCTTATCAGAGGGAACATAATAATGGCTGCGATAATAAGGTGATTATAATAAGATGACAAGAACTGGCCACTACAAAAAAAAAACGAATTGAAAATGTCCTTTGTAACCTTCTTTTGAAAGTCAATTAAAACCCTACCTTTAGGTGTTTGTAGGAAGGTACTTATTTATTTTCTAAAGCAATATCATTCACGTCAAAAGTAACCAATCGTTGATAAGATAATCTTTTGATAAAGCCACGCATAAAAATGTACCAAATATTATCAATGTAGTGCATTTTTATAATTTGGGACTAGCGGCACTTCTGCACTTCTATTGCGAAATCAACATCACAATTTAATTACATAACACAACAACAATTTAGAAATTAGAACACCGAGCTTTAATCGTTCGTTTTCTGAACTTTCCTGTGCCCTATTTCATAAAGCGACAAATCATAATAAAACTACAAATGTCAGTCAATTACGCCAAACCTGCGTTTCTTATAACAAACAATCACGACAGGACTGATGATTGTCAGTCATATTGCATTTCTCAATGCCAGTCATAGTAGTGTGATGGGTAAAGCTTCGGCTGTCACAATTGTCATGACAATTCTACAAATCGTGGTAATTTTTAAGCAACCACCGTTTCATAAAACGTTTTTCTTTTGACATTTGTTAGACAATTGTCGGTTGACTGCCGGTCACTACTGTTGTTTTATGAAACACATTTAGTAATATTTTGACAATTCATTGAATGAATTGTCGGGATTTTATGAAACGCATTTCGGTAGTTTGACTGACATTTGTCAATTGAAACTTGTCAGTCTACTATAGTTTTATGAAATAGGGCCCTGGAGGCGAGACCTTAAAAATAATAATAAATTATACAATCACGAAAAAAAAAGATGCAGAATAAGTAATTTTTGTTTAGTAAGTGCAATAAGGTTCGTGTATTTCGATCTTCGATGCATTTTGGTTATTGCTGCTCTACCGGAAGCGATCCTCAATTCGCGCGAACTTAGAAGTCGCGGGACATTGTCCCCTGTCTCAGTCACAGAGGTGTCCTCAAGCAGCAAATACCTAAGTAATATAATTACTGTTACGTAGGTATACAAAATTAATTAATACTTCTTTAGTATATTCCAAAAGTAATGAATAATGACGCCCATGCAAGGTTTTCAACCTCACGATTAGTGTTTTTTTCACAGTTTTTTGGGGTTTGGTTGAATATGTAGATGAGCAAAGGTGGTGTCACAGGTACAACCTGCTTTTGTAGCGGGTAATGAACCGCCGCGCGCCGTATCAAAAAGTAGGCATCATATTATTTTGTGATCTTCAGCAATTTCTTCAACAACCAAAGTGTTTCGTCCCTACAAGTACAAATGGATTCACTTATATAGTTAGTATCAATAAGGTAGGTATACTTACTCACCTAATTATTGTAGATTATATAGACTTGTATATAAGCAGGATAATTCTCAATTATGATCCTATTAACATAATCGCCTTATCAAAGATGACCTATTGCTCAAAAGTTTTTAGGTCTAACATCTTGATCTATCTATCCATGTAATTGGTCAGCATGGTCGTTCCCTTGTAGTATAGGTATATATTTTTCCTGGAATCTTCCTGGATACAGGTATCAACTATCAATCACTGCCCCGTGAGATGTGTGTTTTACCGCATGCTCACACGCAGGAGCTTTAGCCACAGAGTAAATAATAGTATAAGCTTTAGCGCCAAACCAAACCAAATGCTGCGAAACCGGTTATAAAGCTAAAATTAGCAAGCAAGCGGGATACAAACTCTTTATTACTTCTTTATTGCCACCAAAAATAAACAGACGTATAGGAGTAAACTTAAGAAAGGTACAATTGGTGGTCTTATCGCTAAACGAGATCTCATCTAGACAACCTTTAGTGTGAGACTGATGAGTTACGGTTCCATAGAAAAACCATACTTTTTTTGTTTAAAGTATGGTTCCCTCTTTAGAGGCTGGTCAGAAAAGTATGTAGCTTAATTTAAAATAAATATTTAATTAATTAAAAAAAAAACTAAGTTACCTACTTCTGTAATAGAATTTATTACTACACTAGCTGTGCCCGCGGCTGTGCCCGCGCGGTCATTCCTCTGGCTTAAAAGTAACCTACGTGTTATCCCAGGACACTAAACAATACACTAAAAAATACATTATACTACATTTCTTAAAAAATCGTTCATTCGTCTGATCGTTTTTATCGATAGCTCGGCTTTTTCTCATCGGATTGAGATACCAAGATTTAAAGTCCAACCCTAAGCTATCCAACAGTGAAAACCGCACCGCAATCGGTCCATTCGTTTTTACGTGATGCGCGAACAAACAGACAAATAGACAGACAGACACTATTGAAAAGGTTCAGTAGCTTGTTTTAAGTCCCATAGACCATTTTTAGGGTTCCATACCTCAAAAGGAAAAAAAGGAACCCGTACAGGATCACTTTGTTGTCTGTCCGTCCGTCTGTCTGTCTGTCAAGAACCTTTTTCTCAGGAACGCGTGGAGGTATCAAGTTGTAATTAATATCAAGTACTCAGGTCTGCAATCCCTTGGAGCTGTGAAAAAAACTAACTTCTAAGTCAACCCAATCAAAATATATAACCGAACTATATACAGCCGTTTATGTCGTATTTTGACACTCGCAAGGGAATCAAAACCTATAGGGTACCTGGGTAATTCTCATCGAAGTTCAATTTTGATGGTCACACAGTTATATTTCCTTAACGGTATAAGATAAAAACAGAATTTTTGAAATGGAGTATTGAACATTTATTAGACGACAAAATAAATAAAGCTTGTCAGAATAGAAGCAAAAATAATACCAAAAATTAACACGAATGGTCAAAAACGGGGCCATTTTTCGTATTCTCATCGTGTCACACTTCCCGTTGCAGTAAAACATTTGGTTACTGCTTCACCAAATTTCAGTGTATTTGTATGTTACTTATACTAAAGTCATCGTAATTAAATACACTTTACACTCAATAAGTAGTCGATGAAAAATCTTTTGATCATAATTTTGAATTTAAAACTACATATGCGTCGGTCACACGATTTTAGGTACTTTAGTTTGCGTAGTATAACGGCTGGCAGTTGATCACAAAATCAGCAATCGAACACAGAGTTCGATTTAGTCGAACGTCAGTCCTGTTCCGGCATCGCAGAAGTGAGAAATGCGGCTCACCGTGTCGTGAGAAATAAAATATTGGTAAATGTATATTTATTCATAGGTGTACCGATCACTTGCGTGGACAACATTTTTGTGCATGTGTTTTAGCAATGGAAATCAAAGTTTGCTCTTCGAAAACCAAAACGTGCAAGATATTTATGTAGTATTGTGATTTAAAACGTTACACCAAAACTTTGCAGCAATTTATAAAAACGGGATATTTTCATCACCTTCGTGCCATCACCTTCGTGGCGTTTTATCCATGAAGGTGATTTTATGACACGAAAGTGATTTCATTAATATTTTTTATTCAGAAATATAGCAACTAGTGGTGTATTTACAAACTTTTCAAGATTTTTTAAAGACTCATATTCTTCTTAGTTAAGAAAAACTTCATATTGCGATAAATTAGGCAATTTTTTGTTTTTTATTTTTATCACTGTAGACTGATCATATGTAAATGTTATAAATAACTTGTGAAATTACCATTTAATAAGTACTCAAATGAAAATGAAATGAAATGAAATCATTATATTATAATTTTAGATAGGTACATCTTTTCAGTTCACTGTTAATAAATAGTACAAAAAAAACACATTCTTACTTAAGTATGTGATAATATTTTATTTTAGAGGGTATTTTAGAGTAAAATTATACTCTGATATATAAGTACCTGGGTAATAAAATCACAGTAAAGTTCCTATTTGTCACCTACATTAATATTTTTTATAATAAAAACCTTTTCCTAAAATTGTGTAGTTTAAATTGGCGTAGCACATCAGTATACCTGTTTAATTATGAAGAGAGGATTAAGTTGTTATTTCATGAATATTTAGTCTCATAAACAATAGTAAATTGTGAGAAAATCATATCTGTAAAGTTACTAAGTCACTTTCGTGGATCATCACGTCACTTTCGTGACATCTAGATCTTCAACAGTAACATTATTTTTCCAAAAAAGACTCACGATTCGATTAATTTACATATGAATTTACTCGTCTTGCCAAGAACTATAAGTTATTTTTCAATAATAGTTCAAATAATCAATAATAATAGTTTAAATATCTTAGAGCACAATTTTAGAGGAAATAATCAGAAAACCGTCAAATTGAAGAAAATAATAATAGCCTAGAGATTCAATTCCCGCGATGGACGAATTATTTACAATTTTGTACAGAACCCTGCGGTGCGCGAGTCTGACACGCACATGGCCGGTTTTTTTTAATATATCTTAATTATACAGACTTTTTGCTACTTAGTGCTTTATTATAAGTATAGATAGACGATAGATAAGCTAGTAACTCATAATAAAGTGCTAGGATAGTAAAGCACGAGACGAGCCGAGCAGCAATCAAGGCGAGTAGTTGAGGGAATTCACGTACTGTAATTAAGCACAGATTCATCTATAGGAATAAAAACTTGGCTAAGCACCAATTACCGGCTGGAATGCTTGAGCGCAAAAACTTAGATTCAGGTTTAGACGATCGAATCAGAATATAATTACTAGAAGTATATAACATTGTAAGTACCTTATTTACTCGGTTACGCAGTCACTGTTGGCCTGTATAATACAAGTAACTGATTTTGCGGTACTACGGGAAAAAAAAAAATTGCTTTAATTGTAAATATTATTTGGTACAAAAACAATAGAATTTCCATATCGTTTCCACTTTACATTAAAAATTTGCAATGTTAACTGCAATTTTACTTTAAGGTATACTTAGTAAAAATCGAGCTCCACTTTTTCGGTATATGGGGGGGGGGGGGGGGGGGTTGCTACAAATGTAGATTAAAAACTAATCTAACACCACGTTTTGTAAAAATTGCACTGCCGTCGATTTGTTAGTTACCCTGAAAGTTTCAGCCAGATAGCTAATCGGGAAGTGCTCGAAATTTGAGATGCCCGCCGGAACGTCAGACAGACACCCGGAACGATAACTTTCTATTAAAAAATATAATAATAATAATAATAATAATAAAATCTTTTATTTGGGATAAAGGCAAAAGGTACATTTATGGTTCAATGGAGCACCTGGGTCCTAAACTAGATTCGAAACCCGTACGATAGGTCCCAGGCCTCTTTCATCGGAGCACAACACATAATTGCCTACTTATACACAAAAATAAGATACCTAAATTCTATGAATTTATACATAAAAAGAAATCTTTTAGATGTGTGTGTGTGAATGTATGAGAGTAGTATAATTGAGGGTAAAGGGTATACAAGTACTTTAATTAATCTAAAACATTATTTCAGTGTAATAAATAAATTTTCAGTCTCATTGTAGTTTAATATATTTAGTTTGTTGAACAGTATTTTTTTAATTTCAAACGCAGTCAAATGGTATATCTTATTACATTTATTTATTTTATTATAAAGGAACGGTCCAAGAACGGTGAAATATTTGCGAGCAAAGGCAGTGTTTACTGGAATCACAACACAAACATTATGAGGAACTCTTTTTT
Organism: Alsophila aescularia; assembly: GCA_946251855.1. Classification (NCBI taxonomy): domain Eukaryota; kingdom Metazoa; phylum Arthropoda; class Insecta; order Lepidoptera; family Geometridae; genus Alsophila; species Alsophila aescularia. The sequence goes on along the minus strand of OX276379.1, from coordinate 3,192,740 downwards.
CGGTGATATTGGGATCATATTCTATAAGTGCATGTTGAAGTAGAACCGACTGTTGGACAAAGAGTTGTCTAGCAGTTAGGATTTGGCATTCTTTATATAGTAAGGCTGTAGAGTATCTGAAAGAACGGTTAGTACTGCATTTTAATAAAGCTCTTTGAGCTCTTTCGAGGGATAACATATAGGTTTTGCTAGTCCCTCCCCACGAAGTTATACAATAGCCAATGATGGACTGACACAGAGAGTAATATAAAAGCTTAATGACGTCCCACTCTGCACTGTCACGAATTTTTTTAAATACTGCTATAAGTTTTCGAACACGTTTAGTTAATTGATTAATGTGAGGAGCAAAATTCAGTCTGTCATCAATGACGATCCCCAAGTATTTTATCGTAGGTACTCTTTCCAATGCAGGACAGGTACACGTGGATGAAGTTGAGTCTAAACATGAAGCTGACCTATGGCCTACTAGTGATAACTTATTATTAGACAGTGAATCTCTAATAGCAAAAGTAACATATTTGGTTTTATCCACATTAACAGTTAGCAAATTATTCCTCAACCACGATAAGATTTTGTTAAAATTACTCTGCGCAGTCTGAAACACTTCTTCCCAGCTCTCTCCCTGGAAAATAACAGCTGTATCATCTGCATAAGTAATTATATTGCCTTGGTCAATGGTCAAATCACAAAGGTCATTAATATAAGCCAGGAAGAGTGTTGGGCCGAGTATACTGCCTTGCGGAACACCAAAACTCAAGTGCAAAGGTTTACTGATATGCTCACCAATTTTTACACTTTGAGTCCTATCACTCAAATAGTCTCTGACAAGATCATGTTGTGTTCCTCTGACACCCAGTCTGTCTAGCTTACTTAGCAATAAGGGAATTGAGACGCTATCGAAAGCCTTAGCCAAATCAAGAAAAAGAGCTATACTCTTCTTTCCTGAATCAAGGCTACGAGCTATAAAGTCTGTGAGTTTAAGGACAGCGTCTGAGGTTGACTTGTCTCTGCGAAATCCATGCTGATTGGGGGATAGTAATTTATGCGTTTCTAGAAAATCGACAAATCTTTTATTAATAATTTTTTCAAAAATTTTTGATAATGACGTCAAAATAGAAATGGGACGATAATTTCCAACCACTTTCTTGTCACCGGTTTTGTGAATAGGAATAATTATAGCATGCTTTAGAGCTTTAGGAAAACGACCAGTATGAAGAGAGAGATTTACAATATGTGCTATAATCGGAGCAAGAATTGCATTATTATGACGAAGTATGCTTGACGAAATTTTGTCCCAGCCAACGGCACAGTCCGATTTTAGGGAGCTTATAAGACCTGCCACTTCCATTACATCTGTATCCAGCATAACTATGGAGTTTTCCGAGGTGAGATTAGAAATTCCAGCCGGGGAACTCCCATCCGGGATAATTTGTTGGGCTAAAGACTTACCAACATTGGCAAAGAAGTAATTAACGTCATTTAATGATTTAAGCGGAGAGTCATTATTTTTTAAAAGATCTTGTGACAATGGAATAGTAGTTTTATAATTTGTTATTTCATTAATTACTTCCCAAGTCTTTTTTAAATTTTTACTATTACTAGCTTCTCTAAGTTTCTCTTTTTCATAACTAGATTTTGCTTTTCTGAGAATGGATTTGCAAAAATTTCTGTATCTTATGTAAGTTATTTTTAGAATGCAATTTTCCTGATTTTTACGGAGCCTCTTGTGCATGCGGTCGCGATTTCTTATGCATCGAATAAGTCCTATAGTAATCCAAGGCTTTATTCCAATCCTTCTTCTAGGAATAATTACAGTTATAGTATTATTATTAATTATCTGTGAAACAATTTTTATCAAAAAGTCAATAGCAGCATTGCAATCTCCTGTTTTGTAAACAAAATAAAAGTCTGTATCATTTAAACATTGAGTAATTTTAGGATAATTTACTTTATTAATTAATTTAGGTTTATGTAAATTACTTTGTTTTAATTCCATTACTAAAAATACTGCATCATGATCAGTCAGACTGTTTTCTATTACTAAAGTTTGACATTGTAACGATGATCTTACACTGTAATATGTACTTACACTGACAAAAAAATAATACCTATATGTGAAAATTTGTGACAAAAATAAAGTATATTTTCAGATTTACTTGCTCTAGTGTTAAATAAATTCATTTTTGTGTTTAAAATCAACTTGCGATGCGGTTAATGTGCTGGTAAGTACCAACTTAAGTACTTATTATTTTTACCGTGTCGATCAAGAACAGTAACTAGGTAGGTATATTTACCCTACCAGGTAGGTATATTTACCCTACCAGGTAGGTATATTTACCCTACCAGGTAGGTATATTTACCCTACCTACCTACCTATAGTGTACCACCAAAATGTAGGTATCCTTAGTTGCCTGATTTCCGAACCTAATCTCAGATCTTAATGACAACAAAATTTAGCTTTTCGCGGACCTCACAAGAATAAATACAACATTCCAACCAGTTAATTAGTTAGTTCTGGGTCATTAACTTTTAAATTATTTCTTTTAGCGTACAAAAAGACTGCCATTAGCGAATGTGCTGTGTTTAAGCTTTGAAGTTTGAACTTATTATTGTTTGGTTCTCAATAATAATATAATAAGCTAAATAATAAAGCAATAATAAACTAAAATGTTTATTAAACAGTTTATATACAGTGGCTCTGTGAGCTGTAGACCTCGCGAGTACAAACTTTTTTGCAAACAATCTAGCTGTGCACAGTAGCGCCATCTAGATACCTTATTGTACAACAAAAAAAAACTAACATTTATAACCAAGGTGCTCCATCAATCCCTACCTAGTGGGTAAAGGGCTGATTCCTCTGGTAGAAACCTAAAAGTGAGCAATTTACTGCATTTTGAGGAGCAATTCTGCTCATCACGCCGAAGATCCTCATCAAATCTGCACCAATATTTTATGAGGCCAATTTAAAGTGACTACCTTTCAAATAAAAAAAGAACCATCGAAATCGGATCTAATAAGGCGGCGAAATTTATAAAAATAAAGCGTTAATAATATAATTTAAAATTAATAAAATAAAGCGTTTTTGTATATTTCTCGACTTCTACTCATCGGATAGCAAGTTCACCAGTTGTATAGTCAAATCCTAAGCTAACCATCAGCCAAAATCGTATCGGAATGGTTCAGTTGTTTTACGTGTTGCGCGAACAAACAAACATACAAACAGACAGAAAGACAACAATTAAAACAAAAATACTTTTTCTTTAGCTTATTTACGTCCCCAGATCATTATTTTTAATTACCTTCTTTGTACAGACTTTTTGTAACCTTCTGCTTGATTATACGAGTATAGAATAGAAGTATAGTATAGAATAGAAAGATAGAAAAGGAGATATATTAGTTGCAGAGAAGTACAAGAAATTCCAGTTAACGGACAGGAAAAAATAAGTAAAATCTCAGACTTAGACATAGAAACATGACGTAGGCCTACCTGATCTCTCGCTGCTGTAGAGTCTTGGTGTGACTACACGTAGAACTATTATTTATTCTTTGACGTGACCATAAAATTTCTTGGAGTAGGTACCTACTTTTGTACGAATACTTGCAGGCCTTAGACTCAGTTTAATAACTTAGAATTACTATAGTTTGGATTATACAGAGACTAGTTCAGGTTGCGTTCCACGACCCTCAAGGAAAACTGACTGGTCATATTTAGAGAAAATTTAGACATACAAACCTACGCCGTATGGAGTAAATATGATATACTTAAAGTACTCAGATAAGTACCTCCATAGAATAATTTTCCGTATCCTCGTTTGCGCCCATTCGCCTCTGCACACAGATATAGAGTAGGTTCTTTCTCTGCATGAGCCAATCTCATCCAGGCCTTTCATCTTACCGCCTCAATTCGCTGACTGATCCATCTAGCAGGTCCTCAATGATGTCGTTTCTTTTTGACGAAGAATCGGCCTTGATCGTTCATCGGCAATGAACGACAAATGAAGCATGTAGAGTAGATAACAAGAGTTTTCTAGAGAACCGCAACCTGAAGTACATATACATTTCTACGACTATCTACATAGACTGTTCATCATTCATTCAATTATAAACCGTATTTGTTGTTATACGTAAAGCATACAACATTCATTGTTCATTCACTAAAAATTGATCGCTTTTGATAAACCGTTTAACATCAGCTTTACATCCAAAATGCTAAAATGAAACTCTCAGTTCTCAATTGCCCGGGTATAAACTCGAGAAATGGGAAAAGCCCGGTGCCCAGGCACCAATAAATAAAGCTGTATTTGCGCACTAACAAGTTTGATCGCATATGTGTAGAAATAAAAGTGTTTCTAGGACATTAATATTGGCACATGAGTTGTGAAACACTTGACCCGACCTTCGTCGGAGATAAGATTGTCACCGGTCTGAGATTCTAGATAGCAACAGATTTTCATTATGCACATCACAACACTACATTTATTCACGTTTGTAATAGTATCAACTACATGATTTTCAACCGACTTCAAGAGGAGGTTCTCAATTCGACCCGTATGTTTTTTTTGTATGTATGTTACGCGATATCTCAGGCAATTGAAGACCGATATCAAAAAAAAATTTTTTAAAAATTTTTTAAGGGTAGGGTATTCCTCAGGGTCCCATTTAAATTTCATGAAAATATTCCACCACTAAGAGTGGAAAATTAGGGGATGACTTAATTTTATCAACTTTCACCCACTTTATGACGCGAGGTCTCCGTCAAATGCGGATCGATTTTGAAGTTTTTTTTTATAGAGTAGGATGAGCTTTAGGTATGGTCCCATATATATAATTTGTTGAAGATCTGATGAAGACCTTCGGAGATACAAAGGAACTCCTCAATGGATAATAGCAAGTCACTTGCGATTGCTGTAATCGCATGTTCATGTATTGTTCACGTCACTCAAAATAGGGAAATACAATAAACTTAAAAAAATAAGTAAAAACCAACTTCAATATGAATAACATAATGTTATGTGGGAAACAGTTAAGGAAGTCGGTGCCCTATTTTCTTAAATCTAACCAAATCAACGGCACAGACTTCCTTAACTGTTTCCCACGTAAGATTAATTTATTAATTTTGAAGACGGTATTTTTTTAAGTAAAATTTTGGAAAGAAAACGAAGACCACGATGCAAAACTTGATTTGAAACTGCTACAAGCGACTGATTTCGAATTCAATGTGGAGGGTGAGAGGGTTTTCATATCAATAAGACCGTTTCTTTTATGATTGTGTCTCCCACGTCACCAGGATATCTGAACAGATTTTTTATTTGAAAGTGCAGACCTCCAGGTGGTCCCTATATAAGTTTCTTTAAAATTAGTTCAGTAGTTTTGTAGTAAATCCATTGGAAATAATAAATAATAATTAAAGATCTGTCTGTCGTACTAACCAGTCCTGTCCTGTCGTACTAACCAGCAATGCTAACTGTATGCCTATACACATCTTTCTTGCACAACCAGGATGACTGGCAGAAATGCTGTCTTAGCAATAAGTCCTCCTCTGTACACTGTTTTTGTGCATAAAGTATTAAATAATAAATATGGTGAAATTAAAGCAATACAAAACAACAGAAGGAATATGCTCTTGTAGTGAAAGTGCAGTTATAGAAGATATTTTGGCAAATCTCGAACCACATCATTATGTAACCTGAAACCTCGTTCCATGTGGCTATTGATTATTATTTATGTATCCGAGCCAAAATCACTTTACATAATAGTTTCAGTACGTCAGTAAATTGTAAGTATCGGGCAAAAATGTAGAGCAAATAAAATAACAGTCTAAAAAATGTAGAGCAAATAAAATAACAGTCTAAAAAATGTAGAGCAAATAAAATAACAGTCTAAAAAAAGTAACGGATGAGAACATTTCCTTAAAAAAAAAACGAAGTGCGACAAAGAAACGCGAGCGGGCTCCAATTCAAATTGGACAAAACGCCGTTTGTATGTTTCTTTATACGACGATAACTTTGAAAGTATTGATCAAATTAGCATTCAATTTGAAAGAAAAGTAGATAACGAGTAATTGAATATAATTTGTAAGCTCGTAGGTATGTGAGCTAAAAACATGTCTCGGGAATTATTGAGATAGTTAAGAAGGTTGCTTTATCTATGCATGTAGCTACAAATACATTTACATTAATTAGACCTATGGGTTGATCTTTGTTCCAAATATCTTATCTATAGCTAGATGACGTAAAGCGTAAAACTTTCCCCTGAGAATTTGGAGAGTAACTGAGCTGTGAAAGCGATGGAGTGGCATTCCTGAGGTCGCAGGTTTAAGTCCTGCATAGTGGTCCAGTTTTCCTTTCCCAAACATAACGTAATAGCTATGTGGTAACATTTGTCGCATGATTTGAAGCAAAATATATGAAATTAAAGCTAAAGGCCGACCATCCTGCCTATCTCTACCCACCTATCCTAGGCCTATCTCTCACTCTCATCGAGGATCAGAACTTCCCCAAGAAAATATTAAGCGTTGAATATTTTCCTTAACCTAAATTAAAAATTTATTAATTAAATTTAATTCAATTGAAATACTTATAGGTTTAGCAATTTTGAAATATTATCCTGTTTACTATTTGGAATTATCTAAGACTTCGAAAGAAAATTTCGAAGTGACACAAAGACATCAGAAACTTTATATGTATGTATTCTGAATAATTACATAACTGGCAGATTCCACGAGAGCAAGCAGGATTCGTAAAAGGAAAATGCACACGAGTAATACTAGAGTTTAGCCAACTTGGCGAAAAGGTTAATTAAGTCGTTTTCAACACGCCTAATAAGTAGGTCCTTCGGGCATTCTGTGCATTCGGGTTTGAAAACATAATATTATTAGAAGAATCTAGTTGTACTATTATTTATGCTGTGCTTCTGTGGTCGCATCCGTTTGAAACTTTGCAAGTGTTTGTAATTGCGATGACAATTCAATAATATGGTATATCATCGTAAAAGTACATAAGCTCGATGGGCTTAAGTAGCCATTCAAGGGTTTCGATGCCAACCTCCGAAGCTCGTTAGATGTCCTAAGGAGACCTAGGTACATCTGCCTAGTGTATTTTTTAGTTATTTAAACTAAGTATAGGTATTTTTATAAATTAGGTGCGTGCGTTCCAATTTGCCCGCGTGCAGTTTCTCATCCCCGGTCACCACTAAGGGAAATAATTTCAAAAAATCCCTCCTTAGTTCACCCCTAGGTTCACTCCAAATTTCAAATCTCTATCTCCACCGGCTTAGGCTGTGCGTTGTCTATTAACTAGTCGGTCAGTCAGTAGATATGTCACGATATTGTTATAGGTATAGATTATAATTCTAATGTTATTTATTGATTAAGTATAATTGTTTTTTTTTTATAATTAAGTACTTAAGACTTTCGAATGATCCCTCACATCTCTTAAATTTGCTTTGATGACGAGCAAGTAGGTAAATATATACCGTAATAATGTTAAAAAAAGACTGACTGAATACAAACTCAACATTATCAATTTACTATCTACTTACTGAGTGCTAAATACATTTTAATCGAATAGGCATTTCTAAATAAATACACCAATTAATTTGTTATCTTCCGTTAATTAACCTACAAAGCGACGGAAAACAAAGTGTACATTATTCAGAAAGTGGAAACTGCTGTTCTGTTAATTGAGTTTCATAACTTGTCAAGGCAGACGTGTCCTCACATACAGAAAGCACATTCGTAACCGCTGTGAAATCAGCTCAGATCTTCAGCTTTTAGAATTTGCAGCCATTGTCATTGTTAAGGTCTTCGTTCCACCTGCCCGGAGTAACATCACTACTGATTGGCTTGATTGTTATTGATCGAATCTTCAACCAGAATTAATCAACGCAATTGGTACGGAAAGGAAAATGATTTAATAATTTTCCTCATGACATGTATTTTCAATGTGATTTGAATGATTCGACGCACACACCGGCAGTGATTCGAAGGCAAAGTTTAAGCAGGAACGTACGTGACTAACTCTGACTGGTGACCACAACTCCTGTGTTGGCTGGGGACTAACTCACCCTCGTCTATAGGAGTGTACCCTTGACCGTGGGCCTCGGGTGGTATTGATCCATTATTGGCAGTAGATTTATTGGCAAAGACAAAGCCTCCAAATGACTCGGTCATGTTCTGAATCGGTCTGACACGATGCTCGGTCTTGGACTAGCCGGTCGGGAGAAAACGGACCGTGGTTTTTATCTCACGGCAACCGCTAGCCTACTTGCGGGTAGAAAGATATGTAGTAGGTTAAACTTGATAATCTGGCGCCTATACGGGAGGTTCGCTAAATATTCATATCTATATACAAACAAAACATCCGGAAAAACGATTACACCGAGAACACTTTTCCGGACACGTATTTCATAGCTCGTATACAATGCGGGCCTCTACAATCTGTTGAAGCCTTGAAACAGAGGCGGAATTGTAGAATTGTAGAAACAGGTGTAACTGAGCGTTGTTTCGGAATTTCGGTTACTTACCTATTAAATGAGCAGTAGGTATGAGATGGCCTCTCGTGACGTCTACAGGAGGTAGGTATTTCGTTACCAACCACTTGCCACACCTCTCCCGTGAACAATGCAGTGGTAGGTATCGAAGTGGTAACACGTCACACCCTTGAAACATTTGAGTCAGAATCAGAACTCGAGTTAGGGTATTTACATCCGACGGGCTTTTACCATCGCCAACTGTGCTGCTATTTTAGAACCTAACGGCCTCATATGCGACGATGGTAAAAGATCTGACCGAATGACTCTTATTCCATGGAAGATGGGACGGCCTTTGGTGTGGGACGCTACTTGTAGACACCTTTGCGCCGTCTCATCTTCAAGGAACTCAAAATAGAGCTGGAGCGGCGGCTGAATCAGCTGAGAGCCTCAAAAGGCGCAAACATAGTACCTTCGACAGCGGATATATATTTGAGCCTTTGGGGTAGAGACACTAGGGCGTGGGGACCAGGAGCTCATCAAATATACAAAGATCTATCGGGGCGTCTGGTCGAAGCAACACGCTGTAACGAGGTCAAACCTCTTTCGTAATAATACTCATTTGATCTCTTAATTCTTTCATAATCCATTTCATTCCATTTTGATAGTTTGACATTTTTAATTAAAAAATACAAATAACCTGTCATTCCAATATATCGATTTTTAGCAAAACCCGAAATTGTTATAAAATACCAATAATAAGACAACTGGACTCTTTTAATAACAAATAATTTGTTTAATTTCCTACAGTATATATACTTAGAATAAAGCAATATGAAAATTCTGTACAATGAAGATAATTACAAAAAAAAACTTTGGTACTTAAAATAAGCTAGGTACTGAATAAAAATAGAACATTTTTAAATAGTGTCTGTCTGTTTGTTTCTTTGTTTGTTTGTTAGTTAGTCTGTATGTTTGTTCGCGCATCACGTAAAAACTACTGGACCGATTGCGATATGGTTTTCAGTGTTGGATAGCATAAGGTTTGACTTAAAAACTGGTGTACCTGGTATCTCAATTTGATGAGTAGAAGCCGTGCAATCGATAAAAAACTTTTTGATGGCTGAAGGAATTTTGATCAAATGTTGGTATATTGGTATTTAAATAGTACATTTAGCTATTGGAATAGCACATAGAGTACCTTTAACTTGTAGAGAAATTACCACGCATGCGAAGCCGCGGGCACACCTAGTCTTCTAATATTTGAAAGCAAGTTATTTATTTATTTTGAAACCCATTTGACTTTGGTCACCATATTAGCTTCGCTTGATACTTAAAAAACATCATACAATCGAACATACAACCGTCTCCTTTTGTGAAGTCGCTTAAAACATACATACAATCGAACATACAACCGTCTCCTTTTGTGAAGTCGCTTAAAACATACATACAATCGAACATACAACCGTCTCCTTTTGTGAAGTCGCTTAAAACATACATACAATCGAACATACAACCGTCTCCTTTTGTGAAGTCGCTTAAAACATACATACAATCGAACATACAACCGTCTCCTTTTGTGAAGTCGCTTAAAAGTAGATGTTGCCGAGTCACAACTTTGGTAATCTTTATACTATAGGGAACTACTTCTTCTAAATTGGATCCCACCCCACTGATACAATAACTCTTCCGTTTTAAATCTTCTTCTTGTTTTAATCTAATAAAGAAGTTCTCTGGTCTAAATTCGGCAATCTCTCCATAATTATGCATTATAGGGTTTATAGTTGAATGCCTACTTTCTGCAAAATGCCTTCTATTATACCTTTTTGACCGAGCGAGAGCGAAGCGTCTCTGTTTTCAGCTTCGGCAAAAGTTCTTTCGTATGTCCGGATGTCTGTCTGGATTTCCGGCTGTTCTCCTCCACAGGTCGCATTTCTCAACCGATCTAGATGAAACTACAGGTACACAGGTTAAAAGTTTGTACGAGCGAGTACTACAGCTCACAGGGCCATACATATGATCACACTTTGCCGACTTTATCAAACTTATGAATTTGAGATCGTGCTATGCCGACAGGTACTAATAATATTTGCAGAGTTACAAAAATGCCTGTTTGCAGTAGGATTCATTTAGCTATTTATTCACTTATATGTAGGTATCTGCTTCTTCGTCCTTGGGTATAGCGAAGAGTTGCCATCTATGTATGTTGTTGTGTTCTATGTATGTTGTAATGTAATAAAATAATATTTCTACCTATACGTGTGTGTAGTAGTGTGTGTGTGTAATAATAACGCACATCTCACGATCCCTAAACGTGATAAGGGATCAGGAACTACGGAGACCATGAAATATTACTTAGTAAGAAACGATAGTGGAATCTTCAATTTATTTAGGTTAGGTTACAAGTTCTTATCAAAACTTCTCTTATCACAACACAGTTGTTTACAATACACGGTTCCTTCGACATCATCCTTTCGTTTATCTGTTTTATCTCGTTTATCAGAGTTGCTAGGATTATTCCATAATAACTAAATTCCTACGTTCTCGTATTTAAACAAAGAAAATAATCTAGACATCAATATTACAATTACACACGTATAAACTTTAAAAGCGCAAGTGTGGCAAGACCTAACTTTTCTTCTCCGTTTCATAGCAGGATGACTCGTAATCGGGTTTAGAATGATGTTTTTGCGAATGTCTATTCCTCGAAGTCTATTTATCGAATGCTTACATCCTCGAACGGTCGTTTATCATAGATAATTGGATACTCTCTCTACGTAGATAATCGAAATAGTTCCCGAACACTGTTGACATTCCGCCTATTTGATTAAGCGTTTGTATTTATTTTACTGATATGGAAAGGAACTGAACTCCTTCCTTATTTTCTTAAACTATTGTCTGTGCGTCTTCAAGTCAAGAGCAAATAAATACATCTTCTATTACTTCGCAGCGTCACGTATCCCCGAGCGAGGTGGTGTTGAAACGTATAGATATTTAAAGTTTCTTGTTTAATATTTTATAAACAAGCATAAAATTAAAATAACATATACGACATTCATTTTAGCTAAGAACATTTCGATCACATTAGCTTTCAAACAGAAAAAACCGCATCATAATCGGTCCATTCGTTTGGGATCTACTATGCCATAAGAAGACAGATACCACACAACTTGCAACAGTTTCTGGGGGTTAAAAATAACGAGTCCGTGGTATTACCTAAATACTGACGTCTACCTGCCACAAATGACTAGATCAGTTGTTACTATCATCACAACAACGACCTAATAGTATAGCATCAACGCTCTTGATGCTTTTTGACAGACTTGATAATATTTCGTTTCCACGGCACCGCATGCCATTCCGTTCCTTACAGCGAGTAATATCGACATTTTCCAGTTTTCCCGTGGCAACTTAACATTTTCCGGGATAAAAAGTATCCTATGTTGGTCTCTATATTGTACAGTACCTATTTACAAAGTTTCATTAAAATCGGATCAGCCATTTTGGCGTGAAAGCTCCCCAAACAAACACACAACGTTTCACTTTTATGTATTGGTGTGGATTATTGAAGTAGGCATGGATATCTTGTAGTGGAGAGCAATGTATGTGTAAATGACGAACCAAATCCGGTAAATTAAAAGAAAGGAAAGGTGATATGAATCGCTGAAAGAAACATTAAATGTCCAAAGAAGACGAACAATGTAAATCTCATCAGCCACATATAAATCAAAATTCAATGAGGCATTAGGTATCAGGGATCCGGGGACAATGGATAGTTAGCTATTGTTGATTGGGTGCCCATATGTGGATAGGAAACTGTGATCATTTGTGACTTGTGACGCGTGGTCGAGATACCTTGATTGACATTTTATCTACACATATCCGTGGAAACAGTTCATTAGGAGACAAACGTAATTAGGTACTACATTGTACCTATCTAATCTTTAACTATGTTTTAATAATATTTATATTAGTTTGATATTTTTTTATATGTTATTCGTGATCTCAGCTTCTTTGTGAGATATTTTAAATAGTAGCAGAATTAAGATATCACGGAAATTACATACTTTTGTCACGTTCCTTTTCTTCACGGTATATTTTCTTCGTCATCTCTATATTTGCAACAGGGATCGTTCTGTCTGTCTGATAATATTTGCAACAGGGATCGTTCTGTCTGTTTGATAATATTTGCAACAGGGATCATTCTGTCTGTCTGATAATATTTGCAACAAGAATCGTTCTTTCTGTCTGATAATATTTGCAACAGGGATGGTTCTGTCTGATAATATTTGCAACAGGGATCGTTGTCTGTCTGATAATTCGAGTCAAACTATATTTTTAATAAAGTCTCAGTTCGTCGACAGTGTTTTCTGTTTAATTTTTATTTAAAAGTTCTAAGACAGGATTGGTTCCTTACCCATATGAATTTCATCAAAATTGTTTCAGTAGTTTTTATAGTTAACCCATTGAATGCCGTTCTTTTAAGAAGGTCAAGGATATTTAAAAAAGTAATTTTTAAACTTTCTTGTGTTGTATATTTCAAGTGTTGGTGTTCACACCAGTACAAGTACCTTAGCCATCTTTAGTAGAGATATGATGATTTTATCCCCTGATATCATGATATTTTTTCCACGAAAAAAACCGGAAACACTGTTTTCGGTTTTTTATGGGCGAAAAATTTAGTTAAAGTATCTGGGTAAAGTGAATCGTGCTTTGTGCAGCCAGGGTTCCGCCATATGAATACGTAATAGTGTGTATTACTTATTCGTATGGTTCTGCACTTCAAAGACCTTATTTCAATCAAGTCAATACCTAGCCGTAACACTCATTTCCACGAACTGTACAATTCGTGACCTACACGCCAGTAAGCGTAATTCAAGATCTTTGTAACCGACAGACAGTCCCGACAGATGACCTAACGTTAAGTTCTCCATATACACTTTCTGTGCCTCTAGCACAGAAAGTGTATATGGATTAAATAAATAAATAAATAATAAAGCCAAAGGAGTTTCGTTTGGACCTTTCGGGTATGTTCCTGTCTAGTAGAACAGAGCAGAGTTTTAAATGAAGAACGTCGAAGGGCTTTCGGCTTGACACTTTCCGGCTCATGACCGAGCCGTCACTCAAACCAGAAGGCTTCAGTACTGTAAGAAGGTACCTTATTATTGAGCAGATAAATTGTTCCATTGATAAAAACCAAGGGCAAGGTTGGGAGGTAATACGGGCTAATGATGGCGATAAGCAGACGTTTTAAAAGATATTTTACCTTAGTAAGTAGGTCGCGGACGAATCTGTCACTTCACTTGCCTTTAGACTTAGCTACCTAAGTAGGCAACTATTGAAAGTGAACAACAATAGGCTTGCCTTCAAGCCTTATAACCTATTTACATAATAATTGATTAACACTCAATACAATAAATTAAACCGACTTAAAATTGTATAAAACAAGACAGAAATAATTCATTTTTTGGGTCTGTGCCGGGTTAGTTCTTCAGATGCAGCGGCTCCCCACAGACCTAAAAAAACACTCACGTCCCGCCACCATTACTTGTACTATCATTTATTCTGTGCCACAGTGTCATACTTGAGTGTCCACGATTATCTATACTTATAATAAAGCAATAGGAACGAAATAGTCTGTACAAAGATAATTTAAAAAAATATTCTCTATGGTACTTAAAATAAGCTTCTGAACAAGAATATAACATTTTTTAAATTCGTGTCTGTTTGTCTGTATGTTTGTTCGCGCATCACGTAAAACTTACTGGGTACTGGGTACGATTGCGATGCAGTTTTCACTGTTAGATATCTTAGGGTTTGACTTAAAAACTGGTGTACTTGGTATCTGAATCCGATAAGTACCTAGAAGCCGAGTAAACGATAAAAACTTTTTAACGGCTGAAGGAAACTTTGATCCAATGTTGATATATTGGTATTTTAGGTCTTGGAATAGTACACCTAGAGAAATGACCACGCGTGTTAGCGGGTACAGCTAGTATTATATAAGTACATATTATTTGGGTATTTATTCCTTAGGTAGGTATTTATTAGTAGTACGAGTACATTCAAGTAGGGTTACGAAAATTTAAGTATACCTAATTCAGTTCGTATTTAAGAAAACCCTACTATAAGAAACAGTTAACAGTCCATATCTTTTAAACTACTGCACTAATTTTGATGAAACTTGTACCTACAAAACAGGTACAAGGCGGCAGCAAATCTGTCATACTGGTGGTATTGCATCGTAATTAATAATTCAGGACAATTGACACTAATAACTTAGCCCCAAATAGGATACCTTTTACTATAATGTCCCCGTTGATTATAATTTTAGATTTAATTTATATTTCTACTTACGTAGGCACAATAGTTTTGTTGTTTACGAACATCCGCGCATAGCTACACTTGATTAGTAACGCTGATAAAACCTCCTAGCAACCTGCTATACTAAAATTAGCACATTTGTTCTCTCATACATTTTTAATTTGGCACGGTTGTCAAGTGTTGTACTTACGAGGCACAGAATCAATAATAGTACATTACAGAGGTTCGTGCTCGATGGTCGAAGTCAACTAGTAGAACAACTTGTTACTAAGTTTAAGTTTTTTTATCGAGCATCTAATCGAGCGTCACTACAATCTGTTGAAGGTCAACATAGGCTGAATAAAAAATATGGGTACCCCAATGATGTTATTGGTAAAATCTCATTGGGGTACCCTAATACTTGTACTTATTGCTGCTAAACAATTACTTATACGCTTTTTCCTGAAAAACAATTACTTAATCTTGAAATCTTAAACACCAAACTATAGATATTTATCTATATAGATGCGATGGTGGCCTAACGGTTCTATAGTGCAATTTAGAATCCAACGATACCGGGTTCAAAACCTAGGCTCCGCACCAATGACTTTTCTGAGTTATGTGCGCTTTTCCATCGCTCTGTGCTTCGGAGGGCACGTTAAGCTCTCGGTCCCGGCTGTTATTGATTAATAGAAGTCGTTAAGCCATTTCAGAGGCCCTCGGGCGGCTTTATAAACTCTGACACCAGAGGCCAGCACTACCTCATACGACAAACAAACAAACGATCTATATAAAAAAAGAATAACATTTTTAAAAAAATTGACTATTTATTTGTTCGCGCATCACGTAATTACTACTGGACCGATTGCGACAACATTACGATTTTCTTGAATTTTAATACTTTGTATTGCCTCCTCATGCTTCCATTACTGCGTTTACGCGGTTTGGCATGCTGTACACTAAGATCCATAAACGATTTTGGGGAATATTCTCCCATTCTCTCTAGCTTGTCCCAAGCATGCTCGATCGGGTTGATATCTGGGCTGCGTGCTGGCCACTCCATAAGAGTAATGTTCATCTCTTGAAGGTAGTCATTCACAATCCAACCTGTATGAGGTCAGGCATTGTCATGCATGAAAATAGCATCCGCACCCAAATTGGCCATAAATGGCCCAACGTGTTTATTAAAGATTTCTTCCACATATCTTACGCTAGTTATAGAGCCGTTTTCTATAAACGCCAGTTCTGTGTGACACTCAGATGAAATTCCGGCCCACACAAGAACAAACCCACCACCGTAGGCTACTTTTTCTTCGATGCATGCTTGCTTGAATCTTTCTCGTGGTCTTCTATACACTCTGTGTCTTCCATCGTACTTGTAGAGCATAAACTTTGATTCGTCGGAGAACATAACTTTTGACCAATCTTCAATAGTCCAATTTAAGTGGTTCTGAGCATATCTTAGTCTTGAAAAACGATGCCCACGCTCCAGTTTAGGGCCATTTGCAGGTTTAAGTGGTTTCAAGTTAGCTTTAGGAAGTCGTCGTCTTACTGTCCATACGCTTGGGTTACTTCCTCTGAGGAGTCGAATCTGATTTGTAAGTTCAGTTCCTGTGAGAAAGCGATTACAAAGCATGGTGTTTACCAAGTATCGATCTTCTCATGCTGTGGTACACCTGGTTCTGCCTGTTCCTGGTCTGCGTAAGTTAGAGCCAGTTTCCTCATAACGTCAGAGAACTCTTTGTACTGGACAGCGACACACCGACAGTCCTGGCTGTATCGCGCTGACTCCGGCCGGTTTCGAGCATTGTGAGAATTCTGGTGCAATCTTCAGGTGTAAGCAACATGATTGCAGCTTGAATAATAAATATCGAACACTATAAATATGGTTTATATACCCACTTAAATAACAGATTAGAAACAAAAGCAAAATCAAATGCAGTAATTTCGTAGTTCCATTTTCGAAAGTCTACCTTTTTCAAATTTGTTTTTTTTTTGACATAACTTTACAATAACTAAGAAGTTTTAATACCTTAATTTAAGAAGTATTTAATTGTCTATTAAACACAATTAATTTCATTAAGCTAGCATTCTTAGTTTCCGAGATTTATAGGTTTCTTTAAGTGACCCGGATACATTGCTCTCGAGTGTATAACGTTTTGAAAAATCACGTCTGACTGTATGTTTGCGCATCACGTAAAAACTACTGGACCGATTGTGGTGCGGTTTTCACTGTTGGATAGTTTAGGTTTAGTGGTAGAAACTAATGAAAGGACATAATACAATGATCTCAATTCGACGAGTAGAAGCCAATCAATCGATAAAAAGCTATTTGACGGCTAAAGGAATTTTGAGTAGGTAAGTATTAATATTTTAGGTCCTGATAGCACATAGGGTGATGATAGCCCAGAGAAAGGACCACGTGGGCAAAGCCGCGGGCACAGTTAGTGAAATATAAAAAAAACTGTATAAAATTAAAAGTTACATTTTTTTCTCTTACCAATAACCTTAACGCGATCTCCACAGACTACTTCCGAGTACAATATTATCTATTCCAACAAAACAGTAGGTTCCGTGACACATTACTGAAAATGAGGATTTTTGAAATTTCATTCTTGAAGGTGTGAACGGGGGTGGCAAAGTTTGCTGGCGGGCAAAGCTACGGGGCGCTGCTAGTATATACCTAAAGGTTTTAAAGTCGGCCATTAGAGTAAAACAATTTTTAAGGATACCTACTTAATAATTATTATTTTAAAAGCTTTTATTTAATTTCACTTGTATCGATGTATCTATGTATTTATATATCTATGTATCTAAATATTTTGACTCTCCTGGAGTCTTGCAATTCAAATTTCGAGCACTTCCCGATTAGCTATCCGGCTGAAACTTTCAGGGTAGCCCACGAACCGATAACAAAACAATAAAAAAATAAAAATAGAAAATAAATAGCGTAAAAAGTGAAAATGCATTAAAAAAACGAGAAAATAATATTAAAAAAAAACTTAGAAACATAAATACTGAAAATATAATTAAAAAAAGGAAAATATAAGAAAAAACATAAAAGTGACATTCATTAAAAAAAAACTCGTAAAAGCATTTTTTAAATGTTTTTTTTTAATTATTGTTTTTCTAAGTGCCTATTACAAAAATATATCGAAATACATAGGTAACTTACACATTATTTAATCGAATCTTCTTATGACAAACGAGCCTTTATGTAATACTAGTTAGTGACTCGCCCCGACTTTACTCGGGAGCGCTCACGCTGGGGCATTTTTCTTCTTTTAGCATATTTATACCAGTCGTAACTTCTAAAAAAATAAGCGTAGTACTAAATTTTTGGCAGCAACGATAGTTATGTTTTTTGACCATAGACAACTGCATTATTACTCACGTACTTGACAGACTTGTTACTATTTCGTTTCCTTGGCAACATGACATTTCTTTCTGTATTTTTAAAACCTTGGGTTACATTATTTAAATTTTAGTAGTTTTTTTATATATTAAATACATGGGCAATGTTACTCGCTGATATATATGTAGCTTTCAATATATGGAATAATCTTAAATACATGGGCAATGTAACTCGCTGATATATATGTAGCTTTCAATATATGGAATAATCTTAAATACATGGGCAATGTTACTCGCTGATATATATGTAGCTTTCAATATATGGAATAATCTTAAATACATGGGCAATGTTACTCGCTGATATATATGTAGCTTTCAATATATGGAATAATCTTAAATACATGGGCAATGTTACTCGCTGATATATATGTAGCTTTCAATATATGGAATAATCTTAAATACATGGGCAATGTTACTCGCTGATATATATGTAGCTTTCAATATATGGAATAATCTTAAATACATGGGCAATGTTACTCGCTGATATATATGTAGCTTTCAATATATGGAATAATCTTAAATACATGGGCAATGTTACTCGCTGATATATATGTAGCTTTCAATATATGGAATAATCTTAAAAAACAGTTTAATATTTTTTGAGTTTATCCATTACAAAAAAACATACAAACAAGTGTAGATTAAAAAACTAATCTAAAAACCACTTCTTTTTTTTCATTATTCATTGTCATCGAGTTGTGTGCTACCCTGAAAGTTTCAGCCGCATAGCTAATCGGGAAGTGCTCGAAATTTGTATTGCAAGGTTCCATCCGGAACGACAGACAAACAAGAAAACGTGGTAAAATCAGGTAAAATACAAAAAAGTGCGCGTATGAGCTTGTAGCAGAAACAACATTCTAATTCTAACAGAGCTCGTTTTTTCATTTGTTGATATTTGGAACCGGTAATTCAAATATATTTATGATCATTTAAAATGTCGAATGATGTCTGGTCTGCACAGCAAGTCCCAAGCCAAACAATTTATTATTAAAACCCCCGATTTAAATTGATGTAAGTTTGACATGGAATTTACGTGTGTTTTGTATGTTTGTCCGTTGCCAACTACCTACCTAGCTCCTTTTTATTTTGATGCCTTTTATAAAATAGCCATCAAAATCAAAATGAGCTAAGTAGGTTTAGGTAGTTCGTAATCTATACTTATAATAAAACTGTAACAGGTCCAATTCTGTACATTGAAGATATTTATTTAAAAAAAAATTGGGGGCTGTCCTATATGTGATACTGAAGCCAAAACTGTGTTTTTTTTTTCATTTTTGTCTGTCTGTCTGTCTGTCTGTATCTTGGTTAGGCATCACGCTGAAACTACTGAATGAATTCAAATGCAACTTGGCATAATTTGAGTTTATACTACGAGGTGGGACATAAGATACTTTTCATACCGAAAAGTTAGAGTTCCCGCAGGAGAGGGGTTGACAGATTTTTATAAGAACACGTATCACGCTGAAACTACTGGACGCAGGAACAACTCGGCGCAGTCATCTATCTATAGAACTTATAATAAAGCAATAGGTACGAAAGAGGCTGTTCAAAGAAATCAATTTTTATTAATTTTTTTAATTCGTGTCTTTCTTACTGTATTTTTGTGCATCACGTAAAAACTACTGGACCGATTGCTATGCGGTTTTCAATGTAGGATAGCTTAGGGTTTGACTTAAAAACTGGTGTGATTGGTACCTCAATTTGGCGATTAGAAGCCGAGAAATCGATAAAAATATTTTTGACGTCTGAAGAAATTTTGATCAAATGTTGGTATATTGGTCTTTTAGGTCCTGGAATAGCACATTATGGTACTTTTAATATAAGAAATGACCACACGTGCGAAACAGCGGGTACAGCTAGTAAGTATATAAAGATGATAATAATGATTATTATCTATACTCGAAATTTATAATAAATTATTTTAAAAAAAAGTCTGTACAAATAAGATAATTAAAAAAAGATGCTCTGGGGGACTTAAAATAAGCAATTGAACAAGTTTTTTTTTTTTTTTTAAAACGTGTCTATCTGTCTTTTTTCCTGTTCGCGTTCAATCTACTGGAAAGATTGCGATGCGGTTTTCAATGTTGAATAGCTTAGGTTTTGACTTAAAAATTGGTGTACTTGGTACCTGTAAGCTTATGTGATGCGTGAAAAGACAAACAGACAGACAGACACGATTTAAAAAAGTTATATTCTTTTTCAGTAGCTTATTTTATTGTCTCCTTTTTTGTAAATTATCTTCACTGTAAAGACTTTTTTGGTATTTATTGCTTTATTATAAGTATGGATAGATAGATAAATAGTACTTGTACTATACTAAGTGTTACTTAGAAACCAACGATACCGGGTTCGGTCCTAGGCTCCGCACCAATGAATGATAATGAAAAGTTATGTGCGGTATCGATCACTCCCTGCTTCGAAGAACACGTTAAGCTGCTCCCGGCTGTTATTGATTAATAGCCGTTGTTAACCCATGTCAGAGGCCCTCAGGCGGCTTGACAAACTCTGACACCAGAGGCCAGCACTACCTTATAACAAACAAACAACTTGTACCTACTATTATTTATTCTATGTTAATGCAGCAGATCTAGCGGTATTAATAAAAAAACTTTTTGAAGACGTCAGCACCTAACTGCAAAGCATATATAGGTCATTTAGCTTAAAAAAATAATGTTTTCGGTAACATGCCCTAGAAATAATTAGGTAAAATAGGTATCTACAGTGTAGATACCTATATATATATATATATATTTTATTATATAAAAAATGTGTATCGTAATTTACAGATATCTAAATATAGTGGTCATACCGTTTACCGTTATAAACCATATTTTTTCGGTATTGCAAGCCCTGCTCTACACTATAGTCTGTACTATTATTTATTCTGTGACTATAGTCAAAGACAGCATACACTCACGCTACTCGGTGAATATATCGACTTGGTCTTTTTAATCTATTTTGTCGATTAGGTACTGAGAATAATACTATAAATATAGGTATTAGGCTACAGGTGGCCAAAATGTGCATTAAGGTAGAATTGACTTATGACATTAGTTCTAGAAATCTAAAAGTAAACAACTTCTAAATTCAATGCTAAAAGCGTTATTAGCGCTGTTCCAAAACAGTTGAAGCGCATGGTCATTTTTGTTTGCGATTTTTAGGCCTTTGTAAATAATGTATGACTTGCGTTTTAGGATCAGCAAACACTAGCTTTCAAGACCATCCACGACAGTGATATACATGATTTGTGCACACTTCGCAGCGTAATACTATAATGCTAAGTGTAAATATTTCAAACTATCATTTGTTAAATGGCTGAAACAATAGAACACACAAATAGAAAAGGTCTATTAACAATTTGCCGACTTTCGCTTATTGACGACATTTCATTATTTACATACATGTTGTAGCTTTGCGGACGTTTCTTTTTTTATATTTGTACTTCGCATTTAGACAACTTTTTACAAATTAATAAATACCAAGTTCGGTCTATGCAGACTTTATTTCAAATATCCTATATAATTTTATATTTTAGCAGATAATTAATAAAGAAATTGAAAAAATGTAGTTTAGTTTAGCTAAGGTGTCTTAACAAAAGCAAAAAATGATTGCAATGTTTAAAAAGTTTGCTGTTTCAATTATTTTTCATTAAAAGTCGGCAATTTTATTTATTTTTAAATTTCGGATGAGTCTGAACTTTGAAATTTATTAATTTGTAAAAAGTCAGCTAAATGCGAAGTAAAAATATGAAAATAACAAAAAGTCAGCAAAGCTATAATTAAAATGTACCTATTGTAAATAATCAAAAGTCGCCAATGTACGAAAGTCGGCAAAAACCGCATAGACCATAGAAAAATAATAGCTCTACGAACAGGAACATAATGTTTGATTGGCATGAGCCATCCGTCCATCCCATTGGATCATGTGATACGTTGAAACTTAAAATCAATATTATTTTCTCTTCTCAAGCGATCATGTGATCACAAATACAATATATTACCACGTAATTAAACTAGCATCTCCGAGCACTTCCCGACTAGCTATCCGGCTGAAACTTTCAGGGTAGCTCACAACGCGATGACAATTAATTTTAAATAAACATAAAATATGAAGATGTGGTTTTTATTTTAAGTATAAAATGTTATGTTACAAGTTAAGTTAAGGTTTAAGTATAAAATGTTAAGTTACAAGTTAAGTTAAGGTTTAAGTATAAAATGTTAAGTTACAAGTTAAGTTAAGGTTTAAGTATAAAATGTTAAGTTACAAGTTAAGTTAAGGTTTAAGTTTTAGTTTTTAGTTAGAAGTAGATTAGTTGTTTAAGTTCATGTACCTTTTAGATTTATTTATTTTTGTTTATTATTGAGCGTCACCGTCCATGACACTTAAATGTATTCCTCTCCATTCAACGGTTGTCTGGAAGAAATCGCTTTAAGCGATAAGACCGCCCATTGTACTCTATTTAAGTTAATGTCTATTCTTGTGTATGTTTTATTTGGTGTGCAATAAAGCGTTTATCTATAGTCTACCTATCTATCTTTCTTTAAATTGGCACAGAATAAATTATATAGTCTAAAGCTCCAATTTGTCCTGGTTGTGGTAAGTGAACAACTCCTCGCTACTAGTGTTCTTTATTATTCCCACTGCTGGACATGTGGTTCGTAATCCACTATCCTGTTCCAGTGCGGGTGTGGGCATGTCACCATGTTCTTGAATTTTGAGGTATACCGACTTCCTCGTGCAATAATGTTTCTTATCATCATGCATGTTTTCCTTAATTCCTCAACTTTGCTAAACCAGCTAGGATTATTTGCTTGGTAAGTTTTGGCTCATGTCGGATGTAAGACTGGAATCCATACCAACATATAAAAGTGAAACGTTGTCTGTTTGTTTGAGGAGCTTTCACGCGATAACGGCTGGATGGATTTTGATAAAACTTGGAATGGAGATAGCTTACGATAAAACATACGATACTTTTTATCCCGGAAAATTGTAAGTTGCCACGGGAAAACTGGAAAATGTTGATCACTCGCTGTAAGAAATGGTTGGCATGGAAACGAAATAACAAGTCTGTCAAAAAACATCAAGAGCATTGGTGCTATACCTACTTTGCATTGGTTTTTAATATCCTAGAAGAACATAGGATGCTTTATTTCGCGATAAACAGTAGTCCGCGCGGACGAAATCGCGGGCGGGAAAGCTAGTTATGAATAAAACGAAATGCGCGTTAAACTGTTTCAAAGTAAAATTATGTACCTACCCTGCTCATCGTGGGTTCAATTATGTACCTACCCTGCTCATCGTGGGTTCAATTATATCAATTTTTCATTAGTTAATACTTAAATTCACTAGCAAACCAGCGGTTATTAAGTTTTTTAAACAGTTTTTTTAACGCCTAGAAAAAGTTAGTGACAATGTGCCGTAGGAACGTGCCATGATGTCGGGCGTTTTTTGCTCTACCCGTAGGAACGTGCCATGATGTCGGGCGTTTTTTGCTCTACTGCGGAGGATTATTGATATTTTGGAAGAGAGAGAGAAAGAGATAATCGGTCTTTTATCCTTGCCTAACATACAGTTGTTAGATTGGTGCTTCTGGTAGATTCTGGATTACCCCGCCATGCTCTATTAGGTAAATCATTTTAATTTCAACGAAAAAATGAATTATTAAACTTTTTCATATAATATGATAGATTTCGAGAGGTGCCTGTTTAAACAACGCGTAGCCATGACTCTAATGCTGATCCTTCAGATGACGGATTGGTGCTCAATAAAATACGCCAAGAGCCTGTAATTACTTAGGTATATTTATTTCATTGCAGCCAAGAGAGAGTCGAAGACTCGCATCGGGTCTCCGAACACCAATAAATAGTGACCCGAATTTGTCCTTCGTGTACTAAATCTATATCTTCTATTAATATTTATAAGTAAACAGTACCTAAGCAACAAAAAGTCTGTACAAAGAAGGTAATAAAAAAATGGTTAGGAAATAAGCTAGTTTTTATTTAATTTTTTGATTGTTTGTTTGTTTGCGCATCACATAAAAACTACAAGACCGATTGCGATGTGGTTTTCACTGATGGAGTACTTAGAGATTTATCTAAAAACTGGTGTACTTGTATCTCAATCCAATGAGTAGAAGCCGCGCAATCGATAAAAAACTATTTGATGGCTGAACAAAATTTGATATAGTGTACCTTATAGGCACATTTGGTCCTGGAATATCATATTACTCAGAAACACCGATGATGACGAAGTTTGAATACGAGTTGTTCTAAACTTACACAATTATTAAACAAACTTTGCAAAATGGAAAAATCAATAAAACAATGATCTTTCGATATATATGTCCGTTCTTTCTAAACTAATCCCAATTAATGTTCCTAATGTCAGCTTCTCGGGAATATTGGAAGTAGATAACTTACCCGGTAATCCTTTTGCTTATATACCTACCTATATGCTACATGCGTATATTGGCAATTAGTGAAACTTTGCATTTGAATAACTTTGAAACTAGAAACTTGCAGGTTTACTTCAATTTGACAGAAGTTTCAGCTTTAGTCCTGTCGTTGCTGGAGTTAGGTTTTCACAGTAGGTAGGTAGTAGGTAGTACCTACATATAATCTATATTTTCCTCGTTTTCTTGCTGATCATCATCACCTTAATATCTATATGAAACATAGCCAATAAAAAGCCGCAAAAATCACTTTGAAACAAAAAAACTGCATCAAAATCAGAAAATCCGTTTTATGGACCAAATGGCAACGGACAATACACAAAATATCATGTCAAACGCACACACCCTTGTTTCAAGAAAGTTTAACCCGTCGAGTTTGTTGTTTACCGACATCAAAGTTTTGTAATATCACAATTTTTTCTTCGGTTCGAATTAATTCGAAAATATGTGTAACATTTTACCTTCCATTCGAATGAGGAACTCTAAAAATATGATCGTAGCAGCCTCAAGGTCTCCCGGCAAGTTTTTTTGCACAGCATTAAACGATTCAATCACTGAGAACATTAACTAATTCATCGTACATAATAAAATTAAAAAAAAGTATACATTTTAACAAAGTTTTATTGATCTAATCAATAAACGGTTGTGTCCAAAAATAATAGTTTAAACTTGTCTATCTTGCTTGATTAATTGGGTAGTTACTTAAATGACTTGTTTTATTGCATTCTGATTTTAATTTATGTGACTAATGTTTTATTTTTATTTATGTGACTAATGTTTTATTTTTATTTATGTGACTAATGTTTTATTTTTATTTATGTGACTAATGTTTTATTTTTATTTATGTGACTAATGTTTTATTTTTATTTATGTGACTAATGTTTTATTTTTATTTATGTGACCAATGTTTTATATTTATTTAGCGGAAAATATTCCTATTTCTTTTGTGGGTTACCTATGACTTTTGAGTCAACATAATTTGTCTTACAAAAAATATTGACAAATAGTAGATCGTACTAATAAGCAACTTACTTAGTACTTGTACTGTACATGGATCAATGAACGCTCTCATTAATATAGATTTAGTTTTAGTTACCTACCTACTTATCTGATGTACTTTGTAATATACCTATACTCTCTCTGTAATAACCCCATCAGGTACATCAGCTTATCTGTGAACTGAATGGTGGCGTGAATGTGTCAATCAATAAGTAGACCAATCAAAAAACAGGAAAATAAAGTAAATGTTACTCTCATTCGTAGCGGCTGTAGTTCCTTTTTTTTGCCACTGCACAGATAAGTTGGTTGCACTGTACTGATGCATTTTACACTGCGTCCTTTGAAAATACAGGTGCAAAAAGCCAACATTACTTACAGTGATATCTTTCTTGTTTCAGATGAAGCAACTCCTACTGGTGACCCTGGTGGCCACGGCGGTGGTCACCGACGACCTGCCGCCATCTTGCAGTAAGCCGGTCTACTGCGACAGCGACCTCCTCCACCACGTGCAGACGTCCAGACTGTTCCCCGACTCCAAAACCTTCGTCGACCTGCAGATGAGGAACGACGAGAACACCACTCTCAGCGCCTTCCAGAAACTGCTCAATGACTCAAACAACGAACCCACTCTAGACCAACTCCGGACCTTCGTCGAGGAAAACTTCGACGACAGCGGCGAGCTCGAGGCCTGGACCCCGACCGACTACAACGACAGCCCAGGCTTCCTTAAACAAATCCAAGACGAAGATTTGCGGGAGTTCGCCAAAGATATCAATGCTATCTGGCCGACACTCGGCAGGCGAGTCAAGCCTCAAGTGTTCGAGAAACCCGACCAATTCAGCTTCATCCCCGTCTCCCAGGGCTTCATAGTCCCCGGTGGACGGTTCAAGGAGATATACTATTGGGACGCGTACTGGATCATCGAAGGTCTCCTCATTAGCGGGATGGATGACACGGCCCGAGGTATGATCGAGAACCTAATCGAGTTGCTCAACAAGCTCGGACACATCCCTAATGGCAGCAGATGGTATTACCAGGAGCGCAGTCAACCGCCTCTACTCTCCGCCATGATGATGCTCTATTACAAGAAGACCAACGACAAGCAGTTCCTGAAAAAGCATATCGGCGCCCTCGAGAAGGAAATGAAGTACTGGATGGACACGCAAATTGTGACGTTCCATAAAGAAGACAAAGTGTTCACCCTGCTCAGGTACTACGCGCCGAGCGAGGGCCCGCGGCCGGAGTCATACTTCGAGGACTACGACATGGCGCAAAAGCTCGACACCCACGAAGACCACACCGAGTTCTACGTCGACATTAAAGGTGCAGCCGAGAGCGGGTGGGATTTCTCCACGAGGTGGTTTGTCAGTGCTGAAGGTGACAATTCGGGAAATCTGACGAACATTCATACGAGATACATTGTTCCCGTGGACTTGAATGCCATATTTGCCAATGCTCTAAAAAATACCGCTGAATTCTACGCTCTCCTGGGAAATCCGCGTGGGGCCACTCATTGGGGATTCGTGGCAATACAATGGAGAGCTACCATCGAGGATGTTCTGTGGCACGAAGAAGATGGAATATGGTACGACTACGATATACAGAACGAGAAGTCCAGACGGTACTTCTACCCGAGCAACCTGGCCCCGCTCTGGATGCACGCAGTGGACAAAGCTCTAGTCAAGAAACACGCTCCCCATGTCCTCCATTACTTGAAACACTCCCAAGGACTAGACTACCCTGGCGGAATTCCCGTGTCGCTTTCGAGGAGCGGCGAGCAATGGGACTTCCCCAACGTGTGGCCTCCAGAGGTAAGCATCGTCATTAAAGCTCTGCAGGCTATAGGAAACGACGAGGGAGAAAAGTTGGCATTCCACTTGGCCCAGGAATGGGTTAGGATTTGTCACAAAGGCTTCCAAGAGTACAAGCAGATGTTCGAGAAGTACGACGCCGAAGAGCCCGGCAGGTTTGGAAGTGGCGGCGAGTACACCGTGCAGGAAGGCTTCGGGTGGTCCAACGGAGTCGTGCTCGAGTGTCTCGAGGCCTACGGGGACACGATGACCGCGCAGAGCTCCAGCGAACCTAATGTTGAGAAGCTGAAAGTGCTGCCTCTGCAAGCGGAGAAGAATAATGATAATAAAACAGTGCATTACGATAGTGAGAGCGACAGCTCTAGCTCTTCCGTCAGCAGTGCCAGCGAAGAGTAACTCCGACATCTGTCACCAAGAGACCAGTAGTATTACTAGAACAAGGAATAATACAAGTACAGTACAATAATACAAGTATAATACGAATGAATTAAAGAATCATGCCAAGTTAGACAAGAACAGTGCAGAAGACAATTTTTAAGATGAAATCAGAAATATTAAGAGCCACACACAGTTATACTTAATGCCTAAGGACATCAATTGATTTTTAACTAGCATTAAATCGTTGTTTTATTATGGACTTTGACAAATGATAATGTTAATTAGCGTTATTTGATGTCTATAGGTGAAAAAATAAATCTGTTAAGTATTAGTAAAAAAAATAGGAACAACGATGTACCCTTCATGGAAGTTAGTACAAAAATAGGAACAACGATGTACCCTTCATGGAAGTTAGTACAAAAAGACGAAATCAGAACTTTAGAAGTAAATGTTGGTTGTGAAACTTGTGAACATAGCATTATTATTATTATAATTGTTATTAATGTTATTTTATTCTATCCTATCATATAATGCGTAAATACTACCTATCTAAATAATTTTAATTAATATTATTTTATTCTATCCTATCATATAATGCGTAAATACTACCTATCTAATTATTGTTATTAATGTTATTTTATTCTATCCTATCATATAATGCGTAAATACTACCTATCTAATTATTGTTATTAATGTTATTTTATTATATCCTATCATATAATGCGTAAATACTACCTATCTAATTATTGTTATTAATGTTATTTTATTCTATCCTATCATATAATGCGTAAATACTACCTATCTAAATAATTTTAATTAATATTATTTTATTCTATCCTATCATATAATGCGTAAATACTACCTATCTAATTATTGTTATTAATATTATTTTATTCTATCCTATCATATAATGCGTAAATACTACCTATCTAATTATTGTTATTAATGTTATTTTATTCTATCCTATCATATAATGCGTAAATACTACCTATCTAATTATTGTTATTAATATTATTTTATTCTATCCTATCATATAATGCGTAAATACTACCTATCTAATTATTGTTATTAATGTTATTTTATTCTATCCTATCATATAATGCGTAAATACTACCTATCTAATTATTGTTATTAATGTTATTTTATTCTATCCTATCATATAATGCGTAAATACTACCTATCTAATAAAACGTTACCTGCGTAGTCATAAGCAATGTTGGAATTGTGCCATACGCTTGAACGAATAAAAACGTATGACATTAAGTATAATTTGAGTAGATATATTACAGGTACTTTGAGTACCTGCCTAGCAAGGGTTTTTTATAGAAATTCCTTGCTGCCTACCTAACGCGAGGAGGTCTTTATACATTCATTGAGTTAGAATTTATAATTAATTATTATTATTAATAATTATTATTTATTATATATATTTTAATGACCTGTTAATGTATTATTTAAATATAATATTTTAAGATTTCAAATTAAAGGCATTTAATAGTTGTTAAAAAAAAATACCTAAAATTGCTCTTCAATATTTGTATACCTAAAATGTACTTAAATCGTAAAATTCATTCTAATATCTCCATAATAAAAATTATAATAGAAACTTTAGAATTAATTTAATTTCACGTTGTTACAATTTTATTATTATATAAATAAAGGCTGTGTCAGAATTTGCGTTTTTCTTATTAAAATAGAACAGATTATTTTATATTACGTCCCTGGCCAGGTCTCTTTCTTCTATGGATATAGGTGATGGCTAGATGCTAGTTGTTGCAAGATTCTCAACGTAGAGCTTAAACCCTTTGTAGACCCTTAATAGTAAACACGAGGTTGTAAAATATAATATCTAGTGGAAACTACTCCATTCTGTTTGGATTAGAGTGGAATAAAAAGTAGAATCAAATCCATCGATGGATTTGTTCAGTGGAGCAAGTGGTTTTATCGAAATCTTTACACAGAAAACACAAATATTGCCCCGACTTTGTCTTTTTTTATCGATTGATCGGCTTCTTGTTCTACTCATCGAATTGAGATACTAAGTATACCAGTTTTGAAGTCAAACCCTAAGTGAACAGTGAAAACAGCATTTCAATCGGTCTAGTAGTTTCGACGTGATGCGCGAATATACCGACGGACAGATAGACATATCATTTAATAAAATATTATATTTTTTGTATATTTTTTAAATAAAAAAATATAAAATAAAATATATTCTTATTCAGTCGGTTAGTTCAAGACCATTTTTTAAAATTATCTTGTAAGTACAGACTTTTAGAGAGGTATATACTGAAGATACATACCTAGTTAAATAAATAAATGTACATGGAAGACAAACATGCTTAGAGTTGGGTCAGAAGAAACATTGTAGGGTAGCAATATGTATATACTGTGCTGATACTTAGAATTAGATCTACTTACCAGTGTTGCAATTGAACTAAATCTCGGACAAAAACGTAGAGAAATGTTAACTTTATGGAAAAAGCAATAAATTGTAAATTAGGAGTCTAAATAACTAGCCTGCCCTGCCAAAATAGAGTTTATGTTAATAAATTATACACTGTTGGAATGTGCTTATCAAGACCTTCAATTTGATACCCATATTGTAAATTTCGAAGAAAAAATATTTTTTTCGAGTTTGAAAATGGTGCCATACTGCCGTCATTATGAATGTTTTCAAAAAAATATATAGCCTATGTTACTCGGGGGGATGTAAGGATTCTAACGATACCATACGTCTCAATCTGTTCAGGCATTTAAAAGTTATGGTGGAATAAAGAAGCTCACATACAAACATACATGAATGCTAAAAACATAACAATTCTTTTTTTTTGGCAGTTGTGTAAAAAGATGTTAGGTACTTAGATTACCCACTTACTTAATAATAAGTATTATATATTTTTAAATGGAAGGTAGGTAAATATAATAATATGCATAAATTTAACCCTCTTGTTTCCCTTGATTTAGGTATGTCAAGGAAAAAAAGTGGGTTAAAATTTGCAAAAAAAAAATTCTAAATGTCGTTGTATAGCGTAGTAATTTTATTTATTCTGTGGTATAGGTAGGTACGGAAGGTAGAATACCTACAGGAAATTTAAGATAGTTATATTTGGTCTCAATTAGTATAGATCTATCTATCATGTCTATCAAGTTTTACTAACTAAATATAAAATTTTGCGAGGACTCAACTTCGTCGTAATTACATACCTACCTATCTACAAGATTTCATACTTAATTTTAGGAAAAACAGAGTTTTTAATTATTCCTAGGTACGGCAGGTACAATGTACCTACATGTTTGTTGGAACATGAGTACCACCTAGTAAAGACACTGCAATGACTTGCTCAAAGTGAAACACTACGTAGACTCGCTATTTTAATGGTATCTCCTCCGTGAATCTTAAATACCTACTAGATTATCGACTGCAACTGTTAGTTTATAATAATAATTATATTAATAGAGAAGTTTTTGTGATAAAAACTATGTTGATACCTAGTCTCAGCATGGACGTACAATGTAGTAGGTAGTAATAGCACAGAATAAATAATAGTACAAGGTAATAGTTAGAAAATTAGTACCTACACGACATAGTACGTCCATGGAGTCTCCAGTCGTTCACTTTTGTCTCAGACGAGACGTGTGCGTCGCGTCGCGTCGGCTATATGTAAATGTAGTTCGATCTCTTTGGTCGGCCTAAAAACAACAAACAACTGTCAGTTGTCAGATCTGTCTGTTAGTGTGACAGTCAGTCCTGTCTGTCAGCGTCAGCTGTCACTGACAGTTCTCCCGAGAAGAAAACACGTGCGTGCGGATTTTAGTAGAGTCAGTAGATATTGTAAATGTAGTACGCAGTTTAAACAAGGTCGGGGCCTTGAGAGCGGCCTAGATTGCGCGCAAACCGCCGCGCGCCGCCCGCCCGGCTAGACGGGAGTGGGAGCGAGCCAGTGAAAGCGTAGACCGACTGAGTCCGGTTGCAACAGCCGGGATGGCAGGCTGGGTGCCGGGAGTCGCCCGCCGCCGCTGATCGATGACATAGATCGGCGATGGCTCGCGCGCGTTTTATAGCGGTCACGGGCCGCTCGCGAGTCCACTCACGCCGGGTCGCTCACTGTCGCCTCTCGCCGCGTCGCGCGCACGTTCAAAGGTTATGTTTATCGGCGCGTGCGCACTTCCGCACTCCTCGCGCCGGCCTGTGTCCGGCGAAAACAGTCATAAACCACAATAATGTTGAAGACAAGGCTCCCGCGATTCGCGCCGCTGTACCCCGTGCTGGGGCTCCTTGGTGCGTGTGCGCAGGCGCTGTCCGCTACGGTCCCCGCCTGCCGCTCCTCAGTCTACTGCTCCGGTGAGCTGCTCCACAAGATACAAATCGCGCGCATCTTCGACGACTCTAAAATCTTAGTCGATTTGAAACTCGTCCACAGTGAAAATGAAACGCTTGCAAATTTCGCAAGGCTTATGAAAGAAACGAAGCAAAATCCCTCGAGAGAACAGCTCGCCAATTTCGTCGATCGTAATTTCTTAGAAGGGAATGAGCTGGAAAAATGGATGCCACCAGATTACAACCCTGAACCGCCTGTTCTTGACCAGATAACAGATCCAAAGCTCAAACATTTCGCCAAGGATGTCATTAGCATTTGGGCGAAATTGGGCAGGAAGGTGGACTCCGACGTCGCCAAGCATCCCGACAGATATAGTTTTCTCCACGTTCCTAACGGATTTATCGTACCAGGAGGCCGATTCAAGGAGTTGTACTACTGGGACTCATTTTGGATAGTGCGAGGTCTCATCATCAGTAATATGACGCAGACTGCTAAAGGAATGATAGAAAACCTTTTGTATCTCGTCGGTCAGGTCGGATACATCCCGAACGGGAGTCGGAAATACTATTTGGGTCGGAGTCAGCCGCCGCTGCTGGCGGCGATGGTTGCCAGCTACTTCGCGGCGACGGGAGACCTCGGCTGGCTGGAGCGGCATGTGCCTACCGTCGAAAAGGAGCTGCAGTACTGGCTAGACAAAAAGAAGGTGACTGTCGAAGTGAACGGCACGGATTACATGTTGCTGCGGTATTTATCGGACAGGAAAAGTACAGGTCCCAGGCCCGAGTCTTACTACGAGGACTATACGAACGCTCTCGTGCTGCCAAACGACGCCATGCGCGAGGATTTCTACCATGAGATGAAGAGCGCCGCCGAAAGCGGGTGGGACTTCTCGTCACGCTGGTTCGTGTCGGCCGGTGAGGAGGCCAACCTGACCGACGTGCACGCCACGCGCATCCTACCGGTCGACCTCAATGCTATTTTTGCCGGTGCACTTGAACTCGCCGGCGACTTTCGCAATCGCCTGAAGGACAGACGCGAAGCGCAGAAATGGTGGAGTCTTGCCAAGTATTGGAGAAGCGCCATCGAAAACGTTATGTGGGATCCTGTGGACGGCGTGTGGTACGATTACGACGCCCAGGCGAGAACTCTTCGGAGGCACTTCTACCCAAGCTGCGTCACGCCTCTTTGGTCCGGCGCGATCGAACCTTACGACGCTCCGATGTACGCGTCAAAACTAGTGTCGTATCTGCTCTCTTCTGGGGCGCTGGAATATCCCGGCGGCGTGCCGGCGTCCATTCTGCATTCGGGAGAGCAGTGGGACTACCCCAACGCCTGGCCACCTTTACAGAGTATCCTGATCGGAGGGTTGGAGAACAGTGGATACGACGAGGCGATGCAACTGGCGCGGGAGCAGGCTCGGTTGTGGATTCAGGCGAACTATATCGGGTTCAGTCAGTGGAAGAAATTGTTCGAAAAATACAGCGCAGTGGAACCGGGACACCAGGGGGGTGGGGGCGAGTACGGCGTGCAGGACGGCTTCGGGTGGACGAACGGGATTGCCTTGGAACTCCTCCAGAGGTACGGGAAGGAGATGACACTAGAAGATGACGCGTCGCCCTCCCTGCCTGCCGTGCGGCTGGTCAAATGATCTCAGCTGACTAGTTGTTAGGAAAACCAGTGATTTACAATCATATAGAAGAAAATTTATATTGACCTTTCCCACTTCGGTGGTTACAATATTTTTGTATGACATGTATGAATGAATCAATAGTGTATGAGTTTTAGTAACTACTAAAAGTTTGACCGTCGTAATCGTGATCATGAATACTGTGATGAAATCACTATTAAAATTTTATAAATGTATATGAAATGTTAATTTGGCTATTAATGTTTTTGTTATTGTTAAGGACTTGTGATTAAAATGGTTTAAACCGTTATTTGTTAGTCATTATTTTATCTCTCCTCTTTGTTCCAGTATTACCCTAAGTATAACGTCATCACAATTTTCCTGTATAGCTCTGATAAGTAGTTAAAAATAAAATAAATAAATAATAAAATCACACTATTAAATTTTGCAATCATCACATATATAACATCATTGAGTGTACCTAGATAAAAGTAGGTAATTACTGACGCCGAGTGACTGATGCCCGAGGTCACGGATGCGATTCTCGCGCTGACAAAATATTTAATTGCAGTCAACGGGTCGAAACCCGATTGCACATTGACGGCTTAAAAAAATATGTACGTACAAGCTGTACAAGTAATTTTAAAGGCATTATCGGGAGTTACTCACGTATATTAGTTGAATTATTCCAACCTTAGTTTCTACCACATCCGGTGGTCTTTCTCAAGGTGAGTGCGGCACGCTCGCGAGTGTTCCGCTCTCTATAGTTATAACTAGCTGTGCCCGCGGCTTTGCCCGCGTGGTCATTTCATTTAAAAGTAGCCCACACGTTTTATTCCAGGACCAAAAGCCAGACCAGTTGTAGGTTTGGTCCAGGTCCTCTGGACTTGTACTACGTACAAGCTGTACAAGTAATTTTAAAGGCATTATCGGGAGTTACTCACGTATATTAGTTGAATTATTCCAACCTTAGTTTCTACCACATCCGGTGGTCTTTCTCAAGGTGAGTGCGGCACGCTCGCGAGTGTTCCGCTCTCTATAGTTATAACTAGCTGTGCCCGCGGCTTTGCCCGCGTGGTCATTTCATTTAAAAGTAGCCCACACGTTTTATTCCAGGACCAAAAGCCAGACCAGTTGTAGGTTTGGTCCAGGTCCTCTGGACTTGTACTACGTACAAGCTGTACAAGTAATTTTAAAGGCATTATCGGGAGTTACTCACGTATATTAGTTGAATTATTCCAACCAAGTTTGGTCCAGGTCCAGAGGACCAGGACCAAACCTACAAAGTTCAGTATTACATTTCTTCAAAATTCGTTCAGCCGTCAAATAGTTTTTTATCGATTGCTCGGCATCTAATCATCGGAATAAGGCACTGTCTTGCCTTTTTATAACGCATATTCTGTCAAGTACGGCACTACGTACTTCACAGAATATGCGTTATAACACGCACTTCTATGACACTTCATAGAAGTGCACGTATTGCAATGAAATAAAGGCATATAATAAAATATGAAATAAACGCTAGAATAAACGCACCGCGTTCCACTGCAAGGCAGTGCGTGCAAGGCCTAAGATACCAAGTACCCCAGTTTTTAAATCAGTCGCAAGGGCTTCTCTAATTCCACGCCACCTGCGTGGAATTAGGGAAGGTGGGTATTTACGCGACCAGGTTTTTAAACCAGGTTTTGGCTTGTAAGTACGCCGCCCTGGTGCGGACCCGCAATACTTGCAAGACTTTCAAAGTATTTTACTCACCAAATCGCTCTTTCGCCCCGTCCGCACGTACATACTCGGTGGCGGGTTCAGCATGGCTTCGGCTGAGTTCGGCCGCACTCGGCCAGCCGGGTCACAAAAAGCTAGGTGGCCGATACGTCGCTCAAAAAACTTGCAAGGCTTCGAAGTTTTTTTAAGCAAACGCAATTGTGCTCTTTATTTACATAAGCGCACGGGTCAATTTCCTAAGCAAGTATTTTTTACTTTCAATTCCACGTTTCCAAGTACTTTTTTCGCTAATAACACGTTTGTGCTCCTTATTTATATGGACACGAAGATCAGTTTCCTATGCAAGTATTTTCTACTTTCTAGGCTTCGGTTTACAAAGCACTTGAAAGTATTTTAAACCCTGGTTTTTATAATGAAAGATTCATGACATGAATGAGTTAAATTTATTTTTTTAATTAATAAATTACTATTTTACTATAAATAATTCGCTTAATTTCGCTGCGCGTTTTACAACTGAAGTCGACTTATTCTATCAAAAAACACAAAAAACATCTAAATACGTTTTAAGAGCCGTTAGGGACCATAAGGCAAAAAAAAAGAAGAAAACGTGTTGTTCGAGTTCATTCAACGTTCAAACCACTTCGTAACAAACCGCTTTCGTGTTTTAAGGGTAGACAACGCCATCTAGTTTAAATGAAGTAACTTGTTATCATGAACGTCTTGTTATTGAGTAGAGAAAATTATCTCCGAAGGTAAGGTGGCACAGATTAGAGAGTAATAAAGGTGGTGAGGTAAATTGGATGGGGCATCAAGGGTAGGTCATTATTATGAGGTCCATACGAACAAATTTTAATGCAACGAAACATTGTGTTCTTAGTACAAATTATTTTTATGATGTTTCACAGATCGACGTACTTACTGGCACTTTAACTGGCTCTTAATAATTACCCACCCTACCTACCTACTTTTTGAGCTTATAAAGATAAAGATTATTTATTTGCATAAAACATGAGTATACATCACAATAATGCACAGATGATAGTAGTCTGTTAGTATAGTAGCTCACGTTTTGCCTTTCACAGGCGTACAAAATTAAAAAAAATACTAATTATTCGTAAATAGCATGCAGATTAAAATAACATGCAATAATAAATAAAAAACAAATCTGACTATACAATGCCATAAACTAAATAATATTTCACAATTTAATATTATCAGAGAGAAGTGACGAAAAGACATATGGCAACAATTGGCACTTCTTGGTATTAAAATTCGTCATAATCAACAACAATAAAATATGTCAACAATACAAGAATAAAAATGAAATAATAATAATAAAAACAATGTGAATACAGCCTATAATTGTAAAAAATAAATAAACAGCACACAAGTAAAAGAGTTTGAGTGTTAAACTGTAGTCAAAAAACATAGTTATAATTTATCAATTAAAAAGTCATTTATCGTATAATAGCATTTATCAGTCAGTACTTTTTTTAATGTCTTTTTAAATAATATTGAGTTTAGATTTTTTATTTGACTAGGGATTTTATTATAAATTTTCGGAGCCATACATATCACACTTTTGTGCATCATAGCTGTTTTGGCGGCATGTAAAGATAACTTGTCTTTATCGCGTCTGTTTCGTTTGACAACTTCAACACGATATGAGGATTGATTTGAAAAAATAAAAGTTTTATATACTTTCTCTGTGAAGAGCAATACATGTACCTACCTCTGTATGCACACATTTCAATACCGACAACTAACCATTTTGCCAGTAAGACATTATGAAGAAACCTCCGATATATATAATTATGCAGGTAGTACATCATAATATCTCAATGGAAGAAATATAATAAAAAAACGTAGTACATATTATAATGTATATACATACTCAGAAAACTTGCAACGTTTCGAAGTATTTTTTACGCAAAAACAATTGTGGTCTTTATTTATGCATACCCACGGATCAATTTCCTATGCAAGTATTTTTTACTTTCATTTCAAGGCTTCGGAGTACTTTTCCACACACACGATAGTGCTCCTTTTATATATAGAGACAAAGATCAATTTTCTATTCAAGTATTTTCTACTTTCAAGGCTTTAATCTGTTTCTACAGAAAGCACTTGAAAGTATTTTGAACCCTGGTTTTTCGCCCTGGTGTTTGAAGATGGACGTACTTGAAAGCCCAGTGGCCCAATTACAGGACTTGGCTACAATCGGATTATCACTTTTTTCATAGCAATTTCGACTCTATCGCAAGGCATTAGTGGTTGCGATATTGAGAATTCGATTGAAGCCAAGTTATGTAATCGGGCTGCTGGTGCTGGATATTGCGAGTATGACCCATGCCTAAGTGGAATTTGTTCGTGATTCCAATTTCCACGCAGGCAGCGAGGAATTGGCGTCTTAAAATTAGAGAATTAGGCCCCTGG
This sequence comes from Alsophila aescularia, assembly GCA_946251855.1. Taxonomy (NCBI): domain Eukaryota; kingdom Metazoa; phylum Arthropoda; class Insecta; order Lepidoptera; family Geometridae; genus Alsophila; species Alsophila aescularia. The sequence goes on along the minus strand of OX276379.1, from coordinate 3,154,808 downwards.
AGGTCATGCTAGTGCTAGCGTGAGCCGAATCTGAAATGCCTGATAAATTTGAATTTAGCGGGACCCTTGGTTGCAGGAATGAAATATTTGCGTGTTTTAAGGTCAATCAGCGCCATCTAGTTAAATCGCAGGGAGAACTTTGATGCCTTTGGTTTATTCGCTTGAGTTGCTGATGCCATTGTGCTATCTATACTCGTACCAAACTCGTACTATACCATCTCGATTACCTCAGCTTGCAAACATAAAAAACCGCACCTAAGTCGGACCTTTCGTTTGGATAGATCCCATTATATATATTGTTTTCAAACAAAACTTGACGGTTTACTTCAGGAAATTACATAAGCCTTAAAAAATCAAAGAAAATGTAAAAAAGGCACAAAATATGTAAATACTTATAAATATTGAGGCAAAACATTCATAGCAGCGCGTGGATTCGATCCATGTGCCTCTGGGTTGCAGGCCAGACACCGCTTCCACTGTGCCACTCTGACTTGTGGCATAGGAGCCGAATTTACGGTACCTTTTATAAACGGATGTGCAATTACTATTCCTTTCAAATTAACATAACTTTAGACTCATATCCCGTATTTATTCGTGATTAAAAGTATCATTCATTTTAACACATACTATAAACTTTGACTGTGCCAAGTTACTTCAAAATCCGTACGGTAGTTTCAAAGTGATATGTGTTTTATTTTAAATAACTTTCAACCCCTATCCTGCGGGAACCATTGTTTTTTTCGGGATTAAAAGTATTCTAAATGTTAATCCATAACATAAGCTATGATTGTGACAAGTTGCATCAAAATCCGTCGGGTAATTTCAGCGTGATGCGTGTTCAAAGAGACCGACAGATAGACAGACAGACAGACAGACAAAAAATAAAAAAAAACCTTATTGCACTCCATATCGATTTTGAAATTCATCTCAATTAAAATTTTCAAAAAATATTTAATGTACAGATTTAGCCCAGTTACAGTTTTATTATAATATATAGATAGATAGATAGAAGATAATTCAACTAATTTATGTGACTCCCTCTTTGCCTTTAAAATGTATAGGAAATAAAAACTAAATAAAAAAAATTAAACCGACTTCTAATCGTATAAAACTTAAAAAAACCATTGTACTTACGAAATGTCTAACTGGAAAAAAACCTTACTCTATGCTTCTTACTTACTGTCGGTTTGGGCGTAGCGCAGACAACGACAGTAAGAATGTGTGTTACTCTATGTGCGCAGACCTTTATCTCTTTATTTAGTGCACAGATCTCAAAAAATTTAAAGACTTTAGTCATTTCGTAAGTACAATGGTAACAACGACAGTAAGAAATGTCTATTAATGGTAAGAAGACACCAAGGCAAGTACTAGTACTAACTTCCTTGGAATCACCTGGCACTGTGGCACAGACCTCAAAAACTTTGAATTATTTATTTCTTTTAATTTGTATACGATGCGAAGTCGTTCTTTTATTTAAATAAATTTTTATTTTTTATTTTCGTTTGGTTTCGTAAAAGTAGGCCTGTGAAAATGAGGTGCTTATTCCGATCGCTAAGAAAAAAGTCATACTGGAAACAGATAGCAGACCATATCTTTTAAACTACTAAACCGATTTTAATGAAACTTGAACTATTACCTAAGTTGAAAGATACTGAAACTATTACAAAAAGAATTATTGCATTCTGACTTGTAGTTTCCGAGAAATACGTGGACATACATACATACATACGCGCAATTTGGTATATTATTTGTTAGCTTAATATTTGTTATTATTTGTTAGATACTTATATAGACGAACAAGGGTAGTCTATATGAGATAGACTACCCTGGTTCGTCTATATAAGTATCTATCAAATACCTACACCAAATTGCGCGTATGTACCTATATGTATATATATAAAGCATTTTTGACAATATTACATACATACATAAATACATATATGAAATTTGGTACTTACATATGTTTAGTCACTTAAATAGACTAACATATATGAATATTACGCATTTAGAATGTAAAAGTCATTATAACCACAGAATAAAGAATAGTATAACGTAGTATTATCTTTGCAACACAGTTTTGCAAGTTATTGCATCTTGCCGACTTACTGCGTTTTCAGTAGGACGGTAAACCACAGAAGACCAAATATTTGCCCTTCGTTGAGTCGCATGTTGCCGACCTTTACTTGCCATTAAATTGACTTAAATTCCGTCAACTTAGGGCATAAGCCTGCAACAGCTGACTGACTACAGAAACTGATAGAGAAATACGGAGCTAGCATCTAAAATGGGCAAAAGGCTCTTGTAAGTAGGTAAAGGTATTACCAATTTACAACCACGGACACCCACGTAAAAGAAGGCACCAAAAAGTAAAGGATGACCGAGTAGGACAATGCAAACAATCAGCGATGTGTTATTACATCGCTCTTGTCTGTTATTATTATCTACACTTCTACATCTACACAAACATTATAAAGAAGAAAGATTTTTTTGACTGTTTATTTGTAATGGATAAACTCAAAAAATATAGACCCGATTTTAAAAATTCTTTCACATAAAGAAAGCTAAATTATCAGCGAGTAACACTTAGCCGGATTTTATTTTTCAAAAAATTAGTGTTCCCTTCCAAAATTGCTAAAATGAAACCCGAGGTATTAAATTTTGCAAAAAAACTCGATTACTTTGTATTACAAACGAAAGAGTATATAAATACTACGTAAATTCACAAACTAAGAAGGAGGTACGGGTCTTTGTTTATGGAAAGTTGCCATGGAAACGAAATCACAGAAAATCTAATAATCATTGACGTAGGAAATGCTATATGCTAATAATACACGAAATAGTAACCGTAATTCAACCTCCTTGCGTTAAACAGAATAATACTATAGACGAAATGAGGTATGACGTGAGTTTATAAACGTTTGAGTAGGTTTTATAAACCTATAAACATAAACATTTTGTGTAAGAAATTGTTGTTGTTCTATTTGTCCAAATAAAGTACCTACTAATTTTATCTTTCTATATATCTACCGGTGCGAAGCCGGGGCGGGTCGCTAGTTATTCATAATAATGTAGGTATTACCAATCATTGAAAGTATTTTATAATTATGTAAGAAGAGCGAGATAATTACACTATATTAAGTAGGAATAGCGCGGGGGTAACACTATATCTATATTAAGAACATGCTCCAAGGTTACATATTCCCACTTCCCACTCCCCTGCCACCTCCCCTGCACTGTGCCATCCGCTACCCGCAATAAGCACTGAAGTGCCTGCGTAACAAGGTTGAATATCGCGAGCGCTATTTGAACACACAATTCAGCTCGGAACTAAATGACGTAGGTATGTCTCAAAAGTTATTTATTTCATTGGCAGGCTAAATAATTTAGTTAGGTAAATTTTGTCTATGCATTAGATAATAAACTATATTTTCTTGCTGTGAGATTTATTTTAGTTTTTTTTTTATTTATATTTTAAAATGAACCTTTGTTTTTTGTATGTTTTATCTTGTAAATAAATTCCCCTTTTAGAGATAAAACTTAAACCGTTGAGTAGAAAAATGCAAATATTACCGAAAATAACGTAACTTTTGATAAGAAAATGTATCGAATTAAATTGTGTTAATAATGTTTTTATCTTAGTCTTAGAAAGATAAAGATCTCAAAAACATATATGTTAAGTTTCACATTTATCAGGTTTGTGGTTGACCCAGCATATTTATGGAAAAAAAACCCTTAAAAAGCAGAGCCTGGTCTTAAGCAGGAAGTGCGCGGGGGTAACACTATATTAAATAGGAAGAGCGCGGGGGTTACACTATATTAAGTAGGTATAGCGCGGGAGTACCGCTATATTAAGTAGGAAGTGCGCGGGGGTTATACCGCCATCGCACTGGCCACCACGATACTCAGTAATGAAACTGATAAATGGTATTTATACCTACTGAATAATTAAAATAAACTAATTAACTACTTACCTACATAACGTAAGGTGGAAAATTTTCACATACTTGTTTGTGAGTAAATGTAACATAAGTACTTATATAATCTGCAAATAAGATATTCTAACAAAAAAGGTCGAACGAGCGCTTTCTCCTTTGTTAGGAAACACTACAAAGGATAATGAAACTTATTTCTTTACACCTAGAGTTAATTACTTCCATCGCCCCCCTATGAAAACTGAAACGCTTAGGTATTTGACTATTTGCATACAATGGGCGGACAACATTTTGCAGGTTGTTTCCATACATCTTTAAGCCAACTACTCACTGACTGACAAATTCATCTCATAAATAATCTCTTCATATACTGGTACAGGCGTCAGTTCAATAGACTTGTACTATTATGTATTCTGTGCCAATAGTGTCAAGTGGGCGGGAGCAATGTCGGATTCTTACCAGTAAGGGGTGAGGCAGTGGGGGGTTGTGTACCATGTTGCAAGAGTTTGCTTAAACAATCTTTGCTACGCTAAAGACACGGTTTTGCTGAACGCGTCAGTCTGTGGCCTCAGAAATCTGGTGCAGACCTGTGAGGAGTTTGCCGTGAGTAAATAATAATATAAAAAAAAGTAAATTCATGGTTTTTGAGGCCGGTACGAAACGTCCGCACAAATTTCTACCCGTTTTTCTGAACGGTATTCTACTCGAAAAGTCGGGAAAATTTAAATACCTAGGGCACTTTAGTTAAGACCGACCTAAAGGACTATGCTGACATCGAGCGGGAATGAAGGGCCTTGTCGGTGCGGGCAAACATGCTCGCAAGCAGGTTTGCGTACTGTTCGAGGGAGGTGAAGATAACGCGCTTCCGGACGAACTGCAAGTCTCTCTACACGTGCAGTCTGCGGGGCACTGCGGGCAATACACGCGTTCAATAGAAGATTTACGAACGATTACGAACCGAATCGATTCGATTCGATATTGTGAAGTAAAAATGTATTGCATTGAACGACTGAACGAATTCAAACCGAATCCACAGAATAAATAATACCCAATCGACAACTGCAGTGCGATTGCGTAATGTTGATCATGACGGTTTCAAGCCGTCAAATTCAATAATTCTTTGGGATAGAGTCGATTTTGCTATGAAAAAAGTGACAATCTGATTGAAGACCTTAGGATGGAAAGAAGTTAATCGCTAATAAGTGTCGGTAGTGTGGCAATATTAAATTTCTATACAAATTTAATTTAAATAAAAATAAATAAATAACATATAAAATAAACTACACAGTAATAGCTACTGAAATACTATGTTAAAATATATAGCTATAAGTAATTATAAACTTACATACATCTATGTGTATAATTATACATCCATAAATACATATCAAGTCAGTGCTGGTCAGTCAAGTTAAAGTCTGTGAGGAGATGGAGAGGTAAAAAAAAACACTAGGGTCTTAAAGCTATCAATAGATTGTGCACGTTTGATGGCGACTGGAAGGGCATTTCAGAGGCGCACAGCTTAAACGAGGAGTAGTGTGTACTGGCGTAAGGAGGACTAAGTTTTCTGATGATCTTAGATACAGGGAGTAAGATGACTGAAGAAACTGGAATTTTTCCTTGAGATAGAGGGGAGTAGAAGGGTTGAAGTGTATGTTGTAGAGAAGAAAGAGAATGTGAGTATTCCGGCGAAGGCGAATAGGGAGCCACTTGAGCTTTGTACGAAATTCTGAGGCATGGTGGTATTTCCGGAGGCTGAAAATAAACCTTACAGAGAAGTTTAGAAGACGCTCAAGCTTGTTCAGCTGCTCCTCTGTAAGATCTAAGTAGCTGGCATCGGCATAATCAAGAATGGGAAGTAGGAGAGTATGAGCAAGCGCACTCTTTAGTCGCAGTGGGTAAAAAGTTACGTAATCTATTCAGAGAAGCTGCAGAAGCAAACATTTTCCGGCTAACCAATTGCAGTTGTGGACCCCAGGATAAACCTCTATCAATAATCTTCCCAAGGTTTTTCACCTGAGCATTAAATGGTACAGTAACCCCACCAAAAACTATTTGTGGGAGTGTTGAAAAATCGATTTTACTGATCGTTCTGGAGCTTCCTATAACGATGGCCTGAGTTTTACTAGGATTTACTGTAAGACCATATGAACTGCTCCAGTTTGCTATGCGACACAAATCAGAGTTGGTGTTATCAATAGCCTCAGCTAAGTTGTCAGGTGAGGCCTGAGAGTATATTTGGAGATCGTCTGCATAGAGATAATAGGAAGAAGTGAGATAAAAAGATATAGAATTAATAAAAATAGCAAAAAGAAGAGGAGAAAGCACGCCACCCTGAGGAACACCGACACTCTTATAACACCAATAAGAAAAAGAATCTTCAAAGCGGATACGCTGCCGACATCCGTACAAATAATTACGAAACCAGTCAATCACTGATGGAAATACGTTAATAGAGCGTAACAAGGCTAGGAGGATAACAAAATGAACAGAGTTGCATTGCTAAAATCGAGCAGGGTAAGAACAGTGAGCTTTCTATTTTTCATACCCAGCCTTATGTCATCAGTGACTTTAATAAGTGCTGAAACTGTGCTGTGGCCGTTACGGAAACCAGACTGCAGGGGATTTAGATGATTATTACGAAAGAGGAAAGTACTGAGTTGGTTATGGACAAGACGTTCAAGGACTTTGGACAAAAAAGGAAGAATTGAAAAAGGACGGTATTCGGAAAAGGATTTAGGGTTGGACTTCCAGCAAGATGGTACAGCACCATTCGAAACTGAACTGTTCAAAAGATGGCATATGATTGCTAGAATTTCATCCAAAATAGGAACAATCATATTTCGGCTGATATTGTCTTCACCTACTGCATTCGAAGAAATGGACATGATGCTAGTAACAAAATATGAGTGATCAGGAGTTGGAAGAGTAGAAAGATAGTTAATAAGCAATTTTGTCATTCGAATTCATGTTGGACGACGAAGAGAAATGTAGGTTAAGAGAATTAACATCTAAATCATGTGGAATGGAACTTGACATGACTTGCCAACTCCTAATAATCGTAAGAATTTCCAGACTTTCGCTAGATCTTCATTTTGTACCGAGTTATAGATATGGTGACATTGTGCATCCCTACAAACTCTATTACAGCGATTCCGAGACATGATATACTTTTGCTTATTATAGTCATTTTAATTACACTTAAGCTTAGACTTGGCGATATTCTTTTTGTGCATAAGATTCTTGATATCGTCAGTTAACCAAGGAGCAGGGAGGTGTTTTATTTTTATGGCACGCAGAGGAGCATGAATGTCATACAATTGAATTAAAAATGGTAACTTTGTCATCAATTGTGTCAGCATAGATCGCCGGCATCCAGTCTATATTGCGAGCATCAAAACGGAGATTTTTTGAGTCCATAATGGCACCAAAGCTGCGCTGCAGAAGAATTTTAGGCTTGGCTTTAAGTTGCCGTATCTTTTATGATATGAAAATGTACTACGAGTAAAACGGGGGTAATCCTACACTCAGTACATAAGTACATACCTAATGGACGGGAAACGGGAACAATTTGAAAGGCTACCTGGCTCAAGTTTCCCGCGCGCTGGATGTTGTATGATGCGTCTCACTTTGTTTCCTTTTCCACTCTGAGATGATTTTCTTGTTTAATAAAATAAAAAAAAAAAAAAATAAAAAAAAATGTATTTATTGCAAACAAACAAACAAAAAACAATCAACACAATAAAAAAAATTAGATATTCCACGATAACATGACTCGCGACAATTAGTAACATTAAATTTACCGTGCCGCGCGTAATGATGAAAGATGATTGTCATGCCTGAAGACCGCGGCTGATGGTGCAGTTCCGTCGGTTTTGCTAATATTACGAAGAGATTACGGAACTCTCAACTCGATCGCGTGCGTCTTATTTTCCCCCGCCTTGTCGTGGCGGGGGCTCTAGTAACCGTGGTTCACCCACCACGGTAAAGCTAAGAGGAACCCATGGCCGCACTGGCAGGGTGTCGCCAGCTGGCCCAAGGAGGGGCCGCTTCACTGGGCTTTGCTCCTCAAGCCCACGCTGAAGTGGCCACAGTAGGTTGCGGTGCTGTATGGGTGGCATCGCAATTGAGGTGGGACACGGTGTTATATGGGTAGCACCGCGGCTGAGGGAAGAAAGGCCGCGGCGAAGGTGATGAAGGTGCGCCGCTCTTCCTACCTTCCGCGGCCTCGCCGGGGCCGCCACCATTTGATGGTGGACGTGGTGGGGCCGCAGGGGAAGAGGAGTGCCGGTATAACGGTGCGCCGTTCTTCCTATCCTCTGCGGCCGGAGTGGCTGGCGGTGGGGCCACTGAACCGACCCATCGCAGGGGGACCTCGAGCGTCCAGACGCGGGGATTTCATCTGGCGCCCATTGGCGGGTTGGTCCCCAGGTGGTTGCAGCGCATCATGTGTACTGGCGCGTCGCAAGGGGGGTATTCCCCAGAGGCGGGTTAGGAAACGGACAGCCGCGGTGGGTTCGCGGTCGAGTGCGTAAGCGTTCCCGTGTTCGCACCGTGAGCGGCAGAGGAGGTACAGCATGGGGTTTTAGTGGGTAGGACGGGCAGTCGCCCGGTGAGTCCCACATAATCACTGAGCTTTCCCCGGGCTCAGTGGTATACATATATGTATTTCCCCATGTATAAAAAAGAAGAAAAAATAAGGAAAATAAGGGAAGGTTGAAGGAGAAAAAGGTTGACAGACTTCGTTTTAAATTAAGAAATATTGCGTTCATAAAAAGTGGCTCACCAATATTGCGAGCATTCGTGAATCATCACCTATGTATGTCACGCGGACAAACGAATTCAACGATAAAAATATATACATACTGTCGTATTACTCAATTTTTATGACCTTTCGCTTACCCTTTCTTCATGATAGATGTCAATAACTTGTGGTTTCATCGAAGACAGACCGGAAACCAACCCCAGCAGTGGCCAATGAGACCCCACTATGTGGACAAAAGTGGCATTTTTGGATGAACCCATAATATGAAAACTGTAGCGTTGACAAAACGCTACTTAAATAAAAAAACAATAAACCTATAACTAGCAATACAAAACAACAAATCGACAAGTAAAAGTAGGAATAAACAAGACAGCACATAAACAACTAATAGAAACGCATCTTTATAATAGTAAAACTAGAATTATAATTGCATATTGTTCAATATACTCACACATTAGAATGTATCTTCGTTTTTGGAGTAAATAAACAATGGAGATATCACCACAACACAACACGAAAACAATCGCCGGTTATTTTCATAACAAAAACAGAGGTTATAAACACCTCGATAAATATGACACGTCAATGCACTACGGCTCACGACTTTATAACTCTCATTAGGTCAATTGATTGAAATAAATACGAAAGGGAACAAGGAATAACTGGGAATCAAATAATAAATAATTAATAAAGTTCAATTGATAAACACGGAGACAGGTGGTGACCTCTACCGAAATTTTACTTATCTTTGCATCGATTAGCTGTCAAAGCAAAAGGGCGCGTTCCGTTGTTCGGCACGGTCCCGCAATGTCAGCAAATAGAAAATAAAATTAAACAAACCAATTAAATGCAACAAATGTTAAATTTAGGAACTTAGATTTTTTCCAAAGCAAACCCATACAATACCATGATTTAATAGTTACGGTATATAGTTTTATGATAATATAACGGTAGCGAAGCAAAGAAACCGCGTTCCGTACCTTTCGTCTGGTACGGAACGTTTTATAGACTATAGTTTATAATAATTCTTAAACGTCACTTGGCAGTTGTTTAGCTGTCAAAAGTAGTTAAAGAAACGATAAATAAACAAATGTGATTTCTAGGGTGAGAAATCTTAAAAAATAAAAATAAAACCATATTATCATTTCCAAAACCCATGTGTAAGTGCTGATCGGTTTCCTGGTGAAACGAAATGTTATTCGGATAGATTTTGCTAAATAAAAAAAAACTAGATCCGGCGACAGAAAGTAACCGAGACAATGAAGAGGAGTGACGTGTCCTTTCTTTTCGTGATGGAGAGCCTAGCAGGACTGACAAGTTTTTTCCCTGCATATTATAAAACCCGTAAAAAAAGGTGAGAGCATTTGTCGGTATTATTTTCGTATTGTCGGCAGTAATGATTGCGATTGTGAAATCACTTTTATCCATTTTTCGAGACGTCATTTTAGCGAACCGAAAGCGGTGGCGTTTGCGGAGTCTCGAATTCTAAAAAAACGTTGTGTCTATTCATTCACAGCGGGTTTCCCCCCCGGACTGAAACACCCCACGAAGGAGGCTTCTTCCCCCGGATTTAAGTAGAAAAGGCGCCGTGTCGCGATACAATACGTCACGCCACGCCGACATTATACCCAACGATTCCTGCCACGTTCTTGGGATGCGGTATCGTATTTCATCCATATATTTCGTTAACCGGAGTGTTGAACTTTGGTTCCCCACCGACCTGCTGGACACCTGCAACGCCTGAGGGGTCTAGCTTGGCTACCTCTCACGCGAATCGGACATTGCTGAAACGTCGGATGGAGAATTACCTTCACTAACATAACGGCTAAATCCTATAGGAAAAAGGTAAATAAGTAGACTACACTGCTGGCCGGCAAATTCATCAATGTTTTGTTAGAGTAAATACTTAATTTTGACAATTCTATATCGACCCTAGTTATAACAGGGTAATCTTAGATCTTGGTATTTTTTGGCTGCTGAATTGGATCTGCAGGCTAGGATTCTTTGGACTTTAAGTAAGTAAGCAGAATTAAACCAAGGATAATAAATATTGTATTGGTGAATTTAAATTGCATGTTTTGTCTTCAACTTTACATGCTAGCTTGAATGGCCGTCCAACGTACCTACGGCACGGTTCCTTAGATTTTAAGTAAATAAGCAAGATTAAACCAAGGATAATAAAGATTGTATTGGTGAATTTGAGTTGTATGTTTTATCTTCCACTATAGTACCCACTAGCTAGTACATTACCGAACGGTCTTGATCCAATAGTTCTTGAAGCTCGTTCCGGTCTAAGTTTATCCAGGTAATTTTATTAATTTCAAAATAGTAACGAGTATTTTTAGTTTCGAGTGATTCCGAAGAAAGGTAGCATCCTCGCGTTCAGAGCGACCGAATGGGGCAAGAATCCCGACTCACCCCACTTTTGGTCTGACTTGCCCCAATTTATTTTTTATTCCCTTTATTCACAGAAATATGACAAAACAATTTAAATATCGTTACAAAACATAACGCCTGACATCTTACGCATAGCAAGGCAATTCATCGAAAACTGAAAATTCTTTAAAAAACTGTATTTATTGTGTTTTGAGGAATGTTATCAACCGGTAGAAGGTCCTTTTTATGTAATTTTTTCGCGCCACAATTTTAAATGTATTATTCATGTTTCCGGTTGGTGCATGTCAAGGCTTAGTTTTCTTATTTTTTCCTCTTTTGTTAGTTTTACCTACAGTGCATATTTTTTCAAAGAAATAAATTATCATTTATGTTTTTTTTATCATTTTTTCATTAATGAGAGTATAGAAATTGTACAACTTTTCAAAACGGGCTTCCGCATTCACTCAACGAGACGGAACGAACTTATACCGAATCGGGAAGTCGATAATAACTTATCGTCCGTCCCGAAAAACCGGGAACCAGCCCGTGGGAGCCCGCCCGTATCTATATTAGGCCTTTTTATATGCAGAGATTTAATGTAGACACATCAGTATTTATTTGTAGTCTAGCAATATAAGTGAAACACTATTTAGTTGTAAAACTTTTAGTAATACAAACTAGGTTATATTTCGAGGGGGGAAGACGGACAAGGGCCCGCGCCTCACCCTCGCGGAGGTTGCTTTATAAGGATTTCGCGCCAGTGGAGGGAGACAGAACAGACCAGCCACGTATGGAAAGTGAGCGCATCCCTAAAACACCAGTAGTGAAACAGCCGCGTGGGCGGCCATTTTGGTGAGAAGAGACTGCCGCGAAAGGGAGCCGGAGCTGGCGGGAAGCCGGAAGGCCAAGGAGCAGCACGATCAGCCCGCAAGCCGACCCCACGCGAGGGAGCAGGGCACTCCCGGCCACGAAGACCACTAAGCACGTGGGCAAGCGCTCGCGCTGCCAAAATCGTCCCCGTTCAGTGACGTAAGCCAGCCAGCGTAAAGGTACCAAAAAACAATTATTCCCAGTGCGCGAAAAACAGACGTTCTTCGAATCTCGCGCGTAACCCTAAGCCCCCTTTTCGTGCCCCCTCTTCTTTATTGACTATTGGACTAAACCATCGCATCTTCGTGTTAGTGTTTAAGTCTTATATTATATGTCGGAGGAAGCTATGAGTCGGGTTGATTGTTGTAGCAATTATAATACTGTTTGTTTACATTTAGATTACTTCTAAAAATCTTAATTTGATTTTATTTAATTTGTTGCATTTTCTATTACTTTAAAACGTTACTAATCTAATTAAAGTCATGAATATTGTAATTTACGTAACGACCAATCAGAGCAGAGCACGTGCCTCGAGTGGGGTCGGGTCGCCGTCTTTATTTTTAGAGAGCTGACTGCTTTTGAAAACAAAAGCACTTTTTGGAGTAACGTGAAAGGATCGAGTTGGATCGTTGAACTATAAGGTTAAGGTAAGATTGGTGCCCTGAACCTGCTGCTCGGTCTTAAGTGTTAATTGTCGCTTCGGCACTATTGTGAAAAAATGTTAAATCTCAATTAAATACTGTGAAACTGTGGTCATTGTGTTTTGTGCTCGCATTTTACCCTGATGACGCCCCTTAGGCCCGTAACCACTAATGATGATGTCAACGAGGACAATGCTTCTCCGACATATATGAAAATATTGTTATAGGATTATTAATTAAACTATCTGTAAGTGCTCCTTATAATACCGTTTCTTTTCTATGATCTCTCCTCACTCTCCTTGGCTGTAGGCGCAGGTAGGTCCCTTTCCATCTGGGGTGGGGCCCAACGAGCCCAACGAGCAGTACAGCCTGCTCATAAGGCCCAAATCGCTCCCCAACTGACACAACATCCAGGCAACCCTTCCCTACAGCAAATCATGTCGTCCGTCGGTGGCAAACTGAACTTCTACCATCTGTTGCGACGCTCCGGGGGCAACCCTCGTCGGGATTCTGTCACCCCTGGTTCGCCCGGCTGCCACCCGACGACACATAACCCATATATAGTATATACCTTATTAAAATAAATTACCACGACAATATATACGCTGCTAAAATCATAATACTCCTGTTTCATACTCGGGTAATGAATTAAGACACCTTTTGGAATTACTATGGTAACTTTTAATTCATTCAAATAACATTAATATTCAGCAACGACGTTACCAGGCAAAGCGTATTAGACCCTAGTCCGTACGTAGTTATTTTTCATTTTCTCCTGTCCATGCGTCCTGGAGAATCAGCTGCACGCCTGCCAATCGTGGTGATTATGGCACATCCCCGTGTGTGGACGTGTTCCGGCTGATGATGCTCATCACCATCCAGGAAGCAGAGAAGGATCATATCACATAAATAGATCCGGTCCCTAAACAGTACTGGCTCATTTCTGGCACAGAAAATAGGTATCTATTGATTTTCACGCGGAAATGCAGCTAGCGTTCTTGCCGTATGGTGCCAAATCACGAACAATAACTAACTTTTTTTTTAAAGTACAGTTTATTATTTGTTTTTTCAAGTTTACTATAATCAATATGCAAGATACTGTTCTCTTAAGTAGTTCGTTCATTCTCTAAATACCTGTATCTAGAGAATGAACGATCTACTTACGAAGAATAGTTTTTTATTTACGAGGACAGTATCTTGCATATTAATGATATTAAACTAGAAAAACCACAAAAAGAAAAGGTAAAAATATTTAGTTGATGTTCATTAGGCATGGAGCTAAGAACGCTAGCTGCATTTTCGCGTGAAAAGCAATAGATACCTATTTTCTGTGCGAGAAGTGAGCCAGCCGTCTGGCACGCGGCAGCTGCGTCGACCCGGCGAGGACATGTTTTGTTTCAAAAAATGTTTGCGGCACCCCTTGGACCAAAGGATATAAACGCAAATGGCACTAATATAAATAAAGTCGCCTCAGCGATTTCTGCGGCCCCCGTTGCGACTCCGGTCCTCAAGACAGTCCCGCTGAGTCGAATATGGTCCAACGTGCCAAGTCAACGCAAGTCACGTCCCATACGAGAGCCCCAGGCAGCTCCCAGAGGATCACTGTTAGATAGACCATCCGGAGGCTTGCCAATATTACGCACGAACCCTACTGGTTACAGAAAGTACCTACGCTGACGATGGCTAGTGCCCGTTTTTATTTAACTTCACTTGTATGTATGTATGTATGTATGTATGTATTTCTATCTGTCCTGGAATCTTACAATTCAAACTTCGAGCACTTCCCGATTAGCTATCCGGCTGAAACTTTCAGGGTAACTAACAAATGGATGTAACTGCAAAAAAACTAAGTAGTGAAAATGCAATTATAAGAAAAAGAACTGTACTAAATGTGACAAAGTTATAAAAATGCAATTATATGAAAAAAAACTGTACTAAATGTGATAAAGTTATAAAAATGCAATTATAAGAAAAAAAACTGTACTAAATGTGATAAAGATATAAAAATGCAATTATAAGAAAAAAAACTGTACTAAATGTGACAAAGTTATAAAAATGCAATTATAAGAAAAAAAACTGTACTAAATGTGACAAAGTTATAAAAATGCAATTATAAAAAAAAACTGTACTAAATGTGATAAAGGTATAAAAATGCAATTATAAGAAAAAAAACTGTACTAAATGTGATAAAGTTATAAAAATGCAATTATAAGAAAAAAAACTGTACTAAATGTGACAAAGTTATAAAAATGCAATTATAAGAAAAAAAACTGTACTAAATGTGACAAAGTTATAAAAATGCAATTATAAGAAAAAAACTGTACTAAATGTGACAAAGTTATAAAAATGCAATTATAAGAAAAAAAACTGTACTAAATGTGACTAAGTTATAAAAATGCAATTATAAGAAAAAAAACTGTACTAAATGTGACAAAGTTATAAAAATGCAATTATAAGAAAAAACTGTACTAAATGTGACAAAGTTATAAAAATGCAATTATAAGAAAAAAAACTGTACTAAATGTGACAAAGTTATAAAAATGCAATTATAAGAAAAAACTGTACTAAATGTGACAAAGTTATAAAAATGCAATTATAAGAAAAAACTGTACTAAATGTGACAAAGTTATAAAATGCAATTATAAGAAAAAACTGTACTAAATGTGACAAAGTTATAAAAAAACTCGAAAAGGCTCCTTTTTAAATTATAGGTATTTATTTATTTATTGGTCGAGCAGGAGCGGGACTCCCCTACGTTGGCAATAATTTGTTTATTTGTGTACGCGGATGTGTTACTCCAGGTGGGCGCTGAAGCCGCAGTCGCTGGCCGGAGTGACGTACGGCAGCTCCACCTGCAGCCCGAACTCGGCCTCGTAGAGCGCCTGCTGCACCTTCAGCCGCGCCACCGCGTTCTGCTTGGCGTTCAGCCGCTTCAGCGTGGGGGCGCAGCTCAGGAGGAACAGCTCGTCTGGGTCGGATCTGAACAGCAATTCCATAACTTGGCTACAATCGGATTATCACTTTTTTCATAGCAAATTCGACTCTATCGCAAGGCATTAGTGGCTGCGATACTGAGAATTCGATTGAAGCCAAGTTATGGAATCGGGCTGCTGGAACAGCAGCCGTAGTATATAACTCAATACGACTGGCTGCAATCAGAGTTTCACTATCGCGTGCATGCTAAATTGCACTTTAATGCCGCGCATTAGAGTATTCCTAATGCGATTGCGATAAGAATTTCTTTAGACAGCGCAAATAAGTTTTTCTTACAGCATTCAATATCTATACCTACCCATATCATAAAGAGAAAAGATTTGTTTTTTGCCCGACTGAGGAGGGTTATGTGTGTGCAGTGTGGGTTGTATGTATGTTTGTAAACTACTTATCATAATTTGACAAATGTGATATCGTTGGTAGCGTCTTCATCGCCCGCTGGTTATAGGCCATGTGACGTCACATTAAATTGAACATGGTGCCCTCTACAGAGGACATAAAGACGTGAACTTCTTTTTTTTGTTGCCATATTTTGTTTCAAATGAAAGGGCTTAATTAGCACATTTCGAAAATGTATATTTTATAAACCCAAAATAATGTATATAAAAATATTAGTTCGCAAAAACTAAAACCCGACTACGGTCTTAGCAGACTAAAAAGTCACAAGCAAGAATAATTCAAACGTTTTTAGAAATTTAAAACTTTAAAGCCGGGGGAAGCGCTTTACCTACTTGATTAAATACTGATAAATGTATATCGCACTCCTACCACCTCCTACGGCCCTAAAAATGGATTTAAATTTCTAAATCGTTTGAATTATTCTTGTTCGTGACTTTTTAGTCTTCTAAGACCGTAGTCAGGTTTTAGTTTTTGAACTAATATTTTTGTATACATTATTTTGGGGTTATAAAATATACATTTTCGAAATGTGCTAATTAAGCCCTTTCATTTGAAACAAAACATGGCAACAGAAAAAAAATAAGTTCACGTCTTTATGTCCTCTGTAGAGGGCACCATGTTCAATTTAATGTGACGTCACATGGCCTATAACCAGCGGACGATGAAGACGCTACCAACGATACCACATTTGTCAAATTATGATGAGTAGTAGAGTAGAAGCCGAGCAATCGATACTACCTGTTCCACAAACACTGGTTGCTGTTCTCCTCGTCCGAGGAGGTGAGGCGCGGCTTCTTGGGCGAAGGTTGCGGTGAGTCTTCTTCCTCGAACTTGTTCTGCGTCATGAAGGACAGGTCCGGCAGGCACTGGATGCTATATCTACCTGTTACACAAACACTGGTTGCTGTTCTCCTCGCCCGAGGAGTTGAGGCGCGGCTTCTTGGGCGAAGGTTTTGGTGAGTCTTCTTCCTCGAACTTGTTCTGCGTCATGAAGGACAGGTCCGGGAGGCACTGAATGGTATATCTACCTGTTACACAAACACTGGTTGCTGTTCTCCTCGTCCGAGGAGTTGAGGCGCGGCTTCTTGGGCGAGGGTTGTGGGGAGTCTTCTTCCTCGAACTTCTCTTGCGTCATGAAGGAGAGGTCCGGGAGGCACTGGATGGCGCGCTGCCGGACCTCTTCCTCTTCCGCGTCGGAATCCTCGTCTTTCTTTGCTCTGAAACGAAGTATAATGTCATGTTTTGTTTTAGTTTATGTAAGCGAATAGTTCATCTAACTTTTCAGTATCTAATCATTTCCTTAGCGCTCTGAAGCACGGAGCGATGGAAAACCGCACATAACTTAGAAAAGTCATTGGGCCCAGAACAGAACCCGGTATCGTTGGATTCTAAGTTGCACTATTGAACGCTTAGGCTACCATCGCTTCTCGCTTTTCACTAAGCAGGAGTAATGCTAAATCATAAAAACAATATATTTCAGTAGTTAGTGGTACGAGTACAGGCTCTTATCAAGAGGAAGTTGATACCTAGTTATGCCTTAATTGGGGACGCAATTCACTTCTGAGGCCAGATTTATCAACCGGTGCAATACCTAATTTAATTGCTGGTGTGGTTGTGCACACATTATGTAGACTATTTTCTGGTTTTAATAGCACCTGTCCGTCGCATGGCGTGGTGGTAGGGCCAACGCGTGCGTGCGCTGCAGCTTTATGTTGTGTAGCATGTGGTGCTGACCGTCACCGCCGTCGCATGGCGTGGTGGTAGGGCCAACGCGTGCGTGCGCTGCAGCTTTATGTTGTGTAGCGTGTGGTGCTGACCCACCTCCGCTCGACCGTCACCTCGGGCTCGGCTCAATATGCGGCATGAGGAACCGGATGGTGTGGTGGTAGGGCCAGCGCGTGCGGCCTCCGTGTGTGCCCTGTAGCTTTATGTTGTGTAGCATGTGGTGCTGACCCACCTCCGCTCAGCCGTCACCTCGGGCTCCGGCTTGGGCTCGACATGCGGCATGAGGAACCGCATGGCGTGGTGGTAGGGCCAGCGCGTGCGTGCGCTGCAGCTTTATGTTGTGTAGCATGTGGTGCTGACCCACCTCCGCTCAGCCGTCACCTCGGGCTCCGGCTTGGGCTCGACATGCGGCATGAGGAACCGCATGGCGTGGTGGTAGGGCCAGCGCGTGCGGCCGCCGTGCGTGCGCTGCAGCTTTATGAACGAGTCGCGCAGGGACCGCCACCGCTTCTTGCATTCCGACTCTGAACAAGTAAGTACACAAAAAAGCTTAGCAAAGTAATTGAATGTAAAATTATAACTACATAATAAAATAACTATAACACTAGATGCGCCCGCAGCTGGGCCTGCGTGCTAATTTTGCCAACCTCGTCTTCCTTTTAGAATTTTCAAAAAAATGCCTCCTTATTGCTGCCCTAGGGCAGCAATAAGGAGGCATTTTGGCATGTTGCCATCTGAAACCTGTCACTGTCACTTTGACACCTACCACTTAGACATCGAAGTGGGCATTCCCATACTCCAAATTTATTTTTGGCAAAGTTTGCACGCGGGTGAAACTGCGAGGCGCAGCTTGTATATTATATAGTAAGATAGGGTTATGTATTTTTTTATTCAATTGAATGACGAGTCGAGCAGGTCACTCGCTTGATGGTAAGAGTCAAGCCTGCGCATAGCAATTGCAGTGCCACCTAGATTTTTGTATTAAAAAATCTTGTGCATAAAGGCTCTGCGCTTGTCACCCTGAGAGATTTGTTTTAAAGTCTCATGCCCACTAAATTTGCTGGAAACATTGCCCGTCAAACCAAAACAGCGATGTTTACACACTACTGCTTGGCGGTTGAATATCTGGCACAGGTACCTACTTCCCTAGGCAAAATCTTAATTGCAGAAGAGGCTACCACAACAAAACATGTCATGTCATGTACCTGTAGTGTAGTATAGACACAATCTTACACAGACAGTAAGCAGTAAGGCCAGTTCGGTATTGTAGCAAGTAAAAGTCATTCAAGAAAAGTTTATGTAATTAATTAGTTAACTTACCGGTAACATTCAGTGCTTCATTGACTTCCCTCCACGCTTCATCTCTCAGTTTCGTCTTATTGAATCCACTGACAGATTTGTCGTACAATATCGGCCTCTTCTCCACCTCCTTTATCAGATCAAGTTCGTTCATCTTAGTTACCGGCTCTTTGGTTTTCTCTGTTCTTTGAGCCAGAATCACTAAATATTTGCGCAGCTCGAAAGTTGATGAGTCAAATTGCGCGGGAATAAGTTTATTCACAGTTAGTTAAACTGCGAAGCTTTTCTAGAAACGCATGTTAGTATATTTTTATTCCAATTAGTTAAGTAGGTACTTAGTACCTAGCTAGTCTTGCCGAATTATGTTTCGAACAACACTCGCAAATAAACTCCGCTAACTTGGTCTGTTCTTGTATAAACTATTTTATTATTATATGACTATAGACTGGGCTTGATTGTGTTTTACGGTGGTGCGTTAGTGGACTCGGGTTAATACTGGGGGCGCCAGACAAGGGTCGATGCCGCGCGGGACGCACGGCGCGCGCGTATCGAGCGGCGCGGCCGGCGCGGCGCGGCAACGCAACCCTCGCACAGTCTGAAATCATCTTTATGCTCATTGGAATTGTTTCGAAAACAGTTTGTATCTAGATAGGAGATAAACGTAATTTTAAATAGGTAACCACGGGGGAGGCTTATGTAGTCTTAAGTGTGTACCTAGGCTACGAGTTGTCTATTATTTCTTGATGTTTGGCATAAACTTGATTACAGATAGAGAATCCTGAGATCTGTTGTTTAAAAAATACTTATTTTATGTATAGGTAGGTTAGGTACTTATATATAGATAGGTACATATCATCATCATCAGCCTGTACTCGTCTGCTAGGCCTCTCCTAATGCACGCCACTGAGCCCGATTCTTCAGCTCTTCTCATGTAATTGCTGCTTTACGTAGGTCGTCGCTCCATCCAGTCGGAGGGCGTTCTACACTACGTTTGCCTACACGTGGACTTCACTCAAGAACTCGCCTACACCATCGGTTATCGGTCAAATTGCCACTTCAGCCTGCTAATTCTTTGAGATATGTGATATGTCGGTTACCTTCGTTCTCTGCCGAATCACCTCATGTCGGATGCGAGAAACCCCGAGCATAGCGCGTTCAAAAGTACGCTGAGCGACCTTGAATTTGTGGACCAGCCTCACAGTCAGAGTCCAAGTTTCGGCTCCGTTTCGGAGACGAATTTGCCTATCGGCTTCTTTCTCGGAGTTGTATCTACCTAACTGAAGAGTTTGTCCAAGGTAGACGTACTCCTGAACAACTTCAAGAGGCATGCCACTGACGGCTATTGGTTCCGGTGCACTGTTATGACGGATCATCAATTTTGTTTTGTCAATGTTCATGCGGAGACCAATGCGTCGGGGGCATCAGCATCTGTTGCAGCGATTCCCCCATTAAGACGATATCATCATCAAATCTCAAGTGCGAGATGTACTCGCCGTTTATGTTGATGCCCATTTATTCCAGTTCAGCGTCTTGAACATATCCTCTACTGCATTTGTAAACAGTTTCAGGGATATTACATCCCCCTGTCTTGTATATTGACTTCTTCTTGTTGTATGTATTGTATTGGTTCTGTTTGCCGGTCCTGGACTTGAATCCAATTGCTCAGGGAATTGAACGTAGCAGCGTCATACAGACATCTCATCACTTGGATATATCGCCAGTCTACTTGACAGCGCTGCAAAGAGTCCAGAACAGACAAGGGAGTCTAGTACGGGTTTAATAGTTTTCGAAAACGAAATGTAGTTTCGTTTAGTTCCATACATTTACTGGCAGTGCCTATAGCAGAAACTTGCAGGAACTGCTGTAAATGTATATAATAATAAATAATAATATATTCGGGACATTTCCACACCAATTATCTAGCCCCAAACTAGGACAGCCTTTGCTATGGGCACTAGAAAACGGATAAACATACATAGATAAGAATATTAACATCCATGACTCGGAAACAAACATTTCTGCTCATCACACAAATGATTGCACCTTGCAGGATTCGAACCCGCGACCGTTCGATTTCGTACCTAGGATCTCTAGTCACGAGACCAACCGGTCGTCGGTTGGGGTGTATGGAACTAAACTACATTTAATTGTCGAAAACTATAAAAACTCGGTACTGGTCTTGATGGAGTCGAAGTCCACAAAAGCTAGACACAGTGGCTGATTGTACTACTCCGACTTCGGTATAATCTGGCGCACTGTGTATGTGGTCTACGGTATGTACCATATACTGCTCGGGTGGCTGGAATTCATCAAGTCTACACTTAAGACGGTTGGTGATGACCCTTGAGAACAACTTGTAGTCGTGATAAGACGTGGCTCAGGAGTGAGATGGGACTATAATTCTGGACAAGGTTTTACCTCCTTTCTTGAAGCATAATACCTCCACGCTTCTGGTACATGTACCAAAACAAAACATCTTTGGGACTTACATGTAGATTTATTTTTCAGGAATTTACGCATCAACCGAGTTTACTACCAACAATTTTAAAACGTTACCTATATAATTTTACGGGATTCGAACCCACGGCCGTTATTCCTTTTGGCACAGCTTTTGGTAGGCTAAGGCTTTTTGTTGAATGCGCAACAAAATTGCTACTACCCAACCAACACAAACCTGTTGCATAACGGCTTTAGAGCCAATCGGATTATGCCCAAAGGTGCTAACACGTAAGTGATAAAGCGTGCTCTGAAGGCCTAATGCAGCAGCTATAGTACCATTTTGGGCACAATTTTATGCAGCCCTTAGTTACATTACAACTGCACAACAGTAGTAAAACGGTGCCTCAAGAGCTGCAACGAATGTCTAACACCACACTAACCTGCTACTTTACCTGCTACTAGTGAACGAATATGAATGAACGTATTGTGTGTCAAAATGGTGAAGTGTAATTAATATTGTAATCGGCCATCATTCAAATATTATTGTTAAGTAAATAATTCATATTATGTGCCCTGTTATTTTGTTAAACACAAGCGGATAAAAACGCTTTCATGTTTACTGTGCATATATATGATGTTTTTTCCAGTAATTTTTAAGCGCTCTCGAAATAATATGAAAATGTAAGAAATATTTGCAAAATAGTCTTGACTTTTTCAAATAAAATCATTGCGTATTTTTATTATGTGTCGACAGTTTATTATCTGCAGTTGGTTGTTTGTATATTGACAAAAGCAAAGTTAATTCCAATGAAATACATCATAATTACATCTTAATTTTGCAAGTAAATAAGACAATATTCTTGAGAAATGGCGGATTGACTAAGTCTGTACAACGGTGCAAATAATTTCTATTGTATTACTCAAGGTAGCTCTTATTCAATTTTAACGACTTCAAGTAGGTCTTAGTTACATTGATTGTCTTTTTGTAACTCGAATCTGTATAAGAGTATATTATTACCCCTATTATGGAACTTCTAGTAGAACAAGAGTGGTTATTTGAACTTTTATACACCTGCTTTATATGGCCTACAATTAACTCTTTTATGCAGTTAAGTGGTGTATAACAGTAACAAGAGAAACCCTCATGAAACTTTCAGTAATAAATGCTTTTCGTAACTCTCTATAAAAAGTGTAAGTGATAAATTGGTTATAGAATAAACTATTATAAAGACAAGGGTGGTATTTGGTTCCGATACTGCCACTATTGGTACATTTTGTACCTACAGACGTTTGCAGAAGCAGTAACGCAACTTAAAACTGCTTCCTGAACTCTAATGCCACTATTATACACCTTAAAGTTACAAAACAGGCTGCAATTTCCACTAGTGTGTTGGTTGGGTAATGCCGCACAGGCATGTCCCGTGTCAGAATTGCTACCATTGCCGCACAGGCAAGTCCCGTGTCAGAATTGCTACCATTGCCGCACAGGCAAGTCCCGTGTAAGAATTATACTATACTATTACTTATTCTGTGATTATACTTAGATCACAGATATAGGGGTAATAATATACTCTTATACAGATTCGAGTTACAAAAAGACAATCAATGTAACTAAGACCTACTTGAAGTCGTTAAAATTGAATAAGAGCTACCTTGAGTAATACAATAGAAATTATTTGCACCGTTGTACAGACTTAGTCAATCCGCCATTTCTCAAGAATATTGTCTTATTTACTTGCAAAATTAAGATGTAATTATGATGTATTTCATTGGAATTAACTTTGCTTTTGTCAATATACAAACAACCAACTGCAGATAATAAACTGTCGACACGTAATAAAAATACGCAATGATTTTATTTGAAAAAGTCAAGACTATTTTGCAAATATTTCTTACATTTTCATATTATTTCGAGAGCGCTTAAAAATTACTGGAAAAAACATCATATATATGCACAGTAAACATGAAAGCGTTTTTATCCGCTTGTGTTTAACAAAATAACAGGGCACATAATATGAATTATTTACTTAACAATAATATTTGAATGATGGCCGATTACAATATTAATTACACTTCACCATTTTGACACACAATACGTTCATTCATATTCGTTCACTAGTAGCAGGTAAAGTAGCAGGTTAGTGTGGTGTTAGACATTCGTTGCAGCTCTTGAGGCACCGTTTTACTACTGTTGTGCAGTTGTAATGTAACTAAGGGCTGCATAAAATTGTGCCCAAAATGGTACTATAGCTGCTGCATTAGGCCTTCAGAGCACGCTATAACACTTACGTGTTAGCACCTTTGGGCATAATCCGATTGGCTCTAAAGCCGTTATGCAACAGGTTTGTGTTGGTTGGGTAGTAGCAATTTTATTGCGCATTCAACAAAAAGCCTTAGCCTACCAAAAGCTGTGCCAAAAGGAATAACGGCCGTGGGTTCGAATCCCGTAAAATTATATAGGTAACGTTTTAAAATTGTTGGTAGTAAACTCGGTTGATGCGTAAATTCCTGAAAAATAAATCTACATGTAAGTCCCAAAGATGTTTTGTTTTGGTACATGTACCAGAAGCGTGGAGGTATTATGCTTCAAGAAAGGAGGTAAAACCTTGTCCAGAATTATAGTCCCATCTCACTCCTGAGCCACGTCTTATCACGACTACAAGTTGTTCTCAAGGGTCATCACCAACCGTCTTAAGTGTAGACTTGATGAATTCCAGCCACCCGAGCAGTATATGGTACATACCGTAGACCACATACACAGTGCGCCAGATTATACAGAAGTCGGAGTAGTATAATCAGCCACTGTGTCTAGCTTTTGTGGACTTCGACTCCATCAAGACCAGTACCGAGTTTTTATAGTTTTCGACAATTAAATGTAGTTTAGTTCCATACACCCCAACCGACGACCGGTTGGTCTCGTGACTAGAGATCCTAGGTACGAAATCGAACGGTCGCGGGTTCGAATCCTGCAAGGTGCAATCATTTGTGTGATGAGCAGAAATGTTTGTTTCCGAGTCATGGATGTTAATATTCTTATCTATGTATGTTTATCCGTTTTCTAGTGCCCATAGCAAAGGCTGTCCTAGTTTGGGGCTAGATAATTGGTGTGGAAATGTCCCGAATATATTATTATTTATTATTATATACATTTACAGCAGTTCCTGCAAGTTTCTGCTATAGGCACTGCCAGTAAATGTATGGAACTAAACGAAACTACATTTCGTTTTCGAAAACTATTAAACCCGTACTAGACTCCCTTGTCTGTTCTGGACTCTTTGCAGCGCTGTCAAGTAGACTGGCGATATATCCAAGTGATGAGATGTCTGTATGACGCTGCTACGTTCAATTCCCTGAGCAATTGGATTCAAGTCCAGGACCGGCAAACAGAACCAATACAATACATACAACAAGAAGAAGTCAATATACAAGACAGGGGGATGTAATATCCCTGAAACTGTTTACAAATGCAGTAGAGGATATGTTCAAGACGCTGAACTGGAATAAATGGGCATCAACATAAACGGCGAGTACATCTCGCACTTGAGATTTGATGATGATATCGTCTTAATGGGGGAATCGCTGCAACAGATGCTGATGCCCCCGACGCATTGGTCTCCGCATGAACATTGACAAAACAAAATTGATGATCCGTCATAACAGTGCACCGGAACCAATAGCCGTCAGTGGCATGCCTCTTGAAGTTGTTCAGGAGTACGTCTACCTTGGACAAACTCTTCAGTTAGGTAGATACAACTCCGAGAAAGAAGCCGATAGGCGAATTCGTCTGGGCTGGGTACCATTTGGAAACTTCGTCAGGTCTTCTCGTCGCCCATCCCACAATGCCTGAAGACACAAGTCTCTCACCAGTGCGTCCTACCCGTGATGACAATCGGAGCCGAAACTTGGACTCTGACTGGCTGGTCCACAAATTCAAGGTCGCTCAGCGTGATTTTGAACGCGCTATGCTCGGGGTTTCTCGCATTCGACATGAGGTGATTCGGCAGAGAACGAAGGTAACCGACATATCACATATCTCAAAGAATTAGCAGGCTGAAGTGGCAATTTGACCGATAACCGATGGTGTAGGCGAGTTCTTGAGTGAAGTCCACGTGTAGGCAAACGTAGTGTAGGACGCCCTCCGGCTGGATGGAGCGACGACCTACGTAAAGCAGCAATTACACGAGAAGAGCTGAAGAATCCGGCTCAGTGGCGTGCATTAGGAGAGGCCTAGCAGACGAGTACAGGCTGATGATGATGATATGTACCTATCTACATATAAGTACCTAACCTACCTATACATAAAATAAGTATTTTTTTAAACAACAGATCTCAGGATTCTCTATCTGTCTATATACTCTCTAATTATACTATACTATTACTTATTCTGTGATTATACTTAGATCATTTATACCTAGAAGCAAGTAGTGAGTAACCAAGTCCGTACAAAGAAGATAATTATACTATACTATTACTTATTCTGTGATTATACTTAGATCATTTATACCTAGAAGCAAGTAGTGAGTAACCAAGTCCGTACATTTATACCTAGAAGCAAGTAGTGAGTAACCAAGTCCGTACATTTATACCTAGAAGCAAGTAGTGAGTAACCAAGTCCGTACATTTATACCTAGAAGCAAGTAGTGAGTAACCAAGTCCGTACAAAGAAGCAAGTAGTGAGTAACCAAGTCCGTACAAAGAAGATAATTAAGAAAATTGTCCTAGTGGACTTATAATAAGCTACATACTGAATAATAATATAACATTGTTTTTAATGGTGCTTGTCTGTTCTATCAAGTAAAACTACTAGACCGATTGTAATGCGGTTTTCCCTGTTGGATAGATTAGGTTTTGACTTAAAATCTGGTGTGCCGTAGAAGCTGAGTAATGGATAAAACACTATTTGATGGCTGAACGAGTGGAAAACATGTGGTAAGATAACAGAACATGCATTTTCCAGGTTCCATCAGTTGTTCTAGAAGTAATCTGCTCCTTCTTCTAATCAGTAGGCACAGGTACCTATACCTACCAAAAATTAGTTGCGAAATAGGTAAAGTAGAGCGAGCAGCTAATTCAGTGTATAACAAACCATTATCTATACTTATAATACAGCAATCATTTTACAAAAAGTCTGTACAATGAAGATATAATACATTACTGCCGCGTTCTGTAATGACTGCGTTGCTGGCAGCGATGATGATGGCCGAGAGCGTAGCTAAGTTAAGTTCGAGGCCATCACAGCGCCGTCAGCATTGCCTTGAAGGCCAAGCTGGAATGGAGGCCGAGACCGAAGGTCGAGGCCTTTATAGCGCGGACATCAAGGGCTGCAATGATGGCCAAGCTTGAAGGCCGAGAACTTATCTAAGCAAAGCTCGAGGCCATCATAGCGTGGCCAGCAGGGCAGTCATTGCGGACCAAGGCTTGTATAGTGCTTTACTCAAACAATGCGAGGAATTTAAATAAAACCAGCTTAGTATGATAAGAATTTACTCAAACAATGCAACAACAACAACGAAAACAACAACGACAACAACAACAACGACCACACCAACAGAAACAGTAACAGAAACAACAACAACAATCACGATCACATCAGCATCCAAACAGAAAAAAAACATCAAAATCGGTCCATTCGTCTGGGAACTACAACGCCTCTCTTTTCGCGTTCGGGGTTAACGAACCCACGGAATAAATAATAGTGCTACGACAAAAGACGACAATAATGGATTTTCAAAGGAAATTGCTGGCCGCAAAACACGACAGTAATGAAATTCCATACAACTTTGCTGGCGCCTGTTCAAGAAGCGCGGCAAGGTCGACTTTGCCCAAAGAAGGTTGTCGAAATAATGACCACATTACTAGTATTGTTTGAGTAAAGTAATTAAAACATATAGGGTACATAAAATAAGCTACTGAACAAGAACATAACATTTTATTTTTTAATGGTGTCTTTGTTTGTTCGCGCATCACGTAAAAACATCTGGACCTTTTGCGATGCAGTTTTCACTGTTGGATAGCTTAGGTTTCTGGTTGGTATTTTAATCCTATGAGTAGGAGCCGAACAATCGAAGTTTAATCCAATTTAGGATATTGGTAGTTTTGGTTTTGGAATAATACAGAATCCTAATATCCCAAAAAACAAATACGCGGGCAGTTAGTCCTATATAACACATTTCATCATCAACAGTAAGTCTGATTCTTTATATTATCTATGGTATTATTGTCGATCTGCGTCCGCGTGGTCATTTCTCTGGGATAAATGAATCCTACATGTTATTCCAGGACCAAAGTACCTTGGTATACTTAAATATATACAAAATTTCATTCTACCGTCAAATAGTTTTTTATCGATTGCTAGGCTTCTCATCGGTTTGAGATACCAAGTATACCAGTTACTGTTTTTAAGTCCAACAGATAAAACCGAGAATCGCAATCGGTCTAGTAGTTTTTACAAATTACTATTTTTTTATAATTATTTTCATTGTACACTTTTTGGTACTTATTGCTTTATTAAGAGTTTTAATAAGTGTACGGAGTAATGTGCAGTTGTCTATGAATGGTGGCCATAGAAAACATAACAAGGCGCGTCACTGAGCCCGATCCTCTGCACTTCCCTTCCAAATCTTCTAATGGCTGCCCGCTAGATATACTTTATTAGCGCAGATTGTCGCTCCATCTACGCGGAGGACGCCCTACTCAACGGTAGCCGATTCACGGTCTCCACTCTAGAACTCGCCTGCCCCAACGTTTGTCGAGCGGTCTCCACTCTAGAACTCGTCTGCCCAACGTTTGCCGAGCGGTCACCACGCCTGCCCAAACATTTGTCGAGCGGTCTCCACTCTAGAACTCGTCTGCCCCAACGTTTGCCGAGCGGTCACCACGCCTGCCCAAACATTTGCCGAGTGGTCTCCATTCTAGAACTCGCCTGCCCAAACGTTTGCCGAGTGGTCTCCATTCTAGAACTCGCCTGCCCAAACGTTTGCCGAGTGGTCTCCACTCTAGAATTCGCCTGCCCCTATGTTTGCCGAGCTGTCTCCACTCTAGAACTTGCTTGCCCCACCGGTTATCGGTTCTACGACAAACGCGGTTCCCATAAAACAGTATTGAAAAAACCCATTAAATTTGTAAAATAATAGGATTTTATTTAAAGTAGGTCAGTACATAACATTTAAGTAGACGTTGTACCTTTACTAGATTTAAAGTTCTCTGCTATCAACTATTTTTAAAACTTAATTCAGTCATATTTAATTCTAAATTTACTTACAAATAAAACAAATAATTTATAATGCTATTGATTGAATTAATTAATGGTATATACTTAAATACAGGCTCAATATGTACATTTTTTAAAGTATTCTATACTTTTGTGGTTATAATTACATAAAATAGGATTACGAATAGTAAATACTTGAATATTTACTTACATATCAAAATAAATAATTCTATTGAATGAATGAATTAATGGTGTAAATACCCATAAATTAAAATATTGTATGCTTATGTTAAAGTGTTTACAATTACCTACACATACCTATAATAGAATACATATAATATTAAATCGTCTATATGTAAATGCGTCTATATAAATAAATGCTCAGTTGGGTTGTCGTTCTGTACCTATTCACTAAAATATTGGAGTAATTTTTACGCCTGATTAATGCAGTTCCGCATGACAATAAATAAACCCAAGGCACACCTAGTTAAGAAACTAGGTCTTACACTTTATTCTAACCTTTGAGAATTTTATCCTTGAGTTGATTACAATCGTAAAAATGTACATAATTAATTATTATAAATAACAATTTCTTAATTGATAATCAGATATATATATTAAATGAATAATATAGGTTAAAAATACCTTTTATAGTATTCACAATTTTATAGTAAAACTGTGAGATAAACCTAAAGTTATGCTTATGTACGCACTTTTTACTGTTTTTACATATTTTTATACTCGAAACAGCCACGTTGCTGCGCACGCTGGTGAGGACAATATTTTTAGACTCGAAACAGCCACGTTGCTGCGCACGCTGGTGAGGACAATATTTTTAGACTCGAAACAGCCACGTTGCTGCGCACGCTGGTGAGGACAATATTTTTATACTCGAAACAGCCACGTTGCTGCGCACGCTGGTGAGGACAATATTTTTAGACTCGAAACAGCCACGTCGAAACAGCCACGTTGCTGCGCACGCTGGTGAGGACAATATTTTTATACTCGAAACAGACACGTTGCTGCGCACGCTGGTGAGGACAATATTTTTAGACTCGAAACAGCCACGTTGCTGCGCACGCTGGTGAGGACAATATTTTTATACTCGAAACAGCCACGTTGCTGCGCACGCTGGTGAGGACAATATTTTTAGACTCGAAACAGCCACGTCGAAACAGCCACGTTGCTGCGCACGCTGGTGAGGACAATATTTTTAGACTCGAAACAGCCACGTTGCTGCGCACGCTGGTGAGGACAATATTTTTAGACTCGAAACAGCCACGTTGCTGCGCACGCTGGTGAGGACAATATTTTTATACTCGAAACAGCCACGTTGCTGCGCACGCTGGTGAGGACAATATTTTTATACTCGAAACAGCCACGTTGCTGCGCACGCTGGTGAGGACAATATTTTTATACTCGAAACAGCCACGTTGCTGCGCACGCTGGTGAGGACAATATTTTTATACTCGAAACAGACACGTTGCTGCGCACGCTGGTGAGGACAATATTTTTATACTCGAAACAGCCACGTTGCTGCGCACGCTGGTGAGGACAATATTTTTATACTCGAAACAGACACGTTGCTGCGCACGCTGGTGAGGACAATATTTTTATACTCGAAACAGCCACGTTGCTGCGCACGCTGGTGAGGACAATATTTTTATACTCGAAACAGCCACGTTGCTGCGCACGCTGGTGAGGACAATATTTTTAGACTCGAAACAGCCACGTTGCTGCGCACGCTGGTGAGGACAATATTTTTAGACTCGAAACAGCCACGTTGCTGCGCACGCTGGTGAGGACAATATTTTTATACTCGAAACAGCCACGTTGCTGCGCACGCTGGTGAGGACAATATTTTTATACTCGAAACAGCCACGTTGCTGCGCACGCTGGTGAGGACAATATTTTTATACTCGAAACAGACACGTTGCTGCGCACGCTGGTGAGGACAATATTTTTATACTCGAAACAGCCACGTTGCTGCGCACGCTGGTGAGGACAATATTTTTATACTCGAAACAGCCACGTTGCTGCGCACGCTGGTGAGGACAATACTTTTATACTCGAAACAGCCACGTTGCTGCGCACGCTGGTGAGGACAATATTTTTAGACTCGAAACAGCCACGTTGCTGCGCACGCTGGTGAGGACAATATTTTTAGACTCGAAACAGCCACGTTGCTGCGCACGCTGGTGAGGACAATATTTTTATACTCGAAACAGCCACGTTGCTGCGCACGCTGGTGAGGACAATATTTTTAGACTCGAAACAGCCACGTCGAAACAGCCACGTTGCTGCGCACGCTGGTGAGGACAATATTTTTATACTCGAAACAGCCACGTTGCTGCGCACGCTGGTGAGGACAATATTTTTATACTCGAAACAGACACGTTGCTGCGCACGCTGGTGAGGACAATATTTTTATACTCGAAACAGCCACGTTGCTGCGCACGCTGGTGAGGACAATATTTTTAGACTCGAAACAGCCACGTCGAAACAGCCACGTTGCTGCGCACGCTGGTGAGGACAATATTTTTAGACTCGAAACAGCCACGTTGCTGCGCACGCTGGTGAGGACAATATTTTTATACTCGAAACAGCCACGTTGCTGCGCACGCTGGTGAGGACAATATTTTTATACTCGAAACAGCCACGTTGCTGCGCACGCTGGTGAGGACAATATTTTTATACTCGAAACAGACACGTTGCTGCGCACGCTGGTGAGGACAATATTTTTATACTCGAAACAGCCACGTTGCTGCGCACGCTGGTGAGGACAATATTTTTATACTCGAAACAGCCACGTTGCTGCGCACGCTGGTGAGGACAATATTTTTATACTCGAAACAGCCACGTTGCTGCGCACGCTGGTGAGGACAATATTTTTATACTCGAAACAGCCACGTTGCTGCGCACGCTGGTGAGGACAATATTTTTATACTCGAAACAGCCACGTTGCTGCGCACGCTGGTGAGGACAATATTTTTAGACTCGAAACAGCCACGTCGAAACAGCCACGTTGCTGCGCACGCTGGTGAGGACAATATTTTTAGACTCGAAACAGCCACGTTGCTGCGCACGCTGGTGAGGACAATATTTTTATACTCGAAACAGTCACGTTGCTGCGCACGCTGGTGAGGACAATATTTTTAGACTCGAAACAGCCACGTTGCTGCGCACGCTGGTGAGGACAATATTTTTAGACTCGAAACAGCCACGTTGCTGCGCACGCTGGTGAGGACAATATTTTTATACTCGAAACAGCCACGTTGCTGCGCACGCTGGTGAGGACAATATTTTTATACTCGAAACAGCCACGTTGCTGCGCACGCTGGTGAGGACAATATTTTTATACTCGAAACAGACACGTTGCTGCGCACGCTGGTGAGGACAATATTTTTATACTCGAAACAGCCACGTTGCTGCGCACGCTGGTGAGGACAATATTTTTATACTCGAAACAGCCACGTTGCTGCGCACGCTGGTGAGGACAATATTTTTAGACTCGAAACAGCCACGTTGCTGCGCACGCTGGTGAGGACAATATTTTTAGACTCGAAACAGCCACGTTGCTGCGCACGCTGGTGAGGACAATATTTTTATACTCGAAACAGCCACGTTGCTGCGCACGCTGGTGAGGACAATATTTTTATACTCGAAACAGCCACGTTGCTGCGCACGCTGGTGAGGACAATATTTTTATACTCGAAACAGACACGTTGCTGCGCACGCTGGTGAGGACAATATTTTTATACTCGAAACAGCCACGTTGCTGCGCACGCTGGTGAGGACAATATTTTTATACTCGAAACAGCCACGTTGCTGCGCACGCTGGTGAGGACAATACTTTTATACTCGAAACAGCCACGTTGCTGCGCACGCTGGTGAGGACAATATTTTTAGACTCGAAACAGCCACGTTGCTGCGCACGCTGGTGAGGACAATATTTTTAGACTCGAAACAGCCACGTTGCTGCGCACGCTGGTGAGGACAATATTTTTATACTCGAAACAGCCACGTTGCTGCGCACGCTGGTGAGGACAATATTTTTAGACTCGAAACAGCCACGTCGAAACAGCCACGTTGCTGCGCACGCTGGTGAGGACAATATTTTTATACTCGAAACAGCCACGTTGCTGCGCACGCTGGTGAGGACAATATTTTTATACTCGAAACAGACACGTTGCTGCGCACGCTGGTGAGGACAATATTTTTATACTCGAAACAGCCACGTTGCTGCGCACGCTGGTGAGGACAATATTTTTAGACTCGAAACAGCCACGTCGAAACAGCCACGTTGCTGCGCACGCTGGTGAGGACAATATTTTTAGACTCGAAACAGCCACGTTGCTGCGCACGCTGGTGAGGACAATATTTTTATACTCGAAACAGCCACGTTGCTGCGCACGCTGGTGAGGACAATATTTTTATACTCGAAACAGCCACGTTGCTGCGCACGCTGGTGAGGACAATATTTTTATACTCGAAACAGACACGTTGCTGCGCACGCTGGTGAGGACAATATTTTTATACTCGAAACAGCCACGTTGCTGCGCACGCTGGTGAGGACAATATTTTTATACTCGAAACAGCCACGTTGCTGCGCACGCTGGTGAGGACAATATTTTTATACTCGAAACAGCCACGTTGCTGCGCACGCTGGTGAGGACAATATTTTTAGACTCGAAACAGCCACGTTGCTGCGCACGCTGGTGAGGACAATATTTTTAGACTCGAAACAGCCACGTTGCTGCGCACGCTGGTGAGGACAATATTTTTAGACTCGAAACAGCCACGTTGCTGCGCACGCTGGTGAGGACAATATTTTTATACTCGAAACAGCCACGTTGCTGCGCACGCTGGTGAGGACAATATTTTTATACTCGAAACAGCCACGTTGCTGCGCACGCTGGTGAGGACAATATTTTTATACTCGAAACAGCCACGTTGCTGCGCACGCTGGTGAGGACAATATTTTTATACTCGAAACAGCCACGTTGCTGCGCACGCTGGTGAGGACAATATGTTTATACTCGAAACAGCCACGTTGCTGCGCACGCTGGTGAGGACAATATTTTTATACTCGAAACAGCCACGTTGCTGCGCACGCTGGTGAGGACAATATTTTTATACTCGAAACAGCCACGTTGCTGCGCACGCTGGTGAGGACAATATTTTTAGACTCGAAACAGCCACGTTGCTGCGCACGCTGGTGAGGACAATATTTTTAGACTCGAAACAGCCACGTTGCTGCGCACGCTGGTGAGGACAATATTTTTATACTCGAAACAGCCACGTTGCTGCGCACGCTGGTGAGGACAATATTTTTATACTCGAAACAGCCACGTTGCTGCGCACGCTGGTGAGGACAATATTTTTATACTCGAAACAGCCACGTTGCTGCGCACGCTGGTGAGGACAATATTTTTATACTCGAAACAGCCACGTTGCTGCGCACGCTGGTGAGGACAATATTTCATTGACCTTTTCATTCTCGAATTGATTCCTAATGACTGGTTTCGAACAAGTGTGGGAGATTTAGAAAGTAGAAAGAAACTAGTATATTTACGAACCGGAAATCTGTTTATGGTAATCGCAGATTTGCAATATTTATTATTAGGCAGTCGAGTAAAAATATATCAAATCACCGTACTGTGGTACATTTCTAATCTAAGAGGTATGCTTTTGATTAAGGCGCAACGTTTCGCACAGCGCGCCATATTAAATATTCTTGCGTTTTTTGTCATGTACAGCTCTATTACTATCTATGCAAAACACGTATAGTACTCGCAGCGGATCTTTGTTTTTGAAGTTATGCTCTGTGAACGATTGCGCAGGTACTGTTGTGGGGATAAAACAGCATAAAGTAAGAGCTAGACAGAATATGCGAAAAACTTAAGCGAGTGAGCGAAGCCGTTATACAATGTCTTCAATAGCAGCTTGCGCAGCGACTTGTAGACAACTCCCGATTCACAACGATCCGCTGCGACTACAGTGCACTGTTCGAAACCATTGAATTCAATATGGCGTTCACGCAGTTCACTCATGGGAAATACGGCTGTTTAAAAAGTCTATGGAATTTCGTTCGATATTAGCATCAGCTGCTAATGTGGATCTTAAAGTCGCTTCACAAAGTTATTATATATCTGCTTACTTAAACCCGTGAGCCGACCTCATGTGTCTAATCATACAAGGTTTCGTTTTATACCTGACGCCGCACAAGTCGCACTGTAACCTTTTCGGGCCGTGACTTAAAAGATGCACCTGCAGGTGCGAGGGCTTCCTGAACGACAGCTCGCAGATGTCGCACGGCAGCCTTGTGAGCTCGCAGCGCGCACGCTTGTGCAGCTTGAACTCACGCTCGTTGTAGAACCTCTTCAAGCAAACGTCGCAATACAAGCTAATCATGTGCTTGTCCCAAATATGGTCTCTCATCTTATTCCTATTACAGAATGTCTCTTTGCAGTGGTCACAAGAAAGTACAGCTTTCACTAACTCATGGACGTATTTAATGTGCTTCAATAGTCTACTTTTAAGTGGAAATTGTTTACAACAGTAATCACATTCGAACACCTGCCGTTGGTTTCGAGGCACGTGCCGCACGAAATGGTGTTCCATTAAAGTTTTAGTGCGGAAGACCATGTGGCACACGGGGCACTTCTCGCAACCTGTCGATCTGTGAAGTCTCAGCTTGTGACTCGTAGGGAAGGATTTTTTGCACAATTCGCACTTTATACCTAAATGTTTAAATACTATGTGCTTCGCTACGGCACTCTTGTAGGAGTAACTCGCGTGGCAGTGGTCACATTCATAAATATTCTCTTTGACTTTATCGTGAACTCTCATATGGCTCTTCAAGCGATATTTACTAGGTATAACCTGTCCGCACACCTCACACTCACACCTGAAAGCTCCGAGGTGCACGTGTTGGATGTGCCTTTTGATAGTTCTTGAGGTTTCCATCTTGCCACAGATGTCACACTTGACCTTCGGCACTTGAATCTTCAAATGCATGAGCTGCATATGTATCACCAGATACTGTTTGAACATAAACTTCTTTCCGCAGTGATCGCATTCGCACTTCTCTTCTTCTTTTATCGGTTTGTGCGTCAGTTTGATGTGGCGGAGCATTTGGTCGCGAGCCTTGAATGTTCTGTCGCAAACCGTGCATTTGACGGAGTAACCTTGGTGGATAAGTCTGTGCCTGAAGAGCGCGCTGTAGTCGCAGAAGGCTTTGGCGCACACTTCGCACTTGTGCGGCTTCAGCCCCGTGTGGATGAGCTTGTGCCGCCGGAACGCGGAGGGGTCGGCGAAGCACTTGCCGCAGGTCTCGCACTCGAAAGGCTTCTCCCCCGTGTGCACGCGCCTGTGCCGGACCAGGTTGTCGGCCAACAAGAACCGTTTCCCGCACTGCTCACACTCGTGGTTCTTCTCCCCCTTGTGTCGTAACACGTGGTGCTTGAGCGCGCCGCCCTGCGTGAACCTCATGGGGCACAGGTTACAGGCGTAAGGCTTTTCGCCCGTGTGAGTCCTCATGTGAATCTCCAAGTTTTTTTTAGCGCCGAACTGTTTGTTGCAAACTCTGCATTCGAAGTGTTTAACGCCGGCATGACTGCGCTTGTGTTGGATCAAGCGAGCCATACTCGGGAGCTCTTGCAGACATTCGTCACACTTGTACTTTTCCCCCGTATGGTCGGTCATATGCTCCTTGATTCCGTGTCTGCTGAGATACGTTTTTGCACATATCGGACATTTGTACTGCCCCGATTCATCTTTTACGACCATGTTTTCTTTGTTCTTGTGAGTTCGTTTATTTCTGGATTTTCCTTTGGGTTTGTAGGTCAGTTTAGCCTTCAGTCTCGGTCCTACTTTGCTCTTTGGTTTATAATTATCGTCGTCCGACTGTTCAGGCTCTTCAGCGTCGTCCGCTTCCGAATCCGTTTTGTAGCGAGGTTTGGAGTTGACGGCGAACTCTTGTTTGACTTTAGGTATTTTGTTTTGATGGTTGAATATCGGATGGACGAGCCTCCGGTGGGAGTCCAGGTCGCACTTCCGGTAGTACCCGACGCCGCACTGGCAGACGTGCGGGAAGGGCTCGTGGGTGACGGAGTGCGCTACGAGGGTGGTTTCCCTTACAAAGCGCACTCCGCACTCGTCACATTTGTACGGCTTTTCTAATTGATTGTTGTTGTCCTCTAATTTTGTATTACTGGAAAATAAAAATGACAATGTAATTCCTGAGACAAGTTACACGTTCTTTTTAAATGCCTTAAAAAAAAGGAGGTTCTTAAGTTGATCTCTTTGTATGTAATATTATCAAAAATGCTTAATATTCATATAATATGTTAGTCTATATAAGTAACTGAACAAATATACCAAAAGGTTTATCCTGAATTTTATTCCATCAATCGACAGGGTCAATAGTGAGGATCAAATGTATTTAAATCTCAGTCTGTATACAGAGAAAAAACTGAATCCGCTAGTCAGCAATAATAAAAAAAAACAGTAGATCAGTACTTACATTTCAAATTCATAATACTTTTTCTGATGATTTTTTAAATCATTCCGGTCTAGAAAGCCCCTTGTACAGATCTCACATCCAAATATATTGACACGTTCCAAATTCACGTGTGCACTCTGCATCTGAAATATATTTGATTTAATAAGAAAAGCTTGAGTAGTTTCTGATTTGTTCCTAACCTACGAGTACTACTCGTTGAATATGAATTCATTCATTTTAATAATGAAAAGATATTATACAATTTAGTTATTCTTCCACCTCTGCCTCAGAGGTCAAGCCAGGCCTGTTCCACTCGACTACAAAAAGATAATTTAAAAAAAACTCTCTGTTTGTATGTTTGTTCGCGCATCGCGTAAAAACTACTGGTTCGATTACGATGCGGTTTTCACTATGGATAGCTTAGGGTTTGACTTAAGCGGTATGATAGTGCACGGTAGAACCCAACAATGCCGGTTTTGGTCTTTGAGCCACACCAAAGTTATATGCAGATTTACATCGCTCCTTGCTTCGTTGGGTACATTTTTAGTGTTGCGTATCTCAACATCAAAAAGGAACTCTTATAGTATCACTTCGTTGTCCGTCTGTCTGTCTGTCAAGACCCTTTTTCTCAGGAACGCGTGGAGGTATCAAGTTAAAATTAATATCAAATACTCGGGTCTGCAACCCCTTGGAGCTGTGAAAAAAACTAACTTCTAAGTCATCGCACCGCATATTCTGACACTCGCGCGACCTATTGGGTACTTTCCGTTGACGTAGAATCATGAAATGAAGCAATGTTTTATAGCACTAGTGGCTCTGTGAGCTGTAGACCTCGCAAGCACAAACTTTTTTGCAAACAATCTAGCGGTGCACAGTAGCGCCATCTAGTTACCTTATTGTACAATTAACATTAATAACCAAGGTGCTCCATCAATCCCTACCTAGTGGGCAAAGGGCTAATTCCCCTAGTAGAAACCCAAAAGTGAGAAATTTACTGCATTTTGAGGAGCTCTTCTGCTCATCACGCCGAAGATCCTCATCAGATCTTCACCAACAGTTGTTTTCGAGATATTTGAATGTGAATTACCTGCGGTTGACTGTTTTTTTAAAGCTTTTATTTAACTTGCAATGTTTGTATGTTTGTTTGTTTAGATCAAATCTTGCAAGCTGAATAACAACCACTTCCTTTTCGTCGTCCTCTACTAAATAGACATAGATGAGTTTTTGAAAAGGAGATGTTTAATCCGATTTGTCCTAATAGTTCAGAAACCAAGGCAATACCGTCCTGAACCCACTCTCTAACCCACTATTTTGTATGTTTTTATTCTGCACATAAAAAACAAAGTCATCGGCATATTGTAATGAACGTAAGTTATCAACTGCTTTACATATCTTTGATGTTACTATATTAAATAGGACATGAGAGATTGGGTCTCCTTGAGCTAGCCCTTTACCAGTCCATCTCGTTAGAGAACTCTCTTCACCATCTTCTTTAGGAATATTGTAATGAACGTAAGTTATCAACTGCTTTACATATCTTTGATGTTACTATATTAAATAGGGGAGGAGAGATTGGGTCTCCTTGAGCTAGCCCTTTACCAGTCCATCTCGTTAGAGAACTCTCTTCACCATCTTCTTTAGGCATATTGTAATGAACGTAAGTTATCAACTGCTTTACATATCTTTGATGTTACTATATTGTTGTGGACGCCGAGCCTGCCCGCGACAGCATGAACGCAGACAACATGCAAAATAGGCCACGCCCCTTTTAACTGCGGCGTGTATACCGCATTAGTTTTAAGACCGTATAACTGTATATATAGCGATAAGTTTTTTGAAATAAACATTGGATCCGACCATTCAATCAACGGAACTTGAACAAGCAACAGTGTTTAATTGAACTACAGTCCACATCGAACCAGGAACCTGAACTACTAGGAGCTACGAACCGAAGTCTCCAGTACATCGTGTAGACCTTGCGATCCATCGCCTACATCTTGGTCCTAACGATCCGGATAGAAGAACCAGCGACTACATTTTGGTCCATCGGAGCCGGATAGAACCAGAAGAACTTAAGCGACCAACAGCTTATCCAGTGAACGTCTGCCGCCCATCGAACATGGTGGTCACGAGGAGCCAAAGCGACTTGGCAGAGCTGGAAGAGCGGAAGCGGTTGGACGAAGAGCGCCTTCGAAGGCTATCCCTAGAGCCGCCGGCATCACCATCTGTGCCGGCCGCTGGCACGGCTGCTGGCACGACCGCCGGCCCGTCCGGCAACATCGAACGAAGCAAGTCACCGGCGCACTCGCAACGAACTGCGAACTCCACCCTAAGGCTGCGGCTGGCGGAGTTAGAGGCGGCCGAGAAACTTGCTGAATTGAAGAGAAAGGAGTTGGAAATGGAAGCGGACCTAGTGAAGAAGCGATTGGCGGCTCAGATCGCGAATATTGAAGAAGATCAGAGCCTTCACGACGAGCCAACCGTGCGGAACAACGACAACCACCAGAAGGTGGACGATTGGTTGCAACGCACAAACCCCTCCACCCTACGGGGGGAGAGCGGGGATGTGCCGCGCCTCAACACCGAGAGGCAACAAGAAGAACCACGACGAGCACGCTTTGAGCGTTCTACAAGATCACCTACCCCGGGTCGATCTGACCGCAGATCCGGGATCGAACAACTCGCCGAGGCCATTGAACGAATGGCCAGACCTCGGGCCCGCTACAACTCCGACCTGCCCTTCTTCACTGGGGCACCAAACGAGTGGCTGCCATTCAAGGCAGCAGTACGGGACTCCACAGCCCTGTACCACATCTCAGCCGCTGAGAACTTACAGCGGCTGAGAAGTTGCCTCAAGGGCGACGCACGTGACGCCGTGGCTGCATTACTGCACACAGCCACTGATCCTGACGTCATCATCAAAACATTGGAACAGAGCTTTGGGAGACCGGAGCTCATCATCGACCGAGCATTAGAAGAGCTAAGAAGGTTCCCGAAGCCAGGGATGACAGCGACCGACCTCAACACGTTCGCTGTCAAACTTCAGAACGTCGTCTGCGTGCTACAGAACATCGACCGGCGGGGGTACCTGTATAACCCGATGCTGGCGCGTGAGGTGCTGGAGAAGCTAAGCCCGCACATCAAAACGCAGTGGTGCCACTACGCCAACGAACACCAGTCACCTTCGGAGCCAGAAATTGTCATGCTATCTCGATTCCTCATGCGAGAAGCAGACATGGCACTGCGTTTTACATACGCACCGGCAGCGACCTCTGCCGCCCGTGAGACGAGACCAGCGGCATTTAAGAAGAAAGGGAACGCCGTGTACACTACCGACGAGGGCGCGGAACAAGAAACAAAGACTGACCTATGCCAGAGCTGCAACCAAGCCCATGCGCTACATCAGTGCCCAACCTACCGGGCACTGACCGTTGATAAGCGCTGGGAGCTGGTCAAAGAGAAAGGCGTTTGCTTCCGATGTGCCGACAAGAAACATCGCCGGTACCAATGCAAGGCGAAGCTGTGCGGCATTAACCAATGCCGCCGCCCGCACCACTCAACACTGCACGAAGACACGCGACATAATACGCGATCAGCTGCGCGACCTAACGAGCCATCTGCTGCGCAACCCAAACATTCACCGAGCCACAACGCAGCGGTCTTGTCGGTAGCACCCACCAATGCTACTGGCCTGAAGACCGTGATGTTAAGATCTGCCCCGTGGTCGTCACCGGTCCACGGGGGGAGGTCGACACTTACGCGCTGCTGGACGAAGGCGCCACCATCACGCTCATCGACCATGAACTAGCGAAGAAGATCGGCGCAGAAGGCCCTACGCAGCCCCTACATCTGAACGGCGTGAACATGTCGCAGCGAGAGGGAGACAGCCAAACCGTCTCTCTCTCTATAAGGGGAGCTAAGGAGGCGACACGTCACGACATCAAAGCGCGCACGGTGCGCGATCTGAAGCTACACCGGCAGTCCGTCCCAAGCTCGCTTCTTCGACACAATCATCTGCGGGACTTGATGGAGGCAGAGGTGTGCTACGACCTGGCACACCCCCTCATCTTTGTAGGCGCCGACCACTGGGAGCTCATTGTATCCCGTGAGCTTCGTCTTGGCGGGCCAAATGAACCGGCCGCGTCGAGGACCCGACTTGGCTGGGTGATGCATGGAACCGCACCCCGCAGCCTGATCTACGAAAACGAGAGCGTGCTGCACGTATACGCGCCCGACCAGCGTACGAACGAGCACGACCAGCGCCTACACGAGCTTGTGGAGGCGCACTTCCACATCGACGCGCTCGGCGTCGCTATCCATTCGAGAGTGAGCGACGCAGATCTACGAGCTACGAAGATCTTCGAAGAAACAATAAAGAAAACAGACAGCGGCTACGAAGTGGGCTTGCCTTGGCGGCGAGATGACGTCACCATGCCGTCGAACTACGGCGCGGCTCTACGGCGTCTACAAAGCATCGAACGAAAGATGGACGCCTACCCAGACTTCGCGGACCAATACGCCGCGCAAATAGAAAATCTGTTGGCTAAGAATTATGCGGTGCCATGCGACGGGACTGAACGACGGAGCCCCATCTGCTGGTACCTCCCGCACTTCGCAGTACAGAACCCGAACAAGCCTGGTAAACAACGGCTTGTTTTTGACGCAGCTCACCAATGTCACGGCGTGAGCTTGAACGACCAGCTGCTGGAGGGCCCGGACCTTCTACTATCACTACAAGGAATCGTCTTCAGATTCAGAGAACGGCCGATCGCCGTCACCGCCGACATACAAGAGATGTTTCTACGAGTGAAGATCCGACCTGAAGACCAGCCCGCACAGCAGTTCTTATGGCGAGGCCGGGACCGAACTAACCCGCCTCGCCACTACAAGATGGCGAGCATGATTTTCGGCGCCGCCAGCTCACCGTTTATGGCGCACAGCGTGCGCAACCACAATGCGCGCGCACATGCACAGACTCACCCACGCGCTCTAGTGGCCATCACGAACAGCCACTATATGGATGATCTAGTAGACAGCTACGCCAATGAAGAGGAGGCCCGTAGCACCATACAAGAGCTACGCGAGGTGCACGCGGCCGCTGGCTTCACTCTGCGCAGTTGGAGTGCTAGCAACACGAACGTGCTACGAGACGTACCGCCAGAGCTACGAGCGACTACGCCCACTCAGTTGGGAGCAGGGAGCCCTGAGAGCAAGATACTCGGGCTCTGCTGGGACTCCAACAGAGACGAACTGGGGTTCAACACCGCAATGCACCGCGTACCGGCTGAGGTGCGCGCGCAGATCCGCGCACCCACGAAGAGAGAGGCCCTCAGCGCGGTCATGTCCATTTATGACCCGCTTGGTCTCCTCAGTCAGTACACCATTCGAGCGAAGATCATCCTGCAGAGCCTGTGGCGTCTTCACATGCCATGGGACGAGCCGATACCTGCAGAAGAAGCCGAACATTTTGCAGAATGGCTACGCCAGCTGAGCGAGATAACTCGCTTGCGCCTACGCCGTAGCTACGCGCTAGAGGGACACAAGCGCGTAGACCTGCACATACTATGCGATGCGAGCGAGCAGGCATTCTCTACGGTGGCCTTTTGGAGGGCCATCCACCACGACGGCAGCGTGACCATTGCCTTGGTGGCTGCTAAAGCCAAGGTAGCGCCGCGACGCGCGCAGTGCATACCGCGCCTAGAACTTCAGGCAGCGGTCATCGGCGCGAGGCTCGCGGACGTTATAAAAAAGGAGCATCGCGTGCAAGTAACAAAAACCACCTACTGGACCGACTCTGCGACCGTAGTCCATTGGGTGCACAACGACGCGAAGCGCTACACGCCCTTTGTAGCGCACCGGCTGGGCGAGTTAGCGGAGTTAACTCACCGACGTGAGTGGAGATGGCTGCCTACCGAACATAACGTAGCCGACGACGCGACGAGACTGAGCCGCACGCCCATAGCCGCTAGCGATCGCTGGTTCCAGGGGCCCAGCTTCCTTCGCGAACCCGAAGAAGAATGGCCCACACACCAAGCGTTCACTGACCAACAAGAGGTCCTGCACACGAGCGAGCAGGACGAACATTTAGAGATCCCGCACACGAACGAGCGGGATGAATATAGTGACCGATGGCTGCCTGAACCCACTCGTTTCTCTAAATACGAGACGCTGGTGCGGGCAGCCGCGCGTGTGCTGGCATTCGTCGACATATGCCGGCGCCGTACGACGCGCATGGAAGCAGATCACATTGAACGCGCTGAGAAAGCGCTCATACGACGCGCCCAAGAAGACAACTTCGGGACCGAACTGAGGAGGATCGAGTCTGCTTGCCCCGTCCCTAGAGCAAGCAGACTATTCAAGCTAGACCCGGTGCTCGAAGACGGACTTCTGCGGGTGCGGGGGCGCATCGACGCATCCAGCGCGCCCCTGGAAACCAAGCGACCGGTTATCCTTGACGGCCGTCACCACGTGACAAAGCTCATCGTGCTAAGGGAGCACTGCACCGCCGGTCACGCTAACAGAGAGCGCGTGACGAACGACCTACGGCAGCGGTACTGGGTCATTCACCTGCGACCTACCGTACGCGCCGTAGAAAGTAAATGCGCCCTCTGCCGAGTACGACGAGCAAGACCGCGGCCGCCCGCCACGGGGGACCTGCCACGCGCCCGCCTTGACCCATTTCACCGTCCGTTCACTAACTGCGGGGTGGACTACTTCGGGCCAATGCAGGTCAAGGTGGGGCGCCGCCGAGAAAAGAGATGGGGTGCCCTATTCACCTGTCTCACGACGCGCGCCGTGCACCTAGAGCTCGTAGCTTCGTTGTCCACTGACTCAGCTCTGATGGCGCTGCGACGGATGGCTGCACGTCGAGGCTGGCCACGTCTTATGGTCTCGGACAACGGAACGGCCTTCCGGGGCTCCGACGTGGCACTGAAGAAGGCATACGCAGAATGGGCACCCGCCCTAAGTGACGAAGGGCTATTACACCGGATGAAGTGGCATTTCATCCCACCAGGCGCGCCCAACCAGGGTGGAGCGTGGGAGCGCTTAGTACGCTCCGTGAAGACCGCTCTGCACACGACGCTAAGAGAAAAGGCACCTTCCGAAGAGGTTCTGCAGACCCTCCTGATCGAAGCCGAGCACTCTATCAATGCTCGCCCCCTCACCTACGTCAGCGTGAGTGCACTCGACCCAGAAGCACTCACACCGAACCATTTCCTGCTGGGATCATCGATCGGCCTACCTACCACAGGCCCCTGCGATGAAGCTGACCGACGAACTTGGCGAGCAAGCCAAGCGCTCGCTGACCATTTCTGGCATAAGCGCTGGCTGCGGGAATACCTCCCCACGCTTGTACCACGGGGGGAGCCAGCTAACCTCCGACGACAACTGCAAGCCGGCGACATCGTGGTTGTGGTCGACCACACGCTGCCCCGGAACGTCTGGCCAATCGGGATTGTTGAGCGCACCTATCCCGGTCCAGATGGCGGC
The DNA here is from genome assembly GCA_946251855.1 of Alsophila aescularia. NCBI lineage: Eukaryota > Metazoa > Arthropoda > Insecta > Lepidoptera > Geometridae > Alsophila > Alsophila aescularia. Next base: position 3,110,164 of record OX276379.1, on the reverse strand, counting down.
GTCCGAGTCGCCGACGTAAAAACTAAGAGCGGTACCTTCCGACGCCCTACCAGCAAACTCGCCGTCCTGCTAAGGGAAGAAGAGGCTACGCGAGCTGCATATTGTAATGAACGTAAGTTGTCAACTGCTTTACATATCTTTGATGTTACTATATTAAATAGGAGAGGAGAGATTGGGTCTCCTTGAGCTAGCCCTTTACCAGTCCATCTCGTTAGAGAACTCTCTTCACCATCTTCTTTAGGCATATTTTAATGAACGTAAGTTATCAACTGCTTTACATATCTTTGATGTTACTATATTAAATAGGACATGAGAGATTGGGTCTCCTTGAGCTAGCCCTTTACCAGTCCATCTCGTTAGAGAACTCTCTTCACCATCTTCTTTAGGCATATTGTAATGAACGTAAGTTATCAACTGCTTTACATATCTTTGATGTTACTATATTAAATAGGAGAGGAGAGATTGGGTCTCCTTGAGCTAGCCCTTTACCAGTCCATCTCGTTAGAGGACTCTCTTCACCATCTTCTTTAATTTGTAGACATCTCCTTTTCAAAAATTCAAAAAGATATTTGCATACTTTAGCTCCAACTTTTAATTCGTCTAACATGATAACTAGTTGATCCACCAGCACATTATTGTACGCACTATCTATATCTAGGAAACATGCAAGTGTGGGTATATTTTAAGCAAAACCAATCTGTATTTGTAGCACTAACCTCACTATGCAATCTACGCTTGACTGACATCTACGAAAGCCAGATGTGGTTTGCCCTAGTATTTTGTTTCTTTCAATAAACCACTCAATCCTTTTGTTTAACATTGTATGAAAGATTTTACATATGCATGAGATCAGTGAAATTGGCCTAAACTTAGATATAGTATTATTATCAGCATTTACTTTAGGAATAGGTATTATTTTTACGTTACGCCATTGCTCAGGTATTAATGCATGTATAAATATTAAGTTGTAAATTTTGAGAAGGAATAATGTACCTTCTACAGGAAGATGATAAATCATGCTATATGTGATACAATCTTCACCTGGTGCAGTGTCTTTCTTTTTTAAGCAGTTTTTGAACTCTTGTAAGGTAAACTCACTCTCTAACTGAGAATTCTGAGAACTGAATACTGGTGGAGAAGGTTCTACGAAATCAGGAGCTAAATCTCGCAATAATTGTACTTTTTTATCATCTGGCGCACGAACTCGATTTTTCCTCACACCTTTTATCCATCTCATTTTTTTGCCACATTTCAGAGGAGCTTGTTGTCTCCTTTATCTCGCCACAGAAGTTCTTCCAACTTCTAGCCACTGCTTGTCTTATATGCTTTTGAGCATCTGCTACACTCTTATTCAGAATATCAAAATTATTTGGCGTTGGATTTTTCCTGTTTTTTTTAAGGCCAAGCGGCGTTTATCTACTGAATGCGATAAAGCTGGACACCAATAAGGTTTAGGTATGAACGATTGTGATGGATTCATATTAATTTTCAAAAATGGTATATTGTGGTCAGCTGCGTGGTTCAACTTTTCAGTAATTATACATTGACTGAATATCGCCCTCATTTAATGTGCACAGATTATCGGAAAAACTTTTTTGACATGTATCATGATACGATTTCCAATCGGCATGTTTGTAGTTAAGGGACCGCTAAATCTGAAGACACAAAAGTTATATCTGGTGTGCTTTTTTGTAACTGACCATTTACCCATTTAACCCTAGTTGCTTCTCCGCTATTTAAAGTAACAAAATTGTGATCTAAACTAGTATCAAATAGTTGAATACCTCTAGCATTCACTCTATTGGACCAATTTGAATGATGGCCGTTAAAATCACCCGCTATTATAGTTTTTTCACAGAATTTTGAAAAAACATCATCCTAATCACCTTGTGACGTACTGACAGGCGGAAAACAATAGACTGATGCTATAAATTTTACATATTTACAATTGAAAATTTGTACACAAACTATTTCAATTCCCAAATTTCTTACAGTAACAGGGTGCAATTGTGTTCTAATTGATTTATGCACTATGATAGCCACTCCACCATAATCATCGTCCCTGTCAACTCTATAGATATCATAGCCATTAAGTTTTAACATTTTATCAGAGGTTAACCAAGTTTCGCTAATGTGACTATAAACGGAGATAGTATTCCGGTTGTAGACTGCGTTAGATATTTAGGGGTCTGGATGGATAGGTCACTGAAGTGGAATAGGCATATCAACGAAATTCATGCGAAGTCAATGAAGTTACATAATATTTTAAAAAATTTAGCAGGCTCGTCGTGGGGAGTTCACCCAAAACATCTTCGAAGAGTTTACATTTCTCTAATTAGAAGTAGGATAGATTACTCATGTTTTGTTTATGACAATGCTGCGAAAACCAATTTGTTAAAGTTAGACAGAGTTCAAAGTGCTGCATTACGTGTAGTAGGAGGGTTTATTAAAACCACTCCTATTCACGTTATGGACTATGAATTATGTTTACCCCCACTTTATTTGCGGCGAGAACACCTAGCCACAAGATACTGTCTCAAGTCGCAATCTTTGACAAATAATGTGACTATACATACATTAAGGGACCTATCGAACTTAACTTCAACATACTCTTACTATAACAGAAATAAAAAACCCTTACTAACACTTGTATATAATGACACCAAAACTGAAAAAGTCAATACTAGTAATCCAATAAATATGTTTAATTTAAATACTTGGGTATCAAACATAAATATGGAATTTATTCAAGTTAAGATTGATAATATAATAAAACCGAAAAATAAATATGATAATAAAATATAACACACTTCATATGTTAGGCAATAAATATGATGGTTGGCACAAAACTTATACTGATGGATCCCAAACGAAAGATGGTCGTAGAGCGGCTTATGATCCCAGTCACAATGTGAGGGAAAGTTTTAAATGTGTGAATATCTCCAATTACTCCATTATGTGTGTGGAGCTTTTTGCAATCTCGGAGGCGCTGTCACATCATCACATGTTATCAGCAGGACTCAAAAGGGCTATTATTTTGTCTGACAGCAAAAGTGCCTTACAGCATATAGCTCGATGCTCCTCTGGACACAGAGGTGCATCGATAGCTTATACCATATTAAATAAAGTTCTAGTGGTGGCAGCTGGGGGGGCGACCCTGGGATTGCAATGGATTCCTTCACATGTTGGCATACGTGGTAACGAGGAGGCTGATAAACTTGCCAGAGAGGCAATATCAAATGGTACAGAATTTCATCTGAAACTGGAATACTCAGAAGTACTTATCCAATACAAAAGTATAAATACATCTCATTGGAAGGAGTATTTTGATATTGTCTCTCTCGAAAAGGGAATTTGGTACAGAACAATGCAAAGTGAGCCTCCACGTATACCATGGTGTGCCGACGTGAAGTTTAATAGAAAGTTAATTGTGATTGCTCATAGATTGCGCTCTGGACATATTCCTTTAAACAAATTTAAATATTTGATGAAGAAAGTAAATAGCCCCAATTGTGATGTATGTGGTATTACGGAAGATGTTTACCATTTTCTTATGGAGTGTGTCAGAAGTGCATCTATGAGAGATGAAATATTCAAGGTGATAAATGTAAACCGGCTTGATGTGGGTCTGATCCAGATCATCTTAGCTGCGCAAACATCTGTTGCAGCTTGGATGCTCTATCAATCCACATATAAACTGGTCAAAAGCTGTTAAAAACTGATGCGTACACTATGGGACTGACATAGTCGGTGGACGACTCAAAGCCCCTAAAATAAAAGAAAAAAAAAAAAAAAAAAAAACACTTCCTCTTATCCTACGGAGTTGAAGGGTTGGCTATGGAATCGAGTCGCAGGAGTTAAGCGAGAAGAGGGTGCGGAGGAAGGGGGGAGAGGAGAAGGGCTTCCCGCTGGTACCCTTCTCTCCCCGCGGAGACGCATAATTTTTTAAAATCATATTTTGGTGTACTCAAACGAAACGTTTTTACTCAGATTTTTCCGTCAATTGCAGATCGATTTTAAAATATATTTTTTTGTTTGATTTGGTATACTCTACAGATGGTCCCATATAAATTGTATCAAAATTGGTTCAGTAGTTTTTTGAGGTTTTTTTTGGTAATCCTTTTGAATATTTGTTTGCATTGCCTCAAATCTCTAAACTGATTTGGATTATTGTTGTTTTATTCAAATGGGTAGACATTCAGTGTATTCCGATATAAACTTCATCAAAATTGGTTCCAGTTTTTTTTTAGTTCTTACCTGTTAATCCATTTGAAGTTGATTTTTTGCACAGCACTGACCATGCGTGCGAAGCTAGTTGTTCAATAAAGGTCTGTTTAGAACCATGTTCATGTAGACTGTAAGCCATGCTACCACGTGTAGTTTGATATCTAGCTATTTCTAGCACAAAAAACTTTTGACTCCGCACAATACTCACATATTCTGTCAGCAAGTGATGAGATTGAAGGTGTTTGTCGAGCTGTGCTTGTGTATTGTATATCTTTGTAATTGATTTATTTGTGTGTGTTTGGCTGCTTTGTTCCATGGCGACTTGGCAACACTTATGTCCTGAAATTTATATCAAATATATATTATTATACATTTTTTATTATCATAAACATGATTAAAACAGATTCAATCAATGCAACATGATTGAAATGATGAAGTCATTCAATTCAATTAATTTTTTTTATTTCAAAATGTTGTTATGATGATAATCTGTGCGGACAATATTCTACAAATCTATTTCATCATCAGTCCACTGCCGACGTATGCCTCTCCTAATAATGCACGCCACTCAGTCTTCAGCTCCCTTCATCCATTCTATTCCAGCCGCTTTTCGCAGGTCGTCACTCCACCTGGCCACAGTGCGTCCTATACTATGTTTGTCTAAACGTGGTCTCCACTCTAGAAGTCGTCTACTGCCACTTTAGCTTGCTTACCCTAAGAGCTATGTCGGTTACCTTGGTTCTCCGTCATATCTTCAATACCTGAATACCTAATCTTCAATACCTAATTTTTTTGGCCTTCAGAGAAACTCCAAGCATAGCTCTCTCCATAGGTTGCTGAGCGACCTTAAATTTGTGGACTGAGTGAGTGTCCACATTTCGGCTCGGTAGGTCATAACTTGTAGGACACACTGATTGAAGACTTTTGTCGTCAGGCACTGTGGTATGGACGACGAGAAGACTTGACTTAAGCTTGCCGAATACTGCCCAACCCAGATGAAATCTTCTGTTGGCTTCCTTCTCAAAGTTGTTCTTACCTAATTGCAATATTTGTCCAAGGTAAATATATTGCTGGACAACTTCAAGAGGTACACCATTAACTGCAATCAGTTCCGGGTGAATTAGATTATTAAACATGATCTTGGCCTTATCTATGTTCAATCCGAGACTGATGCACCGAGAAGCATCATCTAGGTTGGTCATCATACTTTGCAATTCTTGCAGCGACTCCGCCATTAGGATGATATCATCAGCAAATAGTAAGTGTGTGATGTTCTCGCCATTCATAATAATGCCCATTCCTTTCCAATCCAGCGTCTTAAACATGTTTTCCAGGGCGATAGTGAACAGTTTCGGGGATATAACATCCTCCTGTCTCACGCAGCTGGATAGGTTTAGTCTGCCAGTTCTGGACGTGAACGGACTCAGTCGCGGCGGCCAGTCCACTTGGTATCGATTCAAGAACAGCCCTTGTTTGGACAGTCTCATAGTCCACAAAAGCAAGACATAGGGGCTGGTAATACTCTTCAGTCTTCTGTATAACCTGCCGCACTGTGTGTCTCGAAACCCAGTCTACTTTGGAGGCTGGAGTTAATCAAGTCTTCTCACTAGATACTTCGAGACTACCCTCGAAAACAGCTTAAAAACATGGCGCAGAAGTGAGATGTGCCTGTAGTATTTAAGGAGTGTTTTATTTCCTTTTTTGAAAATCAAAGCTTCCATGCTTCTGTTCTACCTTTGGAGTTCTGGCGCAGAGTTAAACAACTCTCGACGGTTTTCCTGCAGCTTTCAAAAGTTCCGAAGTAACTCCGGCTGTTTGAGGGTGGGCTATCTTGATCTTGTTTAGGCTGACTTCTGGCAGGTTGTTGGTGTAGTGTGAGGTCAATATGGCTCGGGCATCCTCATTGTTGGGTATATTATGTTGTAAGTATGGGGTATGGGCATGTACCTATAATATTATACATTTTTTTGTGTAGAATTGCAAAATTTCATTACTAAAAATATGTTATGTAATAATTATTTATTTCATTTTTGAAGTTAGCTTAAATTTAAATGATATTCTCAATTATTAAGTACTAAATAGTGGCTATGTAAAGACACGCAATGTTTAACCGCATTAAAGATGAGTATTTGAAAGAAATTAATGTATTAAATTATTTTTTTGACATATGTTATCTATATTGCTTGTCATGAATATAATACATTAACATCTATTTAACCATCGACAGGTCACCACGAAGGAAGCTCTAAATGCTTAACTATAATGGCGTTACAATTCTAAACGGCATTTTAGTTAAGTAATCTAAGTAAATTTTATGATAATAAATTTCAATAGTCGGTTACCAATTGTTACTAAACTAAAAAGTAGTGATGCAACGAATAGTACTTTTACGAATACGAATACGAATACGAATACGAATACGGATATCAAACCTACTATTCGGCGAATACGAATACGAATATCTCGCCATGGTAATAAAAGACTAATTTATTTGATAAATTTATATTCTTCTAATAATTAAAATTTACAACAGGCAAATTTTTATTTAAAAAACATAAAATTTGTAGATTTTCTGGTTTAAGGCGATTTCTTTTTTCAGTCTGAATGTTCCCAGCCATTGAAACAAAGTCTAGTACTACATTGACGCAGCCATTAACTACCAACGTTTGTCTAAGTTACTTACTTACTATCCTACCTTTTCTTGATACCAAAGAAATACAGAACATATAACTACTTACTCGGTAATTTATCGAAATGTTTCCATATGTCACTTTGATCTCGTTTACGAGAAGACATTTTCAATTCAACTTTAACATCTTTTACTTCGCAGCAACCTCAGAAAATAAATAAAACAATACTCTCTTGCTTGACTTCTGCTTTCGACTAACAAATGAAGTGAAAGAAATGAATCAATCTATAAATAAAACAATACTCTCTTGCTTGACTTCTGCTTTCGACTAACAAATGAAGTGAAAGAAATGAATCAATCAATCAATGGTTCGTAATTGTAATGATAGGGAAACTCCCGGACCTGCGTTACTGTACAAACTATGGCCGGGGAGTCCCCCGTTGCGTCGTGCGTATTTTTACACGCGCGTTTTTCAAGTCTGCCAGTAATTAGAGTTGCGTTTGTACCTAAAATATTAGTTTTTAAATATTCGTATTAGTATTCGCCGAATACAAATATTTGGTTAATGTCTACTATTCGGCAAATATGAATATTCATATTCGTATTCGTTGCATCACTACTAAAAAGCCGTTAAGGTGAACTGAGCTGCATCTTAGCATTTGGTTTCCACTTTCATCCAAAATTAAAGCTTAGCTATAGAATAAAAAATTAATTTTAAAATTGAAAATTGAAATTTCTCCCGCGTTTTTGCTGATATCTTCAAACTTGGTTTTGAGGCATAACAGCATTTTAGTTAGCGGACGGCACAATGGCGAATTCATCACTAGCCTTCGATTTGCTGATGTATAGTCATCATAGCAGAAACCCTGGCCGAATTGGTAAAGGCATGTGCTGCGCTGAGGCACAGTGTGCGAGTTCGAATCTCATTCGTGACCCTAATTTTTCCATTAGAAAATTACAATAATATATAGATATATAATAACTCAGAAAGCACAGCATACATAGACGTAAAATAATTTTAATTATAGTGAAACTTGTTTATATTTTTGGTTAGGTATTTCCAGAGATTACCCTCCAAACTCAACCTCGTCCTCCTAATATTAGTCTAGTCTAGATTGTAGGTTTGTAACTTTTAAACTTTCGCGATTCGAACACATAGTTATTTATTTAAACGGGACTTAATCGCGCTGAAAACTTAATATTCATTTACCTCGACGTTTCGATCAAATTGCATTGATAGTGGTCACGAGAAGACTAGTAGACTGAAGACGGTAGGTTTGAAGATTCAGGATCGAAAGTTGATGACATATTTTGGATACAGCTGATACGTTACGGGACGGTGATCTTGTGTGTGCAGTTATTGTATGTATTTCCATGACAAAGTTTAGCAGCACAACACAGCAAACACAAACCGTGTACTTTTGGTCTATATACCGCTTTTGCCAATTTAGCCATTGTTTAGTAACTATAATAATTGAAGCCGACACGGCGCGGGCGACTCCCTGACCAAAACCCAACAGTTCACAACTTCACAAATACCTCCTACATGAAGCAATAAATAATCTAAATAAATTCACTTTGTGTATGTACCTGCTGGAATTTCTTATTTTACGGTAAATTAACTCAGAATCACAGCAAAAAACGACGCGTTTCAAAAACTCTTTACAAAATGCAAACTACAGACGAGTCCCTATATTACACGGCCAGTATTACGCGACCAAATAGTGTACAGCCAATAATATGCGACCAATATTACGTGGATTGGCGTCGTAATATCAGGGTATACATTATTTGGTTGCGTATTATTGGCCGTGTAATATCACCCCGTTCTGATTTTGTACAGGCGATATTACGCAGCCAAGATTACGAAGCCAAAATATGTACATGTAATAACAGGGTGTGCATTATTGGCTGTGTAATACGGGCCGGACACTTTTTGTACGGGCGATAATGTACAGCCAATATTACGTGTACATCACAGATTAAAATATAGAAATGACATAGTAAAAGCCTCGTTTGCACGTTCCAGTTTCCTTTTACCACAGATTATGTATCGCGATTGCTCCGGCGCTGCGGCGACCAGCCTCCGCCACTCCAGCTCACCCTGGTACCTGCACTTTGTTACAGCGGACGGGGGCTGCAATCCCTCCGCGCCTCCGGATTTTTAAAAACACTCTAGTGTAGTGTAGACAAGACCACGTGGAGTCAGGGTTGGCCGATTCGGTTCTGTGACATTATTTTTTCATCTTGACACTCACCTACACAAACGAGGCATCAAGGAGTGATTCTAGCTTTGTCTATGGCTGGCTTCGTAATACTGGCCGTGCATTATCAACCCGGACCGATTTTGTACGGGCAATAATACACGGCCAGTATTAGCCGTCCAAATATTACGAATCCATGTACACGTAATATCTGGCCGTGTAATATTGGCTGTACAATACTGGTCGTACATTATTTTGGTTGTGTATTATCGTCTCCCACTAAGACAGGCAGGGCTGTGTTCACTTACACGCTCGAATCATCCGTGCGATTATCGCTCGATCATCCGGAGATAGGGCCTGTTCACATAAACGTTCGAGGACGCACGGATCACCCGCGCGTACACTCGAAATCGTTCACGGCGTCGTCCGTGCGTTCGCCTGGGTCATCCGAAAAATAGTAGTGGAGGGGAGGAATAGTATGAAACTGACAGTTGTCAGTTGTATGTGGACGTCCAAAGTCGTTCACGATCTCCGGATGATCGAGCGATAATCGCACGGATGATTCGAGCGTGTAGGTGAACACAGCCATAGTGAACGACTTTGGACGTCCACATACAACTGACAACTGTCAAGTGTCAGTTTCATACTATTCCTCCCCTCCACTACTATTTTTCGGATGACCCAGGCGAACGCCCGGACGACGCCGTGAACGATTTCGAGTGTACGCGCGGGTGATCCGTGCGTCCTCGAACGTTTATGTGAACGGGCCCCTGAGAAACGAAAAGAAAATTAACACGGCTAAGGCTCTGTCCGCACTGCGAATCGCAGTGGCCCGGCACTCCCGAAAGTGAGCAGTGCGATTCTGCGATATTTCACCGCGCGATTTTTATTCTTATTAGAGTATAATTGGAACCAATCTTTATGGCGGCTGTGAAGCGCGCTGCGAGTGCGACTTTGCGCTGGTACAGTAAGGTTCGCAATTATTAGAGTAATTTTATTACCACCTACTTGTAGAACATAATAATAATAATAATAATAATCACTTTATTACAACAGAATTATGGAACAAATATGCAAGAATTTATTTTAAAAATAGGCACAACGTCTTATCGCTAAAACCGATCTCTTCCAGGACAACCTTGAAAATGACTAAACATATTATATGACTACTATATGACTATATAAACTACATAAACCATACTTACTTACATGTCACATGCAAATAATGTAATGATTGAAAAAATGTGGTAGGTACATACACATAATGGAATGATAAAAAAACATATTATAGCTATGTTTTTAGTAGCTAAATAATTTTTAACCAATCATGAAATTATGTTAACATACTTACACACAATAATATTAATATCGGAATATGCTGATATTGTGTTGGTGGATTGTACCTATTAGTTGGTAAAAAACAACTTTAATAAAATAACTCACTAGACTGTACTTGAACAGAATCGCACGCATGTGTGCAGCGTACGGATGTTTTTTTTTTTTTTTTTTTTTTTTTTTTTGACCTCTACAGCGTCACCGGACGGTGGGGCGGGTGCAAAAGCGCTCCGCCGCAATGCGTGACGCAGAAGGCGCACGCCAAAGTTAGGTTTTTGGCCACTTGCTCAAGGGCACCCAGGGGGTACGAACCTCGGCTTGGACAGTTGCCATTGATTACTTGGGGAGTATCGAACTAAACGTACGGATGTAGCGTGCACACAAGCACAACCACGGTGGGCGCGCGCGGGATGCGGTGGGCTAGCGGGAGGGTGTGCCCCGGCCGCTCACCTCTCCAAAGCCCGCTTACACCTAAAATTTGCTATTGCGCAGCGCCTTGCGCTTAACGTCTCAGCCGCCATAAAGATTGGTTCCTATTGTTCAAGTACAGTCTAGTGAGTTATTTTATAGTTGTTTGTTACCAACCAATACAATCCACCAACACGATATCAGCATATATTCCGATATTAATATTATTGTGTTGACGTTTGTTAATATAATTTCATTATTAGTTAAAAATAATGAATAGGTTAACGCTTTAGTGTCGACGCTAATTTAGCTACCTACTAGAAACATAGCTATAGGTATAACATTTTTTTATCATTCCATTATTTGTATGTACCTACATAACATATATATTTTTTCAATCATAACATTATTTGCATGTGACACGTAAGTAAGTATGGTTTATGTAGTTTATTAAATATGTAGGTATGTAGGTATATTCATTTTTATTTTGCATGATTTATTGTATTGTTTTGCACCACCGTCCTTTTTTAATTCGTAATTTCTGTCCTCCAAAGGTTGTCTGGAAGAGATCGCTTTTAGCGATAAGACCACCCGTTTTGTCTATTATTAAATTAAATTCTTGTCTATTTGTTCCATAATTCTGGTGTAATAAAATGTTTCTTATTATTAGCATGTTCTACAAGTAGGTAGTAAAAAAAATACTGTAATAATTGCGAACCTTACTGTACCAGCGCGAAGTCACAATCACAGCGCCCTTCACAGCCGCCATAAAGATTGGTTCCTACTATAGCCCCCGAACAAAGAGACGGGTATTATATGTTTAGGGTGTGTATCACTGTGCGTGTGTGTGTGCATTTGTGTGTGTGCTTGTGTGTGTGTGTCTGTCTGTGGCATCGTAGCTCCCAAACGATGGACCGATTTTGATGCGGTTTTTTATGTTCGAAATCTGATGTGATCGAGATGGTTCTTAGATATATGGGAAGGGGGTGGGGGGAGGTTCCCCCTCACCCGGGCGGGATATCGGGCGAGAGACGAAGCGTGCGACATGCGACATCCTGCCAAAAGCACTGCGCTGGTGCACGCCTGAGCGAAATGCGCGGTTTTTTTCGTAGTGAGGCCATTATTGCCATAGCTACTTTATACTGTACAAAACATTCGCGCGGAAATAAATTCGCACTGCATCGCGTTCAATTTGCATCAAATCACAGTTTGTTTTCCCGTGTGAGTTTTTAACCGCCAGTGCGGCGCGGCTTCTACCATAACATGTTACAGAATTGCGAGAACAAATACACGCGGTGAAATATCGCAGTGCGGAGGGAGCCTAAAAATAATGTACGCTCCTTTCCACTTCCACATTTTTGACAAAACATAGCTACGAAGTTGCCAACTCGATTCCACGACTGAGTGCTAAATGGAATCCCAAATAATGCTAGATTGCAGTGGATTTCCAAAAATTGTGCTAATTTATTGAATATGAAATAAAATAATAATATGACATAAAATATTTGTATTTGTCATAAACAAATAGTTGTTATAATTATTTTACTCCCACTATTTTCTGTTACTTTTGACATAATTCACTTTTTTGCCTAAAGGAACATCAGTTTCCTTAGTTTTTCTAACTCAATAAACAATAAACTTTTGCGCTCATATTAAAGAGTAATAATCTATACTATAATAAAACTGTAACTGGCTAAATCTGTACATTAAATATTTTTTGAAAATTTTGATTGAGATAAACTTCAAAATCGATATGGAGTGCAAAAAGGTTTTTTTTTTGTCTGTCTGTCTGTCCGTCTGTCTGTCTGTCTGTCTGTCTGTCTGTCTGTCTGTCTGTATGTCTGTCTGTCTGTCTGTCTGTCTGTCTCTTTGAACACGCATCACGCTGAAACTACCAGACTGATTTTGATGCAACTTGGCAGAATCATAGCTGATGTACCTGATTAACATTTAGGATACTTTTTATCCCGGAAAAATCAACGGTTCCCGCAGGATAGGGGTAGAAAGTTATTTAAAATAACACGTATCAAGCTAAAACTACTGAACGGATTTTGATGTAACTTGGCACAGTCAAAGTTTATATAATGTGTTAAAATGTTGAATACTTTTTATCCCGAAAAATTAAAAGGTCCCTGCAGCCACCCATAGGCTGCAGGGACCTAAGTTGTGTTAAATTTAAAGTGATCATACATCCGTTTACGACTAGACTGGTACCGAATTTCGTCATTCTGCTACGAGGCTCACTGGCCCAGTTGGACAGATGCATGGGTGCGTAATCCAGACGTACGTGGATCGAAATCACGCGCTGTTGAAATGTTTTGCTCCATAATTAAAAGATTTTTACATTATTTATGCGTTATTTTTTACATTTTCCTTGATATCTATCTATACTATAATAAAACTGTAACTGGGCTAAATCTGTACATTAAATATTTTTTGAAAATTTTAATTGAGATGAACTTCAAAATCGATTTTTTCTTCCATTGAGATATTATAATGTACTACCAGCGTACCTACATAATTATATAGTTATATCGGAGGTTTCTTCATAATGTCTTACTGGCAAAATGGTTAGTTGTCGGTATTGAAATGTGTACATACAGAGGTAGGTACATGTGTTGCTCTTCACAGAGAAAGTATAGAAAACTTTTGTATTTTCAAATCAATCCTCATATCGTGTTGAAAAAGCTCAAAAAGTAGGTAGGTAGGGTAGGTAATTATTAAGAGCCAGTTAAAGTGCCAGTAAGTACGTCGTTCTGTGAAACATCATAAAAAATATTTTTTACTAAGAACACAATATTTCGTTGCATTAAAATTTGTTCTTATGGACCTCATAATAATGGCCGACCCTTGAATCCCTTGATGCCCCATCCTATTTACCTCACCACCTTAATTACTCTCTAATCTGTGCCACCTTACCTTCGGAGATAATTTTCTCTACTCAATAACAAGACGTTCATGATAACAAGTTACTTCATTTAAACTAGATAGCGTTGTCTACCCTTAAAACACGCAAGCGGTTTGTTACGAAGTGGTTTGAACGTTGAATGAACTCGGACAACAAGTTTACTTCTTTTTTTTACTTTATGGTCCCTAAAGGCTCTTAAAACGTATTTAGATGTTTTTTGTGTTTTTTGATAGAATAAGTCGACTTCAGTTGTAAAACGCGCAGCGAAATTAAGCGAATTATATATAGTAAAATATTAATTTATTAATTAAAAAAATAAATTTAACTCATTCATGTCATGAATCTTTCATTATGAAAACCAGGGTTCAAAATACTTTCAAGTGCTTTGTAAACCGAAGCCTTGAAAGTAGAAAATACTTGCATAGGAAATTGATCTTCGTGTCCATATAAATAAGGAGCACAATCGTGTTTGCGAAAAATGTACTTGGAAGCGTGGAATTGAAAGTAAAAAATACTTGCATAGGAAATTGACCCGTGCGCTTATGTAAATAAAGAGCACAAACGTTGAGCGACCTATCAGCCACCTAGGTTGTTGTGACCCGGCTGGCCGAGTACGGCCGAACTCAGCCGAACCCGCCACCGAGTATGTAGGTGCGGACGTGGCGAAAGAGCGAGTTGGTGAGTAAAATACTTTGAAAGTCTTGGAAGTATTGCGGGTCTGCACCAGGGCGGCGTACTTACAAGCCAAAACCTGGTTTTAAAACCTGGTTGCGTAAATACCCACCTTCCCTAATTCCACGCAGGTGGCGTGGAATTGGCGTGAGTGGTCATACAGAATCCAGGCCCTGCTCTCAAGCCCTTGCGACTGATTTGAAAACTGGGGTACTTGGTATCTTAGGCCTTGCACGCACTGCCTTGCAGTGGAACGCGGTGCGTTTATTCTAGCGTTTATTTCACATTGTATTACATGCGTTTATTTCATATTTTATTATATGCGTTCATTTCATTGCAATACGTGCACTTCTATGAAGTGTCATAGAAGTGCAAGTGTGTTATAACGCATATTCTTTGAAGTACGGAGTGCCGTACTTCACAGAATATGCGTTATAAAAAGGCAAGGCAGTGCCTTATTCCAATGATTAGATGCCGAGCAATCGATAAAAAACTATATGACGGCTGAACGAATTTTGAAGAAATGTAGTATAATATTGTACTTTGTAGATTTGGTCCTGGTCCTCCTGGTCCTCTGGACCAAACCTACAACTGGTCTGGTGGTGGTTTGGCTTTTGGTCCTAGATTAAAATGTGTGGGCTACTTTTAAATGAAATGACCACGCGGGCAAAGCCGCGGGCACAGCTAGTTTATTAATAAAATGTTAACTTTTAACTACGAATGCCCTGTCGCGCTATCAATCAATAAACAAGACAAATAATGGGTTTTATTATTAGAACAGGACAAACATAGCAGTGTTACTTTGCACATTTGGCGCTGTCCGATTCACGCTCACAGTATTAATAGCTCCCAACAGGTGGGCCGAATCGTAATCGCCAATCGCACGTGTAACGCAAAATAAACGTGTTGTGAGCGCTTTGAGTTTCATGAGTAGTGTTGGTGTCCGTCGGTAGAGAGTAGTTTATTCTTTGGTTGGTGTGAATTGGAACGCTCTTTATTTCGTCATTAATTCATTGGAAATCCCCTGCGAAAGTATAGTGCTAAAGCGTTTTGTTACTTCCCACGTGGTTGCGTTTTGTTCTGCGGTATTGAAAATAATTCGGCATGATCGCTATTTAGTGCTAGGTTAAGTGCTAGGTGCTGAATATTAGATTTCAGTGATTTACCTATGAAAATAGTGCCAAATCTAGCACCGTTAGTGCTAAGTTGGGAACACTGCATAGCTACCCAAGCCACAGACAGACCATCTACAATGCTGCCAATAATAGTATAAGTAAACCAAACCCAGCACCGTTGGAGCCTCCAGTTTTTTTAACATGTATTGACAGTAGTATATTCCTTGCGCGTGTCTAACATGTAATCACTAGAAAAACCATTAGATTATACATTAATTTAAAAATAAAGAAATATTACGTGTAAGATATAATAATAAATGTTATACGTTGTACAAATGACATAAAAGCGAAAGGGTTAAGTCACTGATTTTAAAATTATGGTTTGTAGATTGGCTTTGTTTGCCGTACTTTCATGTGTGCCGATTCAAAGCGCTTACACAAAAAAAAACATTGTTTCATCGCCAGACGTTAGTCACAGAATAAATAATTGTACAAGTTAACGTCAACGTTTGTTATTATTTTTATTATTTTTTATTAATAACTTGTTACATTATTTATTCTGTAACTAACCGTCACTATAATGCATAATCATTGTCATGCGCTAACTCAGAGAAATTATAATTTCTCTGTGTGCGTCAATTAGAAGTTGTGGGAAATGACAAAAAACATTTCTCATCCCCTGTTAAAGCACTTCATTTGAACATTATGTCAAATACCAATGGTATACATAATACCAATGGCGAAGGAAATGACTTGACCGATTTGATGTACAAATTTACCGATGTTTGAGGGCAATTCTACCGATTTCTCATTTTGACGTTCGAGAGCACTGCACTGCGATTACGTAATGTTGATCATGACGGTTTCAAGCCGCGAAATTCAATAATGCTTTGCGATAGAGTCGATTTTGCTATGATAAAGTGACAATCTGATTGAAGCCAAGTTCTGTAATTTGGCCACAGAAGCTGAAGCCACAGTAAAGAATAAAAAAGACCTGCAGTACTATTACGCAATATTGAAGTGGTCGGGCCCCTGCAGCCCGACCACAGAACTTGGCTTCAATCAGATTGTCAATATCACTATCAGTAATGCCTTGCGATAGAGTCTATATTGCTATGAAAAAAGTGATAATCCGATTGTAACCAAGTTCTGTAATAGGGCCACTGGGCCCGACCACAGAACTTGGCTTCAATCAGATTGTCACTTTTTTCATAGCAAAATCGTCTCTATTGCAAGGCACTAATGAATTTGACGGCTTGAAACCGATATGATCAACATAACGTAATCGCACTGCTGGGGCCCGACCACACGACTTGGCTTCAATCGCATTGTCAATATCGCTATCACTAATGCCTTGCGATAGAGTCGAAATTGCTATGAAGAAAGTGATAATCCGATTGTAACCAAGTTCTGTAATAAGGCCACTGGTAAAACTTGAAATTCCTTTTCCTACAAATATACAATGTTTACTCTATAACAAATATATTCCTATATAGTATATATAGAGCGATGGTGGCCTAACGGTTCTCTAGTGCAAATTAGAATCCAACGATACCGGGTTCAAAACCTAGGCCCCGCACCAATGACTTTTCTAAGTTATGTGCGGTTTTCCATCGCTCCGTGCTTCGGAGGGCACATTAAGCTGTCGGTCCCGGCTGTTATTGATTAATAACAGTCGTTAAGCCATGTCAGAAGCCTTCGGGCGGCTTGACAAACTCTGACATCAGAGGCCAGCACTACCTGATACGACAAACAAACAAACAATATAGTATATATAAAGTCTTAGCTTCATTTATTGAAACTAACGACATAAAATTATAATTTTGCATTATGTGTGTGTAATATTGTTATAAAATAACAATAGTAGATAGTACCAAATTAGGCTTTATTCGATTGAAGCCAAGTTATGTAATCGGTGGCCCAATTCCATAACTTGGCTTCAATCGAATTCTCAGTATCGCAACCACTAATGCCATGCGATAGAGTCGAAATTGCTATGAAAAAAGTGATAATCCGAATGTAGCCAAGTTCTGTAATTGGGCCACCGACCACATAACTTGGCTTCAATCGAATTCTCAATATCGCAACCACTAATGCTTTGCGATAGAGTCAAAATTGCTATGAAAAAAATGATATTCCGATTGTAACCAAGTTCTGTAATTGGGCCACTGAAATTGTCTGTGGCCCAATTACAGAACTTGGCTTCAATCAGATTGTCACTTTTTTCATAGCGAAATCGACTCTATCGCAAAGCATTATTGAATTTCACGGCTTGAAACCGTCATGATCAACATTACGTAATCACAGTGCCGACTCTGTCATAGAGATAATTTCATTTCAAATTTATATTTCGGATTACGACTTACGTGACATTTGTGGAATGGCAACTCCACAAAAACCATAAAACAAGAAGTGAAGTGAATATTTTCAATTTTCTTTTCATCGTTTCTTATTTTTTCAGCGGTGTTTTACATTACAATAATTCCAGTAGGTCAAGTTCCAAGGTATAAAGGTTTTATTCTAATTTACATACTGGACGGTAGAGAATAGTTACTTTACTTTTGTATTGGAGTTTTTGTGTATACTTTTTGTCCTGAATGAGTATTTTTGTTTTAGAAATTATTACTCATTTTTATTTATACATTGGTATGTAATAGCAGAAAGTAACAAGTATTTAACTTTTTAATTTATACCATATTTGAATGATTTACTTAAATTGTCTTTTCAGTTTTCTTGTCGCAGGAAAATAGGTAGCTAATAGGTATGGTATACTTCTTACTGCTGCTACCCTATAAATTGAAGTGTCCCTAGTTTAATTTATTATATATACTGTATGTAAAACAAAGTGCAGTAGTCGCAACGGAAGTATGTGGCACTGATGTTGTCTTCAAGTTTCTGCGTAAACTGCTATTTTTCAGGCGCAATCCTTATGTTGTAGGTGAAGACAACATTGTATAACTGCCTTGCTCACTCTCTTACGTTTTTCGCATATTCTATCTCACTCTTACTTTATGCTGTTTTATCCTCATAGCAGTACCTGTGCAATTGTTCACAGAGCTAAACTTCAGAACCACAAAGTTCCACTGTGACTACTATACAATGAAATTTTATCTATTCTTATCTTTTGTGTGGTTTACTCACCATATAATTGAAACAGCTATAATGAATTTTAATTTCTTTGGCATATGGTTGAACCACTCGGAGTATTTGTAGTGTTACCTAAATGTATGATGGATAATTAATCAATTTTTGTTTGCTTTTCAGTTGTTGATTCTCAAATTAAATGCACAGTTTTAAATTCACTATTGTGTAATGCTCAAAATGGCGTCCCAGGTAAGTTTTAAATTACATGTTTAAAAAAAAACCTACTAACTGTTCTATTAATTGAAAATATTGATTTTTGTGAATGTGCGAGATATCAATGATTTAAAAACCTCAGTCTGTTGAATTATGGGAGATGGTGGCTGAGCAGTAATGTGTGTGCTTTGTAATTCAATAACACAGGGTTCCAACCTGGGCCCTTTACCAATTACTTTTATAAGTTCTCCATACTTTAGAAGCCCTTTGCAACTCAGTATACAATATATGGCAGATAATCTGCACAAATAGGTTTACAAATTCTTTTAAAATTCTTATGGCTAAGGAGTGGAACTGACTTCAGTGGCCCAATTACAGAACTTGGCTACAATCGGATTGTCACTTTTTTCATAGCAATTTCGACTCTATCGCAAGGCACTAATGAATTTGACAGCTTGAAACCGATATGATCCACATTATGTAATCGCACTGCTGGCATCACTGTTTCCTGCTATTTACAAGTTAGGTTTCTCCATGATAAGAGTGAAAAGTATTTTGATTACAGGAGTGAATAGATATCTTCATGACTAGTGTGAAAAGTCTTTGTGACAAGAGTGAATAAATATCTTCATGACTAGACTAAAAAGTTTTCTTTGACATAAGAGTGATTAGGCATCTTCATAAAAAACGTGAATAGGTATCTTCATGAAAAGAATGAATATATCCCGTCATTACAAGACTGAATAGGTATTTTCATGACATGTGTGAATAGGTATCTTCATGACAAGAGTGAAAAGTATTTTGATTACAGGAGTGAATAGTGACTAGTGTGAAAAGTCTTTGTGACAAGAGTGAATAAATATCTTCATGACTAGTGTAAAAAGTTTTCTTTGATACAAGAGAGTGATTAGGCATCTTCATAAAAAGCGTGTTTAGGTATCTTCATGAATAGAATGAATATATCCCTTGCTGACAAGAGTGAATAGGTATCTTCATGACAAGAGTGAACAGATCCCTTCATGAAAAGAGTGAATAGTTATCTTCATGACAAGAGTGAACAGATCCCTTCATGAAAAGAGTGAATAGGTATCTTTGTGAGCCGTTTATGTGGAAGATCCATGCAATTGCAAACAGCTCTCAGGATAACCCAGTTCCACAGTGGAACCACCAATGACTTCATCTTCAATTTCCATTAGGTGAGATGAAGCCAGTAAAAAGTAACCACCATAAAACATACTTATTTTGCAGATAGACAACATTGTGAATGCTTACAAAACCCTTTCGACAATCCCCTCCTTACTAGGCGGCAAGTTGAATAAGGCGGGCAACAGGGTCACGGCCAAATGGTCAGTGAGGAACTTGGACAAGGGGAAAAGCACCAAGTACAGTACAAACTATATCTTGGACGAAAGCCTCAGTGTTATAGCTCAGAGTGAATTTGGCTCTGATGTAAGCAATGAGTAAGTACAGTACAAACTATATCTTGGACGAAAGCCTCAGTGTTATAGCGCAGAGTGAATTTGGCTCTGATGTAAGCAATGAGTAAGTACAGTACAAACTATATCTTGGACGAAAGCCTCAGTGTTATAGCGCAGAGTGAATTTGGCTCTGATGTAAGCAATGAGTAAGTACAGTACAAACTATATCTTGGACGAAAGCCTCAGTGTTATAGCGCAGAGTGAATTTGGCTCTGATGTAAGCAATGAGTAAGTACAGTACAAACTGTATCTTGGACGAAAGCCTCAGTGTTATAGCGCAGAGTGAATTTGGCTCTGATGTAAGCAATGAGTAAGTACAGTACAAACTATATCTTGGACGAAAGCCTCAGTGTTATAGCGCAGAGTGAATTTGGCTCTGATGTAAGCAATGAGTAAGTACAGTACAAACTATATATTGGACGAAAGCCTCAGTGTTATAGCGCAGAGTGAATTTGGCTCTGATGTAAGCAATGAGTAAGTACAGTACAAACTATATCTTGGACGAAAGCCTCAGTGTTATAGCGCAGAGTGAATTTGGCTCTGATGTAAGCAATGAGTAAGTACAGTACAAACTATATATTGGACGAAAGCCTCAGTGTTATAGCGCAGAGTGAATTTGGCTCTGATGTAAGCAATGAGTAAGTACAGTACAAACTATATCTTGGACGAAAGCCTCAGTGTTATAGCGCAGAGTGAATTTGGCTCTGATGTAAGCAATGAGTAAGTACAGTACAAACTATATCTTGGACGAAAGCCTCAGTGTTATAGCGCAGAGTGAATTTGGCTCTGATGTAAACAATGAGTAAGTACAGTACAAACTATATCTTGGACGAAAGCCTCAGTGTTATAGCGCAGAGTGAATTTGGCTCTGATGTAAGCAATGAGTAAGTACAGTACAAACTATATCTTGGACGAAAGCCTTAGTGTTATAGCGCAGAGTGAATTTGGCTCTGATGTAAGCAATGAGTAAGTACAGTACAAACTATATCTTGGACGAAAGCCTCAGTGTTATAGCGCAGAGTGAATTTGGCTCTGATGTAAGCAATGAGTAAGTACAGTACTAACTATATCTTGGACGAAAGCCTCAGTGTTATAGCGCAGAGTGAATTTGGCTCTGATGTAAACAATGAGTAAGTACAGTACAAACTATATCTTGGACGAAAGCCTCAGTGTTATAGCGCAGAGTGAATTTGGCTCTGATGTAAGCAATGAGTAAGTACAGTACAAACTATATCTTGGACGAAAGCCTTAGTGTTATAGCGCAGAGTGAATTTGGCTCTGATGTAAGCAATGAGTAAGTACAGTACAAACTATATCTTGGACGAAAGCCTCAGTGTTATAGCGCAGAGTGTATTTGGTTCTGATGTAAGCAATGAGTAAGTACAGTACAAACTATATCTTGGACGAAAGCCTCAGTGTTATAGCGCAGAGTGAATTTGGCTCTGATGTAAGCAATGAGTAAGTACAGTACAAACTATATCTTGGACGAAAGCCTCAGTGTTATAGCGCAGAGTGAATTTGGCTCTGATGTAAGCAATGAGTAAGTTGTTGTTTTTGATTGATTATATTTTTAACTAGCTGTACCCGCGTGGTTGCATCCCTATTTTCAAAATACGTACATGTAGCCTATGTTACACCTTATAACATCAGCTATCTTCCAGTGAAAGTCCCCTCAAAATAGGTCTATCCGTTTCGGTGATTAGCGAGAACAAAGAGACAGACAGACAGACAATAAATTTAAAAATGGCTTATGTGGTATACGTACCGTATATACTTTCATACGCATTTAGTAGGAAGCTATTAATTTGACATTACAGACACTTCAATTTTATTTGTTTGTACGGATTCCATCTAGAAACTTCTTAATTAATTATTTACTTTCAGACTGCTGTCCGCAGTGTCGCCTAAAGAGACCTACAAAGCGATAATTCGTGAGGATAACTGCAAAGTTAAGAAGCAGTTCTTGGAAGTGTGGAATAAGAGTACCCTGGCGCACTGCATAGACCTGACTGCCTTGGACCTGCACGGAGACGTGTATGCCGATAGTTAGTTATCTAATGAGAATAATAACATTGGTCTTCTCAAATACAAATTTTCAAGTGTTTAGATTTGTTTACAAATTAAAATTAGTCATTTAACTTTCATTAAGATACTAGTTGCGCCCAGTGGTTTCACCCGTGGAAACAGACAATGTTTCAATTTTATATATTGGTATGGATGTGTCTTAAGAATTGGCCAATTATTCTATTCTCGTTGCGACAGTGTAATAATCCTGTTACAGCTGAGTTCGGGAGCCTGGACTGGTCTCCAGACGAGAGCGCAGTAGTGTATGTAGCGGAGAGGAAACCGCGCAAGACTGAGCCCTACATCAAGAGGAAGGCAGATGACAAAGCCAAGGGCGATGGCAATGGCGAAGCTCCGAAAAAGGTATTTTTACTGCTTCATACTGGTTAGAACTGCTGGGCAAAGGCTTTCATACATTCCACAGATTAGGGCTTAAGCCCAGTCAATGAAAAAAACTAAGTGTGTGTGTGTGTGTGTGTGTGTGTGTGTGTGTGTGTGTGTGTGGGGAAATTATATTCAAATGGGCCGGTCGCATAGGTATAGTTGTGTAACGTGTTGCATGGGACACTCACATACTGTTTTTCGCAAGTTGTAACTCTACCTGGTCGCCCTACACTATGTTTACCTTAACATTTAGATATGTTGCTGGTTCTTCGAGAGATGTGACCAGCCCATTGTCACATCAGCTGGCTAATTCTTTTAGCTATGTTGGTGACATACTACGCAACATGGGAGAAACTGGTGACTCCTCCACAAAAGCTATAAATTTTTGTTGAACTCAATTGATCCATAGCACATTTGACCCACAACACACTTGTCTCACAGTATGCTTGACTCACAGTACACTTGAGTCACAGTAGGTACACTTGATCCACAGCTCATTTGGCTTAAAGCACACTTTATCCACAACTTGACAGAAATAGGCAGTTGAGCGCTGTTTGCATCTTGCGGCTCACCGTGTTTACCAGTATACGAGTATAGTTTAGTAGTATAGTATCCGGTATGGTTGCCTCTAGTGTCTACTAGAGTCTAGTCACTGACGGAACTATTGACTCTTATTCCAGGGAGAAGAATTCGTGTACAGACAAGACTGGGGCGAGCAGCTGGTGGGCAAGATTTCGTCTGTGGTGGTGCTGTGTACTCTGCGAGACGAGACAGTGGCTGTGCTGAACGGAGTGCCGGAGGACCTCTGTGTCGGACAAGTTAGTAACATAAGATTGTATCATTTAACATACTTCTTCTGGTCATTCTTTCAACCATTATACCCTGAGATCATGCTTTGTTCCGAATCTTTTTAGTCCCAATTTTAAATGCTTGATATGATTAATTTGTGCATGTTTATTATAGTACAAGTTTTGTACTCCAATTACACTAAAAAAAAATGTCTGTTTTTGTTTTGAATGAAAGAATGTACTTTCCAGGTGGTCCTTTATTTTCCCTTGCGTCTTCCTTAAGTCATTGCGTCTTGATTCAAATAATTATTTACTTACATATCCACGTGGCAGGTGCGCTTCAGTCCAGACAGCGGCAGCGTGGTGGGCGTGGCCTGGCAGACGGAGCCACGGCGTCTCGGCCTCATCTTCTGTACCAACAGGCCTGGAGTCATCTTCTCTCTCACTCTCGATGGGATCATGAGTGAGTACATTCAGTCTAGTGGCGGCAGCGTGGTGGGCGTGGCCTGGCAGACGGAGCCACGACGGCTCGGCCTCATCTTCTGTACCAACAGGCCTGGAGTCATCTTCTCTCTCACTCTCGATGGGATCATGAGTGAGTACATTCAGTCTAGTGGCGGCAGCGTGGTGGGCGTGGCCTGGCAGACGGAGCCACGACGGCTCGGCCTCATCTTCAGTACCAACAGGCCTGGAGTCACCTTCTCTCTCACTCTCGATGGGATCATGAGTGAGTACATTCAGCCCAGAGGCGGCAGCGTAGCGGGCGTGGCCTGGCAAAAGGAGCCGCGGTCTTTCCAGATCTGAACAAACAAACAAACAAACAGAACAATCTTTTTGTGATTCAGTGATTTAGACCACAGAACATCATCATGACATCATCATCATCATCATCATCATTATTTCAGCCTTTAGAAGTCCACTGCTGAATATAGGCCTCCCCTAAAAAGCGCCATGACGAGCGAACCTGTGCCACCTCCATCTACCGACTTCCTGCGATGGCGTCATTGTCGTCGGTCCATCGTGTGGGGGGTCTCCCCACACTTCGCTTCCTTGTTCGAGGTCGCCATTCAAGAACCTTTATTCCCCAACGGTTGTCGGTTCTGCGATTATTCATGTAGTTGTCGTATATTGCAGCGAGACACACCGGGGAAGGGCAGGCGGTGCGCTCGCCTCGCTTCAGCCCCGGCGGCGCCCTGGTGTGGCTGCAGCGCGCGGCGGGCGGCCCGCACCACGCCGCGCACCAGCTGCTTCACATGAGAAAGGACTCTGTGAGTGTGACAATAAGGTTCACATTATTAAAAGTGCCCGAGCGCTCCGTGTGTCGAAGCGTCGAAAGTGCATATTCATCTAACAAATTATACCTAAAAGTACTGCAACATACTACTGACTAGCAGACAACGCACAGGGAATATTCCTTAGCATCCTAGAGGAGCAAAGGAGAGTTTTTTGAAATTATATCCTAAAAAGGGTGGCAAAGTATAGACGCCGTTGTATTGACTTTTTAATGACAATTCTCTCACAAAAATATCACACGTAAATGTGAACTTTCCAGAATGAGGCTGACAAAGTCCCTCTCATCGACATCGTCCAGACGGAGACTGAGATAGACAACGGAGAGCGTTTCTACGGCGTGTTCAGTCACGCGCTGCCGGCGCGGTGCTTCAGCGGCGACGCGCGCCGGCTCGTGTTCTCTACTCCGCAGCGGGACGAAGTCCGGAGCTACGTGAAGCATCTCGGTATGTATCACTCGAACATTGAACAACGGAGCGCGTTTCTATGGCGTGTTCAGTCCCGCGCTGCCGGCGCGGTGCTTCAGCGGCGACGCACGCTGGCTTGTGTTCTCTACTCCGCAGCGGGACGAAGTCCGGAGCTACGTGAAGGATCTCGGTATGTATCACTCGAACATTGAACAACGGAGCGCGTTTCTACGGCGTGTTCAGTCCCGCGCTGCCGGCGCGGTGCTACAGTGCTTTATAAATGTTATATCTTGTTAAATAATTAACATAACTATGTATTGCAATAAGACACAGCGCAGTCGCTGGAATTATTTCGACGTCTGCCACTGCCGAAAGTCGAAAGCTATGTGAGTGGTATGGTAGTATGTAAACAAATTTCTGATAGATAGATAGATAAACTATTTATTGCACAGCAAATAAAACATACACAAGAATATACATTTAACTTAAATAGAGTTGGGCGGTTTTATCGCTTAATAATTATGAGTATCACACCAGTTTGAATGTAATTTGCTGTTAATTATGAGTATCATACTAGTGTGAATGAAAGACCTGGTAGTTATGAGTATCACACCACTTTGAATGTAATTTGCTGTTAATTATGAATATCACACTAGTTTGAATGTAATCTGCTGATAATTATGAGTATCACACCAGTTTGAATGTAATCTGCTGATAATTATGAGTATCACACCAGTTTGAATGTAATCTGCTGATAATTATGAGTATCACACCAGTTTGAATGAAAGTTACTAATAATTATGAGTATCACACCAGTTTGAATGTAATCTGCTGATAATTATGAGTATCACACCAGTTTGAATGAAAGTTACTAATAATTATGAGTATCACACCAGTTTGAATGTAATCTGCTGATAATTATGAGTATCACACCAGTTTGAATGTAATCTGCTGATAATTATGAGTATCACACCAGTTTGAATGTAATTTGCTAATAATTATGAGTATCACACCAGTTTGAATGTAATCTGCTGATTATTATGAGTATCACACCAGTTTGAATGTAATCTGCTGATAATTATGAGTATCACACCAGTTTGAATGTAATTTGCTAATAATTATGAGTATCACACCAGTTTGAATGTAATCTGCTGATAATTATGAGTATCACACCAGTTTGAATGTAATCTGCTGATAATTATGAGTATCACACCAGTTTGAATGTAATCTGCTGATAATTATGAGTATCACACCAGTTTGAATGTAATCTGCTGATAATTATGAGTATCACACCAGTTTGAATGTAATCTGCTGATAATTATGAGTATCACACCAGTTTGAATGTAATCTGCTGATAATTATGAGTATCACACCAGTTTGAATGTAATTTGCTAATAATTATGAGTATCACACCAGTTTGAATGTAATCTGCTGATAATTATGAGTATCACACCAGTTTGAATGTAATCTGCTGATAATTATGAGTATCACACCAGTTTGAATGTAATTTGTTAATAATTATGAGTATCACACCAGTTTGAATGTAATCTGCTGATAATTATGAGTATCACACCAGTTTGAATGTAATCTGCTGATAATTATGAGTATCACACCAGTTTGAATGTAATTTGCTAATAATTATGAGTATCACACCAGTTTGAATGTAATCTGCTGATAATTATGAGTATCACACCAGTTTGAATGTAATTTGCTAATAATTATGAGTATCACACCAGTTTGAATGTAATCTGCTGATAATTATGAGTATCACACCAGTTTGAATGTAATTTGCTAATAATTATGAGTATCACACCAGTTTGAATGTAATCTGCTGATAATTATGAGTATCACACCAGTTTGAAAGTAATTTGCTAATAATTATGAGTATCACACCAGTTTGAATGAAAGTTACTAATAATTATGAGTATCACACCAGTTTGAATGTAATCTGCTGATAATTATGAGTATCACACCAGTTTGAATGTAATTTGCTAATAATTATGAGTATCACACCAGTTTGAATGAAAGTTACTAATAATTATGAGTATCACACCAGTTTGAATGAAAGTTACTAATAATTATGAGTATCACACCAGTTTGAATGTAATCTGCTGATAATTATGAGTATCACACCAGTTTGAATGAAAGTTACTGATAATTATGAGTATCACACCAGTTTGAATGTAATCTGCTGATAATTATGAGTATCACACCAGTTTGAATGTAATTTGCTAATAATTATGAGTATCACACCAGTTTGAATGAAAGTTACTAATAATTATGAGTATCACACCAGTTTGAATGAAAGTTACTAATAATTATGAGTATCACACCAGTTTGAATGAAAGTTACTAATAATTATGAGTATCACACCAGTTTGAATGTAATCTGCTGATAATTATGAGTATCACACCAGTTTGAATGTAATTTGCTAATAATTATGAGTATCACACCAGTTTGAATGAAAGTTACTAATAATTATGAGTATCGCACCAGTTTGAATGTAATCTGCTGATAATTATGAGTATCACACCAGTTTGAATGTAATTTGCTAATAATTATGAGTATCACACCAGTTTGAATGAAAGTTACTAATAATTATGAGTATCACACCAGTTTGAATGTAATCTGCTGATAATTATGAGTATCACACCAGTTTGAATGTAATTTGCTAATAATTATGAGTATCACACCAGTTTGAATGTAATCTGCTGATAATTATGAGTATCACACCAGTTTGAATGTAATCTGCTGATAATTATGAGTATCACATCAGTTTGAATGTAATTTGCTAATAATTATGAGTATCACACCAGTTTGAATGAAAGTTACTAATAATTATGAGTATCACACCAGTTTGAATGAAAGTTACTAATAATTATGAGTATCACACCAGTTTGAATGTAATCTGCTGATAATTATGAGTATCACACCAGTTTGAATGAAAGTTACTGATAATTATGAATATCACACCAGTTTGAATGTAATCTGCTGATAATTATGAGTATCACACCAGTTTGAATGTAATTTGCTAATAATTATGAGTATCACACCAGTTTGAATGAAAGTTACTAATAATTATGAGTATCACACCAGTTTGAATGAAAGTTACTAATAATTATGAGTATCACACCAGTTTGAATGTAATCTGCTGATAATTATGAATATCACACCAGTTTGAATGAAAGTTACTAATAATTATGAGAATCACACCAGTTTGAATGTAATCTGCTGATAATTATGAGTATCACACCAGTTTGAATGAAAGTTACTGATAATTATGAGTATCACACCAGTTTGAATGTAATCTGCTGATAATTATGAGTATCACACCAGTTTGAATGTAATTTGCTAATAATTATGAGTATCACACCAGTTTGAATGAAAGTTACTAATAATTATGAGTATCACATCAGTTTGAATGAAAGTTACTAATAATTATGAGTATCACACCAGTTTGAATGTAATCTGCTGATAATTATGAATATCACACCAGTTTGAATGAAAGTTACTAATAATTATGAGTATCACACCAGTTTGAATGTAATCTGCTGATAATTATGAATATCACACCAGTTTGAATGAAAGTTACTGATAATTATGAGCATTCCATCAGTTTTTACGTAAACGTGCTGATTCTAGTGGATTTTGGAGTAGGTACAAAGAATGTACAATTCATAATTGCAGACACGGGTGACATGGTGGACATTTCTATCCGGAGTGCTCCGGGCTCCACGGCGGTCCTGGACGTCAGCTCCGACGTTGTCCTTGCCTCTTACTCCAACCTCACAACTCCTGGACAAGTACGTATACTATAAGGTTGCCTGTGGAAAAACTTGGCAACTGGAAGAAATTCACTAAAAAGATCTTCGCGTTATGATATTTATTCATATATTTATTTAGTCATCTATCTATTATGGTTTTATTAGTCGGAAGTAAGCTACAAAATTTTCACTTTCATGTTTTCAATATGGAATTCCAAAAGTAACACCCCTGATGTAGATAACAAAAGTAACACCCCTGATGTAGATCACAAAAGTAACACCCCTGATGTAGATCACAAAAGTAACACCCCTGATGTAGATCACAAAAGTAACACCCCTGATGTAGATCACAAAAGTAACATCCCTCATGTAGATCACAAAAGTAACACCCCTCATGTAGATCACAAAAGTAACAGCCCTGATGTAGATCACAAAAGTAACACCCCTGATGTAGATCACAAAAGTAACACCCCCCTGATGTAGATCACAAAAGTAACACCCCTGATGTAGATCACAAAAGTAACACCCCCCTGATGTAGATCACAAAAGTAACACCCCTGATGTAGATCACAAAAGTAACACCCCTGATGTAGATCACAAAAGTAACACCCCTGATGTAGATCACAAAAGTAACACCCCTGATGTAGATCACAAAAGTAACACCCCTGATGTAGATCACAAAAGTAACACCCCTGATGTAGATCACAAAAGTAACACCCCTGATGTAGATCACAAAAGTAACACCCCTGATGTAGATCACAAAAGTAACACCCCCCTGATGTAGATCACAAAAGTAACACCCCTGATGTAGATCACAAAAGTAACACCCCTGATGTAGATCACAAAAGTAACACCCCTGATGTAGATCACAAAAGTAACACCCCTGATGTAGATCACAAAAGTAACACCCCTGATGTAGATCACAAAAGTAACACCCCTGATGTAGATCACAAAAGTAACACCCCTGATGTAGATCACAAAAGTAACACCCCTGATGTAGATCACAAAAGTAACACCCCTGATGTAGATCACAAAAGTAACACCCCTCATGTAGATCACAAAAGTAACAGCCCTGATATAGATCACAAAAGTAACACCCCCCTGATGTAGATCACAAAAGTAACACCCCCCTGATGTAGATCACAAAAGATGCATATAACAACAGGTTGGTAACACTCGTAGTATGTGTGTGGCCACAGTCAAGACCTGGACACTCCGTACAAATGCTTAGATTTAAATACCTACTTCTCTTAGATGACGTTTGTATTGTTGGTTCGCATGAGTCCAACTTTTCAAACTGTCATATAAAAATTAGCATTTGTTTATTGTACAGGTTTTATCTACGGATTTTATGCATGAAGTACAGTCAATGGTAAAAGTTTTTCGCATAGTAAAATTTTCTTATGATTCCAACTTTCCGACAACTGTCTTATAAAAATTAGCATTTGTTTACGTACAGAAAAAAAAACTGATTGAGTACCAAACAAATAACAAGGAAGTACCAGGAGATCATAAATAAGTAAGAGCTAATTACCTATAGAAAAAAATATTACAAGTAAAATGGTGTAAAAGTTAATATGGAAAAAAACAAAAGGCACATCTTCTATAAAAAAAAAATTACTGTTAATGTGATTTATGTGTACAATAAAGAAAAATATGAAAAGGCGTGATTGAGTAAGAAAACAGAAGTACCAGGAGGTCATAAATAAGACTTGTATATAGTTTTTATGTTTGAAAACTGATGTGATCGAGATGCTTCTTAGATGTAAAGGGGGGTGCATAAATGTTTAATTTGTGCGTGTTAACCTCCGAACAACCCCCCACGATCTCTGGACCTGGCAACTTATAACGCACGCACCTTGAGGACCGATGAGAAGTTGAGAAGCTGGAAGAAGTAGTAAGTAAGTTGCGCTGGGGTATTATAGGGTTATCGGAAGTCCGAAGAGAGGGAGAGGATACGATGACCCTCAATTTCGGCAACTTTCTCTATTACCGGGAGGGCGACCACAGTCCCAACACGGTATCGGGTTTCTCGTCCACAAGTCCCTCGTCAACAACATTGTGAAGATCGAAAGCGTTTCGAGCAGAGTGGCATACCTTATACTCAGAATTACCGAACGGTATTCGTTGAAGGTCATACAGGTGTACGCCCCACACTGTAAACGCCCGGACGATGAAGTTGAGGCTATGAATGAAGACATTTCTAATGCCATACATGTCCCGAAAACACACTTCACAGTGGTGATGGGGGACTTCAACGCACGGCTGGGTATGAGGAATGGCAATGAACTGAGAGTGGGGCAGTTTGGATTTGGACAGCGGAACCAAAGGGGTCAGTGATTGGCCGACTTCATGGAGAAGGAGGGACTCTTTATGATGAACTCCTTTTTCAAGAAGCGCCCCTCCAGGAAATGGACGTGCCTGCACCCCGGCGGTCATAAGCACGAGATAGATTTCAATGAAGGCATATATTCAATGAAGTATCTGTGATCAACAGGATTCTGTTCAACAAGTATCTGCTCTTCGCCCAAGTCCTGCCCAAACCCAAAACCCCGAGA
This sequence comes from Alsophila aescularia, assembly GCA_946251855.1. NCBI lineage: Eukaryota > Metazoa > Arthropoda > Insecta > Lepidoptera > Geometridae > Alsophila > Alsophila aescularia. The sequence goes on along the minus strand of OX276379.1, from coordinate 3,078,636 downwards.
GCTTTCAGTTGGAGTTCCAAAATCGCTTCCAAATCCTTGCCGAGGATCGTAGCTCCCAAACGAATGGTTCGATTTTGATGCGGTTGTTTCTGTTTGAAAACTGATGTGACCGAGATGCTTCTTAGCTATAATGGGGGTTGATGTTTATATAGTTTATTCATTTGTGCTTGTTGAATAATAATGACCTTTCCATAAAAATATTCTTCCGTTTGAGCGTGGAGGAGTTACACACACTAAGGAGTAACATAATGTAGATAGCATATGGTTATGGTTTTTATGTATTTTATGATGTTTTGTATGGACTGCCAGTTCTGATGTATGGAGTTCTACATCGCGAGAGAGTATTAATAAGAGAGTATTCATTTTTAGAACTCTTAAGCTGTGATTGGCTTGTTTACGAATGTGGCCACACTTCTCTGATTCTGTGGGCCCTTATTCGCTTTGACCATTCACACGTAACGCGACGCGTTGTGGAATCGTTCGGAAAATTACGACAATTCACGAACAATACCACGCAGACATCTTAACGTGGCGCATTACGTGGCCGAACGGCCATAGCATTGTTTATAATTTTACACAGGCACAGACAGGTACCTCCCGTAATTTGTACAATTGAAGGCACTCGAAGAAACACAAGCCACGTCTCGATTTAGTTTCCCGGCGAAAATCCCTTTGCACTTGTTTGACTGAGAGACAGCTCGCGTGCGTCAGCGCGCGCTCGGCGGCCCGCGAAATGAACCACATTGACCCTCGAGCTGCGGGCGGGGGATGCGGGACGCAAGTACTTAGTACTGTACATACTCTGTGGTTTGGTTTCAGTTATACGCAGCGCGGCTCCCGCCTCGAGGCAGCGAGGCGGACATCCGCTGGGTGCGAGTGAGCGAGCCCGCGCGCCCGCCGCCCGCCGTCGCCGCCGCGCGCACCGAGTACCTGCACCTAGAGCACAAGGACAGCTCGGATGACGTCAGTGAGTACACATTGTATGTCTATACACAGAGCGAGTTTAAACTTAAGGTCGAATTACACGTCTCCTGCATTTAGTTTTGGTTTCCAGCATTTTTGACATTTTAGTGAATGTTTAGACGTTACCAGTAAGCCTCACGATAAATGCGCAGTGTCAACATAATATATACTACCGGTTTATTATATGACCCGATAGATTACAACCTGACGGATTCTAATTCGTAAAATTACAAACAGACGAAACATTGTGAATGAATATGCTCGATCGAATATTACCGACCAATCGTGTACCAGTTTTACAATTTATCCGATTTCTGCGATTCTATCGTCACCGTCAAATTGTGAACCTACCCTTGATTGGTCAGACTCGTGTTAATCTCCATAGAGTTACAAATAAAACAGTCTGTCAATTGCAAATGATCTCGAGATCATTCACACCGACATGACCTCGAGGACTAAAATTGATCGTGAATTAATAAACGGGCTCTCGCCAGAACTCTCGCATCGTGGCCCCCTTGTCAACTCCTTGCGAGCTTCTGGCGCCGCGTTTTGGAATTGCACCCGCGGGTAGGGCACGAACAGACCACGCGGGGGTCTGGGTGCTCCGATTCCATTTCGTGAGCTTCTATTTAATTTGTAGCTCTATCGTGACAAGCCTAGATCGACCAATTAGGAAAAGGTTTACAATACAACAGGCAACAGTATCTATAAAATGTCGTAAAATTGTAAAACTGCCTGATTGGTCCATAAACTAGCGAGCATGCCCGTTTTCGTCACGATTTTTCGTTTGTTTACAATTTTACGAATTAGAATCCGATAGATTGTAATCTATCGGATTTTACAATTTAACGGTGACATATAGGTACCCGTAATATCAGCTGCATGGATACAGTATATAACGAATGTATAAGAAACGGGAGTCTTAGTTAATTATGCAGCATCATTCGAAAAACAATAAATTTGTAAAAAAACTTTGTGTACAGTAGTCGCAGCGGATCTTTATGTTTGTGAAGTTAGGCTCTGTGAACGATTGCGCAGGTACTGCTGTGGGGATAAAACAGCATAAAGTAAGAGCGAGATGGAGTATGCGAATAAGGTCAGCGAGTGAGCGAGGCAGTTATACAATGCTGTGTTCGCCTTCAACATTGGGATTGCGCCTGAAAAATAGCAGTTTGCGCAGCGACTAGCAGACAACTTCCGAGACACAAAGATCCGCTGAAACTACTGTATTGCTTTTTTATTCGTTCTTTGCAGTGAGCAGCAAGGAGCTTAATTAATTAATTAAAACTAATGACTCTATTCACACTAATATAACAAAATGCGATAGTGAGTGTGTAGTTAGTTGTTCCACGCCTGAACGGATTTTAATGAAATTTGGTAAATTGTTATTTTAGATATTTCAATACAATAATCTTAATAACACTCCGATTGTTATTGTAATTGTGACGCTTACTATCAGGCAAAAGACCTGTTCGTCTCGTCAGATGCATACACATAAAAGTACATTTTCAGAGTCGTTCTCAGCGATATACTTCGCACCGCACGCTGCGGAGGGCAAGAAGTTGCCTTTGATCGTGTGGCCTCACGGCGGACCGCACTCCAACTTTGTGAACACGTTCTCGCTGGAAACTGCTCTGTTTAACATGCTAGGTGAGTACCTCTTGCTTTACCTTTGTTTCTATACCTTTAACACGGTATCTCTCTGTTTGGTCAAAATTTCGTAATATATTTATTTTAGCCAAAATAACCTTTTCAATGGATTTACTGAAAAACTTCTGTAGCATACTATTTGCATGATATTTGTATGGGATCATCTGGAGGGTGTCTTCTTATATATAGAACTAGCTGTGCCCACGGCATTTTTCTGGGATATAAGGATCCTGTCATATTCCAGTACCAAAAATACCAAGATCATCAAACTTCGTTTAGACGTCAATTATTTTTTTATCGGTTGCTTAAATTCTATTCATCATATGAAGATACCAAGGGCACCAGTTTTTTTAGTCAAACACTAAGCTATCCAACAGTGAAAACCGCATCACAATCGGTCCAGTATTGTGTACGTGATGCGAGAACAAACATACAAAAACGAATTAAATGAAAAAAAAAACATGTTCACTGGCTTCTTTTAAGTTTTACCCTAGACTTATTTTCTCTTCATTGTACAATTTTTTTGGCACTTACTGCTTTATTATATGTATAGAAGATAAGAATCACTTAAATGTGTCGCGTAGTGTCGGAGTGATCGGTGCTTCCTTTAAAATTCAACTAGTGTCACTGCAGAAAGAACCGTTGCGGAGTGAAAGGGAATTCACTTTAATATTTTATATGGCAAAGCAACCCGGTCTCAGAGAAAGTAATAAAGACATTTTTTACGTGAACGCGTCCAATACATTAACAAATGTGAACGCGACTGTTGCCAAAGGCAAAGTTCCCAAAGATATATTATGCACAGCGACATCTGTGGCAGCGCCCTCAAATCTTACGACCGACGCGGCGTCGGTTCACTTTTCGCACAGATTTAACAAATTAAACAACACATTATTGAAAGTTCTAAAAAACTCTACTGCGAACAAAACTAAAAACAAATACATTGTTGACAATGGTTGTTAACCAACTTTAAATCGGTTTAGATTCTAAATGGTCATTCGAAATGAAAAATTATAACAGAAACCTAAAAATGTTTTTCAATTACCTATTCAATTATACTGAACATAGTTCGTTTCTATATTTTTTATGTTTATATCCTGGCCCTATAGTGTACCTACCTTGTATTATGACGCCGCGTGGACACGACGATTTGTGGCGTTTTTGCATTTTAATTTTTTTACTTGGTGTATTTTCCTTTTAGTGGACTATACATATTTTTTTGTTCATATTTATATTTAATTTACTGTGTTAAGTGTGTTGGAAAACTTAATCTATCTATACTATAATTAAACTGTAACTGGGCTAAATCTGTACAATAAATATTTTTTTGAAAATTATAATTGAGATAAACTTCAAAATTGATATGGAGTGCAAAAAGGATATGTTTTTATGTCTGTCTGTCTGTCTGTCTGTCTCTTTGAACACGCATCACGCAGAAACTACAAGACGGATTTTGATGCAACTTGGCACAATCATTATGTTATGGATTAACATTTAGAATACTTTTATCCCGAAAAAAAAACAATAGTTCCCGCAGGATAGGGGTTGAAAGTTATTTAAAAAAAACATATATAACGATGAAAATACCTGACGGATTTTGATGTAACTTGGCACAGTCAATTACATCAAAATCCGTTACTACGTGGTAAAATCAATAATACTTTGATTCATGAAAAAATACAGGATTCCTGCGGGATATGAGTCTAAAGTTATGTTAATTTGAAAGGAATAATAATAGCACATCCGTTTATAAAACGGTACCGTAAATTCGGTGCTCATACCACAAGTCAGAGTGGCACAGTGGAAGCGGTGTCTGGCCTGTAACCCAGAGGCACACTCAACAAATGGTCCGACTCAAGCTAATAAACCAAAGGCATCAAAGTTCTCCCTGCGATTTAACTAGATGGCGCTGATTGACCTTAAAACACGCAAGCATTTCATTCACTGCAACCAAGGGTCCCGCTAAATTCAAATTCATAAGGTTTTTCGGATTTGGCTCACACTAGCACTAGCACGACCTCCAGGCAGTGTTGCCAGTGGCCGATAGTCAAAAGTAACACGAGACAGCTCTAAATGCAACATTTTCACGAGAAAAGTAACATTATCTTATTTAATGTAGGAAACGACTCTATTACTGTTATATGGCACTGTATTGACCGGACGAGCGCAAAGCATCTCCGTTTCAGCTTGGGCAAAAATGTTTTCGTAAGTCCAGATGTCAGACCTTGTTCAGCCCTCTTTATGCCCATTTTTGGAGGAATAACCCCCCCCCCCCCCTCCCGAATAATGAGAAATGCGACCTGTAGAGAAGAACAGCCGGGCAGACGGAAACACATACAAAAGCATTTTTGCCCAAGCTGAAACGGAGGCGCTTCGCGCTCACGCGATCAAAAAGTCTTCATAGCTACGCTTCATAGCAACAATTCAACTTATTCGGGATTGATCCAATTCGAGACGAAGATGGCTCAAAATCTTATGCGCCAACCATTGATGTATATGTTACTATATGGCGCCAACACGACGAACGCAAACTTCCTTAGGTGCGTTCCGTTTCACGATTATTTATTTAATGCTGGATAAAATTTGAATATTATATTTGTTTTAGTCGTAAAAGTAACGTAAAAGTAACATTTATAGTCATGTAACATAAAAGTAACATGAGAGGGTCAAAAGTAACGTAAAATGTTACAAAAGTAACATTCTGGCAACGCTGCCTCCTCCTTCTCTCAAGCCCTTGCGACTGATTTAAAAACTGGGGTACTTGGTATCTTAGGCCTTGCGCTCACTGCCTTGCAGTGGAACGCGGTACGTTTATTCTAGCGTTTATTTCATATTGTATTATATGCGTTTATTTCATATTTTATTATATGCGTTTATTTTATTGCAATACGTGCACTTCTATGAAGTGTCATAGAAGACACTTCATAGAAGTGCAAGTGTGTTATAATGCATATCCTGTTAGAATATGCGTTATAAAAAGACTAGGCAGTGCCTTATTCTGATGATTAGATGCCGAGCAATCGATAAAAACTATTTGACGGCTGAACGAATTTTGAAGAAATGTAGTATAATATTGTACCTTGTACACCTGGTCCTCTGGACCTGGACCAAACCTACAACTGGTCTGGTGGTGGTTTGGCTTTTGTTCCTGGAATAACACGTGTGGGCTACTTTTAAATGAAATGACCACGCGGGCAAAGCCGCGGGCACAGCTAGTAAATAAATAAATATTTCACAATATGGCCACATTGAATTTTGATTACTTTCATGTCTTTAGTAACACTCGCAAGATTAAGACAAATCCATTGATGTAATAATCATCAAAGTTGGCCCATGTGTTTGGTCTTTAGAGCGCCACAAAGGAACAGACATACATAGGCTGATAAACACAATAGTCTCCGCGCAGTCGGGTGATAAAAATATCGACTCGCTCAATATTCAGAAGGCCTTATAAAATAGACCATGCAGAGGATTTAGTGCCTCAGTTAGTCAGTTTAGTGTATCACGGGTTCGACATTGCAGGGTTCGCCGCGCTCCTAATCAACTACCGGGGCTCATCCGGCGCGGGACAGTCCTCCATCGACTACCTCCCGCGGCGCGCGGGCGACGCAGACGTTAAGGACTGCAAACTGGCGACGGATGTCGCTGTACAAAAGTTTAACGTAAACGACCAACAGATGGTGTTGTTCGGAGGGTCGCACGGCGGCTTCCTGGTCACTCACCTGAGCGGACAGTACCCCGATGTTTACAAAGCGGTGGTCAGCAGGAATCCGGTGGTAGATGTCGCCACCATGTTCAATTACACGGATATTGCTGATTGGTGAGTTGTAGGAAATAATAAACAACTATAGTAATGTCAAACCTATGACACAGAATAGCCATTCTCTTGCTATCTGCGTCCCCGCATCGTGCAAACGCTAAAACGTCGTATCCAATACTCTACGCCCAAATATAATAGATACCCTGTTTGTATGAACCCTCAAACTAGCGGTTTGTCTTTTGCTTTGGTCGCGTAGGATGTTTGTTGTTGGTTACGTCAGCAGCTCCATGTACTGACACGTGTGCAAATGTCATCTGTTTATATGTGAGAGTGTGAGAGTAGTAAGTATTTAAATCTACACGGAAAAACGAATGGTGAATACGGGAATACTTAATTGGGATATCGGGCGCACAAAGACACTCAATGGCTAGCAGCAAAGTGATTTATTATTATCGGCGGTACACCTACATTTCTTTTCTGTATGTTACCCTCATAATATAACAATTCACAAATACCACAATATGGAGTGTCCGGGGTGTGTCTATGAGTTAGACACAATTCGTCACCATTATCAATTATTACACGAATGATAAAGTTGTGTAGTTGTAGGCGCTGTTTGTTTATTATTGCTCGTGGAATATGTTATCGATAGAGAATTAGATACAATTCGTCACCATTATCAATTATTACACGAATGATAAAGTTGTGTAGTTGTGGGCGCTGTTTGTTTATTATTGCTCGTGGAATATGTTATCGATAGAGAATTAGATACAATTCGTCACCATTATCAATTATTACACGAATGATAAAGTTGTGTAGTTGTGGGCGCTGTTTGTTTATTATTGCTCGTGGAATATGTTATCGATAGAGAATTAGATACAATTCGTCACCATTATCAATTATTACACGAATGATAAAGTTGTGTAGTTGTGGGCGCTGCTTGTTTATTATTGCTCGTGGAATATGTTATCGATAGAGAATTAGATACAATTCGTCACCATTATCAATTATTACACGAATGATAAAGTTGTGTAGTTGTGGGCGCTGTTTGTTTATTATTGCTCGTGGAATATGTTATCGATAGAGAATTAGATACAATTCGTCACCATTATCAATTATTACACGAATAATAAAGTTGTGTAGTTGTGGGCGCTGTTTGTTTATTATTGCTCGTGGAATATGTTATCGATAGAGAATTAGATACAATTCGTCACCATTATCAATTATTACACAAATGATAAAGTTGTGTAGTTGTGGGCGCTGCTTGTTTATTATTGCTCGTGGAATATGTTATCGATAGAGAATTAGATACAATTCGTCACCATTATCAATTATTACACGAATGATAAAGTTGTGTAGTTGTGGGCGCTGCTTGTTTATTATTGCTCGTGGAATATGTTATCGATAGAGAATTAGATACAATTCGTCACCATTATCAATTATTACACGAATGATAAAGTTGTGTAGTTGTGGGCGCTGTTTGTTTATTATTGCTCGTGGAATATGTTATCGATAGAGAATTAGATACAATTCGTCACCATTATCAATTATTACACGAATGATAAAGTTGTGTAGTTGTGGGCGCTGTTTGTTTATTATTGCTCGTGGAATATGTTATCGATAGAGAATAGAGATGTGTTTTTGTGGTGGTGGCTACACGATATTATAAGCGGTAAATGAGCGAATCCGTTACCTGAGAGACACCGTGTTAAAATTAATCTGGCAGTAGAGTCATGTAACTTTAAAAATATTCTTCTTATGTCCGGCCATTTATTGCACATGTTTTACTTGAGCAGGGCTATACTGCACTCCCTTTCTTTCTTCCTTCCTCCTCAGAGTAATTACACTCCACCCTGTTTGTTATAATGGGTCAGTCCTTCAAGTAGGTGTCTAACGGCTGGTTCCTATATCTTAAAACGAACCGTTTTCGCTTACTGTCCGTAGGCTTTTGACATAAATGCCTTACAAAAAACGTCAAAAAGTAACGAGACGTTGGAAAAAACGACTCGTTTCATTTTTATATGAATGGGGGGTAAAACTATGCTGGTAACGTTCCGTAGCCTAAAGGGCAGTGCCATCACTGCCTTTTAGGCTACGGAACGAGCAGTATGTGCGCTTCACAACCAAACAACATTAAACATAATGAAAATAAATTATCCTACCACACCGCATCATACTTAAAATCTACTAAACATGGCCTGAGCTAAATTCATGGTGCTCGAAAAACATCGAAATTTTCGGTCTTTTTTCAGATTTTGGCTTATAACTGCTGAAAGGTGCTTCCCATGGAAAAGTTATCTGATAATTTGAGCCCAACCCCAGCTCTGTTATTTTTTGAAAAATCTGTGTTGCAGTACTTCAAACATTGGCCATTTTTCCCAGAAAGTTCGAAATTGTTGTTTTAGCCGCCTTCAGAGTAGAATATCGGCTAATATACATATATACATATATATATATATATATATATATATATATATATATATATATATATGGCTTTTTCCCATGTTTGGGAAAAAGTTGTAGAACAGTTATTTAACTTTAATATAAGTACAAGTAAACTTTGTAGGACCAAATGTTATCTGTAGTTTGGACAAAACAAAAAATTAAGGAAATTGGATTTTTCAAGAAATGTAAATTGCTAATAATATTGCACAGTAATCTATTGTATAATGTTATTAAAATGAAATAAAATTAATAAATTTGATTTATTTTTAGTGTATCATACATTTTTTATTTTTTTTTACATCTTTTGTGTCTGCTGTTTGTCTGTTTATCTGCGTCTGTTTGTTTGTTCGCGCATCACGTAAAAACCTCTACACCGATTGTGATGCGCTTTTCACTAATGGATAGCTTAGGGTTTGACGTAAAAACTTGTGTACTCGGTGTCTTAAAATAATGTGTAGAAGCCGAGCAATAGATAAAAAACTTTTTGACGGCTGAAGGAATTTTGATTAAATGATATATTAGTATTTTAACTGCTGGAATTTTAACCTCGCGAAATAAACAAGCGTGTGAAGCCGCGGGCACAGCTAGTAACAATAATATTCAATGTGTTAATATTCAGTTTTATGTGACATGCCAATATTTGGGAAGGGTGCCAAGCCAACATATGATTATGGTGTCCGCGGATGGATTCCGCTCTCCGCCCCGTCGTGATTGAAGCCTTATTATAAGTAATTGTTTGGCTGAATTATTTAACCCGGTTTAATTATATATTTTTAATTAGTAATTATTTAATTGTTTGCAAAATTTAAAAAAAAATAAACATTTTTCAAAGCGTACATTTTAACCGCTCGTTTGCCTCCTTAGGATTCTATGTTACAATCTAATGATGATAAGGACCATTAGTAATCTTCAAAACCCGCCTTCACACCCCAGTGTTCTATGTTACAATCTAATCATGATAAAGATCATTAGTAATCTTCAAAACCCGCCTTCACACCCCAGTGTTCTATGTTACAATCTAATGATGATAAGGACCATTAGTAATCTTCAAAACCCGCCTTCACACCCCAGGGTTCTATATTAAAATCTAATGATGACAAGGACCATTAGTAATCTTCAAAACCCGCCTTCACACCCCAGTGTTCTATGTTACAATCTAATCATGATAAAGATCATTAGTAATCTTCAAAACCCGCCTTCACACCCCAGTGTTCTATGTTACAATCTAATCATGATAAAGATCATTAGTAATCTTCAAAACCCGCCTTCACACCCCAGTGTTCTATGTTACAATCTAATGATGATAAGGACCATTAGTAATCTTCAAAACCCGCCTTCACACCCCAGGGTTCTATATTAAAATCTAATGATGACAAGGACCATTAGTAATCTTCAAAACCCCCCTCCACATCCCAGGGTTCTATATTTAAATCTAATGACGATAAGGACCATCAGTAATCTTCAAAACCCCCTCCACACCCCAGGGTTCTCCTCTCTAAGATGCAACTACAGAGGCTCAACCGGCGCTGGCGACGCCAGCGCGCGCTGTCTCATCGGCCACGTCGGCGCTTACGATGTGGCTGACTGCCGTCTCGCTCTAACCACCCTGTTGGAAAGAGATGGCACGTCTCACGTGGTGCTGTATGGAGGTATCTAATACTGTCATAGGCCTATTTGTACTACATACAAACAACAGTATGATGTCGTAAGAATCTTTTTCACCGTCACTGAAATACTTAACTAGTTGATCCAGGTTCGTTCTACTCAAGATATTGATCAAACTAATATATTTAATTCATTATAATATATTAAAGTAACTCTTCCTCTGTCTGTTACCTTTTAACGGCAGAACCGGTCTAATCAAATTTGACAAGGAAATAATTATAGCACGAGGAAGTATATCGACACTTGCTAGGAATATCATCGTAAGTTAATTTAAGTAACTTTAGAGTAAAGCGCGTCAAAGTTTCAAAAAATGGGTGAAGACTTCTGTATCGTTTCTTTAAAATATCTTTGTAAATTTGAATCAAAAAGATTAGATCTAGGCTTATTTTTTCATAAATACGTATCTAAATATTAGTCACGATTTAATTCAACAATATTAAACTCAGACTTACAATCCTATAAACGTAGGTATGTATTCACACCTTATACGAAAAACATCGTCTATCTGAGATAAAGGACTCAAAATGTGCCTTTATGCATATTTAGTTCACTTTTAAATAAAGTTAATTCGATCATTACTGTGGCGTCTGTCAACTCATTTTATACGCGCATATAGCATCAACATACAGTTTTAAATGGGTTTTTTTAATATAAGTCTGGATATTTAAACATTGCAAGTCAAAGGTATCGATTGAGTTTATCAACCAAACCTGCGATCTATTTATTACAGAGAAAATAATTGCAACCAGAGTTACAATCTATGGTCTTGCTTTTTGAATTGGGTATTTACGAATAAAAACATTGTAACTATAGATACGATGAAATTGTTTTTCATTATAAATTGCAATGTCCAAGAATAACAAGTAAATCATCAAGGTAAGATAAAAAAAACACGACAGACCAAAACCTAACATTTAAAAAAAAAACAATGTCATTCGAGGGTAAGAATTCTAACGATTCCCCATTCATCCTAATCTATACAGGGATTTAAGTTATGGTGGAATAAAGAAATTCCCATACTTACATACATACATGAACTCTAATAAAAACATTACATTCCATTTTGGGACGTCGTGTAAAAATGTATATTGAATTGCAGTTGATTTTTGCGTGTTTTATAATTATTAATGGCTGACCTGAGAAGTTTCCGTAACTAAAGATAGCATTTTATTCACCACAGTAGACCCTTCCATGTGATTTTACACGTTCTAAATCTGAAACGCAAAGGAATTGAGATACAAGGGTAAGACAAAAAAAGAAGAGAATTGTAAATTACAATTGCCAAAAACTTAGTTACAAAGTTGTTCCCAGCAGGTGTTGATTTACGATATTTTTTACCTCGGTATAATGTCCACACGGGCGCAGCTTGTGGCTCATATCTTTAAACAGTAAATTGGTTTGTAATATTTTAATGACGTGATAGTTTCAATGAAAAAACTTTGTGACGAAACCATTTTTTTTACATATGTCACAGAAACCTAATATTATTCTGCAATTCTAAAATAAAGCCGCCCCCTTCCCCCCTACCCGCTAACTAATTGGAGTACTTTATTTGGATTTCGTTTACCCTTCTAACTATCGACATTCATCACCAACACACTCAATTTGTCACATGGCATCAAGTAATCCCTTGAGATGTTTATTCTCAAAATTATCTAACGATACTAATCTGGACGCCAATGTTGTCATGATTTCAATTCGCAAAGTTGTAAAGTTCCACTCCAGTTGGCTAAATGCTTGTAGGCAGTTACGGAGGCCTGGTGGCCGGCCTCATGGCCGCGCAACACCCCGACCAGTACGAAGCCGTGGTCATGAGGAATCCGCTCTTAGACTTGGCAACGAAGGGACAGTACGCTGACAACTCTGACGGGTGAGTCAACATGCTCTTGTCAACAGCAAGATGTAATAAAGACGTACACCTTCAAAAAAAAAAAAAACGACGTAGTAATCTGGAAGATACTCTCCTACCAAGGCGTTATACGCTCTCAAATAAAATCTAAAAACATAGAGAAGCTGGAAGCTACTGTTCTACCAAGGCGTTATACGCTCTCAAATAGAATCTAAAAACATAGAGAAGCTGGACGCTACTCTCCTACCAAGGCGTTATACGCTCTCAAATATAATCTAAAAATAGAGAAGCTGGAAGCTACTCTCCTACCAAGGCGTTATACGCTCTCAAATAGAATCTAAAAACATAGAGAAGCTGGAAGCTTCTCTCCTACCAAGGCGTTATACGCTCTCAAATATAATCTAAAAATAGAGAAGCTGGAAGCTAATTAGAATCTAAAAAACTAAAGTAACACATAAAAATATTTGTGTTGTGACCTAATTAGAAGTACTACATTTTTATTCCAAAAATAGGGCTTTTGCTGCTCTCAGCGCCTTAATTGTGGTACCTACCGAGATCTTTGTATGTTCCCAGATTGTTATTGATTTGTCGCTCGAATACGTGCCATTGTTTTATTACATGCCAAACGTGTCGTTATAAAATTATTTTTATATTGTCTTCTGGATAGCAATTCAATTAATGTACTCGTACACAAATTCTGTGTGAGTTATGTACATTAGGACGCTCGTTTACTGCTTATCTCAGTTCTTGGCATACTCGCGGAGAAACAACAAGAAAATGTCGGTAACTGTCATAGTTAGGAACAAAGGACGATATGGTGATGAAGGATGCAAGGGCGTCGCCAGCCCATGGCCTAGGGGGGGGGGGGGAGGAATTGTAGGTTCAGTCAAGAACACATGAAGCTTTACAAAGGCGTAGCGTGAGTTTCTGCCGCCCGGGGCAGAAGCGGGGAAAACGAAATCTAAATACTGAACCACATTGGAAAATACAACAAACGCGCTCGCTTCGAATTTTTGAGCTATTTGTATCAATGCTGCAATTAAATGATAATAAACAGAATCATAAAATTAAATGTATGGTCAAGCACAAAAGGCACGAACGAGCGAAGCGAGCGCCTAATTTGAGTTATTTCTATCAATATTTAAATTAAAATATAGTTCCGATTCTAAAAAATATATATGCACTGGAATGAGTAATAAAAAGCGCGAGAACAGCGAGCGCGAAAAATTTGTTTTTTTCTTTCAATTACAAAACGAAACATCATGAAAATAATGAAAAAAAACTATAATAGGTACTTATAAAGATCGCGAAAATGTTGAGCTACTAATATCTGCATAGAAACTAAAAAGGTGCGAAAATGTTGAGCTACTAATATCTGCATAGAAACTAAAAAGGTGCGAAAATGTTGAGCTACTAATATCTGCATAGAAACTAAAAAGGTGCGAAAATGTTGAGCTACTAATATCTGCATAGAAACTAAAAAGGTGCGAAAATGTTGAGCTACTAATATCTGCATAGAAACTAAAAAGGTGCGAAAATGTTGAGCTACTAATATCTGCATAGAAACTAAAAAGGTGCGAAAATGTTGAGCTACTAATATCTGCATAGAAACTAAAAAGGTGCGAAAATGTTGAGCTACTAATATCTGCATAGAAACTAAAAAGGTGCGAAAATGTTGAGCTACTAATATCTGCATAGAAACTAAAAAGGTGCGAAAATGTTGAGCTACTAATATCTGCATAGAAACTAAAAAAGTGCGATAATGTTGAGCTACTAATATCTGAATAGAAATTCGAAAAGTTCCTAAAAGAAGAGCTATTTTTAACTGTAAAATAGTAATAATAAAAAATAAACAATTGAAGCTCTTGACAACTAAACTTGTAAACAAAGTGCGGAGCCGTTTTGGCGAGAAGATGTTATCGTACGTGAGTATATTTTTAGATAGCTTTATTACTGTTTAGTACTTTTTCGAGGTTCTTTATTGTTTTATCTATAATGGTATAATAACTATAATACATTATGTCATTTATTGTAATAAGCTATTCACAAAAATAAGTTTTGTTCCGTGAGCTCCCGCCAATATCTTTGGATGCTGATATTAGAATTATTATAATGATTGCATATATTTGTTTACTTATTTTAATGAAACGGAAATGGTTTAAAAAAACGACGAGAAAAATCTAAATTGAAAAAATTGTGTTTGTTTAAAGTAAAGGAAATTTATTTTCAAAAATGACAGTTTTTCAAAAAGTTTTTTTCGAATCAAGCAGCCGCAATTAATAAAATTATTATTTATGTGATATTATGATCACTTAACCTTATTGATAATTTCTATGGCTTTCTAGAATAGAAACTCAAAACATTATAATCGTAAGCTTTCAGCAGGAAGATACGTAAATAGAGCAAGGGAACCCGGTACAACCCGGACAACTGCAGGTTACCGCTAACCCGTCACACACGTGTTAGGCGCGCGTAGGCTTGAACTTTTAAGGGTTTAACAATAGACTGTAGCAGAGCGGATGGCACTTGGAATGGAATGAAAGTCAAATGGAAAATAATCAGTCAAACGACTTGCTTAGGACATACATTGGCTTCTCTGCATTTGGCTACCTTTTTTTAATCTCTAGGGGGGGGGGGGCAGCTGCCCCCCCTTTGCGACGCCCATGGAAGGATGGAGTATTTTGCAACATTGTGGGTGTGCATGAACCTGTGTGCACGTGCGTAGTCTTTCCTTTTTCTTAATTTATTATTATTTTTAATTTAAACAATACACCAACTTGAGAGACATGTTACGAGAAAATATCGGTATTTAAACATTCATTCATTAAATTTATTATGATAAAAGTAAAAATCTATAAAAGTAGTTGATTCTGTTTTTAATTAAAATAGATCAGAGTTACTGGATTTGGTTATGGTTTAGTATAGTAGAAACGTTTTCTCACAGCGCAAATTTCACGGAAAATGAAGCCGCGTTGCTAACAGTTGATAGCCACCGTTAAGCCACTACCTCATTCGACGATACAGTAGACAGGTCATAACAAGGCTCAATGGCGCAGGTGCGCGGTGGAAGCCGGCTTCGAATTCACGGAGAAGGGTCCAGTCTCTGAGGAGCAACTCCTCGCCATGCGGCGCTGCTCCCCGCTGGCGCACGTGCACGCCGTGCGCGCGCCGACCGCCATGATGCTGGGCAGCGGAGACAAGAGGGTGCCGCACTACCAGGGCCTGGAGTATGCCAGGAGGCTGAAGGCCAACGGGGTGGAGACCAGGTCAGTTTCTTTTCATTTCCATGCAGTCTTATTTTACATCAACAAAAAATATACAAGAAATCATTTTCAAAACAGGCACAGCGGGCGGTCTTATCGCTAAAAGCGATCTCTTCCAGACAACCTTTGGGTGGACAGAAATTAGAAACAAAACTAAAAAAATAAATATAGTTATAATAAAGCAGTCAGTCACAAAAAGTCTGTACAATGGAGATAATTAAACTAAAATTGGCCTGGTACTTAAAATAAACTACTGAACAAGAACATATCATGTTTTAAATGGTGTCTGTCAGTCTGTTCAAGCATCACGTAAAAACTACTGAACAGATTGCGATGCGGTATCCACTGTTCGATAGACTAAAATTTGACTTAAAAACTGGTGTAATTGGTATCTTAATACGATGAGTAGAAGCCGAGCAGTCGATAAAAATCTGTTTGACGGCCGAACGAAATTTCCTTATTATTCTAAGTTTCATCAAAGTCCGTTCAGCTGTTACGGAGCTGAGTGGAAACAAACATACCTACACACAGGCCGGCTCGATTTGTGGTCATATTTGGAAGGTACATTATGAATAACGACCATTAATTATATAAATGTTTTAATTTTTGTGTTTGTTTTATTTGGTGTACAATAATGTGTTTATACATGTTTGTGTGACATTACATTGCGCTGCGAAAAAATATCAAGAAATAATTAGAAATCTATGTAAAAAAATAATAGGGGCGACTTAGAATCCAACGTTATCGGGTTCGGTCCTAAGCTCCGCATTAATGACTTTTCCAAGCTATGTGCGGTTTTTCATAGCTCCTTGCTTCGGAGGGCACGTTAAGCTGTCGGTCCCGGCTGGAATAAAGGCCCTCGGGCGGCCTGACAAGCACTGACACCAGAGGCCAAAGAGCCAGAGGTCAGAGGTGACTACCTCAAACGACAAACAAACAAACCGTAAACTCCTTGACAGAGCTCCCGTTCGCTGATCCTACAGACAGATAAATTAACTTTCTATTGACAATAAAAAAGATACAGACATTGGAAAACACTCCGATAAAAGGTACAATGTGCGATCTTATCGCTAAAAGCGATCTCTTCCAGACAACCTTTGGATGGACTATAGTAAATTTGTGATATAACGTTTCTTCAAAAGACCTAACTCTGAAAAGATCAATTTAGCTGCCGGTAGTTAAAAAAACAGGCGCAATACGTGCTATGCACAATACTGAATTTGGTCTAGCAAAATTACTACTTGGGCAGCAGAATTATAAAACTGATCAGCAACTAAATAATTATATGTTACATATTATTTTTTTAACTCGTTGGGACCTCGACTTTCATTGGTTGGTAGATTAGACTCCCGCCTTAGTCTTTGTGTTATTTTTATATCCCAAACCAGCTGTTGTTGTAAAGAAAATTAAACTTTAGAAAATAGTATTAAATCTGATTTACGATTTTCTTCTTCATTTTTTAATCATTATCAGCCGGAAAGCCTTTACTGCCGATCATAGGGCTCCCCACAGAACTCAACAACGAGCGGTCCCTTGCTCTTTAATTCCAGTGGCTCCCCATGACTGACCAGGTCGTCGGTCCACCTCGCGGGGGGCCGCCCTACGCACCCATCTTTATTATTCTGCTGCAAATGTATTTATTTAGTTGAACAAAGAAATACGGCTGCCCGATCGGCCACTATTTACTGATCAATCTAGTTATGTTTGCTGACCAGTGGTTGCAGCCCAATTCTATTATTTTCTTTACAGAATAATATATTTTATAGCTGACCAAAACGGCACTTTTCTTCTGACCGATTAATTGTTAGCATAGAGTAAATGAGCGCACTTTGTCCGCAGAGTGTACATGTACGACGACAACCACTCGCTGTCCACGCAACCTGCGGAGATGGACAACCTCATCAACAGCGCCAACTGGTTCCTCACGCATTTACACTAGATATAGACAATCATATAGAATATAGACCATAGAGAAATCAACTATCTCGACTGCGTTGGTTTAAAAGCGTGAGAGTTAAACATACTCTTAACTTCATGCAAAAAAAGATCACAAGGTGCATTATATAAACTACTAGCTGCGCCCTGTGGTTTCACCCGCGTGGAATGGTGCTAATGAAAAGTATTTCTGTTTATAATTTAGATTTTTCCATAAACACTTTGAATCTTTGACACCCTAAAAACCTTACAATTTTTGTTCTAATTAGATTCAAACAAAAGCTTGAAAAGCTCAAAAACTTAGTATTTTTGGTCAAATTTTATTCATAAAATAAATAATTAATATTTTTAAAGCATAAAATAAATATATTTTTCATCTTTTTTTTCCCTAATTCAGGATCAAATTTCCAGCTATTCTGGTACCACATTTCATACAAATCAGTTCAGCCGTTTAAGCGTGAAGGAGCAACAAACACACACACACACACACACATACAAACTCGCTTTTATAATATTAATGTGATGCTCTTTGCCTTTAAAACACATATCAATACTTATAATAAATCACTAAGTTTCAAAAAGTCTGTACAATGAAAATATTAAAATACAATGAATAAAAAAATGTCTAGGTGACTCAAAATAAGCTACTGATCAAGAATATAACATTTAAAAGAGTTATGTCTGTCTGACATAACATTTAAACTACTGGACCGATTGTAATGCGATTTTCACTGATGGATAGCTTAGGTTGTGACTTAAAATGTGTGTGGTGGGTATATCAATCCGATGGGTAGAAGCCGAGCAATCGATAAAAAACTATTTGATGGTTGAACAAATATTGATGAAATGTACTTAGTTTATTGTACTTTGTAGGTACTTCTAGTCCTGGTATAAGACATAGGTTACTTTTAACCCACAGAAATGACCACGCGGGCAAAGCCGCGGGCACAGCTAGTCTTAGAAATAAATACCAAAACTAAGAGGTGCCAGATTTAAATGTTTAATCAAAATCAGCTCAATTTATTTTTTACGTAAGATTTTAATAAGTATATTTTTTATTTGTAATAAATTCACGTAATTTATGTAAAGTTTGTTTATTATTTTTACCAAATCCTATAGATGGCGCTGTAATCAACATCTATAACTCGTACTTTCGTTTGTGCTGATTCAAAGCGCCCCACCGAGTGTTCATGGAACTAAAGTTTGCCATTGTCTCATCTCCTAAGTTAAGTCACAGAATAAATAATAGTACAATTAACTTAGTTCCGTGGAGGCTCGCTACTGCCAAACTACTGCGACCAGCGCCAAAATGGCGATAATCAAATGCTATCATTGCGACGTTCGTCAAAAGCACAGAGTCAAAAGCCTGTTTAGAGTACGGAGTAATATGCAGATGTCTATGGTAGAGCGCCACAAACGAAAATTTACATCATCCCCACCCGTACAGAGAGTATCAACAACTCTTTCTACGTCGCCACCAGTGGGTAGATCCTGGTGAGGATAATGACACCGAATCGATATCTATTTCTCAGAGACATCCTAACACGCTGGCTGGTAGGTACACGGGTTGGTATTGTACACGGGTTGGTATTGGTAGATTCATTTATCCTTCAATTTGGAGGTTGTTGGACATGGCAGCTGTTTCCTCAGGATGTTTTAACACTATAGTGCGCACAGAAAACGGAGAAGGAAAACATGTTTTAGGACAAAACGTAACTTCGGTAAAGAGCATCTCACATTTTTTGTATCGAACCTGCAATACCTAAACTTTCGGCATTTAAAAGAAAAACGATTTCTTGGTCTTGAAATGGAATTAAATATAATCGATAGGGAAAATTATAGGAAATATTATATAATTTTTCTTTACACTTCACGATAATTATGTTAATTTGTTCAGCAACTATGGGATGGCGCAGGTTAGAATAGTCGTCTGGGACATTAATTAATTAATTAATTTTATCAGACATTTATATTAAGATAGCAGCGTGTGTTCCTAAAGCGTGTACTAAATGACGAAAATAATAATTTTCTAACCCAAATATCTCGGAAAGTATACCACAACTTCTTTGTAGAAGACTTTTTGTTTCTTGTATTATTTCCTATCGATTTCTACTAGTTTCATTTCTGGACATGAAATGGAACTTTTTTCATAATATGCCAATAAGGTTACGTGCTTGTTATTTAATTTTGAAAGTATAATATGTGTTCAATTAATCTCAGATTATCCTTCCAAGGCCTCTTAAAGGTATTGTACATTTTTGCGATCCGAGTTTCATTCAACCCATCTGCAGATCCGCATTTTAGTTATTGGCATATCTAAAATTCCGTAACTTTGGAAAAATCTCTATTTCTTGTTCATAAATGAAACTAGTGTCAATCGATAGGAAAAAATTAAAGCACAAAAATTGTTCCATAAAAAATTGCCTATGTGATATATTTTCCGAGATATATGGATTCATCGATTGTTTTATTAAATACTCTTCATTTCTATTAGTTTTCCTTGTCAGTTGCAACCAGATTCATTTGTGGTCGAGAAAACAAGCTTTTTTACAAAATAGCGGAAGTTTGGCTATGTCTGGCTACACACAAACATCGGTAATTGTCTACCGTAGCATGGTAAGGCACCTGAGGTAAGACACGATATTACCGTAGCATAGCAAGGTAACGACACGATATTACCGTAGCATGGTAAGGTACCTGAGGTAACGACACAATATTACAGTAGCATGGTAAGGTACCTGAGGTAACGACACAATATTACCGTAGCATGGTAAGGTACCTGACGCAACGACACGATATTACCGTAACATGGTAAGGTACCTGAGGTAACGACACAATATTACCGTAGCATGGTAAGGTACCTGACGCAAAGACACGATATTACCGTAGCATGGTAAGGTACCTGAGGTAACAACACGTTATGATATTACAGTTTCCTTCCCACATATGCATAACACAATGTGTAAATGTGATACATGTTTTAGTACTTACCTGCAGTCTGCTGTTACAGTGGACTAATAACAGGCTTTGACAATAATTTCTACACTTTGTACATTTTACTTTCCTAAATAGTTATGTACTTACCGCGTCGATAAAAACGTGCTTAACAAATAATAGCGCCCATTGGCATTCTTCAATTGGTCAGAAAGGGACATAAACCACTTGAAACAATTGCCAATCACCCCCGAACAGCCCTTCGCTCCGTCCGATATAATTAATTACGGACAAATTGTCCGGTAAAGTTCCGCGCGCCACTTGTGCCTAGCCACATGTCTCAGCACCTGTCGGAAGCGAAGGGGTGATGTTGTCACAGTGCAATAGAGTGCAGTGGTCACAGAATTTACGTGCTACAGTATTCGCAGCGAAACTCTATGGTTGTGAAGTTAGGCTCTGTGAACGATTGCGCAGGTACTGTTGTAAGGAAAAAACAGCATAAAGTAAGAGCGAGATAGACTATGCGAAAAACGTAAGCGAGTGAGCGAGGCAGTTATACAATGCTGTCTTCACCTTCAACATTGGGATTGCGCCTGAAAAATAGCAATTTGCGCAGCGACTTTCAGACAACTTCCGAGACACAAACTTCCGCTGCGACTACTGTACGTTTTATGAGATTTTCTACGTATGGTTCGCCTGAAGGAAAACTGCTACTGTCGCTAATATCAGCTGTAATGCAGGGATTTCTATTCATAACGTCCATATGACGTGGGAGGGATCAATTTGGCTCAACGGTCTATTCTTTTCGCCAAGAATATTAAAAAAAAAACGGATTCCACACCGCCAAATCGAAATTAGGCTCCCAAGATATGCCGATATGCACACAGCATGTTATTCCGATCGGCTGCCACATCGCAGCAAGGTATTGACCTTGTTAGTCGTGTTAATTCTTTCCTGTTCTCACGGAAAATCAAATACAAAGCATTGTTTTGTGATGAAATTGTGTATCTGACACGAAACACCACAAATTATGCACTCACATACGCATATGCTGCCGCCACTTGTTATGCATCACTGTTTTGTTTGGCAGTGTAGACTATGTTTTTTAAACCTTCTTCCTTTTCGGTGCCTAAAGTGCTAAGACCAGGCTCCAATATAAGTGTTTTTTCCATAAATTGCTGGGTCAACCACAAACCTGAGATCTTTATCTTTCCGTGATCAAGACAAACGTGATTAACAGAATTTCATTCGATACATTTTTTTATCAAAAATTACGTTGTTTTCAGTAATAATTACATTTTTCTATTCATCGGCTTAAGATTTATCTCTAAAATAAATCTCACGACAAGAAAATCTAGTTTATCATCCACTGTCAAGACAAAATTTTCCTACCTAAATTATTAGTCTGCCAATAAAATAAATAACTTTTGAGACTTACATCATTTAGTTCCGAGCTAAACTGTGTGTTCAAACAGCGCTCGCGATATTCAACCTTGTCACGCGCACTTCAGTGCTTGTTGCGGGTAGCGGTAGAAAATGTATTAATGGAGCCGGGTCTTAATGCAGGTAACATTTTCTTACTCAGAAATCTCTAAAGTTTAGAGACTTCATGGATTTTCTAAATTTTATAATTGAGAAAGTTTATTGTTAGTTCATCCGCCCATCGCTACTATAAACATACCTACATACGAGCGCTAAACCGGTAGTACCTAACCACAGACCACGAGTTGTAACCGTTACAAAGCCAGTGTTTGCTTTTAAATAAGCATTTAAAGAACACATAGGTACCTAAGCAAGATGTTATGTGGGAAAGGTACCTACTGTTCCTACTAAAGTTGTACTATTATTTATTCTGTGACTAAAGTACTACTGACTGTTGTAGAACTGTGTCGTTACAAGCAATTTACTTATTGGTGGCAATCGATTTATACCCCGTAATGATATTGCTTTACAAGCTTTTATCGACACCTCCCTTCAATGGACGGAGTGTATGTAGGTACCTATAGTCAGTCGTGTTCTTTATTAAATCGAAATTGTTATTTTTCTACAGTAAGTAGATTCTATTACAGGTACCTGTAATAGAATCTACTTACTATAGAACTTACTAAATCTGCTTAAATATACGTATTAAATCTGTGGTTGAGTTCAGTACCTATGTACTTACATAGGTACTGAACTCAACCAAAGATTTAATGATATACAAACTAGACCTACTCTGTCTGTAAAGTATATTTTTATTGATTTTATTACTCGAAGTTACTTATATCTTGTAGAGCCTGGGTCTGAACAGGTATTTATTACTCGAAGTTACTTATATCTTGTAGAGCCTGTGTCTGTACAGGTATTTATTACTCGAAGTTACTTATATCTTGTAGAGCCTGTGTCTGTACAGGTATATAAAAAAACTCAGCTTATTTATGTGCCTTCGATTTTTTATTCAGTTGAATGACAATACGAGCTGGTCGCTCGCTTGATGGTAAGTGTCACGCCTCCCCGAAAAAGTTCCAGTGCCAACCAGAACCTTGGTTACAAAATCTTGCATGCCGCTGCACATGACCAACGAGAAAAACAAAATATTATAAATAGATCAAATCAATAAAATTATGTAAACTAAAGTATGCTTTGAGTTTAAAAAGGAAATTTTCCTTTCATGTACCGACATAATTAAATCTCGCACAGGAAAAGGAAATACATTCTGACTCTACCGGTGCTTCGGAAATACGTCCGTTAGAGAAGAGAGCTCCAAGAAACTACGTGATGTACCTAATTTTTTATTCATCATCATCATCAACCTGTGTTCGTCCACTGCTGGACATAGGCCTCTCCCAATGAACGCCACAGAGCCCGATCTTCGGCTCTTCTCATCCAGTATCTGCCGGCCGCCTTCCGCAGGTCGTTACTACAACTGGCCGGTGGGCGTCCTACACTGCGTTTGCCAGACGCAGTCTCTACTCGAGGACACGTCTACCCCAGCGGTTGTCCGTCCTTCGAGAAATGTGGCCAGCCTATTGCCACTTCAGCTTGCTAATCCGTTGAGCTATTCGGTGACTTTGGTTCTCTGGCATCCGCCAGAAACAAAAAAAAAACCGAAACGAGGTTGTCCAACCTCGTTTTGGATTTTATCCTTCAGAGAAACCTCGAGCATAGCTCTTTCCATAGCTCGCTGAGTGACTTTAAATTTGTGGACAAGTCCTACTGTTGGTGTCCACGTTTCGGCTCCGAATGTCATAGCTGGTAGGACGCACGCATTAAAGATTTTCGTCTTAGGCACTGTGGAATGGACGACGAGAAGACCTGACGAAGTTTTCCGAATGCCGCCCAGCCCAACTGAAGTCTTCTGTAGGCTATACATTTTGTAAGGTAATACTGTATAATTTTTTCAAACGTAAGAAATAATAATAAAATATATTTAAATTACAAATACCCTAAATATTCAGGAGAAAGTCTTTCGCTTTTCCTTTACTAACATACTAACAAAAAGGTTTAAAAAAAACGGAGTCCATATCGCCAAAAAAAAGAGTGAAGCATAGCAAATGCCTGCTGCGTATGTATGGTTTAGTGGATAGTTTGTGTTTGATACACAATTTCATCACAAGAGTGCATTGTTTTTGATTTTTCGCGAGAACTTGATAGAATTAACAAGGTCGAGATCTTGCTGAGAAGTGGCGGCCTATCGGCATAACATGGTGTAAGTGTTTGCGTGAGGCATGTGCGTACGAGCCGATCGGCATATCTTGGGTGCTTCACTTTCGATTTGGCAGCGTGGACTCTGTTTTTTTTAACCTTCCTTACTAACGTACTATTCTGTTCCCGCGCAAACACCATCCCCTACGGGCCGCCTTCATTGCACCCCTGCTACCGACACGCCATATTGCAAGGTGCTGGCTCGAGGGGCACCCACCGTGACGACACACTGCTAGATATTCTGTGACGAGTACCACCCGGTCCCTCTCCCGAAACCCTTACTACGCTAATTGTAGAAAAAAATACCCATAAAATGTTTGACACAATGACTGATTTGCGAGGCGAGTTTTTTTTATCGTTTTAAATTGAGTTTCATTCATGATGAATTTATGTTGTTTGTTAAGTTTGTCTACTACTGCAGCCTCAATCAAATATCAGGCCATAATCTAGTGAATCAGAAATTATAAGGGTCCTTCGACGTTTAGAAAAGGTATTTTAAGCAGTACACCATAATAATACCTATGCTTATAGCTAGGTACCGTACCTACGTCCACTTTCGGAAATCGCACTAGCATGCAAATGTATTATTACACATATATATAAAACTATTCCACAATTTCTCGTTCTACTTATTTTCATTCTGTAACACTTAAAGCCATTATAATGTTCCACAAAAATGAATTCTTCATCAACGCGTCTTCGTGAAACGCGCGCGAATTCTTCTCTTTGCAGAGAGTAGGTATAAATTTCATTGTATCTATCTCGGCCGGGCGTGAAGTGTGTTCCTAAAATTGCAAAGTGTGGGCCCGCATGCAACCTCTGAATCAGCTGCTCAACCACTACGTACAACACCACGCAGACTGTCTAATGAAAGGATGTAGGTATAGTTGCGAAATCTTACATTAAGATACCTACCGCAGGATACTGTGAGGTCTGGAAGACCCTACGTCATTATTTGACTTTAGCATCAATCATGTGCCGATTTCTCCTAAGCAGCGGGCAAATTACAGGCGACCAGCGAGGCGCGTTTTGTATAAACGGAAATCCACCATAGAGTAAAGTAATATACCGGGGTTGTGTTCACTTACACGCTCGAATCATCCGTGCGATTATCGCTCGATCATCCGGAGTTAGTGAACGACTTTGGACGTCCACATACAACTGACAACTGTCAGTTTCATACTATTCCTACCCTCCCATACTATTTTTCGGATGACCCAGGCGAACGCCCGACTACGTCGTGAACGATTTCGAGTGTCGCGCGGGTGATCCGTGCGTCCTCGAACGTTTAAGTGAACGGGCCCAGGGAAATCCACGTAAAGTTCTTGCATAGATAAATAATAGAAGGATCTTTCTATTATTAATCTATGGTTTTTGAAAAACTTTAGTGTCACGTTCTAGGCGTAGGGTAGGTACTTGTACGTAGAGAGAGTATCAATATCCGTCTACCACGAACTTCTACTATGTACTTGTACTATTATTTATAATAATAATATTCGGGACAATTCCACATCAATTACTTATCCCCAAACTAGCATACCCTGTGCTATGGGCACTAGATAACGGATAAACATACATAAATACGAATATCAACATCCATGACTCAGAAACAAACATTTCTAATCATCATACAAATGATTGCAGGATACTGTGGCGTAGGTAATTTCTACGCGGTCTTGGCGTAGAATTCTTGGTCTTGGGTCAGAGGATGATGACCTCTGTGGATGACCTTTTCAGGGGTTGGCGACGCGTCCACTCTCAAGAGCTGCTCAATAATAGTCAATTTGCAGTCATTTAAGGTAAGTTTAATCAAACAATAGTACCAATCGTTGGTACAAATATTATTTAATATTCTTGTTTTGGTTACCTACGTATTAATTAGATATTCACTGTTATTTCATTTTGATAAAATCATCGACTAGTAAGAAGCGAAATATTCGTATTAAATAAAATATTTATCTTTGTAAAGTCGATGCAATGATAAATGGGGTAGGGAGGACTAAAGGGTCGTTTTAAGAGGCGCGTGTTCTCGTTTGCTCTGTCTGGACAAATGAGTTAAATACCAATAAGTCTATAGAAATTATTCTGAAGAGCGAACTAAAGCTTGAATATTATTACCTTAGCCAATAAAGCTCCGTATAAAATTTCATAGATGCTCGATTCAAGGTCCGTGGAAATGAAAGTATAGGTAAGAACTTATAATTACCTATAATTATGTCATTTGCAAAATAACGAAGACGTTACAGCGGAAGTACCCGCAGTTCTGGATCTCGCGTTAGCTTGCGATAACAAGGCGCTAAGCTCCAGGGTCGGACCGCAGTGTTGAAAAGCTAATAGCTTATTCATAAGATTCAAAGTGGTTACTCATTAGGTACTCAAACCTTGCTAATAAAATGGTAACTCGTACCTATTGACTTGCACACTTTAGAAGATTTTCGTAGTTATTGAGTAGCTAAATCGTACCTATTGACTTAAACACTTTAGAAGATTTTCGTAGTTGTTGAGTAGCTAAATACCACGACGAAAAACGGTTTTTAGTTTTCAACGACGAATTTATGTCAATGTTTCGTTCGACGACTTCATCCCCGTACCAGCAGAGAGCAGCAAGCCGGGCGCCACCAGCTTCGTCCCTGGCCGATAACCGTGACTAATTGTCCGGAGCTATCACCGATGCGGGCCCTCGGCCGATCGATCCACACACACCTGTTCAGCGCACCTGCAGCCGCCGGCGGCCACTAGCGAGCGCGCCGCCGCCGCGCGCACACCGCCACCACGCGCCACCACCACCGCTGACCGCCGCGACGTCACCGCCGATCGATACCGTCCGGCATCTTGGATGGTCACCGTCGACCACCACTCACAATACTCCTCGGTATGTACCGACGGATCCTCGATTCTATTCCTATTTGCACTGAACATTTTGTTTCCGCTATTTCCAATTCCAATATCAATAATTGAATAGAAACGCTGAATCACCGATCGATGAGTCATCGAGCGTCGCCATCGTTTCAGGTGCCGCGAGCGATGTAGATCGCGATGCACATCACCTCGGGCCTGTCGCCGGCGTCCGGCGAGCTGCTGGACGCCTCGCTCGACTTCTACGGAGACTCCGGAGAGTGTGGCGCGTGCTTCGCAATCGACCACTCCGTGCCCGAGTCCTCGCACACCGTCGAGATAGAGTACGTGTACGAACACCCCGAGACGTACACGCTCCCAGATGAACTCACGACGGACATCTCCCGGACACCCGAGCGAGATGTCCCCAAAAAGACGCGAACAAAGCACAAGCCCGAGAAGATGGCGGTGGAAGACGACTCCGAAGCCGACCTCACCAACCTGACATGGCTGCAGAACATCACGAACATCATGCAAGTGCCGCAGTTCCCGCCGATGTCGCCGAGCCCGCCGGCCAAGCCGCCGCCGCCGCAGAACACGAGGTTGCAAAAGTTCAATCAGACCATCGCGAAATGCCAGAAGGATTTCACGGAGAATATGGAGGAGTATCAGAGCAACAGCGAGAAGAAGCCGCCCTATTCGTACAGCACTCTCATCTGCATGGCGATGCGGTGCAACAACGACAAGATGACGCTCTCGGCTATTTACTCCTGGATCCGGGAGAACTTCAAGTATTACAGGAACGCTGACCCCACGTGGCAGGTGAGCGCTATCTGTTGATATCTAAGTATAGTGATCGGTAGTACGGACCCCTTGTGATTTAATAAAGGGATACACATGATAAGATTAGGTCTAATTGGCTTTGCGCGAATAGATTGGACTTTTGGAGTGTTCAATCGGTGAATGATGCGATAAGTTTGAGTAGTGTCATTCCCTTCCGGTGGTTGGGAAGCAGTGAGTTGTTCTTGCTGTTGAGTTTAAATGTTCGTAATTATAGCTAAAAGAAGTTATTTTGAGTTATTTATCGAGTGTTCTTTACTAAGTCCAAAGTTCCAAACACGTCCAAAACATACATTTATCGAAGGCAAATTAAATAGAGAACACCTAGGTACACATTCAACTGTAATCCCAAATTATTTGTCTCATTACACAATGCTATGAAATTATTACGTAAATAATAGATACAATTAACATTACTCTCTGTTACGTTTAGTTATTACTCGCGTACTTTATTAACGCAAAATCTATATCTAAGTAACAAAAAATCTGTACATTTAAAAAATAAAATTGGTCCTGGGTGAAATCGTCTTTCTTTTTGTATGTTTGTTAAACAAAAGACGAACAATCGCGCATCACGTATAAAATACTGGACCGAATGCGATGTCGGTCACGGTTGGATATGGTTGTTGGTTGACATGAAAACTAGGGTACTTGGTATCTTAATCCGATGATGTAGATGCCGAGCAATCGATAAAAAACTATTGGACGACTGAACGAAATTTGAAGAAATGTAGTATATTGTACTTCATAGGTACTTTTAGTCCTCGAACAACACGTTTGGGATACTTTTAAATGAAATGACCACGCGGGCTAAGCCGCGGGCACTGCTAGTGCTTTTATAAATCAGTAGGCAAATAAGTAATTGTCTGATATTCTTTTCAGAACTCGATCCGGCACAACCTCTCCCTAAACAAGGTGTTCGTGAAAGTGCCTCGGTCCAGGCACGAGCCCGGCAAGGGGGGCTTCTGGAACCTCGACCTGGCACACTTGGAGGCTGGCCAGAGGACGTCCAACAGGCCTCCCAAGAAGAAAAAGAGTCCAACGCCGAAAACTTACGAAGGGGTTTCCCCAGCCGTCCAGCAAGTCAGCACTGATGCTTTAGTCAACGACATCGCCAACGCTGTAACCTTACACCTGCCAGAATTCAACTTGATTCAAGACCTGCAGACCAGCGTCGGCGCCAACGTGATCGTGGAGCCGGCGATACCGCCGCCTCTGATCCCTGAGGATGACCTATCCTCCCTGCTCCTACACCCTACCGATTGGGACGACCTTCAGTTAGATATGTTGGACAACTATTTGGATTCTTGTTTCAAGTAAGTTCTAATGTTTACATTTGGTTTTGTTTTCATGAATGAGTTTGAAGGTTTGGAAATGACTGGGGTTAGTTATATTTTTGTCGCCGTCATGTAGTTTTGTTTTAATTTATATATTTTCTCTTTATTATCGTGAAGTCTAGTCAACGGCTTAAGCGAAAGATCACTATGAAGTAGGTACTTAAATAAAATAATAAATCTAATTTTTCTACGAAGTTAATAATATTAGTGAGTCATTTGTAGAAACAACTATTTATGCACAATTTTGTTTTAGGACCGTACAAAACTTATAGATAGTTAATTTTGGAGTATTAAATACTTGGATTTCGTCTCAATTGCAATTATTTGCTCAAAAGACAGCTCATACAACAATGCGAACTAAAAGGAGGTATCTATAAAATAATATCAGTATTAGAACTAAATAAAATACATTCTATCAGAAATAAAAATTTAGAATATAAAATATCTTTAAAACATTAATATATATAGTAGATGCTTATCAAGATCAGTATATATATATATATATATATATATATATACCATATATATATATATATATATGGTAGCGATTTGGACAGACACTAAACTAAACTTAATTTCTTCATATGTAATTTAAACCTTGTTAGCTTCGTAACAAGGTATTTTTGCCCCTGGCATCTAACCTCACTCACTAAACTGTCACTAAAGCCTGTCAGCGTAAAATCAACTTTGTTTCCATGCGGCGAGAGTCCCGATTTGTCCAAACGCTGTCTCAGAACGTGTCCGAATTTATCCAAACGCTGTTGCACAGCGTGTTAAAAAACAGTTTTAGTTACGTTATTTTAAGCGGTGCAGCTTAAATTGACGTAAGTTTAGAATAGATGCCAGGGGCAAAAAGACCTTGTTACGAAGCCGACAAGGTTTAAATAACATTTGAAGAAATTTAGTCTAGTTTAGTTTAAGGAGTAAAATTACCAAATTGCTGCCATGATATATCTACTTATTAGCTCGTTTAAAGTTTTTACAATCATGTGAGTTTTAGGTAAAAATTGTGAATTTTATTAATCTAAATTCCGTCCAAAGCACAATGTAGCTCTATTTTAGTATATATATATCTATCTATTTTACTTGCTATTGGAAGTAAAATGGAAGTAAGTGTAAGTAGATTTTATTTATATCTAATTTAAAAACTAGACGTAAAAATATTTTCCTTTGTGACGTATTTACCGTTCAGTATTATGAAATGTGTACAAATTGTGTTAAATTAGAAATGTGTGGCAATACATTTATTTGTAGTAACTACCAGGTGTTCTAATAATTGTGGATTAATAGACTTTTTTAATTGAAATCGTGGAACAGGAAAACAATTGAGTTCCAGTTAATGAGGAAGCTGCTGCCCAAAAGTTAATATTAAAAAAAGAAGGAATATTTTATTTCAGGCAATCAAAATACACCCATTACGGTCATAATATGCGTACAATAAACTCCGTACCTGGGCTCATAGCATAGGTGTTTTTTTTTTTTTTTCTGACTAGGCAATCGTTTGACCACGATCTCACCTGATGGAATGCGATGATGTGGTCGAAGGTGTAGCACGCTTGCCTAGTAGATACCTATTCACTCTTGACTTGAACACACCGGGGTTATAATTTTTTTTTTTTATTTCTCACTAGGCAATCGTTTGACCACGATCTCACCTGATGGAAAGCGATGATGTGGTCGAAGGTGTAGCACGCTTGCCTAGTAGATACCTATTCACTCTTGACTTGAACACACCGGGGTTATAATTTTTTTTTTTTATTTCTCACTAGGCAATCGTTTGACCACGATCTCACCTGATGGAAAGCGATGATGTGGTCGAAGGTGTAGCACGCTTGCCTAGTAGATACCTATTCACTCTTGACTTGAACACACCGGGGTTATAATTTTTTATTTATTTTTTCTGACTAGGCAATCGTTTGACCACGATCTCACTTGATGGAAAGCGATGATGTGGTCGAAGGTGTAGCACGCTTGCCTAGTAGATACCTATTCACTCTTGACTTGAACACACCGGGGTTATAATTTATCGGAAACACTGACGAGGGCAGGGCATTCCACTCCTTTGCAGTTCTTATAATAAATGAAGAAGCGTAACGCTTCGTTCTTGTGCGAGGTATTTCAACCATGAAAGGGTGGCGCTTTGCTGATCGTCTAGTCGTACGGTGATGGGGGAATCAGGTTGTGTAGTGTTGTTCACACTCTCCATAGTGCAATCTGTAGAATACCGCCAGGCTTGCTACCTCACGTCGATGCGCCAGACTTTGAAGCTTACTCTTTACCAGAGTGTCATCCCCAATGAGCCTGATAGCACGTCTCTCAATTGAATCCAAAGACTCGAATTTAAATAAGCCATAATATGCGTAACATAAAACTTAGCATTATCTACGTTTTTTAAACGGAAAATAAGAACTCAACTAGCTTAAAAGCTTAAAAAACACGCGTGCCCTGCCAAAAACATACTTATGTCAATAAATTATATACTGTTGGAATGTGCTTTTCAAGGCCTTCAATTTGATACCCATATAGTAAAACTGGAAGTTTTTTCGCCTTTTTAAATTGATCGATACAGCAGACAACGGTTTTTTTCCAAATATAATAGCCTATGTTACTCGGGGGGGATGTAAGGATTCTAACGATACCCTAAAAGTCTAAATCTGTTCAGGCGTTTAAAAGTTATGGTGGAATAAAGAAATTCACATACATACATGAATGCTAAAAACATAGCCCTACTTTTTTTTGGGCAGTCTTGTAAAAAAAAAACTCGAGGTACTGTCTATTGATCCATGGATTATAGAACACTTGTAACACTTGTAATAATATATGTATTTATGAATGTGTTTAGTAGGTTTAAGTGTAGAAATGTATTCTGAAGCATTATCAGTATTCCGTCCAGTATTGAGCAGTAACTGCTTTGAGTTCGATTGCTCAGCATTTTGTGCTATCTAGGTGTCTTAATTGTAATAATTTAGGTAACTTAAAGTAAGAGTTCAAATTTTCACGAATAAGAATCATAAACCATACATACTTATTAGGATATATTGAAAAAGAAAACACTTAATATCAATTTAGTATACAGGATGGGGCATCAAATCATTCATCCTTGTTTGCGCGCGAAAAAGCTACCAAGCGCACGACCACGCGCTTAGAGCGCATGCGCACTCGAAACAAGGTAGTAGATAAGTACCTTAATAAGTTAAAAGCTTTTGTTCTTCGGGCTGTTTTGAAAAAAGAAATGCATTTCTGGATTTTCAAAAAACAGTACAGTCAGCATTTATTTTAAATATTTTAAAATACACTTAAAAAAAAAGATTAACTTAATCATCTTTATTTCCTACCAGCCAAAGTAACTTACCCAATGAAAATCAAACCGTTTCTTTTTGAAAATATAATTATCCGCTTGAGCGGTATTAACCGGTATTCCAGTGGCAGCTACGTTACTTTGGTGTTGTGTTATGCTCAGGTGGCAATACTTTTTTTTTGCTTTAAAATAGACCGGATGTTTCATGAGAACTGAAGCTTCTAACTACAAAGGAAAAGGTTTGAAGTCTCTTTGAAGCATCACCTGTATACATCCTATTTATTAAAACTTTTGTTTGTTTACTTCAAAGAAGTAAACTCAAAAGCTACAATACTTAAAATAAAAACACACACATAATACACTAAGTTAGTAACACATTTTTAAAACTATTTTTTTCAAATTTTCTTGTCTTAGAAGTCAGAGTTTTGAAATAAAAACATTTATTTGCAAATTTCATCAACATTCTTTGAAATTATAGTTTATACACAAGTAACGTTATTAACTTTAAAAAAAGATAAAAATCAATAATTAGGTGTCTGTCTGATCGCGCATCCCGTTAAAACCTGGACCGATTGAGATGGGATTTTCACTGTTGGATAGCCTAGTGTTTGACTTAAAAACGGGTGTACTTGGTATCTCAATACGATGAGTAAATAAAAAAAAAACTTAATCCAAAGACTCGAATTTAAATAAGCCATAATATGCGTAACATAAAACTTAGCATTATCTACATTTTTTAAACGGAAAGGTTAAAAGCTTAAAAAACACGCGTGCCCTGCCAAAAACATACTTATGCCAATAAATTATATACTGTTGGAATGTGCTTTTCAAGGCCTTCAATTTGATACCCATATTGTAAAACTGGAAGTTTTTTCGCCTTTTTAAATTGATCGATACAGCAGACACAACGGATTATTTCCAAAAAAATATATAATAGCCTATGTTACTCGGGGGGGATGTAAGGATTCTAACGATGCCCCAAAAGTCTAAATCTGTTCAGGCGTTTAAAAGTTATGGTGGAATAAATAAATTCACATACATACATGAATGCTAAAAACATAGCCCTACTTTTTTTTGGGCAGTCGTGTAAAAAAAAACTCGAGGTACTGTCTATTGATCCATGGATTATAGAACACTTGTAACACTTGTAATAATATATGTATTTATGAATGTGTTTAGTAGGTTTAAGTGAAGAAATGTATTCTGAAGCATTATCAGTATTCCGTCCAGTATTGAGCAGTAACTGCTTTGAGTTCGATTGCTCAGCATTTTGTGCTATCTAGGTGTCTTAATTGTAATAATTTAGGTAACTTAAAGTAAGAGTTCAAACTTTCACGAATAAGAATCGTAAACCATACATCCACCATTAGGATATATTGAAAAAGAAAACACTTAATACCAATTTAGTATACAGGATGGGGCATCAAATCATTCATCCTTGTTTGCGCGCGAAAAAGCTACCAAGCGCACGACCACGCGCTTAGAGCGCATGCGCACTCGAAACAAGGTAGTAGATAAGTACCTCTTGCTTTGTAGTTAAAAGCTTTTGTTCTTCGGGCAGTTTTGAAGAAAGAACTGCATTTCTGGATTTTCAAAAAACAGTAGGTACAGTCAGCCTAAAATACATATTTTAAAATACACTTAAAAAGATTAACTTAATCATCTTTATTTCCTACCAGCCAAAGTAACTTACCTAATGAAAATCAAACCGTTTCTTTTTGAAAATATAATTATCCGCTTGAGCATAAAAAGCGGTATTAACCGGTATTCCAGTGGCAGCTACGTTACTTTGGTGTTGTTATGCTCAGGTGGCAATACTTTTTTTGCTTTAAAATAGACCGGATGTTATTGAGAACTGAAGCTTCTAACTACAAAGTAAAAGGTTTGAAGTCTCTTTGAAGCCTCACCTGTATACATCCTACTTATTAAAATAGACCGGATGTTTTATGAGAACTGAAGCTTCTAACTACAAAGGAAAAGGTTTGAAGTCTCTTTGAAGCCTCACCTGTATACATCCTACTTATTAAAATAGACCGGATGTTTCATGAGAACTGAAGCTTCTAACTACAAAGGAAAAGGTTTGAAGTCTCTTTGAAGCCTCACCTGTATACATCCTACTTATTAAAATAGACCGGATGTTTCATGAGAACTGAAGCTTCTAACCACAAAGGAAAAGGTTTGAAGTCTCTTTGAAGTCTCACCTGTATACATCCTACTTATTAAAATAGACCGGATGTTTCATGAGAACTGAAGCTTCTAACTACAAAGGAAAAGGTTTGAAGTCTCTTTGAAGCCTCACCTGTATACATCCTACTTATTAAATAGACCGGATGTTTCATAAGTACTGAAGCTTCTAACTACAAAGGAAAAGGTTTGAAGTCTCTTTGAAGCCTCACCTGTATACATCCTACTTATTAAAATAGACCGGATGTTTCATGAGAACTGAAGCTTCTAACTACAAAGGAAAAGGTTTGAAGTCTCTTTGAAGCCTCACCTGTATACATCCTACTTATTAAAATAGACCGGATGTTTCATGAGAACTGAAGCTTCTAACTACAAAGGAAAAGGTTTGAAGTCTCTTTGAAGCCTCACCTGTATACATCCTACTTATTAAAATAGACCGGATGTTTCATGAGAACTGAAGCTTCTAACTACAAAGGAAAAGGTTTGAAGTTTCTTTGAAGCCTCACCTGTATACATCCTACTTATTAAAATAGACCGGATGTTTTATGAGAACTGAAGCTTTAAACTACAAAGGAAAAGGTTTGAAGTCTCTTTGAAGCCTCACCTGTATACATCCTACTTATTAAAATAGACCGGATGTTTTATGAGAACTGAAGCTTCTAACTACAAAGGAAAAGGTTTGAAGTCTCTTTGAAGCCTCACCTGTATACATCCTACTTATTAAAATAGACCGGATGTTTTATGAGAACTGAAGCTTCTAACTACAAAGGAAAAGGTTTGAAGTCTCTTTGAAGCCTCACCTGTATACATCCTACTTATTAAAATAGACCGGATGTTTTATGAGAACTGAAGCTTCTAACTACAAAGGAAAAGGTTTGAAGTCTCTTTGAAGCCTCACCTGTATACATCCTACTTATTAAAATAGACCGGATGTTTTATGAGAACTGAAGCTTCTAACTACAAAGGAAAAGGTTCGAAGTCTCTTTGAAGCCTCACCTGTATACATCCTACTTATTAAAATAGACCGGATGTTTTATGAGAACTGAAGCTTCTAACTACAAAGGAAAAGGTTTGAAGTCTCTTTGAAGCCTCACCTGTATACATCCTACTTATTAAAATAGACCAGATGTTTTATGAGAACTGAAGCTTCTAACTACAAAGGAAAAGGTTTGAAGTCTCTTTGAAGCCTCACCTGTATACATCCTACTTATTAAAATAGACCGGATGTTTTATGAGAACTGAAGCTTCTAACTACAAAGGAAAAGGTTTGAAGTCTCTTTGAAGCCTCACCTGTATACATCCTACTTATTAAAATAGACCGGATGTTTTATGAGAACTGAAGCTTCTAACTACAAAGGAAAAGGTTTGAAGTCTCTTTGAAGCCTCACCTGTATACATCCTACTTATTAAAATAGACCGGATGTTTTATGAGAACTGAAGCTTTAAACTACAAAGGAAAAGGTTTGAAGTCTCTTTGAAGCCTCACCTGTATACATCCTACTTATTAAAATAGACCGGATGTTTTATGAGAACTGAAGCTTCTAACTACAAAGGAAAAGGTTTGAAGTCTCTTTGAAGCCTCACCTGTATACATCCTACTTATTAAAATAGACCGGATGTTTTATGAGAACTGAAGCTTCTAACTACAAAGGAAAAGGTTTGAAGTCTCTTTGAAGCCTCACCTGTATACATCCTACTTATTAAAATAGACCGGATGTTTTATGAGAACTGAAGCTTCTAACTACAAAGGAAAAGGTTTGAAGTCTCTTTGAAGCCTCACCTGTATACATCCTACTTATTAAAATAGACCGGATGTTTTATGAGAACTGAAGCTTCTAACTACAAAGGAAAAGGTTTGAAGTCTCTTTGAAGCCTCACCTGTATACATCCTACTTATTAAAATAGACCGGATGTTTTATGAGAACTGAAGCTTCTAACTACAAAGGAAAAGGTTTGAAGTCTCTTTGAAGCCTCATCTGTATACATCCTACTTATTAAAACTTTTGTTTGTTTACTTCAAAGAAGTAAACTCAAAAGCTACAATACTTAAAACAAAAACACACACATAACACACTAAGTTAGTAACACATTTTTAAAACTGTATTTTTTTCAAATTTTCTTGTCTTAGAAGTCAGAGTTTTGAAATAAAAAACATTTATTTGCAAATTTCATCAACATTCTTTGAAATTATAGTTTATACACTAGTAACGTTATTAACTTTAAAAAAAGATAAAAATCAATAATTAGGTGTCTGTCTGATCGCGCATCCCGTTAAAACCTGGACCATTGAGATGGGATTTTCACTGTTGGATAGCCTAGTGTTTGACTTAAAAACGGGTGTACTTGGTATCTCAATACGATGAGTAAATAAAAAAAAACTTAATCTTAAAAGTGTGGAACTATGTTTTGAAAGCCAGGTATAAGCATCCTAAGTTTGTAGTAAGTTAAATATAAATATGTAGCGGTAGGTATATAAGGTTATTGTATGTGTACATAGGTATTTTATTTTAGTGTTAGTAAATCTTCCGTCCATATGTGTTACATAAAATATTTTAATACCCTAGGGTCAGAAAGAGCACTAAACACTTCTAAGCAAATAAAATTGCCCCTACAATTTCGAATTGATTGGCAAATATTAACACAAGAGTATAACTTATATCTTAATTACATTATTTAATAAAAGTTATGCTCATTTTGACCGACTTATGTAATCCTGTCGCATGTCTGTAACTAAAAGTAGATTTATTAACATTAACTAGTCGTAGTTTGTAGTTAACTGTTACTAAAGTATTTTGATTGTTTCTTATGTTAAATACTAGAATTAGTGAAAATATGACATTTATTTTAGTTCTTAATGCTCATTTATTTTGCAATTGCCAATTAGAATAACAGAGCTTCGATGAAAAAGTAATGCAATAAGCTTCCTTCGAGTATAAGTGTTTATTAACGACGTTGAAAACTCACGATGTGAAATAAAAATATCATTAGGTACATATCGTTAAAATAGTTCTAATATAAACGCATTCACGGCGTTTAACCCCTCACGCAAAAAGAGCTTATAAGTTTTAAGCCTTTGCCAGTCTGCTGTTGCACCATAGTTACCAAATGGACAGAACGTTTTTTTTATTTGGAGAAATCTGTGCAGTTCCCTTGATATCCAGCTGCCATTAAAAATCTGTGCAGCCGTTCCCTTGATATCCAGCTGCCATTAAAAATCTGTGCAGCCGTTCCCTTGATATCCAGCTGCCATTAAAAATCTGTGCAGCCGTTCCCTTGATATCCAGCTGCCATTAAAAATCTGTGCAGTCGTTCCCTTGATATCCAGCTGCCATTAAAAATCTGTGCAGTCGTTCCCTTGATATCCAGCTGCCATTAAAAACAACAAACAGCTCTCTTCGCTGTTTGTTGTTTTTAATGGCGAAATCTCTGCGAAAAAACAACTTGTTCCGTTTCTTGTAACTTTTGACCTATGAGAGTTACAGAACAACTGTGAATGCAAAAAATGTTGCAAATATTGTCTTCTTTATACTTTTCATAGACACTTTTCCAATGATACCGAGTTCGGTTCTAGGCTCCGCATCAATGCCAAGTTATGTGCGGTTTTCCATCGCTCCGTGCTTCGGAGGGCACGTTAAGCTGTCGGTCCCGGCTGTTATTGTTTAATAGCTGTCAGAGGCCTTCGGGTGGCCTGACAAACTCTGAGACCAGAGGCCAGCACTACCTCATACGATAAGCAAGCAAGCAAGCGTAGACACTTTTGCCATAAAGCTAACTGTTAAAGAACTATTTAGAAAAAATATAATTTTCCCCCTTCAATTCAAGATGGCGGCTAACGAAAACTAGAATTTTTCATCAGAGTCTAGACCTCAACAACATATGTGAAAATAATGACTACACCACCTTTTGCAAGGCAAAGGAGATGGTCAGAAGTGGTAGTGGTTATTGAGCCTCCATTTCATAAACAAAAGAGAAAATATTTTCCTACACATAAAGTAGAACAAAACTTTTAATATTTTCCAGTCTATTGAGTTTTTCGTGCATTTTTCGTGCACTGGGAAAAAAAACAGATTTCTATAATTTATATGTTTTGCTATTTCAATTTTTATATTATACTATGTGAATATTAATAATAATAAAATAACAAAACGTTTTTATCGCAATATTATCAAAAAAGAACCCGTGGGAAGCCTTACAAAAAAAAACTTAAGGTCCTGTCATCTGTCATCCATCAGCTGTCAGTGCCACATCACGTGCCATTCAACACGGCACAATGATCTACAATCTACATACATTGTGCCGTGTTGAATGTCACTGTCGTAGTGGCTGTGTTCACCTACACGCTCGAATCATCCGGAGATCGTGAACGACTTTGGACGTCCACATACAACTGACAACTGTCAGTTTCATACTATTCCTCCCCTCCACTACTATTTTTCGGATGACCCAGGCGAACGCCCGGACGACGCCGTGAACGATTTCGAGTGTACGCGCGGGTGATCCGTGCGTCCTCGAACGTTTATGTGAACAGGCCCATTGTGTCAAATCAGAGTTGCTAGAGGTAAAGTACCTAGTGTGGCAAGTTTATTCTTTCTACCAAACGAAAAATAAAACTAAAATAAAAAAAAATGGAGGCATTTTTTTTGTTTGCATTTGCTAGTCATTATCAGAATAATATTCCGTTTCTTCACAAATATCTAATAAATTGTTTAGAATTTTAAATTATTTTAGTACCAGCCTTCATACATTTTACGAACATCTCTTTTCTGTACTTAGTAAGTAGATAAATTTGGCCTATATGAACCATCTCAATCGATCACAGCAGCTTTCAAACATAAAATACGCATTAAAATAGGTCCATTAGTTTGGCAGCTTCGATACTCACCCCCCCCCCCCCCCCCATTCCCCCTATTATAGCTAAAAACCTTCTCGATCACATCAGCTTTCAAACAGAAAAACCGCATCAAAATCGTTAATCTTATGGGAGCTACGATGCCACAGACAGACACACGGATTACATGCATATATTATATCTATATATATAGATACAAATACACAAACACCCTAAACTTGTAACACCCCTTTCATTTCAAGTTCAGGGGTTAATAAATTTTGAAATTGAGTTTTTTTAACATTACAAGTCGCTCAGTCTGTTTTTTATAATTTTGACTAAAATTTATTCAACAAATGTGTTCATAGGCTCTTACAATCGTTTTTAGGGTTCCGTCGGCAAATAGCAAAAACAGAACCCTTATAATTTATTACGATAAGCAAGTTTTACAACATCTATATTGAAACATTATAGATTCTAGTTTTCTATTTTTTTTGTTTATAATAACAACATAGCACTACTCACAATATATGTCGAAAAAGCATTTAAAATTTAATTAAGGATGAAATATTTTTGTATTTTTAAAATGATTCTGTAATTTAAATAGTCAGTGGCAAACATTGTTAATTTATTCAATAAAAAAATTATTCGATCGATTTTATAAAAATAATAAAGGCACAATTTAATTTTATAAAACTTGCCACTGGCTGTTTACAACCCGCTCAAATAAAGAAATAAGCTAAAAATGTATCAGCCGTGCGAGCGGGCGCCTTTTTAATTTGTTTAATTGTTTGCGGGTTAAAAAATAAGTTGTTTGGAAAGTTAGCTCAAAACTTAATATAAGTACCTACTAAGTAGATGTAGTGTTTCATGTATAGAAGTGTCCTTATTAATGTCAATAAATACTAAATAATAAAAATCCTATGTACATATATGATCTTCTGTACCTATAAAGCAGTACCACAGTATAGTATATATGTACTATGGCAGTACCGTGACATACCTACTGACTGGCAGACAACTCACAGCCTAAACCGGTGGACAAGAGATTTTAAATTTGGAGCAAAATATTCCTTAAGTACTATCCCAGAGGTGCACTACGGAAGGATCTATTGTCATTCCTTTTCGATGAGGATATAAAGGAAGCAAAGATAGAACGCGGGCGAAGCTGCGGGGCGCAGCTAGCTTTCACATACAAGCGTAAGTTTTTATTCTTAAAATAATTGACCGAGCTTGGGCAAAAATTCTTTCGTAT
The DNA here is from genome assembly GCA_946251855.1 of Alsophila aescularia. Classification (NCBI taxonomy): domain Eukaryota; kingdom Metazoa; phylum Arthropoda; class Insecta; order Lepidoptera; family Geometridae; genus Alsophila; species Alsophila aescularia. The sequence continues at coordinate 3,037,911 of OX276379.1, read as the reverse complement.
GTCCGGCTGTTCTCCTCTACAGGTCGTTAAACGAGTTTTTAGAATTTTTCAGTCGTCGGGGATTTTTGATTCTGGGAGTACCTACTTCCCCCAAAAAAGGGCAAAAAGGGGCTACTGAATATCTCCGCCTTATTAGATCCGATTTCGATGGTTCTTTTTTTATTTGAAATGTAGTAACTTTAAGTTGGTCTCATAAACATTTGGTGAAGATCTGATGACGATCTTCGGCGTGATGAGCAGAATAGCTCCTCAAAATGCAGTAAATTGCTCAGTTTTAGGTTTCTACCAGAGGAATCAGCCCTTTACCTACTAGATAGGGATTGATGGAGCACCTTGGTTATTAATGTTAATGTTACAATAAGGTGACTAGAAGGCGCTACTGTGCACTGCTAGATTGTTTGCAAAAAAGTTTGTACGCGCGAGGTCTACAGCTCACAGAGCCACTAGTATATACTTTAATATAGGTCACATTGTGAGCATCATTTAGTATCACTAATTCACTACTAGGATATCCAATCCTGCAAATGCTGGATCCCGCATACATGCTGCGGGATCGGTAATGCGGGACTGCACGTGCAGGATCTGCGGGATTTGCGGGACTAATCCAAATCCAATAATTCGATAGTACCTAATTATGTAAACTACCGACAATAGTAAGGGTGTCCACTGAAAATTCTAAATAAAATCCCTGACTTTTTCCTGACTTTCCCTGACCATTTTGCCAAATTGCGAACGAAGCGAGCGCGTACATTTTGATTTACTTATGTAAAAAAACGAACATTTATGGCGCGAAAGAAGCGAGCGCAAACATTTTTTAAGTTACTTATACTTTTATTAACGTAGTTAAAAAAAAAGTTTTATAATCGATCTTCTATGTTTACAAAACATCTAACAACCAACCAAGAAAGCGTGAGCGAAGCGAGCGCGATTTTTTTAGCTATTTCCGATACATTATACGTATGAGGAAACAGATTATATTATTCAACAGACACGAGCTTATAGAGAGCGACATTTTTCAGAAAAAATAGCAATTCATGGAATTCCTCAGCGTGCAAAAATAGGCAAAGCGCGAGCAAAGTGAGCGCAAAAATTGCGAACTATTTGTGGCCGAGAGCATGACAAAAAAAGAAAAATTACTACGGTTCCATTGAGTAGTTATATAGATATATAAAAGGATAAAGGAACCAATAATAACAAGGAGCGAATATAGCTTTCTATTGACTATGTATGTATTGGAAGCATTTTTATTTGACATTTATTATTATTTTGTGACATTCTACTAATAATACAAATTTCTGTGTTTAGAATAGGACTGAACTTAATGTATACTGGAGTTTAATGTGATTAATGGATGTAATAGGAGTTACCGTTTCAAATGCATAAATAAATAGCTAGTCATTCCTTGAAGTATTTGTTAAAAACTAAAGGAAAACAAGATTCGCCATAACCTTCATTCAACAGACAATAGTACAGTGCGAGTGTATGGAGCGCGAAAATGGATGCTATTTCTAGTATCAGTCTACTTCTAGTATACTTTTGTGAAAAAATTAATGTTAATAATTGGCCTTCTGTGTGTTCGATAACATAATATTATTGAAAAGGCGCGAGCGAAGCGAGCGGGGAAATTATGAGATATTTTTTTCAGTGAATCAAATAAACATGATTACAAAACATATCAAAATAAAAATTGGAAATAGTTTTTTTTTTGTTGATATACCTAAACCCAATTTTTTCCCCGACTTTCCAGGTGACCCCCTTGATTTCCCTGACTTCCCTGACTTTCCAGAAAGTGGACACCCTGATAGTATAATAACTACACTTCAAGACATACATTATGTAAATATTCATATAAAATATAGTTATTTTTACAATATGGAGGAACACTTTTGTTAACTATGGTTTTAGAACTAATAGTTGTATCAAAAAATACACTCGCCATCATTGCTACAGCAGCATTGATATTGCCACTGGGCAATGTTGGCAACACTGAGGCATCGGCTACATACAGTCTCTCTACCCCAATAACTCCAAAAGAGGGATCTACCACAGTATTTTTGGAACCTGGTAACCCCATGGAGCATGTACCTACAGGATGGTAACTGGTTAACGTTAAATGTTTTATGTAGCATTCTAAATATGGCTTGCTGAAAATTGTATGTCCTTCGCAACCAGGGAAATGGTACGGATTTAAATATGCTCCGATATGTTGCATAGATTCAGTTTCAATTAGCTTCTTCATTATTTTTAATCCATTTATTAAAGTCTCTATGTCCTGCTTGTTTGAAAGATATTTAGGATCAAACGAAGGAGGTTGCTTAGGATCTGTGCTCGTAATGTAGACTACTCCTTTGCTCCTTGGATGCAACACAACCGGCAAAATAGATGCCACATATTTATCAAATGTTTTAGCAAAGTAATTGTGCCAAACATGATCTTTGATTCCTAAGTTATTTCTAAATAAACTTCCCTTGTCGGACGACAAGCCTATTGGCAACACCATGAATTGTAGATCTGGCTCTTCCTGGTTTTTTGAAGACACGAAACCAACAGCTTCACATCCCGAAGTTGTTAAAGGACCTTTGCCGTTGAAAAAGTATTGGTATGCATTTATTGGATTTATCATGTCAAAAGCACCTATGGATACTGATTTATTGAAAAGGATCAAGTCCAATCCTGTAGCCACATGATCTTGTAGATTTTTGCCTACTGGTAACACATTCACAACTGGTATGTTTAAAGATTTCAGTATATATTCTGGGCCAATTCCAGATAGCTGTAAAATCTTCGGCGTATTAATAGCTCCAGCAGATAAAACTACCCCTTTTTTGGCATTTATTTTGTATTTCTTACCCAATACCTCAACATTGACTCCTCGGGCAATGTTGCCTTCAAATAGAATGTTCTCTGCCAAAGCATTTGTAACAATATGTTTTGATAGCAGGTTGTCGGATGGTGACCATCTCTTGCCATTTTTCTGGCTAAGTATGGTCTTCATGAAGCCTTCTTCAAAATCATTAGCTATCATTGTATATCCTAATTCTTTGGCTGCGCTAAGAACTGCATCAGACAGTTCACTTTGGTACTGCATATTGTCCAGGTGCACTATGTCTTCTTCAACGAACTGAAGTTGTTTTGTTAAGTATTCTTTGGTGTGTTTCCCGTGGAACCAATCTATATAATGGTTTATATTGCCTCTGACGTGGATCATATTGTTAAGTTTGGATGAGCCCCCAAGTATCTTGCCTTGAGGTAGTCTGCATTTCTGTAAAATATAAGGTAAATGTAAGGATAACCATTTTGGAAATTCGTACTGAATTATTATGCGTATTTCGTACTGTTTTATTATCTGTGCGCCTCTGGAATGCTCTTCCAGTCGCCATCAAACGTGCACAATCTATTGATAGCTTTAAGACCCTAGTGAAACATTTTTACCTCTCCAGCTCCTCACTTTATTATTAGGCATTAACTTGACTGACCAGCACTGACTTCATATGTATTTACACTTATATATATGTAAGTTTATAATTACTTATAGCTATGTATTTTAACATTCTATTTAAGTATAGTAGGGACCAATCTTAATGGCGGCTGTGAACCGCGCTGCGAGTGTGACTTCGCGCTGGTACAGTAGGGTTCGAAATTATTACAGTATTTTTTTTACTATCTACTTGTAGAACATGCTAACAACAATACAATAAATCATGCAAAACGAAAATGAATAATATAATGATTGAAAAAATATATGTGTTGTTGTACATACAAATAATGGAAAGATAAAAAAATGTTATACCTATAGCTATGTTTCTAGTAGCTAAATTAGCGTCGACACTTAACGCTTTAACCTATTCATTATTTTTTAACCGATCATGAAATTATGTTAACATACGTTAACACAATAATATTAATATCGGAATATATGCTGATATCGTGTTGGTGGATTTTATTGTTTGGAAACAAACAACTTTAAAATAACTAACTAGACTGTTCTTGAACAGAATCGCATCATGCATGTGTGCAGCGTACGGATGTAGCGTGCACACAAGCACAAATGCGCAGGACGCGCGCGGGATGCGGCGGGTGCGCGCGGGAGGGTGTGCCCCGGCCTCTCACCTCTCCAAAGCCCGCTTACACCTAAAATTAGATATTGCGCAGCGCCTTGCGCCTAACTTCTCAGTCGCCATAAAGATTGGTTCCTACTCAAACTATTACTATGTAGTTTATTTTATATTTTATTTATTTCTTATTATTTACATTAAATATGTATATGAATTTAATATTGCCACACTACCGACCCTTATTAGCAATTAACTACTATCCATCCTAAGGTTGTCTGGAAGAGATCGCTATGAGCGATAAGACCGCCCATTGTACCTCTTAATAATAATAATATTCGGGACAATTCCACACCAATTACCTAGCCCCAAACTAGGATACCCTGTAATATGGGCAGTAATTACCTAGCCCCAAACTAGGATACCCTGTAATATGGGCACTAGACAACGGATAAACACAGATACGAATATATCCATGACTCGGAAACCAACATTTCTGCTCATCACACAAATGATTGCACCTTGCAGGATTCGAACCCGCGACTGTTTGATTTCGTTCCTAGGGTTACTAGCCAGTAAACCAACCGGCTATTATTATATTATATATTAATTATTATTGTTTATGTTATTTCTATTTTGTAATTTGTTCAACTGTGTGTCAATAAAGTGTTATTGTATTGTATGTAGAATCAGCAATAATGATAGAATAATTACTGTAAAGCGACATGTACCTGAAGTTTTTATTTAATTTCCATTTACTAATACATTATAATTATATTAATAATAATTATTTTTTTATTTCCGAATATATGTAATATGTATGTAATTTTATTTTTTTAATACAATAGGAATAGCACCTATACTATAAAAACATTTAAATAAAAGCTTTTATGCAGTAGCCAAGTCATGAAAATTAGAACGGGCTATCACAATTAACTGCATATACAACATTTCGTGTCTATGCTGTTAACCATTGAGGAGTTCCATAATCAGGAGCCAATCCGGAGAGCAGCAACCATGTCATGGTAAAACATCAAACCAGCTATCATAATATAATGCATACACAAAATTTCGTGTCTGTGCTGTTAACCGTTAAGGAGTTCCCTAGTCAGGAGCCAACCCGGAGTGCAGCAACCATGTCATTGTGAAACTTCAAACTGGCCATCATGATAGAATGTGTACACAAAACTTTGTGACATTGCTGTTGACCATTGAAGAGTTCCTTTAACAGGAGTTGGGCCCTAATTTTGTTAGCTATTGAACCGCGATAATGCAAGTGGATTGTATGAAAATGTTTGCAAATTTTTCTCTTATACCACTTGAAAGTGGTAGAAACGAAAAAATTTGAGAAATTTTCAAACAAAAACTATATATTAAAAAAAACGCGAAATAAAAAATAAGTTGCTATCAACTTGCGTCATCGCCGTTCAATAGATAACAGAATTGGGGCCCTGTTCCTGGATGTTGATTCAGGTCATGCTTACAAAAAATGCATTGACATCCATCAGAAATGAACCAACATGCAAAAATTCAACACCGTGGGATAAGATATTCCTCTCCGTGCACAGTTGTCTGGAAGAGATCGCTCTGAGTGATAAGACTGCCCCTTGTGACACTCATTGTTATACTTTATTTTTAGATATAATTTCTCGTTGTACTTGTGGTCTCCAATAAAGAGTTAATCTATCTATCTATCTATAAGAGGAAGAGGTTCTAATTCAGCTTACAAAAAGATACAAACATTGCAAGTTACATAAAAGCTTTTAAAAACTAACCCTGTCTTTCATAGCAAAGCAAGCTTCATCCTGCGGAACACTCTCAAACTGCCAGTCGAACACAGACCAATGCAGGAACGGAGCGAGGACTGGGATGTCCAGAAGTGCATGACTCCGGGTGCCGGCTTCAAGTATGATGAAGCTGTAGTTTGTCTCCGTTGCTAGTCTGTGGCCGATTACGGAGCCTGCTGTGCCTGAACCAACTGAAAATAAAAATAAAAGCATCTAAAAAGTCATAAAAACAAACTAAAAAAAATAGGTTATAGCTAACTTATAGGTTATTTCAATTCAATAACTGTAAGGTTTTACAGAAAGTTCTGATTTTAAAATGAACTGGGTATAATGGGTGTTTTTTTAAATTAAATGTGTGATGCAACAAGCATTCCTGAATGCCAATTCAGGCTGTTATTTAACTTACACTTATTATACCTTATTAACTTACACTTACCAATAACATAATCATATTCCTCCTGGATACTTTCACTACATAACCTGTCACTATAGTATACGAAATAACTAAATAAGGTGAACACATGAACGCAAACGCTGAAGAGAAAAAAATGGAAACAATAGATATACAACATTTTTCATTTAAATTATTAAAACTAGCATTCATTTAGATTTTAAGCTTTTTCGACGAGACACTTGTTTGTTTACATTAATCAGCTGTGCTATGGCCATGCCATGCCAACTGAACTGTCAAACATAAGTCATCTTCTTAGGGATGCCATTGTGAAAATAAATTACTTACCATTTCAATTTTTTTTTTGATGAGAATCATCAGTAGACTTCAACAATAAAATTGACACTAATAAAATAATAATATATAATGTAATAATTTATTCAACTGCTTTTATATTGATTTCATAAAAATCGTCTTTATTATACATAATAAATATCAATTGTTATTTACACTTACATCATACATGTAATATTTGTGGTTCTAATTTTAACCTGTCTATCGTTTCTTGTGGCATACAATAAATTGGGTTTACATTTTTAATGGTACTGTTTCCTAGGAGTGATAATCCGGCTAAGCCGAATAATGTATGGAATGGATCAGTAATATCGCCAGGTCTGTCACTAAAGCCGCCTGTCTCTGGATCCTGGCATGCTAAGATGAAATCTTCTAAACTTTTCTTGTCCACCCAGTGTATTCTGTTGAGCATTGAGAGCGATGACATCACCCACCTGTTGAAAATAATTTACGAAATAGAAGAATTCTTATAAGATGGCAACATTCAAAGACTTGACGAAAGTGGCGCCAAATTCTAAACCATGTTATGTAATTTTGTGTCTGGCAAGTTCGATGAAGGCTCCAAATGCATTGTAGTCTTACTCGACTTTGCTAGAGTATTTGACATGGAGTCATGACAAATAACTATTTTAGGATTTTTAGGCATTCTATCACTACTATCAGTACTACACCATACTTGACGCTTTCAAATTATTTTGGATATTATTTTATGGGCAAAGGTACGAATTAATGTACATATATCTATGGACAAAGGTGTGTTTAAATAAACATACAGCCCACAGAAGGCTTTAGCAGTAAAGCATGCTTAGCGAAAACAAACCTAATATTAACTAAAAATAAAGTTGTCTCCATAAGATGGATAAAATGAAACTAGAGGAAGAACTTGAAGTGTTCTGCAGTGGCTCAGTTGGCATAGAGAATGTGCCACGCAGAGGCAAAATGCTGCTGGTTTAAGTCCCGTCCGTTACCCAAATAATTTGAAAACAATTACATAATGCTAATGTAATTCTGCCGTCTTACCAAGAGTAGCACAAGTCAGGTAGTTTCTCCGGCCTGCCGTTAAGGCCTCCGCTTGGTAGCTGTCGTTCACAGAGCCACCACGCTAGTTCGTCGGCCTTTAATGCGTCCATCCTTTTACAAATTGAAAGGGTACCCACGCAGCAGTAGATGAGACCTGGAGACAAAGTGTCTTCTATTATGGAGGAAGTATGTTCATTACGTATCAATTAATACTAATTTCAAGCATTCACATCAGCCTGAAGAGTCCACTGCTGAACCTCTAGGCCTCCCCCATAAATAGGGTGGATTTGCCATAACCACCAAGCTTGGCAGATGTCTTGGTGATCCTCCACACATCTGCCATGATACAAACGAAAACGATGCTGCCAATTTCCTGAATTCCCTTCACTGGCTTACACAGTGCCCGCGGTATGAGTAGGGTTGGACCATTATTGTGCAGGGTAATAAAAGCATTATTGTAGTTGTTCTACATCCTTAATTGTAGCAAGTACACTGTTAAGTATGCAGATTTGTTAGGATGTATGGATGGATGCACCTGGTGATGCAGCCAGGAGTTCCTCTTCATTAAAGTGCTAGTATAATTTGTTCAGCTAAGCAACTACCTTTTAACATAGAATGAATAGTATTTAGATGGCATTTTGAGAGCTTGCCTTAAAAAGTGGTCTTGGAAAGTATTTTTTTGTGTTGAGTTTATAGTTTTTTTAGGTCTAAACATAGGTTTCACCAATTTATAGTGCAAAAATTTTAAGAGAGAGAGAGAGAGAGAGAGAGAGAGAGAGAGAGAGAGAGAGAGAGAGAGAGAGAGAGAGTCTATGAGACAAAAGATTGTTTTTTGGCCACTTGAAAGTTTTTTTTAATTTATACTTTTATATAAGAATATTGTAAATTACCAGCATGGCTTTCGGATCCAGGCTTGGACCCGAACCCTCCATCGAAGTTCATACAGCTGATTACGAAGTCGACTGCCTTGTTGACGTCCACCGCGTCGAGCCGTTGCAGCAGGGACAGGCACATCACCGCGCAGAAAGAAAAGCGAGTGTCCACTTCTCCCCACCTGTCACCTAAAGTACAAAGGAATCAAATGTCAGTCTACTAAAACAAACAATTTTAAAGTCAGTCGCGTGGTCAATTTAGTCGCGTGGTCAACTTAGACGCGTGGTCAACTTAGTCGCATGGTCAACTTATTCGCATGGTAATTATTCTGGGAGTTAAGTATCCTAGGTCCAGCGGCGCGATGGGTCGATGATCTCGTTAAGGTGGAATGAAAGACATGGATGAGTTTAACTTCTGATAGAAAAGAAAGGCAACAGCGAAAGAAGGCCAGCAGTGGGTAGAGTAATGACTGTAAATGATGGTGATGATGAAAGTATCCTGTTTTATTCCAGGACCATTATGGTGATGGTGAAATTATCCTGTTTTATTCCAGGACCATTATGGTGATGGTGAAATTATCCTGTTTTATTCCAGGACCATTATGGTGATGGTGAAAGTATCCTGTTTTATTCCAGGACCATTATGGTGATGGTGAAATTATCCTGTTTTATTCCAGGACCATTATGGTGATGGTGAAAGTATCCTATGTTTTATTCCAGGACCATTATGGTGATGATGAAATTATCCTGTTTTATTCCAGGACCATTATGGTGATGATGAAAGTATCCTATGTTTTATTCCAGGACCATTATGGTAATGGTGAAAGTCTCCTATGTTTTATTCCAGGACCATTATGGTAATGGTGAAAGTCTCCTATGTTTTATTCCAGGACCATTATGGTGATGATGAAAGTCTCCTATGTTTTATTCCAGGACCATTATGGTGATGATGAAATTATCCTGTTTTATTCCAGGACCATTATGGTGATGGTGAAAGTATCCTATGTTTTATTCCAGGACCATTATGGTGATGGTGAAATTATCCTGTTTTATTCCAGGACCATTATGGTGATGGTGAAATTATCCTGTTTTATTCCAGGACCATTATGGTGATGGTGAAAGTATCCTATGTTTTATTCCAGGACCATTATGGTGATGATGAAATTATCCTGTTTTATTCCAGGACCATTATGGTGATGGTGAAAGTATCCTATGTTTTATTCCAGGACCATTATGGTAATGGTGAAAGTCTCCTATGTTTTATTCCAGGACCATTATGGTAATGGTGAAAGTCTCCTATGTTTTATTCCAGGACCATTATGGTGATGATGAAAGTCTCCTATGTTTTATTCCAGGACCATTATGGTAATGGTGAAAGTCTCCTATGTTTTATTCCAGGACCATTATGGTGATGATGAAAGTCTCCTATGTTTTATTCCAGGACCATTATGGTAATGGTGAAAGTCTCCTATGTTTTATTCCAGGACCATTATGGTGATGATGAAAGTCTCCTATGTTTTATTCCAGGACCATTATGGTAATGGTGAAAGTCTCCTATGTTTTATTCCAGGACCATTATGGTGATGATGAAAGTCTCCTATGTTTTATTCCAGGACCATTATGGTGATGATGAAAGTCTCCTATGTTTTATTCCAGGACCATTATGGTGATGATGAAAGTATCCTATGTTTTATTCCAGGACCATTATGGTGATGATGAAAGTATCCTATGTTTTATTCCAGGACCATTATGGTGATGATGAAAGTATCCTATGTTTTATTCCAGGACCATTATGGTGATCATGAAAGTATCCTATGTTTTATTCCAGGACCATTATGGTGATGATGAAAGTATCCTATGTTTTATTCCAGGACCATTATGGTGATGATGAAAGTATCCTATGTTTTATTCCAGGACCATTATGGTGATGATGAAAGTATCCTATGTTTTATTCCAGGACCATTATGGTGATGATGAAAGTATCCTGTTTTATTCCAGTACCATTATGGTGATGATGAAAGTATCCTATGTTTTATTCCAGGACCATTATGGTGATGATGAAAGTATCCTATGTTTTATTCCAGGACCATTATGGTGATGATGAAAGTATCCTATGTTTTATTCCAGGACCATTATGGTGATGATGAAAGTATCCTGTTTTATTCCAGTACCATTATGGTGATGATGAAAGTATCCTATGTTTTATTCCAGGACCATTATGGTGATGATGAAAGTATCCTATGTTTTATTCCAGGACCATTATGGTGATGATGAAAGTATCCTGTTTTATTCCAGTACCATTATGGTGATGATGAAAGTATCCTATGTTTTATTCCAGGACCATTATGGTGATGATGAAAGTATCCTATGTTTTATTCCAGTACCATTATGGTGATGATGAAAGTATCCTATGTTTTATTCCAGGACTATTATGGTGATGATGAAAGTATCCTATGTTTTATTCCAGGAGCATTATGGTGATGGTGAAATTATCCTGTTTTATTCCAGGACCATTATGGTGATGGTGAAAGTATCCTATGTTTTATTCCAGGACCATTATGGTGATGATGAAAGTATCCTATGTTTTATTCCAGGACCATTATGGTGATGATGAAAGTATCCTATGTTTTATTCCAGGACCATTATGGTGATGATGAAAGTATCCTGTTTTATTCCAGTACCATTATGGTGATGATGAAAGTATCCTATGTTTTATTCCAGGACCATTATGGTGATGATGAAAGTATCCTATGTTTTATTCCAGGACCATTATGGTGATGATGAAAGTATCCTGTTTTATTCCAGTACCATTATGGTGATGATGAAAGTATCCTATGTTTTATTCCAGGACCATTATGGTGATGATGAAAGTATCCTATGTTTTATTCCAGGACTATTATGGTGATGATGAAAGTATCCTATGTTTTATTCCAGGACTATTATGGTGATGATGAAAGTATCCTATGTTTTATTCCAGTACCATTATGGTGATGATGAAAGTATCCTATGTTTTATTCCAGGAGCATTATGGTGATGGTGAAATTATCCTATGTTTTATTCCAGGACCATTATGGTGATGATGAAAGTATCCTATGTTTTATTCCAGGACCATTATGGTGATGATGAAAGTATCCTGTTTTATTCCAGTACCATTATGGTGATGATGAAAGTATCCTATGTTTTATTCCAGGACCATTATGGTGATGATGAAAGTATCCTATGTTTTATTCCAGGACCATTATGGTGATGATGAAAGTATCCTATGTTTTATTCCAGGACCATTATGGTGATGATGAAAGTATCCTGTTTTATTCCAGTACCATTATGGTGATGATGAAAGTATCCTATGTTTTATTCCAGGACCATTATGGTGATGATGAAAGTATCCTATGTTTTATTCCAGGACTATTATGGTGATGATGAAAGTATCCTATGTTTTATTCCAGGACTATTATGGTGATGATGAAAGTATCCTATGTTTTATTCCAGTACCATTATGGTGATGATGAAAGTATCCTATGTTTTATTCCAGGACCATTATGGTGATGATGAAAGTATCCTATGTTTTATTCCAGTACCATTATGGTGATGATGAAAGTATCCTATGTTTTATTCCAGGACTAGTATGGCGATGATGAAAGTATCCTATGTTTTATTCCAGTACCATTATGGTGATGATGAAAGTATCCTATGTTTTATTCCAGGACCATTATGGTGATGATGAAAGTATCCTATGTTTTATTCCAGTACCATTATGGTGATGATGAAAGTATCATATGTTTTATTCCAGGACTATTATGGTGATGATGAAAGTATCCTATGTTTTATTCCAGTACCATTATGGTGATGATGAAAGTATCCTATGTTTTATTCCAGGAGCATTATGGTGATGGTGAAATTATCCTGTTTTATTCCAGGACCATTATGGTGATGGTGAAAGTATCCTATGTTTTATTCCAGGACCATTATGGTGATGGTGAAAGTATCCTATGTTTTATTCCAGGACCATTATGGTGATGATGAAAGTATCCTATGTTTTATTCCAGGACTATTATAATATGGGGCTGTCATAGTAGCAATAGCAATGCGACTCAAAGTCCCTAACAAAAAAGAGACAAGAGACGAAAAAATAATATAACGGGACAATTACCTAGCCTCAAACTAGGATACTCTGTACTATGGGGTACTAGACAACGGATAAACATAACATAGATACGAATATTACATCTATGACTCGGAAACAAACATTACTGCTGAGCAAAGGTGAAAAATTTACCTTGAAGAATATATACACTCTTAATACAAATAACACCTGAGAGGACAATCGCTAAAGCTTACCTCCGTGCTAAGAACAAGCAAACCAAGAAAACACTACCTGTCTAACCGCATAGTGCAGGCTTGGAACAGCCTACCAGAGGATGTGATAAGTGCTGCCTCAGTGAACTCTCTTACGTACAGATTTGATCAACATAATCAAAGAGTGCACTGATACAATATACACTCATCAGCTTGAAGCTGTCATCCTTCACGCGGGTATCTCCAATTCAAATTTCATCAAAATTCGTTTGAGAGTGAAGTATGATGATGATGATGATGAGAAACTGCATTATTACTCACGTACTTGACAGACTTGTTATTATTTAGTTTCCATGGCAACATGTCACTTCGTTCGTTATTTTTGATACATTGGGTTACATTATTGCAATTTTCGTAGGGATCTCTAATTTTTTGAAACATGAAGTACTGCCCATGTTACTCGCTGATAATGTAGCTTTCTATAGGTGAAATAATTATTAAAATCGGTTTAGTATTTTTTGAGTTTATCCATTACAAACAAACAAATCTTTCCTGTTTATAATGTTAGTGTAGATAACTAGCTGTGCCCGTGGCTTTGCCCGCGTGGTAATATTTCTGGGAAGTAAGAATCCTGTGATATTCCAGAACCAAATGTATCAATATCATCAAACTTCATTCAGACGTCAAGTGGTTTTTTTATTGATTGCTCGACTTCTACTCAACAGATTGAAATACCAAGTACACCAGTTCTTAAGTCAAACCCTAAGCTAACCAACAGTGAACACCGCATCACAATCGGTCAAGTAGCTTTTACGTGATGTGCGAACAAACATATAGACAAACAGATTATCATCAGAACAGATTTATCATCATTGTACAGATTTTTGGTATTTGCTGCTTTATTATATCTGCTTCACTAATATTATAAACAGGAAAGATTTGATTGTTTGTTTGTTTGTAATGGATAAACTCAAAAAGTACTGAACCGATTTTAAAAATTATTTCAGATAACGTAACCTAAATTATCACCGAGTAACACTAGCAGTATTTTATTTTTCAAACATTTAGAGTTATCTTCGAAAATTGCAATAATGTAAACCAAATTTTGCAAAAGTTTTGCAAAAACAGATTACGGAACGTTACCATGGAAACGAAATCACAGGGCTGCGTTCACTTACTACGCTCAAATCATCCGTGCGATTATCGCTCGATCATCCGGAGTTAGTGACCGGCTTTGGACGTCCACATAGAACTGACAACTGTCAATTGTCAGTTTCATACTATTCCTCCCCTCCCCTACTATTTTTCGGATGACCCAGGCGAACGCCCGACGACGCCGTGGACGATTTCGAGTGTACGCGCGGATGATCCGTGCGTCCTCGAACGTAGTAAGTGAACGCGCCCCAGAACATCTAATGATCATTGACGTAGCTAATGATACACGAAATAATAACAAGTCTGTCAAGTACGTAACTAATAATGCAGTTGTCTATGGTCAAAAGTACTGCTGCCAATGATTTTGTATTACGCTTACTGGCGTTTTTTTAGAAGTTAAAATGCTAAAAGTAAGAAAATTGCCGTACCGCTACCAATAAACTAAAAAAAATACTAACCGATTTAAAAAATTCTAGATGTAGCGTAAACGTTTCCCGACAAACAAACGGCTGTGCGCCATGACACAGCCCCAATCAGTTTTTTAAACCAAGGAGGTTGAATATGCTTACTGGCGTTTTTTTTTTAAATTTGATTATTGTATGTTTGTTTGTTTGTAGTAACAGCGTACCTAGTATTATTAGGTGTTCTGTGTTAACAGAACGCACAGAGCAAAATCGGTCAAATTGATGTTTTTGTGATCTTTAATTCGGTACAACACGCGATTTGTACGTGGCGTAGACGTTTCACGACAAAAAAAACGGCCGTGCGCATCGACACAGCCCCATCCAGTTTTTTAAACCCAAGGAGGTTCATTTACGCTTACTTCCCACCCGGTTTTTTTAAACCAACGGAGGTTGAATTACACTTACTGGCGTTAAACCTTTTAACAGAAACTGTAATTCAACCTCCTTGCGTTAAACAAAACAATACTATAGACAAAATCGTACGTCAGTATAAAACCTATAAACCAAACATTATACCTAGCAAACTCCACAAACTAACTCTATGAGATACGGGATAGGAAGTTATAGAACAGAATAAATAAATGGATCATAATAGTAAGGAATTGTTGTTACATTTAAGTTTGTGTAAATAAAGTATTTAGTGTAAGGAATTGTTGCAAAATATTTGTGCTAATTAAGTATATAATGTAAGGAATTGTTAATGTAAAGAGTTGTGCATATAAACAATTTGTGTAAGAAATAGTTGTTGTTCTATTTGTCCAAATAAATTACCTAGTAATTTTATCTTTCTATATATCGTGCGAAGCCGGGGCGGGTCGCTAGTGTATATATATAATAAAAGTATCATAAATATTAAAGAAAAGAAACATTCCATATTTAAAACGAATTATAACTGCACTCAAAGATTTTTGAAAACTTGCTGACCTCAGCCGGGAATAGAACCAACAAAAATATTATGCTGTAATTTTATGCCACCAATTAAAGGAAGACCATGAAATCTAACATTTTATCAATTCAATGGCATCAAGGAAAAAATAATATAATAGGGCATTCTTACATAAATGTGAATTTATTTACATAAAACTGCAGTCATTGTGTCTATTAAAAAGAGAAAACAGACCATAAACTAAATGATAGACTAAAAAAAAGATTGATTTCATAGTTTTCTTTTAATTTAAAACACAATGTTTCTTACAGGCATTTGATTTTTAAAATGGACTCTTGTCGGTTGATGGCATATAAAGATAAAGATATACTGGATAAAGATTTTGCATTTTTGTCAGTTTCATTCTCACCAGCAGGCCTAGCACGGGGGGTGGACAAACTATCTTTCCCCCGATTTATCCACTTCTCAGTGGAAATAATTCTCTTACATAGCACGGCAATCGAGGAAAGGGATAAAATCAAAGGAGAAAATGTATCTATTGACGTTTGTCAAAGACATTATGTGCCGCTACTCCCGCTTAAAAGCATAGTTTTGAAAAATTTGACATAAGACGGGAAATACATATCACCGTCTCTTGAAGATGGGTATAAAAGTTTATCTTCATACAACCACAATGTCACACAATGCGAGAAACGCAAACGAAGGAAGAAAATTTCTCCGGCGTGGGCGGTATATCCAAGATACCCGTGACTCGTTGAATTTCTGGACAAAAAAACGTAGGTAGGTATACAAAATTACTGTCTACTCTGTCTATTTGGTAGTTAGAATGTTGCTTTTGTATAGAGATATAGGAAAGTGTCCGGGGTGTGTCAATGGTACGCACAAACATTTTTGGAAATATAATCTATAAACCATAGAAATAAACATAAAAAGAATGAATGATTGATATTATGATGGATTTGTCAAAATATTGAACACTAATAGGTAAAATTCAATGGTACTGAACCATACCCGTATCTCCTTCTTAGTTGGTGATCATAGAGAAGAACGCTACTCCCGCTGTATATCCACCGATTTTTATCCTTTGCCTGGGGAAAATATGTGCACCCCCGTGCTAGGCCTGCTGAGGCAAGAAAGTTTTATTTTCTCATTTTCATTTCTTTGTATTTAATATACAAAGAAATGGTTCCTTTGAGTAAAATTTGCTATCATCAATATTTAAGGTAGTTTCTCTCCACCCTTTGAATTCCACCGTACTAGTGAGTACCTAGCTGAGTTTCAATTTTTATTTTTTTATTATTTGAATTGTAGACTTTTTGATACTTTCTGCTTTATTATGAGCGTATACATGAAAAAAAAAGAAGGATTTAGATAATGATACCATGAAAAAACAGTACAGGTTGTTTAAATCATACCAATAAAGCTACCGTCATCCTGCTGCATTGACACCACATATCTTACTACCCCCTCTACATCAATAGCATCCAAGCGGTCATACATTGCCAAAACCTGAAACGAATAATACATTTTTAGATATTACATATTATTATATATTTGTTAACACCAAGCTACACTGCAAGATTAAAGAGAATCTTGCCCCTTGAAAAGGTAACAGTGCAAAAAGAGTAGGTGTTCTCGGTGGAGTACACACTCAAGAGTAGGTGTTCTCGGTGGAGTACTCACTCAAGAGTAGGTGTTCTCGGTGGAGTACTCACTCAAGAGTAGGTGTTCTCGGTGGAGTACTCACTCATTAGTATGTGCCTTCAATAATTTTGGAGCTTTTTAATTGTTGTTTGTTTGTTGTATGAGGTAGTGCTGGCTTCTGCTGTCAGAATTTGTCAGGCCGCTTGAGGACCTCTAACATGGCTTAACTACTGCTATTAATCAATAACAGCCGGGACCGACGGCTTAACATGCCCTCCGAAGCTTGGAGTGATGGAAAACCGCACATAACTACGAAGTCATTGGTGCAGAGCCTAGGGCCAATCCCGGTATTGTTGGATTCAAAGTTGCACTATCGAACCGTTAGGCTACCATCGCTCATCTAATTAATTAAAACTTTATCAAGTTTACCAACCTGAACAGCACTCAGTGTGTATAACAAGTGTGGGTCATGACCCGCACTTGCTGAGATGCCTCCATTCTCGCTGTCCTGGCACGAGGCAATGAACTCAATGATCTCAGCTTTGGGCATCCTGAAAAAAAGTATTCAAAAGGAAGTAACAAATAAATCACCAGCAACCTACATTCCTACTGCTGTGATATAGACTTTCCCCAGACAGAATGGGCCATAATCCACCACGCTAATCAAGTATGCTTTGGTGGATTTAACATGTCCTTGACTTTTTGAAGTGTTTGCACATGTTGGCAAGTACCTAAGCGTACAGTATATAGCATTGAACAACATTGCTTTTTCGAAAAATAGCTATACCCAGTCAAGCAGCTAAACTTATAGAAGTGTTTGAACACAGGGAATGCTAATGTATGAGCTTATGTTATCATATGGTTGGAGATTAAATGGACGACACAATTACAACAGCAGCTGTTGTTATTTTGATTCAGTTATAGTCAATTAACTGTACTGTTTTTGCAGCGAATACGACTATATCTTATTTTATATAATATAAAGTACCTCGATGACTGGTCCATAAGCTCCATTGCGGTCAGGCTCCAATAAATACCGGACATCCTAAGATATTCCGTCATGCAAAACTCGTAGTCATCTTTGTTAAGTCCATACCCGGCCAAGTAGTCAGAGTGCTTCTGCAAAAGAAGCGTCTTCGGCCTGTCTTCTTTGAGAACGATGTCTTTCGTTGTAAAAGACATTACCCTCGATTTTACTGTTTAATAAAAACACAAATTGTGTTTTTTTTTACATTGAATACAGAAATTTGTTGTTATTTCTTTCCACCACTATTTCTGATTTTTTATAGTTTTTAATGTTGACATTGACACTGACATTCTCGGCATCTGTTTTTTTTTGCGTGGATCTTTTTATCACCAATGGTGAGAATTTCTACGACGAGCAGGTGAGAATTACTAACAAGCCAAGTTGAATTTGAAGTTGAGAATTTCTAGCTCAATGTCCGCTAGATTTTTTAGCATACAAAATTATAATAGGTATATCCTTCCTCGGCACTACTGCACCATGCACTGTTCCCCGTTTCAGAACCATTCGATAACTCAGGGGCCCGCAGTGCGATTTCGTAATGTTGATCATGACGGTTTCAAGCCGTCAAATTCAATAATGCTTTGCGATAGAGTCGATTTTGCTATGAAAAAAGTGACAATCCGATTGAAGCCAAGTTCTGTGGTCGGGCCCCTGCACTGCGATTACGTAATGTTGATCATGACGGTTTCAAGCCGTGAAATTCAATAATGCTTTGCGATAGATTCGATTTTGCTATGAAAAAAGTGACAATCTGATTGAAGCCAAGTTCTGTAATTGGGCCACTGACCACAGAACTTGGCTTCAATCAGATTGCCGCAAAATAAGTTTTCATGAACCCACGATGAGTAATAGAGCTGTAATTGACAAAAAACGCAAGAAAATTTGAATTTGGCGCGCTGAGGGAAACGTTGCATCTTAAGTTATGAAAAAACGTAAAGACCTCAAAGCTAAAAAAAAATACGAAGGCAAAAATGCTCCTACTTTTGTCAGGAGACATAGCCTACCTAGGTTTCCTAACCTATCACGGCCAAGTCGGGATTTCGCCTAACGCCTCTAGCGGTGGATAGTGATTTTAAACGAACTGAAATTATACAGAGAAAAAATGCATTATTTTTATGAATTTTTTGCTAAATATACATGTAATAATGAAGCGCCACAACAAACAGCTGTCCACTGCTGTCAAAACACGTAGCGAAGAGTGAATTTTCCCTCCATTAATACGTACGCATTACGTACGCTTTTTCATACTTAACCTCAAATATGATTTTGCTTTTTCTAAAAAAAAAATGGGTTTCCGCAACCCTCCCTTTCAGGGGCAGGGTTATCCCCTCTTTCTCTTCCACCCCCTCACCTCGCCTAAGTACATATGTACATAATTATACCGATTCTAACGACGAGCTTAGGCCTGGTATAAGAGGTTTTTTGAATGGAGGTGACAAATTTTTCGTCATACCTGCAGAAATTAAAGTAAGTAGGTACATAACCTAACTTAGGTATATATTTATCAGGAAGTTAGGTAAAAAAACAACTAGGTAGGTAGGTAGGTACCTGCTTAATATGTTTAGTTAGGTAGCTACTATAGCACTGAAGCAAGAGATGTAAATTTTATATTTTATTTGCATTATATTATGTACCTATGTCATTGTCCATACAAAAATAAATTTGAAAGTTAAAAGTTAATTGATGTCACTGAACGAGGCTAAAGATTAACTTAATTATGGTACTTCGTTTAACCATTTTTCGTCTTGAATAATAATAACCTAAACTCTAAATTTATATCTAATTTTGAATATTGTGCTGTAATTTATTCATAATCATCATCATCATTATCAGGCCGCATCAGTCCACTGCTGGACATAGGCCTCTCCCAAAGCACGTCACTGAGCCCGATCTTCGGCTCTTCTTTTCCAACCGCCGCCTAGCCAGAGGGCGTCCCACACTACGTTTGCCGAGCCGCGGTCTCCACTAAGAACACGTCTACCCCAAAGGTTATCGGTCCTTCGGAAAATATGACCAGCCCACTGCCACTTCAGCCTGCTAATCCTTTGTGCTATGTCGATAACTTTGGTTCTCTGTCGGATCACCTCGTTCCGGATTTGATCTCTCAAAGAAACTCCGAGCATAGCCCTTTCCATAGCACGCTGAGCGACTTTGAATTGGTGAACTAGTCGTACTGTGAGAGTCCACGTCTCAGCTCCGTAAGTCATAACAGGCAGAACGCACTGGTGAAGACCTTCGTTTTCAGGCATTGGGGAAATGGTGACGAAAAGACTCGACGAATTTTACCAAATACTGCCCAGCCCAGCTGCACTCTTCTACGGGCCTCTCTCTCAAAGTTATTTTTACCCAACTCCCAACTTCAGCGTTTGCCCAAGGTAAACATACGTTGAGATGAATCAGCTAGGCCGTTCAGCATCTGATGTAAGTCTTGCAACGTTTCTGCCATAATGACGATGTCATCCGCAAATCTCAAGTGTGAGATGTGCTCGCCGTTGATGTTTATGCCACGTCCTTGCCAATCCAGAGTCTTAAACATATCCTCCAATGCGTTTGTGAACAACTTCGCGGGAATAACGTCCCCTTGTCTCACTCCTCGATGCAGGAGGATTTGCTTAGTCTGCTGATTCTGTACTTGGATGGTCATTGTTGTGGCGTCATACAGGCATCTTAACACTTGAATATATCGCCAGTCGACTTGGCATCGCTGCAGGGAATCCAGGACAGACGAGAGTGCTGATACCGTAGAGTTAAAGTGCGGTTCGGTTAATGCCACTTGGACCATTCATTGCCACCGATCTCTCGTTTCGAATTCACTAAGCTCAGTGAGCATGTCCAATGACATCATCAAGGCTATGAGCACTTCACTTTAACTCAACCGCACTGAAACTGTCATTTTACTAGGAAATACAAAACCGGTAATTCAAAATCCGAATTCACAAGGAATTCAGTGGCAATGAGTTTTCGTCAACCGAAGAGCACCGAGTGCGTTCATTGCGTCTAGTATGTTGTTAGTGAGGATCATTGTTAATGCATAGTTACTATGAACCAAACTTTGAACTTTGTTTCATGTTTACATAAATACATTTCTAATTGGCAAATATATTCCTTTCTTCGTTTGTTTGGCGTTTTATTTATTTATTGATTTGATTGTTTTGTACAAAAATAGTGTACAAGGAAAGACTTAATGATAAATAGCATTTTTACTCGACGGCAAAGTTTATTTTCAGTTGAAGTTTTACTTTACCTCGACAAAATCTGAATTGAGAAGCACTAATAGTCACTATTCATATAGAAATATGATATTTTTAAATAGGCAGTCATAATGATTATTTGAAGTCGGTACTATAATCAATGTTGAGATTTTCTTTCAGAGACCTACAATCTACAAAAAGGATATTTACGGTAGGATCTTTGTCACATGGCGATGCGATGGCATATTTTTAGATCACTACGAAACTTTCGATGATAATTAACTTTTAATTATAAGTACTGAATATCTCACAAACTATGTCTGAATACACGGAAACAACATTTTAGATAGATTATAAGTGAGAAAAAGAAAATAAATTCAGACGATGATTCTTTGGAGGGAGATTGCCGTTGCCGCCATTGGTTTTATTGACTGGCGCGCCACCCACAGATAACTCGAACATAAAACCCGGCAAAATTTGAAAAGTCCTATTTCTGCTAGAAGTATTTGTAGGCTAGGTTTAGCTTAATTCTGCTGCCTGGTTACGGGTTTCCCGGTATTAGTGTTGATTGCGGGTGCTTGACGGGTGCGCTTTAACTGTTTAGTGAATTCCAATTTCTTCACGACCTTCAAGAGCACCCGAAATGGGTGCGCGATGGCAATCACCCAACCTCATTCCTTAGGGAATCAGCCTGCAGGTCTCGATGGAGTCAAAGGCCTTCTCATAGTCCACAAACGCACAGGGGCTGATTATACTTTTCGGCTTTCTGTATAATTTGCCGCACTGTGTCAATTAAATATACACTGAAGTTCTTTGAGCGTGGGTGTACCTCCTGCTTTTAAGAGTTCCGTAGTAATTCCGTCCTCCCCAGGGGCTTTTCAATTTTTGAGCTGTTTAAGAGCCATCACGACTTCATCAAGGCTGACTTCTGGCAGCTCTTCGGTAAAGTGGCGGGTCAAGGTGGCCCTGGAATCCACGGTGTTGGATTCTATTCTGGATGCCTGCGACGTGTATAAATGGCCATAAAAATCTTCATAGAACTAGAATCACCTACAATTACATTTGAATATATTCTTAATTATAGAATTCAAATTTGAGAATTAGTTTACTTAGAGAGCTTCGTAAACGCAACATGAGATGCATATTACTCCGTGAATGCAGTCGAATTAGATTAACTAGTAGAAATTGAATCGAACCCTCAAGTCGATTGTTCTGAATAGCTCGAAATAGGCATTCGATTCGAGAACTATATCGAATTGAATCGATAAGGGTTCTTAATCGGGGGCTGAGCTCATTACATAAACATCAATGGGGCCGTTCGTTTTGTAACAATTGGCGAAAATAACTGTTAAAAACGCTAAATAAGCGTGCCCTTTCGCCATTTGTGGGCGAAATTAGCGTTCTGAACGTTTTCGATCACCGTTGATTTGCAAGTTTCGATGACATGTTGACATAGGAAAATTGTCTTTATTCCGTCAACGATAGGTTCGTTTTTAATTCAGTTTGGAAAGGATCGGTAGTGTCAAAAGTTGCAAAAATTACAAAAGTTTGAAAATATTCAAACAAAACGGCTTGTTAAAAATGTACTTATAATTTTGAAACTGCCCACAACGCCATCTCATCATTTCGAACCAGTGTTCTCGCACGTCAAAATGAGAAATCGGTAGACTTGCCGTAAAAATCGGTAAATTTGTACAAAATATCGGTATATATGAAATAATACAATATATTAGTGTAATAAAATAAAATAAAGTTAATTTTGAAAATTTGTATGTACTTTTGGAGTAAAATATTTACTTACAGAACAGGTAGAATGATTTAAGAATACAAGTACTTTTTAAGGATCGTACCAATATTCATAGCACATAGCCGCAGTAATTTTTCATTAATTTAGAAATCGTAACAATTAGCTTCATTTAATTGTCGTTATGTATGTAATAAATAAACCAATGATTGATTCAGTAGCCAGTCTGTTTCGTTGTTTTGTTTTCATCAAATTAATTTTCGAGAATATACGCTCGACACTGTCGGATGAGTGGGGCAATGATAAAATAGTAGAGATGAAAGTATACAACAAAGGAAACATATGAGCACAGACTCAAAAAAAATAAAGCGTTGTTGCGAACAAGCGCGGCGAAATAAGTGAAGACTCGTGCCATAATTGTTTGCTTCACTAGCGTCACTCAGCGTAAGATACGAAAGTAATGAGTCTTACGTAGTATTTATATACTCTTTGGTAATGAGCATGTATGTATGCTAGAAAATAATGCTGCCAGAATATTGTCAGAGAGGTTAATTTAATTTATATTGTACTAATATAAACATAATTAAGGGGGAAGTGTAGCAAAGGTCGGGGAGGTTGGGGTGGGGTGTAGGTTGGGAAAATGTGATGGGAGGATAGGGTAAGTCGGGGATGGGTTAAGGGTAGAAAATAAGGGTGGGGAAAGTTGGGGAAGGGTGGGGGTAAGTGAGAAGAGGGGTGAACAAACAAAAAACAGGAACAAGAAAAAGTAAACAGGAAAAGTGAGGGGAGGATGGGGTAAGTCGGGAGAGGGTAGGAAGAAGTGAGTGGAGGGTGGGGGAAGTTGGTAAAATTTAATAGGACAGTGGGGTAAGTTAGAAAAATATGAGGGGAGGA
This sequence comes from Alsophila aescularia, assembly GCA_946251855.1. Classification (NCBI taxonomy): domain Eukaryota; kingdom Metazoa; phylum Arthropoda; class Insecta; order Lepidoptera; family Geometridae; genus Alsophila; species Alsophila aescularia. Next base: position 3,014,134 of record OX276379.1, on the reverse strand, counting down.
TGGGGTAAGTAAGGAAAAAATTAAGGGAAAATGACGGAAGTTGGAACAAAGTGAGGGGAGAGTGGGGTAAGTTTGAAAAAGTGAGTGACGCCAGAAATACCCCATCCTCCTTTGACATTTTTCCAATCTACCCCACCCTCCCCACAACTTCCCCCACCCTATCCTCACTTTTTCTAAACTTATAGTAGTCCTGGCGGAAGTATGTGTCTCGGAAGTTATCTGCTATTCGTTGCGCAAACTGCAATTTGTCAGGCGTAATCACAATGGTGAAGGTGAAAGCAGCATTGTAAAATGCGTTGCTGACTCACTTAAGTTTTTCGCATATTCTATCTCGCTCTTACTTTATGCTGTTTTATCCCCACAGCAGTACCTGCGCAATCGTTCACAGAGCCTCACTTCACAAATATATAGATTGGCTGCGACTAATGTACCTTACACTTCCCTCATACCTTTCCTTTTTTCGCGACCTTACATTCCTCGACATTCCCCACCCTCCCCTCTGGGTCTTTTTTCTGTGCAAGCTGCAAGGCTTTCCTCCACTCATTACCAAGGTCCGTTCTCAACATTCTAACAGGTACCACTTCTCACACAATGCTTACAATTCTGTCTCTGGACAAGGTCCCCTTGATAGTGCCTCCGCGCTACGCGAGATAATCTTTCATGTTCAGGTTGATCCCTTCGTGAGCGTGTGAGATCGAAATTCTGAGGCTTTTTCAATACCAGAATGCAGCTGCCCCATGGTTCTGGCGTCTGTTCGTTTCCCTGGGTCTTGTTCGATGTTGGCACTAACCACCCGCCAATTCTGCGATCGATCTTTCTTTCTTTGGGCAGCTGGACCTCAGGTCACCCTTCTATCCACAATCATAACATCTAGGGATAAAACTAGGGCGAGTGTAGCGGATGATGCCACAACTTCCCTGATGCGATGGGCTCGATAATCATAACGTGCGGCCTCCACCTCCAAAGAATTGGCCAAGGCATCCTTAAGAAACTCGTGATGCCCAAAATCAATCCCATTGACAAATGCTTGGATTAAAACCCCGTCGATGAGTGCAGGCGAAGACTGGTATGCCTTTCGAACAAGATTTTGTATTTCAAAAGCCCACAAGGTGAGAAGCTACAGGCTTCTGACGTGCGCCACCGTATCGAGATTCCAATGCTCCGAGTAGCTTCGTAGGTGACATTCTTTCCAAGGGCCTCCAGAATAGTTACGGCCTGGTCACGAAGGCTTAGTTTAAGAGCAGTCATGGCAAGCTTTACACCATCCATTTGACTCAACAACAGCCTCAAACTAGACCTTAAAGGCCGACCACGAAGAACTTCCATCAAACGGCGGTATTTTGAAACCTCGTGCCTCGTGCCAATCTGGGTTTCAATTTCAGTCATGTGGCTTTCAGTTTTGTAGAAGCGTTGGTCAGTTTCGGAGAAAAGTTTGTCTCTTTTGGAGTAGCGTTTCTCATGAATATGTACCTGCTCCTTTACATGTTTGAGTTCTTTCCCAAAAATGCATGCAGCTCTTTTATGAATACATTCTGTTCTTCCTGTCAGCAAGCCTGCTCCTCTCTCTCACGTGTCAACTGCTCCTCTAGCCGACGAGCTTGCTCTTCCTATCGGCCAGTCTGCTCCTCTTTGTCTCGCTGACGTGATAACATCCCATGAGATCATGACATGATGTCACGTTGTTTTATACAACATACTTAACTAATTAGAATTTGACTTTATTTTTCTCAGTTTAATTTTAACTCAAACCCTAAGATAATTAATCTAAATAATTTAATGAAAACTACATCACAATCGGTGCAGTAGTTTTTACGTAATGCGCGAACAAACAAACAGACGCAAATAAACAGACAAACAGACACACACGATTAAAAAAAAGAATTATATGTTGGTATGATACACAGAAAATAAATCAAATTTATAAACGTGATGTCATTTTAATAACATTACAATACGAGTAGATCACTGTGTAATATTAATAACAATTTAAATTACTTGAAAAATTCAATTTTTAATTTTTCGTTTTGTTCAGGTTTTGGTCCTACAAAGTTTCTTATATTAAAGTTAAATAACTGTACCACAAATTTCCTTCTCCTCGTAGAATGATTATTATAGTGGCTAAAACTACAATTTCAAACTTTTTACGAAAAATGGCTAATGTTTAAAATACTGCATCTCAGGTTTTCCAGAAAACCACAGAGCTTTGGTTAAGCTTAACTTATAGAAAATTTTGTTTTCTTTATAAATGTTGCAGATAACTTTTCTGTGGGAAGCTCTTTCTAGACGTATTATGCCAAAATCTGAAATAGGACCGAAAATTTCGATGTTTTTCGAGCAGCATGAAGTTAGCTCAGGTCTAACAACATCACAAAAAAACAGGACAATACGGATTTTTGCGACCTAACCACGTCTAGTTTAACGCGATTTTTGTGTTTACATAATCATCATCATCATCAACCTACACCAGTCAACTGCTGGACGTAGGCCTCTCTCAATAAACGCCACTGAGCCCGAACTTCAGCACTTCTCATCCAGTCGCTGACAGCTGTCTTTCTTAAGTCGTCTCTCCACCTGGCCGGTGGGCGTCCCACACTACGTTGTGTTTGCGTCTACGGTGACCGTTAATCCTATATGATAAAGTGCGCAGGCCAGCTTAAGATGAGCCGTACGTTCAAACGTTCCAGTACATTTCGGGTTTCAAGTTATTTGGTCATAATACTGAGGGTTATGCTGTCTGTAATTTCTGAACTACAAACCTGATAACCTTGAAATATTTACATGACAATATTTAAAGTAGGTACCAACTTTCTAACAAAAAAGTAATGAATGAAATCGGACTACGCGTTAGTGAATTACAACTACGTACACATTTTGACTTTCATCAACTCTTCCAAGGGAACCATGCTAAATATCGGGATAAAAGTATCCAATGTACCTCGTCCTACCTCGTAGTTTGAACTCTCATCATACCAAGATTCATTGAATTCATTTAGTAGTTTCGGCTTGTTGCGTGGCCAAGGTACAGACAGACAGACAGACAGACAGACCGACAGACTAAAATGAAAAATATACAGTTTTGGCTTCAGTATCGAATATAGAGTACACTCCAAAAGTATTATTTATTACTACAAACTTAATTTATCTTTGGACCCCTGTCCCACAGGAACCCTTTATTTTTTCGGGATAAAAAGTATAGGTACTCAATTTTGGCCTACCATATAAACGTTGACTGTGCCAAGTTCCCTTCCATTTTCGGGATGAAAAGTAATTAATGTCATACCTCGTAGTATGAACTCAAATCATATTAAGTTTCATTTGAATTCATTCAGTAGTTTTAGCGTGATGCGCGTTCAAGATACAGACAGGCAGACAGATAGACAGGTGAAAATAAAAAAATGTACAGTTTTGGCTTCAGAATCGAATATAGAGTACCCTCCGAAAAAAAAGATATTTATTACTTCAAACTATTGGCATTAACAACATATTGGCTTAATTGGCCGTGGCGGTCTCGGCTTAGAATAAGACCCTTCCCAATCCTCCCGTGGATGTCGTAAAAGAATACACAACGGAAAATGGGCAGCAGCGTCTTGATCCAAGCGTGGTGACTATGGCAAACCCCCCCAATGTGATAGACACACCGCAAAGACAGCCCCCAGTCCCCGGCGGCTCTATTATTCCTGGCACCGGTAGCAGCCACGGTAACGGCGGTGCAGGGGGTGCTAACAATCCCCGGCCTCTGATAAAAAAAAAGAAGATAAATAAAAAAAATAAAAAAAACAGTTTGTATAGAATCCTTACTAGGTATATCTAGGAAGAAAGATATAAAAAAAAGGAGGAAAGATGCTTAAGGAGTAGCAAGAAGTAGGTTACTGGAGAACCTAAGATGACGCTCGTGAATGTTACTAAGGTATTGAAAAGACTCTTTGAGATGCCTAGGAGTATTAGGATCATTAAATACCGAAAAAAGAAGGCCAAGAATCCGAACATTTCTTCGCTCACGAATAGGTAACCACCGAAGTTTCGCTCTGTATTCAGAAATGTGGTGGTACTTACGTAGACCAAAGATAAATCTTATGCACATGTTCAAGAGACGATCTAACTTGTTGAGAAGTACAGAGTTAAGGTCGACAAGGCAAACGTCAGCAGGGTTGTCAGAAGTCCGAAGAGAGGGAGAGAATACGATGACCCTCAATTCCGGCAACTTAATCTATTATCGGGAGGACGACCAGCAGTCCCAACACGGTTTCTCGTCCCTCGTCAACAACATTGTGAAGATCGAAAGCGTTTCGAGCAGGGTGGCATACATTATACTCAGAATTACCGAACGGTATTTGTTGAAGGTCATACAGGTTTACGCCCCACACTCGAAGCACCCGGACGATGAAGTGGAGGCTATGTACGACGACATTTCTAATGCCATACATGCCCCGAAAATACACTTCACAGTGGTGATGGGGGATTTCAAAGCACGGCTAGGCATGAGGAATGGCGATGAACTGAGAGAGTGGGGCAGTTTGGATTTGGACAGCGGAACAAAAGGGGTCAGCATGAATGAATGAATTCCTTTTTAAAGAAGCGCCCGTCCAGGAAATGGACGTGGCTGCACCCCAGCGGTTTATTGGTACTTTATATCTCAATCCGATGAGTATAAGCCGAGCAATCGATAAAAATATTTTTGACGGCTGAAGGAATTGTGATCAAATGTATATTAGGCCCTGGAATAGCACAAAGAGTACTTTTAACCTACAGAAATGACCACGCGTGCGAAGCTGCGGGTATCAGCTAGTTTATTACATTTCATGTATTTTTCCTTGTTCAAGAGATGCTAATTTTGACTTGTAAAATTGCTATTATTTTTACACGACAGCCCAAAGAAGGAGTGTATTGTTTTTAGCATTCATGCATGTATGTATGTATGTATGTATGTATGTATGTATGTATGTTTGTTTGTATGTGAGTTTATTTATCCCACCATAACTTTTAAATGCCTGAACAGATTTAGACGTATGGGGTAACGTTAGAATCCTTACATCCCCCCGAGTAACTGCTATATATATTTTTTGAAAACATTAAATATGGCGGCAGTATGACAACATTTTCAAACTCGAAAAAAAAAACCTTCGAAATTTTGAATATATGCATCAAATTGAAGGCCTTGATAAACACATTCCAACAGTATGTAATTTATTGGCAAAAGATCTTTTTGGCAGGGTAGGCGTGTTTTTGAGCTTTTAAGCTAGTTATTCCTATTTACAATAACTATTTTGACTTTGTCTTTAAATAAGAGAGGGCTTCCTGCTCTCTGTCCCGATGCAACTCTTCCAGCCGACGAGACTACCCGAAAGATCAAGTGATGATGGAGCTACCGTAGATGAAAAACCTGCAGATGGACGCGCGGATGGACCGGCGGCAGCGGCGGCCAATTCAATGGTTGCTTGAATGTCACCAACCGCTCTTAGTGGTGAACCAAACCGCCTTTCATCCATCTCCATCTCTCGTTGACTTCTTGTCCCATGCGGTCTGACTCCTCCCTTGGTGTAACAGGCATTATTTTATGTTATCCTTGCTTCTGACACCACATTGTTAAGAGCTGGGGTTCGGATAAAATTTATTAAAGCAAATTAAACCAAAAATTAACGGAAAGTGTTACCGCCCATCTCAAAAAAACAAAAATTTACGAAAAGTGTTACTGCCCCATCTCAAAAAACCACTGATTTGTCTGAAAATATTGTAGTAAGGATAGATGCAAGAGCAAACGCATGTAATCCTTTACTTAGAAATGGACTCATATACGAAGTTCTTATACCAATTTGATTAATACCGCAAATATCGTTCACATTACTAAACTGTATACCGATGGATCTAAGTATGAAACTGGATCAGGTGCGGCAGTCTTTGACCCTCAAATAGGAACATATTGTTACGATCTGGAATTCAGATGAAATTTATTTAAGCCACTTAAACCAAAAATTAACACTTGTATTTACGAAAACCACAAAAAGAAATTAAACCAACAAATAATACTTTTTAACTCGACTGTACGCACTAATTAATTATTACTGAATTCAAATTATAGCACTAAATATTTTATTTGAAACACTTCGATCGTTTCGTTCCAAATGCCTAGTCAAGACTGTCCCAGGCAGCTGATGTGCGCCCTATTTATACCACGACGCATGGGACTACTGCTTTCTAGAAGGTACTTGTAGATACTCTCGCATTGCGTCATCCAGTAGTCAATATCTGAACTTTCCAGATATAAGGGCGTAATCTCTTACTAGTATCGCCATCTAGTATCGTGTCATGAAGTCAAGTACAAATGTGGCTACAAGTTCCTACGTAGAAGTTACATCGTTTGCCAGTAGATGGCGTTGCATGTTCGGCAGGCGCTTATGTGTAAGTTCTACTAGACGATTAGGTATCGATTTGTAGGTTTGGACTGGCGTAACAATATACTAAATTCAATATAGACACTGATATTTCGATAATGCACAGTGAACTAATAGCTATCTCTGAATCAGTGTCTTATGCTTTTACGAAAGCGCAAAGCAAAAAATGGCAGTAGCAAAGTCGTCCTACCAGATTCAAAATGTGCACTTTCACACTTTCCTTGGCTTCGTGAACCTCGAACATTCAAAGTCATCCGATAGCCTGTAGCTTATTAGATTCCATTTGCAAACTTTGCGATTTAAAATGAAACAATAGTTGTACAGTGGATTACTTTCTGGAGGCTGACCGGCGAAATTGCTCATCGTTACATAGTGAGCAGTTGGGTAAAGTTAAAAATATGTGTGGCGCAGTTGGCATTAATATTTTGATGAGCGGGGCAATATGGTAGGAATAAAACAATCCAAAGTGAACTTCCTCGCTACCCATGGTTCAATATGATGCCGCTTAGTCTTAAACATTTGGTGGACTGTTGATATTCCGTTCCAGATACATTCCTTCAAACAAGTTTAAATTCCTAATGAAGAAGTCAGACTCGCCAAATTGTTTAGATTACGGTATGGTTGAAGACGTCTCAACAAATTGTGCTCAAGGAATGTTTTGTCGCGTCAGAGCTTATTGGTATTAGATAATACGATGGGAGTTCGTTACAGTATCTTGGCGTCTCCTTCATCGGAAGGGGCCGGGATGCTGCTCAAATTGTGCTTGTTCCTTTTCGGAGGTACATAATATTTGATGATGTACATTTACAAAATAATAGGTATTTTGTGATATGCCCTACAGGGGCGACATTGTCAGACCCTGTAGAAGGTGAAGGTGCAACGTTCAGGTGCGTTCTTGCCAACAAGAATAGCTTAGTTATTGTGTTGTGTAACTTGTGTACCCCATCTTACCCTACCTAGGGGGCAAGTTGGGACATTTTTGACATTTAGATTATTTCAATTTCAATAATTATTTTTATCACAATCATATGTAAGTACCTACACAATCAAATCATAGTCTTTTTTCATGTTATACTAGCTTTCCCGCCCGCGACTTCGTCCGCGCAGACTACTATTATACTTTCCCGCCCGTGACTTCATCCGCGCAGACTACTATTATACTTTCCCGCCCGTGACTTCGTCCGCGCAGACTACTATTATACTTTCCCGCCCGTGACTTCGTCCGCGCAGACTACTATTTATCGCGAAAAAAACATCCTTATTCTTCTAGGACATTGATGTATATGTTACTTTTGTTTACCTTAATGTTCTGGGATATTAAAAACCAATGCAAAAGTAGAACACTAACAGTTCTTGATGTTTTTGACCGACTTCTTATTTCGTTTCCATTGCAACCTCCTTACAGGGAGTAATCAACATTTTCCAGTTTTCCCGCGGAAACTTACAATTTTCCGGGATAAAAAGTATCCAATGTTTTATTCCAGGGTATAAGCTATCTCTTCCAAATTTTATGTAGGTGTTTTTATATACTTAATAATGTATATCTTGTGTGTCCGTTTACTTTGTAATTATTCTATTCTTTCTATATACTTATCTGTGGAAACTTTTAATTGGCCTTCTGCACATTTTCGCATATTTGATACTATGTTGTTTTACCTGTAAGTTTTCCTAAAATTTATAAATAAAATAAAATAAAATATGTTTTTTTATAATTAAAAGTAGGTACCTTCCTATTTCATGAGTGTAGATAAAGTAGTGTATGAAGCGGCACATAACTAGGTAGGTATTAAATCACTTGTGTAATATTATGCCACTGCCACGCCAACAGTCGGCGTTACCCCCGTACTGTGCCATTAGATGTTTAGATGTTACACAACTGAAAGTGCCGTTGCCCGGCTAAGGAAACGGACCTCCTTCTCAGGTAAAGGCGAGGAATTAAAACAAGATGGTAAATTCAATAACAAAGGGCTTTATTACAAAAAAATAGAAAAAGCACACATGAGTTATCGAATATTGGTACTCTCCCCTTTACTGAGGAATTCAAAAAAGAAATATTTTACACTTATTTTAGTTTGTTCTGCATCAATATAATTATAAACAGCAAGATCTTATAATAGGAAATACTTCTAACTTAATACTCTAAACTCAAAATTCTCAAATGTGATTACAATTTCCTCAAACATATAAATTCTAGTACTTAACTTCGGCCTGTATGATATGAATTTACTATAGTACTGGAGAATCCTAGGCCAATAAAACTTAGAGAGTCTGTGCTCAGCAGATTAACATGTCACAACGCAACGGAATATTCTTGTCTTTGCCATAGAATGTTTTAAATTAAAAGAGAATTAGTGCAAACAGAGTGTGTGTGTGTATGATTGTGTTTCCCAGAGGGAAATCAAACTCTAAAATAGAAAGTAAAACAGAATCTAAGACAGAAGGTACATAGAAAACAAACAGAAAGTATCTAGATAATATCAGAAAGTAATCTTGATAATAACAGAAAGTATCTTTCAACAATATTAACACGTTAGAAGGCGAAGGCTTCCCTCAACACTGTAGCTCGCTGACTCAAAATGATTTGGAGTGGACCAACCTGGAAGCTTCCTGGGACGCCGTACGGTCGTCTCGCGTACCGCCGCGGAACGCCTCCTTACTCCACTCGATCAGCTCTTACTGCTTGACCACGAACGGTGGTGATATCTTCTACTGGACAGGTGGTGTGTTGGAGTCCTTCTGGAGTCCCTCGTAGACCGGCTTCTTCCACGAACGGTGGTGAGCCCCGGGTGATCGCGCACAGCAGCTCGCAGTGGTGACGACAATAGCCGACCGTAGATGCACGATATAACCTGAAACCCACGTTCCTTCGTGTTCAAATGTGTCTCGAGATGCCCGCCTTAGATAGACGCGGTGCAAAATCAAAACAGATATTTCGTTGGATCAAAACTGAAGTCACGGGTAAACACACTAACCTGGCCTTTGCACTCGTATACTTATTTTGCCTGTAACAGGGCAGCTTCGTTCTGGACAGCGTGCCTCGGTCGTTTTGTTCACACAAGAGAAACTGCGTATTTTTCTGCCGCCTGCGCCGAATCTATCACGTGCCAACTATGAATGCACAATTCAATTTTACGTCCGAAATCAAAATCCAATCCACAGGCTTCTCACTTGTTTATATACTATCTTGTTTTGCATCTTCGAGTAGCGTTCTACTGAGACCTTGAACTTCCGGTTATCTCGAAAGATCCAGAACTAACTCTGCCATTTGCTTCGTAAAGTAGACCTTGTCGGCCTAGTAATACTGGTCACTGTCCTCCAGCCAGATTTGGTACATATCAGCCAGCATCCGGTGTTTACTCGAACAAGTCCATACAAAAAAAAAGAATTTCTCTGGAACTTTGACGTGATTTTTGCATTATGTCAAAACCTTCCATGGTGTGACCATCACAAGCGATTTCTAGATTTAAATAATTTTCGACATATCAAACGCTCCATTCTGTAATTATTATTTGTTAGCCAACTTAAAGATGCGACCTATTCTGGATTTTTAAACAAGCCGTTCCTCTTCCAAAGTTATTCAGAGCCCGAAATATTCCTGGAACGTCAATTATTAATAGCAACACTAAGAAGCTCGCTACTTGCCGACAGATACCTCCACTTAGTTTGCACCTTTCTTCTAGTTCACGCCACTTGTAGCTAGCTGTCGCTGCGTGGATTAACCATTTTATCTATTTTGAGACAGTAGATGAAAACTTTTCCCTTTCACTCGCAGAGGCCAATTCAACCATTATTTCTTGATTCTTAGATAGGCGAAATTATCAATCTGTCTTCAACAAGAAAAGCTTTCATTATTCCTTTAACGAAGAAAGTGGCGCACGCGCGGTGGAATTCGGCGTTTTTTACAAACTCGGCGTCTGGTTTTCAGATACGGAGAAAATACAACTTGATCTAATAGAAAAGACGCTGCTCCTCGTCAGATGGCGTTGTACAATATATTCTATTATCGAGATCTATAACAAAATCTAACTTGGAGTATGATTTAACATGTTACAAAAAATCGCCTTCTGCGGCTCGTTTTTAAACTCACACTCGTGTTTTAATGACCCCTTTAGGCACAGTATGTATTGCCTGTATATCACAAGTTCTATCTAGCAGGTGTGTTCACTAGTGGGGTGCTCAAATGCAAACTCGAAATAAATACTAATAATACCTTTTATTAGGTTTATACGGAGTACATATTACAAGTTGTAACTTTTAAAATTTCACGATTCGAACACATAAGTAGTTATATATTTAAACGGGACTTAATCGCGCTGAAAACTTAATATTTATTTACCTCGACGTTTCGATAAAGTTGCATTGTTCGTGGTCACGAGAAGACTGAAGTGACAATACAACTTGATCGAAACGACGAGGTAAATAAAAATTAAGTTTTCAGCGCGATTAAGTCCCGTTTAAATATATAACTATACACATTGCAAGTGCTATGCGCAGAAGTTGGGAGACGACTGGTTGGACACAGTAGGGGCGCGGAAGGCGCACACGAATTGTGTTGTATAGCCCTTGTTATGCAACCATTTCATAAACTACTTACATTTTTTTCTTATAGAGACATGCGAGATTTGTGTAAAATATGTCTTTATGCCACCATTTTTGAGTTCATAAACTGGATTTTACGATATGAGTGTATGTAAAAAATAATAACGTATCGCCCGCCGCCGCCGCCGGCGAGCGCAGCGCAGTACAGTGCAGGTTACTGATAGGCAACTGATTCCGCCTGAAACCTTTATATCTTAACTAGTGGTTATAGAGGCTCTATCAGCATGGGCTAGGTATTCTTGAAGTCGGCTAAAAAGGAAACTTAGTCATATTACCGCACTTTATATACATACCTACTTAATTAAATAGTTAATAACATTAATTTTCTTCACATACCTACATAGAATCATTTCAATTTCAGAGATCCAGGTTAAACATAATTATGCGACACTAGCTGCGCCCCGTGGTTTCACCCGCGTGGATTATGATGATGACGATAATGATGAAAAGTAGCCTATGTGTTAATCTAAAATATAAGCTATCCTGGTACTAAATTTCATTCAAATCCGTTCAGCCGTTTGAGCGTGAAGGAGTAACAAATATTCGCACACACACACTTCTACAGATAGATGGTGGTGATTAAATGATCGGTTTTTGTGCATTTTATGACGTTTTGTATGGACTGTCAGTTCTAATGTAAAGAGTTCTGCATCGCGCATATGAAGTTTTGGGCTATGACCCGTCCATATGGCTATGAAGCCAGTGGGTACTGGCTTCACCCACTAGTGGATGCACGGGTAATTCGCATTTACCCTTCCACTCACACTGCAATAGAATTGAAAACTAATAAAAAAAAAACGTCATTTATGAAGAAAAAAAACAACATATTTTTCCATATTTTTTTGGAAAACAAGTACTTTCATAATAATCCATACCAATATATAAAATTGAAACGTCTGTTTTTTAATTGTTTGTTTATTTGTTTGTTTGTTTGTTTGGGGAGCTTTCACGCAATTACAGCTGGACGGATTTTAATGAAACTTGGAAGGGAGATAGCTTATAATATAGATAGCAAATCATACCAAATTTCATTTGAATTCATTGAGTATTTTCGGCGTGATGCTCTTCCAAGGTACAGACAGACAGACGGACAGACAGACAGAGAGACAAAAATTAAAAAATACAGTTTTGGCTTTAGTATTGAATATAGGACGGCCCCAAAAATATACAAAATATCTTAAATTTACAGAATTTGGGACATTATCACGCAGGAACTATTATTTTTTTCGGGATAAAAAGTGTCCTCAATTTTAATCCATCATATAAACTATGACTGTGCCAAGTTGCATCAAAATCCGTCTAGTAGTTTCAGAGTGGTAAGTGTATTTTGAAATAACTTTCAACCCCAATCCTGCGGGAACCCTTTCATTTTTCGGGATGAAAAGTAGATGTAAGTAGCCTATGTCCTACCTCGTAGTATGAACTCAAATCATACCAAGTTTCATTTAAATTATTTCAGTAGTTTCGGCGTGATGCACTTCCAAGTTGTAGATAGACAGACGGACAGACAGATAGAAAGACAAAAATTATTTGCATCGTCTATTTGCAGAGTAATTTGATTGGGTAAAACGAACTCGAACTAGAACGAATCTATCCGATTGAACGAGCGAGTAACCGAGACGCTTTGGTCATCACCTGCAAAGATTTTCATTTTGAAAATCTCTTTTTAGTAGTAGTCTATTTGGAATCTAGAAGTAACCTGAAGGAGTCAAAAAGCACCTACAAGGTTAGAAAAGTAACCTTTTGGCAACGCTGTTGGGACTAAGTCGACAGCTGATTAGCGAAATTGCCGTACATTTCCGAACGATTCCACATCAAGACGCGTTACGCGTGTGACTGTTCATAGAGAATAATGGCCCAGTTTATATATAACATCAATGGCTGTGAGGCACGTTTTTTTTTGTTTATTTAGATTTTGAATTAAAAAAAAACAATAGATATTTACCTAATTTTTACTTCAATTTTAAAACAATCGGCTAATTATATTAGTTTTTTAAGAGCCTAATCATAAAAAGAACTAGAAAGTGATTATTGTCAAAAATGACAAGTTATTTGGTATGTACACACAACGGCAGTGTTGATTACCCAATTTCAGTATAAGCTGATACACAACCGCATTAGTATTAATAATACAAAGAGGTCTGTGACATGAATTTTTTAGTCAACATAATCGTGCCGAAAAGTTAATGGGTTCTCGCAGGATAGCGGTTGAAACTTACAAGTACCATGCTGAAACTAATGGACGGGTTTTGATGCAACTTGGCACCGTCTTAAGTTATCTGATGGGTTAAAATTGAGGACACGTTTTATCCCGAAAAAGTAAAGGGTTTCTGTGGGATATGGGTCCAAAGTTATGTTAATATTGAAGTAATAAATAATATTTTTGAATGGTTCTCTATATTCAATACTGAAGCCAAAACTGTTTACTTTTAATTTTTGTCTGTCTGTTTGTCCGTATCTTGACCACGCATCGCACCGAAACTACTGAATGAATTCAAAAGAAACTTGGTATGATTTGAGTTCATACTACGAGGTAGGACATTGGATACTTTTCATCCTTCAAAAAGTAAAGTAAAAAAAAAAGTATTCAAATATTAAAGGGTTTCCGCAAGATAGGGGTTGAAAGTTATTAAAAAGAACACGTATCACGCTGAAACTACTGGACGGTTTTTTTGATGCAAATTGACAGTCATATTACAGAAATAGGTACGAAAAAGGCTGTACAAAGAATATAAATAAAAAAATGCTCTTGGGTGCTTACAAAAGGTATTGAACAACAATATAACATTTATTTGATTGTGTTTTTTTGTCTGTTTGTCTGTATGTTTGTATGTTCACGCATCACGTAAAAAATACTGGACCGATTGCAATTTTTACTGTGAGTTAGAAGCTGATCAATTGTAAGTATTTTTGACGGATGAAGAAATATTGATCAAATGTTGGTATATTGGTCCTGGAACAGCACAAACACAACCTTACACACACACTCCTGTTTGCACAAATACATTTGATTTAAGACGTGCTAGGGCATACACGACAGTATTCCGTTGCGTTGTGACCAATATATGATGAACTGCTGATCACTGTCTCTCTAAGTTTTTACTAGCCTAGGATACTGCAGTTCTAATGTAGATTCATATCGTACAGGCCGAATTTATGTACTATTTATGTAAGAAAATTTTGTAATCATATTTGAGTATTTAAATCTTATTATAAGAACTAGCTGTTTAGAAATATTTTTGATGCAGAACAAACTTAGTTAAGTCAAAAATACTTATTTTTGAATTCCTCAGTAAAGGGGAGAGAACCAAGCTTTGATAACTCATGTGTGTTTTTTTCTATTTTGTAATAAAGCCCTTTGTTATTGAATTAACCATCTTGTTTTAATTACCTCGCCTTTACCTGAGAAGGAGGTCCGTTTTCCTTATCCGGGCAACGGTCTTTCAATATATTATAAACTTCAGAACTGATTTCGACCATTATTTTTACACTGTCAGTTGGTTTTAGACTGTTTTGTTTGTCGTATAAGGTAGTGCTGGCCTCTGATGTCAGAGTTTGTCAAGCCGCCCGAGGGCCTCTTACATGGCTTAACGACTGCTATTAATCAATAACAGCCAGGACCGACAGCTTAACGTGCCCTCCGAAGCACGGAGCGATGGAAAACCGCACATAACACAAGTCAGAAATCATTGATGACTTTTGGTGCGGAGCCTAGGTTTTGGACCCGGTATTATTATTTATTCTGTGCCGGTATCGATGGATTCTAAATTGCACTATAGAACCGTCAGGCCACCATCGCTCGTAGACTTTAGACCTACCACACAAATTTAGAAATTACCGCTTCAAAATCTAATAGGAGACGATTATACACAGTAATCAAAGGTCATCTGACTGAAACACCTACACCTACACACATTACATGCTTCAATTACATATTGATCGAACATCTGCCTTCCGTTAACGACCTCAGATCAGAAGATTAATCGTGAATAACTAGATTACTGAGAACCATCAAAATATATTATGACTAATAATAGATATTAGGGAACGTCCCGAAAACTAATATATAGACCCGTTAATAAACCACTAACTACGACGCTGGAGAGCAAATACTTAGTTGTTAGCCACAATATCTAAAACGTATAAATAGAAGGTACATACTAGTATTTAGGTAGTATTTACATTTTGTTTCCAGCGCCAATTCGTTCATCGTACCCTATAGAACCTGAGCTACTGTTCACCATCATCAGCTTGTGTTCGTCCACTGCTGACATAGGCCCAATGAACGCCACAGAGCCTGATCTTCGGCTTCGGGCAAGTTGATATTATATTGAGGACGGAAAAGTATGAATTGTAGGTAAACAGTCAAGAACACATGATTCTCGTACTTTACAGGTGAGGTGAGGAGAGTAGCGTGAGTTTATGCCGCCCGGAGCCGAACCGGAATTTGCCACCACCTATTCTATTTTCTATAATTTCAAATCTATTTATAAATCTATTTATTTATACATCAAAATGATTAAAATACGCGAGCAGAGCGATCGCAAACATGTTGAGCTATTTCTCTTAGTGTGGAAAATGAAATATAATATTTAACCATATTGAAAAATGTAACGAAACGCGAGCGAAGTGAGCGCGATTTTTTTGTGGTATTTCATCAATGCTGAATTTAATTGATAATAATCATTGTATGAACAAGCACAAAAGGCGAGGACGAGCGAAGCGAGCGTAAAATTTGAGTAATTTCTTTAAAATATTGTTCTGATTCCAAAAAATAACACTGGAATGAGTAATAAAAAGCGCGTGCGAAGCGAACGCGACTTTTTTTGGAATTATTTTCTTTCAATGTATTTTTTCGAGGATCTTTATTGTTTTATTCATAATGGTATAATGTTGTCATTATGTAATTTATTGTAATAAACTTTTCATCAAATATAAGTTTTGTTCGGCGATTTCCCGCCAATATCTTTGGGTGCTGATATTAGAATTATTATACTGATTGAATATTTTTTTTTTACTTATTTTAGAGAGGAATAGTTATAGAGAAACCGAGGATATAATTAAAGTAAAGGTAATTTATTTCCAAAAATAAAACATATTTTCAGGTTTATCGAATCAAGCAGCTGTTGTTAATAAAATGATAATTTATGTGATATTATCTTCATTTATTCTTATTGATAATTTCAATGGCTTTCTAGAACAGAAACTCAAAACATTATAATCGCAAGCATTCAACAGGAAGAGACGTAAACAGGGCATGGAAACCCAGTTCAACCTGGATAACTGCAGGTAACCCAAGGACCTCACATGTTTTAGGCGCGCGTAGGTTTGGACTTGCAAGGGTTTAGCAATAGACTGTAGCTTTGCGGATGGCACTTGGAATGGAATAAAAGTCTATTGGAAAATCTGCATTTGGCTACCTTTTTTTGAATCTCTAGGGGAGCGGGGGGGAGGGACAGCTGTCCCCCCTGCCATTCCTTGGCGACGCCCTTGACTATGTTTGCCAAGACGCGGTCTCCACTCAAGAACCCGTTTACTCCAGCGGTTGTCCGTTCTTCGAGAAATGTGACCAGCCAACTGCCACTTCAGCCTGCTAATCCTCTGAGCTATGTCGGTGACTTTGGTTCTCTATCGGATTTCCTCGTTCCGGATCTTATCCTTCAGAGAAACTCCAAGCATAGCTCTCTCCGTAGCTTGCTGAGCTACCATAAACTTGTGGACTAGTCCAACCGTGAGTGTCCACGTCTCGGCTCCGTATGTCAGCACTGGTAGGACGCACGCATTGAAGACAGAACCGATAACCTTGAAATATTTACATATCAACTTTTAAAGTGCCTCCTTTCTAACAAAAAAAGAATGAATGAAATCGATCCACGCGTTAATGAATTACAACTAAGTACACATTTAGACTTTCATCCTCTCTCCGAAGGGAACCATGCTAAATATCGGGATAAAAAGTATCATATGTCCTACCTCGTAGCATGAAATAAAATCATACCAAGTTTCATCTAAATTTATTAAGTAGTTTCGGCGTGACGTGCGGTCAAAAATCTTCTCACCTCCACAGATATTAAGTATCCAATCTCTCTTCATCCAACCACAGGCAATCTTACCATTGTGATGCCATAACGCTCAATTGATTCGTCTCCATCGTGTGACAGTTGACACTTCCAGTTAATGCTATTATTAGTCTTTCGTTAAGTGTGTGTAGGTAGTTTGATAAATATTCAAATGTATTAAAGGTTCATAAAGGGATAAAGAGGTCAACCGACGAATACAACTCTGATAGGCAGCGTTCGAGAAATTACGCCATATCTTCTCGTCGCAGATACCGCAGAGCCTCAAGACGAAAGTTTATAATCAGTACGTGTTGCCAGTGATGACATCCGGCACTGAGACGTGGTCGCTAACTATTGGTCTCATACAAAAGCTCAGAGTTGCGCAGCGTCCAATGGAGAGAGCTATGCTCGGTGTTACACTACGTGATAGAATCAGAAATGAGGAAATCCGTCGAAGAACGAAGGTTACCGACATAGCTCTCAGAGTTTGCAAGTTGCAGTGGCAATGGGCAGGCCATATACTTCGCAGAACCGACAACCGCTGGGGAATAAAGGTTCTCGAATGGCGACCACGAACAAGCAATCGAAGTGTGGGGAGACCCTCCACACGATGGACCGACAACATTGTAGCCATCGCAGGAAGTCGGTGGATGGAGGTGGCACAAGATCGCTCGTCATGGCGCTCTTTGGGGGAGGCCTATGTTCAGCAGTGGACTTCTAGAGGCTGAAATGATGATGATGATGGAAGGAAACAATCGTAATTAGTGTAACAGTATTAAGTACTGACTTTGGCTGCCCCATCTGCCTACGCTCTCTGAGTGCCTGATCAATCTATTCCGCCCACGCAGACTATCGGTCGACGGTAGTAGAACTAGACTGATCCAAGTGACCACAGAGGAAAAAATATTTCTCACAAGTTTAAAAACTAAAAATACGGTCGGATAAAAATTAGCCTATGACGCTCTTGCGATGAAGACGAATCGATTGACAACTCGCTTGTCACAACCACGTTCCTAGCAGAGGCGAAGTTGATGACTCTCAGGAGGACCAGGAAATGCATTTTGGGTGAAGATTAGCTGTAGTTAATTTGATTTTGCGGTGTATCTACTTCTGATCTTTTAATAATAATACAATCGAAATCGTGATCCAAGTGTTTTTTTTTGTGTTAGAAACTAACCCCCTTACTTATAAAAAGTTATGCAATGTTTATGCAAAGGTTAGTAATTCTGCGCAGTACAATATTGTACTGCGCAGAATTACTAATCATTACTTAATCATTGCATAACTTTTTATAAGTAAGGGGGTTAATGTATGTCTCTTAAAATAAAAAATAAGGAAGAAAATGTTGTTTTAAGTTTAATTTGACCTGTCAGGCATTATTTCGCTAAAATATTTAATAGTAATAAGCCATCGTTTTTTCACAACAAGTCCAAATGCGTTTTCCTCGTTTTATAAGTTTAAATTGTGTTTGGATCTGGTTCTACTATCGTCAACACTAACTACTAATAGCATTTAGAAAATTCTTAGTTGCAAACTACGTATAGTAAAACTTCTTGTTCATTCCAAACGTCTAGCTTTGAAATATAATTTTAGAATCCTTGACTTTAATTTTAGTCCTTAAGTTGGCAATGTAACATCGCCCGAGACGTTATAGATCCGTAGGTTTTGAAGTGTTATAAGATCTCGTAATAAAAGGTTGCTAAGCTACTTTTTAGTACTTAGAGATCTCTTCATTACCGTAATGAGTACAGTGGCGACATCAGAGTAAATGTTACATGTTCACTCTGAGGTGGCGATACAACAAGGAGCATGTAACCTTATTGTCATACCTAAACTTCCGCCATTTTAAAATGTATCTCGATTTCTTGCCCATCAATACAACTAGTGTCAATCGATAGAGAAAAATATATGAAATAAAGTGCTATATAAATAATCCTAAGTGATACGTTCCTAACAAATTCGTTAATTCGTTCGTTCGCTCGTTTTGTTACGACGACAAAATAATGTGCAAACTCAAATACGAATATCTCAGAAAGTAGGTCGTTTACTAGTTAGGAACCTTATCAATAAATAATAACATGTACTTATTCGTATGTTAGAAACAAATGCTGCCATCTTGTTGAAACTATTTATATATTTTATACTCTATTAGATGTTGTAAGTGCAGCTAGGTACAACACGTCTTTGTACACAATACTATATAATATTCTATTTACTTTATAACTATAATATATTATTTACCTTATAGGTGGAGAAATGTTACAACCAGAAACCAAAACATACACAAGCAATACATAAGCAAGATGAATTTAATTTGATTGCAGCATAAAGAAGCAGTACGCATATTTTATACAAAACTATATCTAGACTTTTATTAATCCACTACGTCACCTCATTGCTTATAATATGTCCTATCTGCCATTGGTAACATTTTACAGTAGAAGAAATTTTTGCTCTTATTTAAAAAAAAGTTTTATTTTCAGATTTGAAGGTCTTTCTTGATCCACGAGAATCAAGTTTGGCTTCAGTATCGAATAAAGAGTACCGTCCAAATATATTCAAAATATCTTCAATGTACAGAATAAGACCCGTTACAGTTTTATTATAAGTATAGTTACTACAAACTTTCCTGCAAATTAATAAACACGTTAGAAAAGAAATGTTGTCAACTGAAAAAAATAAAATCCTACCTCAAGAGGTTCAATGAAATTGTACCTACCCATTTCATTGAACCTCCCGCATTTATTTACCTTATTGGTGAAAAGTGCTATCAGTTAAATGCATTTCATTCGATAGGCAATCTATTTTATTTAACAGCTAAGACCTCCCGTCCTAGGACTTTCAACTGCAGACCACCTACCTACTCGAGGGTCGTTCACTCTCTGTCAACATTTAGAAGTGATCGTCTGTGCATAATCGAACGGATTGAATGCACCATCGCATATAATTATTGCGTCTGAGCGGCGGAGTCTAGCTAGACTGACGTGGGGAAGTAATGAATATGAGGGAGCAAATTATAGTTTACTGCCTCTATTGTCAAATATGAGAAGTATGTATGTATGTTTATGTTGTTTGTTATTATGAGTATGGGATTAAAAATGAAGAGGAGAACAAGTTACAATAATTTATGAGTAGGATATAAGAAAAAAAACGAGCGAGCCTTACAGCAGTCGCATATGATGTTACTTCCTTCCTGTAACACATTGTTACGCTTTTCACGAAATCACTCCCATAGATTTCAGGAAAGCGAGCGGAGAGATGTTACGCCTTTGATTGTAACCTGTATATACCTATCTTGTCTATGCACGTTTGCCCAAAAATGGTGTGTAGGTAAGTAATGTTTCAGGGTTCATGTATGTATGTTTGTATGTATGTGAGTTTCTTTGTTCTACCATAACTTTTAAATATCTGAACAGATTTGAATGTTTGGGGTATCGTTAGAATCCTTACATAATCCCAATTAGAACAGGATATAATTAATAAAAAATGCGTGGCAATCGTATTTTTTTTCTTATTTTGATGATGTCACTTTTCTGCTCTTTATATACGTAATTCCGCCCAAAACGTGTGACGTCATTACGACAACTGCCGAATCATTCAACGAAGATATCGTAACGCGACGCGTTACGTGCGTGAATGTTCATAGCGAATAAGGGCACTGTTCATTCCTACCTCAAGACCTAGATGAACTGAAATTGCGGCTAGCGCATTTTGAGATATGGCTGTATTAAGAAAGATTTGCGATCTTATCCGCTCGATTGATTCTATGCGCTACAGTCACTTTTTTTGTTTTCATTGATCATCGCAACTAACGCTACAGTCACATTTTTTGTTTTCATCGATCATCGGACCACTCGATAGCGACGTAAATTTTGCCACTCGATTTTGAACATTATTGACCTCAATAATCATTCAAATCTAAGCGTGTTTATATAATTATTTTGCTTCGAAACCCACAACATAAACACTTGAAATATGTGCCGTACCTATTTAGCTCCATAAATCACCAGTTTGTTTATCTAAGCGCTCAATGAAGTGGTCATAAAAACTGTTTGTTTACGCAAAGTCGGCGCGGCCAGATGTGTCGCGTAGACCTTCTTTTTTTGTGGGTTGACAATCAGATACCTGTGATCTCGGCACGTACCCAATAAATCCCCAGTTTGCAGCCAGATGTGTCGCGTCGACCTTCTTTTTTTTGTGGGTTGACCATCAAGTACCTGTTGTCTCAACGCATATACAATCAATTACCAGTTTGAGGTTAGATGTGTCGCGTCGGCCATATTTTTTTTGGGTTATCAGTTTGGTCCTGCGGTCTTCAGCGCGTGGACAACCGAGCGGTTATCTAACTTTCGAGAAAGCAAACAACCAACTCTGTTTGTTCGGAGAGTCTAACTCTTATCATGCAAAGCAAAGCAAATAAATTAAGGAATCCTGTTTCTTTAATTACTTAAATAATTTTCGACTCATAATCTTATATCCAAGGAACCTCTGACCAAAGATAAGAAGTTGAGTACCTACAATAACCTACATAATATATAAGACTGCCCGTTGTTACACTTATTTTGTGAAGTTTACTATATTTTAGTGATAATTTTTTCTTTTTTTCAAGACTATCTATCTACCATTATCCGATACAGCGGCACAGTTGGACGTGCCCCTATCCCTGCTGAGCTTGGTGTCCCAGGCTCGAATCCTAGCTTGGCGCAAACAATTTGTGCGATGAGCTTGTTCTCGGGTCTTGGATGTTTGTGGTGTGCATCCTACGCTAAATCCTATTGCGTATGTTACCTTGATATTGTTTCTTCCAATAACTCCGT
Source organism: Alsophila aescularia (assembly GCA_946251855.1). Taxonomy (NCBI): domain Eukaryota; kingdom Metazoa; phylum Arthropoda; class Insecta; order Lepidoptera; family Geometridae; genus Alsophila; species Alsophila aescularia. Next base: position 2,992,270 of record OX276379.1, on the reverse strand, counting down.
CTCCAGCAATGCTTTTTTGATACTTAGCATCAAAGATCAGCAAGCGAACTCCGTGCGATACGCTATCAGCGCTGACAATAAAGGCGTCACCGTGCTATCGTGGTTGTTTTACAACTGATGCCCGCCCTTATCGGAGAGGGCAATAAACAATCATGCAGATAGTGTTTACTACTGGTTTTAAGGCGAGATGCACATTGGCAAAGGACAGGCTTACTTACCTTGCTTACATTATTTTTTAGACAGGATACTAATGATACAAATTCTCGAAATGGATTCATTGGGCAATATTCGTCCACGTCGTGAAATTGGTGCAGGGATCTATGCTAACGTTCGACCGCCATCTCTCCTCCACCGCAGAAGTGCCTTCACACTTTAATATCAAGATGTCGTCCCCCGCAGATGGTTACTCCTCTGGCTTAGCAGCATATGGGTCTCAGCTGCTGATGTGATAAAACGCAGTCTAGGTCCTGTGGCTGCTCCTCGCCAGGGCCTGGATACGGACCGTAGGGTAAAACTAACTACTTTGCATAAAAAAACAATTGTTACTAGTCATTCAGTCATAAGATACGCTGGAGAACATCCACAAGATTAAAGTAGCCCAAAGAGCAATGAAGCGCGCCATGCTAGGAATCAAGCTGGTGGATCGCGTACCGAATATCGAAATTCGTCGAAGGAGTCGAAGATGTTGGCATGCGAATTGCCAAGCAGTGGGATGACAAAGGCTGAGAAGTTATTCGACCTTCATGGAAAGTCATTCTTGTCTTGAGGGCCAAACCGTTGTCTCGTCACATTTCGTTAATCCTTCAAACAAAGCTGTCTGTTATTTACGTATCTACAAACGACTAAAATATGTTTGCTGTTGTTATTACAGAATCAGGATATCTGCCAAACAAGCGAGTCAAAGGGCGGTGTCGCCAAATAACAGCTAAGCATCTAAAGCGTTGTTTTGGTCAGTTTTCCCTTTTCATAAAACATGTCTAAGCATGCCTGTTACCCATTTATCATCAGTTTCAAATAAACAGTTATTTGGCACACTCGAACAAAATCGAGATTTAAATTGATATCGGGAACGCGATCTACTTCACATTGTGACTCATAGAAGAACAACACTAAATGGGTGTGGCCATACACAACGCAACAAAAGGTATAATTTGAAATTACCTTGTAATGTCCTTATTACTTCAACATTTTCAACAAATAATTATTATTTTGCATAAACTATCATGTTTTATGATTTTTGGTCATTATAAAAAATTAAAAGCGTCTCGTAGTCCACAAACGCTAGACATAGTGGCCGATCATGCTCTTCGATCTTCTGTATAATCTGCCGGAGCGTATGAATGTGGTCTACGGTGCTAAAGCCTTTCCGGAATCCAGCTTGTTCGGGAGGTTGAAAGTCGTCAAACCTATGAGCGAGACGGTTTGTAACTACTCTCGAAAACAGCTTATAGACGTGGCTCAGCAGCGAAATGGGTCTATAATTCTAAAGAGGGTGTTATCACCTTTTTTAAAGAATAACATCAGTACGCTCCTGGCCTCATAAAAAATAAAAAATAAAAAAAAATGGAGCGATGAGCAGAATAGCCCAAAATGCAGCAAATTGCTCACTTATAGGTTTCTATCAGTGGAATCAGCCCTTTAAGTAGGGATTGATGGAGCACCTTATTAATTTAAATTGTTTTTTAGAGTTATTAATGTTAGTTTTACAATAAGGTAACTAGATGGCGCTACTGTGCACTGCTAGATACTTTGCAATAAAGTTTGTACATGCGAGGTCTACAGCTCACAGAGCCACTAGTGATTTAATTAATTCGTACAATTGTTGTCAGTGCTCCGTCTTTTATTTTTTATTACGGACTAGGCAATCGTTTGACCACGATCTCACCTGATGGAAAGCGATGATGTGGTCGAAGGTGTAGCACGCTTGCCTAGTAGATACCTATTCACTCTTGACTTGAACACACCGGGGTTATAATTTCCTGGAAACACTGACGAGGGCAGGGCATTTCACTCCTTTGCAGTTCTTATAATAAATGAAGAAGCGTAACGCTTCGTTCTTGTGCGAGGTATTTCAACCATGAAAGAGTGGCGATTGGTGATCATCTAGTCGTACGGTGATGGAAAGGTGATGGGGAATCAGGTTGTGCAGTTCTTGTGCACACTCCATAGTGCAATCTGTAGAATACCGCCAGGCTTGCTACCTCACGTCGATGCGCCAGACTTTGAAGCTTACTCTTTACCAGAGTGTCATCCCCAATGAGCCTGATAGCACGTCTCTCAATTGAATCCAAAGACTCGAGCTGATACTTGGCAGAACCGTCCCAGAGGTGGCAGCAGTACTCCATACAAGATCGGACCTGTGCTTGATAAAGATACAAAAGCTGTCCCGGTGTGAAGTACCGCCTAACCTTAGACAAAATAACAAGTTTTTTTGCAGCTACCTTGGCTTTGGATTCAATATAAGACCCAAAATTCAGGTTTGATGTGAGTTCGACACCCAAAAGCTCCAAATGGTCGCCTATTGGTAATGTTACACTTTGGAAAGACGGAGATCGGTCTGCGCGTTATCGGACCCACTATTTGAATAACATTTGTTTAAAAACATTTGCGAAGATCAGCAATGGGTATAGGTCTTTAAGCACTTCTCCATCTCAGTATGACTTATTGACATTTGACACACATACTCGCATGTTAAATTCCTTTATTAAAACCTATTGCCGTTCAGTACTCCGCTTAACAACTAATAAAACACGCATTGAGTGATATCACACATCTCTCCGGCCGGCAGTGAGCGACTGTACTTACAACATCGGTTACACGCCGGCTCATAAACAAGACAATTAACGGGACAACTGTGATAAACTCTGGAACTAACGGATTATCCATTCAAAAAGGTACGTTACGACTTGAAAAAAGAACTGGTATTTCTAAAGATCTATTTATAGGCACATTTTGGTCTCAATTTTTTTTTTAGAATTTTATATAAAATATTTATATAAAATTCTAAAAAAAAACACTAGTTATTTTTGCAGTTTACCTCTTACACGAGGTTAGTTAATAAATAAGTATAGCAGCTATTTGAAATGCGATAGGCTTGTTATTTTTTGCGTTGTAGGAATCGCCATCAGCTGATTAGCGTTAACTAATGTTTATTCTGTGTGGTGTTATTAAAGTCTAAAGACAACATAGTTCGATGCCGATACTAACGGGACGCGGAGGATGTATTTGCATGTCTTTCTTCATTCGTGTCGCTGGTTCAACTAATTAGTCCTGTGAAGGCGCTTTGCTTTCAATATCGTGGTGACAGGATCAGCCAACTAGACTGTGATGATGCACTCTATGGGTGACCAGGGAGCGTCGGATGTTTTTAGAAAACCAAACATACCGAAATAGCGTGCACAAGTGGCATTGGGCTGGTCACATCTCTCGAAGAACTGTTGGGGTAAATGAGTTCTAGAGAGGAGACCGCGTTTAGGCAAACATTATTTAGGACGCCCGCTGCGATCGACTTGCGAAAAACGGTTGGATGAGCTGGCGTTCACTAGGAGAGGCCTACGTCGGCTACGTCCAGCAGTAGGCGGATACGGGTGGATGATGATGATGAACTTAAGATACATAATAAATATGAAGGCGACACAAAACGAGTGATTAGTTTGTTTCACCTACTTCAGCAAGCATGTAAGCAATAATTGAACAAAGATTAACAGTTTATTGTTCCCAGTTATCAGCTGTAAACTGTAGTACCAATATACATGTTATCCACTGCCGGTATGACATTAGGCGGTAAAGTCGTCATAGTCACGGTCGTCGGCAATCAACATGCTGTCATGGTTTAGCGTCAGTCATCAACATGCTGTCATGGTTTTAGCGTCGGTCATCAACATGTTGTCATGGTTTTAGCGTCAGTTATCAACATGATGCCATGGTTTTAGTGGAGGTCATCAACATGCTGTCATGGTTTTAGTGTCGGTCTTCAACATGCTGTCATGGTTTTAGCGTCGGTCATCAACATGCTGTCGTGGTTTTAGCGTCGGTCATCAACATGCTATCATAGTTTTAGCGTCAGTCGTCAATATGCTCTCATGGTTTTAGCATCAGTCTTCAACATGCTGTCATGGTTTTAGCGTCAGTCTTTAACATGCTGTCATGGTTTTAGTGTCAGTCTTCAACATGCTGTCATGGTTTTAGCGTCAGTCATCGGCGTGCATCGTTCAGATGCACTGTATCACATAATAATAAATATTCAGGATCTACATCGTCGAGGGACCTAGGTACCTAAACAGTGAACAGTAAACCTACCTACTGTAATGCTGTTTGTAGTAGTGCTGTGGTACGTTGTACAATTAATTATTCTGTGCGGCAGCTCTGGGTGCCGGGTCACTCCCTCCCTATAAAATGGTTTAGGGGTGATGGCTGGTACAAAAGTCATACCTACACGTGAACGCTGCTTATGGGGACTGGCCCAGCCTGGTTTCTTTTTAGTCATTCGTATTTTTATTATTTTTCTCAGTTTGATGAATGTGGAACGTCTCATTGGCACTTTTATCTTTTGTATTTGACATTTACATAATTTGTAACATTATAATTTGTGATATTTAAAAAATATATAAAGAATTGTCAAAAATGGAGAAAATGATGTCCCCGTAAAGATTCTTGGTACTCTATTCTTTAACGGGCGTATTTCCGAAGCACCGGTAGAGTCAGAAGGTATTTCCTATTCCTGTGCGAGATTCAACTCTGTCGGCATATGAAAGGGAAATTTCCTTTTCATATTCAAAGCATACTTATTTTAATTTACCTAATTTTATTCATTTGATTAATTTATAATCATTTATGTTCTTCTCTTTGTTCTTGAGATGTTATGTTTTGACTTTTTGTGCTTTTATTTAGCCTATTTACAACTAGTGGCTCTGTGAGCTGTAGACCTCGCGAGTACAAACATTTACAACTAGTGGCACTGTGAGCTGTAGACCTCGCGAATACAAACATTTACAACTAGCGGCTCTGTGGGCTGTAGACCTCGCGAGTACAAACATTTACAACTAGTGGCACTGTGAGCTGTATACCTCGCGAGTACAAACATTTACAACTAGTGGCTCTAAGAGCTGTAGACCTCGCGAGTACAAACATTTACAACTAATGGCTCTGTGAGCTGTAGACCTCGCGAGTACAAACATTTACAACTAGTGGCTCTGTGAGCTGTAGACCTCGCGAGTACAAACATTTACAACTAGAGGCACTGTGAGCTGTAGACCTCGCGAATACAAACATTTACAACTAGTGGCTCTGTGAGCTGTAGACCTCGCGAGTACAAACATTTACAACTAGTGGCACTGTGAGCTGTAGACCTCGCGAATACAAACATTTACAACTAGTGGCTCTGTGAGCTGTAGACCTCGCGAGTACAAACATTTACAACTAGTGTTTCTGCAGGAGCTATTCTGCTCATCACGTCGAAAATCCTCATCACACCAAATTTTAATGAGACCAATTTAAAGTTACTAAAACATTCTAAACATTCGTTTAACCTGTATACCAAGTTTCGTCTAGATCGGTTGAGAAATGTGACCTGTAGAGGAGAACAGAGATCCGGACAGACATCCGTACATACGAGAGCATTTTTGCCCAAGCTGAAACGGAGACGCTTCGCTCCCGCATCGCTCTCGCTCGGCCAATTAAATACTTTGACTTTGTGATTGTAGTCGAAGATCTCTTCTATAAAAGGGGAAGTACCTAGGTTCAACTTTTTCCAGACGAACCTCCAAGCAGTAAAGTATCAATTTATTCGGAAAATCTGATTATTGAATTCATTCATTCACTTCAGATGTCGAATGAGGCGACTCCTAAAGGCGAGGCGGTGTTGCTACAACAAGCGCTTGACAAGTTTGTCGCCAGCTTCGGTCGCCAGCCGACGGTGGTCGCGGCCGCGCCCGGCCGGGTCAACCTTATTGGAGATCACATCGACTACTGCGAGGGATATGTGTTACCTGTGGTTGGTATTTCATATAAGTCAAAAATCTGAACTCATTGAAGCACAAAGTTTTTCGGGTTATGATCGATTATAAAATAGATGTTGCTGTCGCCTTACAGTGCAACCAACTTATCTGTGAAGTGGCAAAAAAGTAACTACAGCCTCCACGAATGAGGTTTATATTTTCTGTTTTTTTTGTTTTGTCGATTGAGTGGAACACTCTCTCCACGTTTCAGTTCACTGATAAGTTGGTGGAACTGTACTAAGTTGCTTCTAAGTAGGTTTACCACAATATGAAAACTCCGTGTAAAAGCCAGATTTTCAAAAAGAATAACCGGAAATTTAAACTTTTTGGGGTTCCATACTTCCGAAAGAAAAAACGCAACCCTCATTAGGATCACTTCGTGTGTCTTTCAGTCTGTCTATCTGTCTGTCACAGCCAACTAGGTTGCTTCTTAGTAGGTTTACCATACCATAATATGAAAAGTCCGCGTAAAAGCCAGATTTTCAAAAAGAATAACCGGAAATTTAAACTTTTTGGGGTTCCGTACGTCCGAAAAAAAAACGCAATGATCCTAATGAGGGTAGGATCACTCCGTGTGTCTTTCTGTCTGTCTGTCCGTCTGTCGCAGCTAATTTGCTTCGAATCTATTGTACCTACTAGATCGTTTAAGTTGAATTTTTGCTTGTTGTATGAGGTAGTGCTGGCCTCTGGTGTCAGAGTTTGTCAAGCCGCCCGAAGGCTTCTGAGATGGCTTAACGACTGCTATTAATCAATAAAAGCTGGGACCAACAGCTTAACGTGCCCTCCGAAGCTCGGATTGATGTAAACCCGCACATAACTTAGAAAACTCATTGATGCGGAGTCTAGAACTGAAACCGGTATCGTTGGATTCTAAGTCGCACTAGTAAACCGCTAGACTGCCATCGCTCTAACACATATTGTGAATTTCTGTGACCCAAACTCGGACGTGCAACGTAGTAAATAAATGAATTATGAATACACTTTATCAAATAAAAAGGCTTGTTGTGTGTCTCCGAAACTACTAAGCCTAAAATTTTGAATAAATACATTGTGTTAACATGATATGTATGGTACCTAAATCTTTTAATATTGTGAGATAATATATTCATCGTACGGAACTCCCTCCACGCGAGTTCAACTCGCACTTGTCTTTTTATTTATGAATAATTCGAGAATAAAATATCTAGGTATCGTTGGACTTCAAAGCCCACATGTAACCGTTTGGCCACTGTCCTGTCCCTCTCGCCAATTAGTTTACCTAGGTAATTAGTCCTACAACATCCGAACTACACGACATTTCAAGGAATAATCAAAGCAAAGTTAAAATTAAATAAAACATTCATCTGTAAAGTTTAAGTAAACAAATATTTTATCAGCAGTTTCTTAGTAATTTCGGTAATTTCGTCTAAAGCAAATTTGCTTTATACTTTACCGAAATGGATTATAGTTTAATAAATATTGATGACTCAATCAGACAAGATTAAAATGAATTACAATGTTTAGATTTAAGATTACTTTAAAGTCTGATTGAATCAGAATTCAAGTTCAGTCGTTTGGAATATTCCTGTGTAAACAACAAGTAGGAAATTTATTATACTGTAAGAAGGTACACAGGTTTCTATACTCACATTAATCTCAATTCATAGGTTGTCTGTGGTAACTGGCAACTCATTTCATAGGTTGTCTGTGGTAACATTACCAGAGAATAAATAGTATATTACAAAGGCGGACATCTAATACCACAGAATAAATAACTAATACTTATTAGATATGAGAAAACTCCCGAGGAAAGCTAGAAAGATGTTGGCGTACCTGTAGTTTATAGGGTTCCATAGTGCAACAAAGAAAGCTTTTGTATCTATAATAATAATAAAGCAATAGGAACGAAAAAGTCTGTACAAAGAAGATAATTAAAAAAGAAATAGTATAGGGTACATAAAATAAGCTACTGAACAAGAATATAACATTTAAAAAATCGGGTCTGTCTGTTTGTCTGTATGTTTGTTCACGCGTCACGTAAAAACTACTGAACCGATTGCGATGCAGTTTTCACTTTTGAAATGCTTATATTTTGAATTATGAGCTGGGGTACTTTATATCTCAATCCGATGAGTAGAAGCCGAGCAATCGATAAAAATATTTTTGACGGCTGAAGGTAAATATTTTGATCAAATGTTGGTATATTGGTATTTTAGGTCCTGGAATAGCACGAACAGCATTTTTAACCTACAGAAATGACCGCGCGTGCGAAGCCGCGGGCGTAAGCTTGTATAGTTATAAGAAGATTACTTACCCCCTTAGTCATAAAAAGTTATGCAATGGTTATTCAATGATTAGAAATACTTCGCAGTACAATATTGTACTGCGCCGAATTACTAATCATTACTTAATCATTGCATAACTTTTTATAAGTAAGGGGATATGACTAGCAATAAGAAGAAATAAGCACGTGACAAAGAAGATAACAACACACACACACATATACACCCTCTCACACATAAACATAATATATACTCTTTTCATGCCTATTGGGATGCCTCAAACGTCTAGGTGCAATAAAAAAATAAGGGATATATTTTTTCAGTTTCCACGATACGGGCCTAGAGAGGAGCCGCTGTTATAAATTTTTTGAAAACTGTTTTAATTTTGTACCTAACTAATTGTTAAAATTTTACTTTTTGCTTCCATTGTTGAAGTTTGGTAAATAAACTTATTATTCATAAAATTAAAAAAAAACTCAAGGTGACTTAAACTGAGCTACTGATCAGGTATATACTTTTATTTAAATGGTTTCTGTCTGTTTGTCTGTATCTGTATGTTTCGCGCCACATGTAAAACTACTAGCTGAACAAATTTTGATGAAGTGTAGTATACTAGTGTCGCACGGGAAGCTAAGGGTTTCTCTAAATGTTTATTTGTACAATACGTTACACTGACCACAAGCGCCCGCAGCCCGCCCGCACCCGGTCCGTCCGGCACCGTTATAGTAGGTCCGAAGAACGGGGTAATTGAGCAAGATACATTGAAATACCCTCATCAAAAGGTGGTGTATAAGGCAAAATTGTGATTGATCTACATGAAATGAGAAAGATCGCTGTGGTATTTAATTAGATAACATCTAATACAGTTCAGCATTATGAGCTCTAGAAGTTTTTGTTACAGAGAAACGTTTCTTTTCACAACATTTATTTATTATCTTATTCCAAATTTATACGTTTAAATATCTAAATCCATACGTCTAAATCCATATTAGTGGAACAAGTTGGAAGCTCGCAATAAACAATATTTTTGAGAACCAGCGATGAAAACCTTTCAAGTTCTGGAGAAAGAATTGTTTTGCTGTCATCAAATTGAACATAGAGGTAGTTTGACAACGGTACTTCCGAAAAGATCAGACATATTAAAAAAGATTAACGATCTAACTCGTAAGATGACAAACACGCTTTATTAAAAAACAAGAGGCTAGAAGAATTTAATCCAATTTCCATGTTTGTCTATTTTACTATTTGTTTAATATCGATAGCACTTGACCACCTGGTTTTAGTAACTATGTGGTGGTAGGTTGGCCATACATTGGTAGGTTGACAAAGAGGTCAACCGACGAATCCAACTTGGATGGGCAGCGTTCGGGAAATTACGCCATATCTTCTCGTCGCAGATACCGCAGAGCCTCAAGACGAAAGTTTATAATCAGTGTGTGTTGCCAGTGATGACATACGGCACTGAGACGTGGTCGCTAACTATTGGTCTCATACAAAAGCTCAAAATCGCGTAGCGTGCAATGGAGAGAGCTATGCTCGGTGTTTCACTACGTGATAGAATCCGAAATGAGAAAATCCGTAGAAGAACCAAGGGTACCGACATATCTCTCAGAGTTTGCAAGTTGAAGTGGCAACGGGCAGGCCATATAGTTCACAGAACCGACAACCGTTGGGGAATAAAGGTTCTCGAATGGCGACCACGAATAAGCAAGCGAAGTGTAGGGAGACGATGGACACGATGGACCGACGACATTATAGCCATCGCAGGAAGTCGGCGGTTGGAGGTGGCACAAGATCGCTTGTCATGGCACTCTTTGGGGAAGGCCTATTTTTAGCAGTGGAGGCTGACATGATGATGATGAAGTTGACCATCTAGGTCTAGAATGTGTACCTACCTATGATGCACCTATTTAGCTACTGGTGCTCACTCTATGTCAAATAAAATATTACAATTATGTAGTGGTTAAATATTTGAGTGTTTTGGTATCGAGACATTGGGACCGTGGGGAGTGGTGATCAATTGCTCATCGTATCTTCAAAAAATCTATCTGAGCGCCTGGTTGAGGCGACGCGAGACCAAAACGATGGTACCAATTTTTTCTCATCGAATTAGCATTGCAATTCAGCCAACTGGTAGTGGTAGAACATTTTACCTACCTGTGTCATGCGAACTGGTAGTGGTAGAACATTTTACCTACCTGTGACATGCGAACTGGTAGTGGTAGAACATTTTACCTACCTGTGTCATGCGAACTGGTAGTGGTAGAACATTTTACCTACCTGTGACATACGAACTGGTAGTGGTAGAACATTTTACCTACCTGTGTCATGCGAACTGGTAGTGGTAGAACATTTTACCTACCTGTGACATGCGAACTGGTAGTGGTAGAACATTTTACCTACCTGTGACATACGAACTGGTAGTGGTAGAACATTTTACCTACCTGTGACATGCGAACTGGTAGTGGTAGAACATTTTACCTACCTGTGTCATGCGAACTGGTAGTGGTAGAACATTTTACCTACCTGTGACATGCGAACTGGTAGTGGTAGAACATTTTACCTACCTGTGACATACGAACTGGTAGTGGTAGAACATTTTACCTACCTGTGACATACGAACTGGTAGTGGTAGAACATTTTACCTACCTGTGTCATGCGAACTGGTAGTGGTAGAACATTTTACCTACCTGTGACATGCGAACTGGTAGTGGTAGAACATTTTACCTACCTGTGACATACGAACTGGTAGTGGTAGAACATTTTACCTACCTGTGTCATGCGAACTGGTAGTGGTAGAACATTTTACCTACCTGTGACATGCGAACTGGTAGTGGTAGAACATTTTACCTACCTGTGTCATGCGAACTGGTAGTGGTAGAACATTTTACCTACCTGTGACATGCGAACTGGTAGTGGTAGAACATTTTACCTACCTGTGACATACGAACTGGTAGTGGTAGAACATTTTACCTACCTGTGTCATGCGAACTGGTAGTGGTAGAACATTTTACCTACCTGTGACATGCGAACTGGTAGTGGTAGAACATTTTACCTACCTGTGTCATGCGAACTGGTAGTGGTAGAACATTTTACCTACCTGTGACATGCGAACTGGTAGTGGTAGAACATTTTACCTACCTGTGACATACGAACTGGTAGTGGTAGAACATTTTACCTACCTGTGTCATGCGAACTGGTAGTGGTAGAACATTTTACCTACCTGTGACATGCGAACTGGTAGTGGTAGAACATTTTACCTACCTGTGTCATGCGAACTGGTAGTGGTAGAACATTTTACCTACCTGTGACATGCGAACTGGTAGTGGTAGAACATTTTACCTACCTGTGACATACGAACTGGTAGTGGTAGAACATTTTACCTACCTGTGTCATGCGAACTGGTAGTGGTAGAACATTTTACCTACCTGTGACATGCGAACTGGTAGTGGTAGAACATTTTACCTACCTGTGACATACGAACTGGTAGTGGTAGAACATTTTACCTACCTGTGTCATGCGAACTGGTAGTGGTAGAACATTTTACCTACCTGTGACATGCGAACTGGATTGTCAGAATGTTTTAAGTAATAGTTGTTTATATATTGTTTTTATTATTGTATACGAGTCAACCCGTGGCCACTATTTTTATTATTGTATACGAGTCAACCCGTGGCCACTATTTTTATTATTGTATACGAGTCAACCCGTGGCCACTATTTTTATTATTGTATACGAGTCAACCCGTGGCCACTATTTTTATTATTGTATACGAGTCAACCCGTGGCCACTATTTTTATTATTGTATACGAGTCAACCCGTGGCCACTATTTTTGCAAATCTTAATTCCATTTTCCATTCGATTTCCAGGCCTTGCCATTCCTGACCCTGATTGTTGGAGTTCCGAATAGCTCGGACGAGTGCCGAGTTGTGTCCATCCTGGGGACAGGCGAGGAGCTGCAGACCACCTTCCTCACGCCTGCAGCGTCACCGCTCAAGCCAGGAGCACCTGCCTGGGCGAACTACGTCAAAGGAGTTGTTGCTAACTTTCCTGGTAAGGTCAGAAAAAACCCATTATCAACGTCAGGAGCTGAAGATGTCCTCTGCTGAACATAGGCTTCCCCCACCGAGCATGCTTGCATCCGGCTGTTCTCCGCAACTTTCACCTCAATGGGGTCTTCCAGTCGTGGTCGACACTCGAGAACCTTTATTTCCCATCGGATATCGGTTCTGCGTGCTAAATTGAAAAGCTATCCGTATTAACATAGTTCTCAAAACAGCATAGCTACTCGTATATATTATAGCATAATTAGTGCCGGGACTTAGTTCCCCAGCTGCCGTCCAACTAAATGGCTTATTTAACTTCCACATGATGTAAGTTGGAACTATTATGACCGCTACCATGAACCAGCAGTGGCTTAATTGTATAGGGAACTCACTTACATTTACAAGCAAGCGAAGTGTGGAGAACCTCCACACGATGGACCGACGACATTGTTGCCATCGCAGGAAGTCGGTGGATGGAGGTGGCACAATATCGCTCGTCATGGCGCCCTTTGGGGGAGACCTATGTTCAGCAGTGGACTTCTAAAGGCTGACATGATGAAACAGGTATTTATATTTATTATTATTTTTGCGAAATTTTAGGATTTACTATTACCATGAACTTGCATGTATTTGATGGTTCCATATCTCAAAAGGACAAGAACATGAAGGACTACAATATTATGGTTCAAAAACTAAAACCCAACACCGTCGGGTAAAAAAAAAATGCCTTTGACACTCTATAAATGAAGACGAATCGATTGATGCCTCGCTTGTCAAAATCGGATCAATAGGAGCGACGCTATTGGTGGAGCATCCACATACAAACATAGATTGTTAAACTCATTACCCTTCCCTTCGTCGTACTTGGGTAAAAAGGTACCCTTATAGGATCACTTCGTTATCCGTCTGTCTGTCTGTCTGTCTGCCAAGACCCTTTTTCTGAGGGACGCGTGGAGGTTTTAAAATATCTAATACTCAGGTCTGCAATCCCTTGGAGCTTTGTAAAAAACAAACTTCTACGCAATCAAAAGATACGGCCATTTATATATTATCTAAAACTCGCAAGGGAAACAAAACCTGTAGTACACTTTATATTAACCTAGAATCATGAAATTTGGCAAGAAGCCATGTCTTAGAGCACAAGTACAGGGAAAAATCCGAAAACCGTACATTTGTAGAAGAAACCTAACTTTCATTCGCTGTTTTTAACTTAATATTGCAGTTGGTAAACTGACCGCGGCCTTGACGATGTGCCGGGCAACAGTTTTTTAACGGAAAAGTTAAGTTTTTCCCTCTATCTATTTTCCCTATTCGTTAGAGCAATGTTCGGTGCTTTCATAGTTCAGTATTGTTACCTAATGTCCATCTGTACAATTACCTAACTATTGACATCTCTACAAGTTTGTACGGAAATCCCGGTGCGCGAGTTCGACTGTTTATATTTTATTTTAGGCTCGGTGCCTGGCTTCGACGCTGTGATAGTGACGGATGTGCCCATGGGCGCCGGCCTTTCCAGCAGTGCGTCCCTGGAGGTCGCCGTCTTCACGCTGCTGGAAGGAATCACTGGGACTACGGTGGAGTAAGTCAGGTTTAACGATCACAGAAGAAAAACAGGCAATCAGACACATATAAGAGTGCTTTGGGAGAGGCATAGAATGAAACATGTTCCAGAATGTGTCCAGAAGTGGAACGCTGTGATAGTCTGATTATGATTGCACAGCCTGCTAATGATATGACCACTAAATAAAGCATAAGGTGCATCTATTTTTAACTAGCTATCGCCCCCGAATTCTCCCGCTCGGACTTCAGTTTATCGCGAAAAAAACATCCTTTATTCTTATAGGATATTAAAAATTCATGCAAAAGTAGGTTTCGCACCAACGCTCTTGATGTTTATTGACAGACTTGTTATTTCGTTTCCATGGGGTTTCCATCCTTACAGCGAGTAATCAACATTTACCGGTATTCCCGTGGATTCTTAAACTTTTCCGGGATACAAAGTATCTTTTGTTTTATTCCAGGGTATAAGCTATCTCCATTCCAAATTTTATCAAAATCCGTCAAGCCGTTATCGCGTGAAAGCTCCCCAAACAAATAAGCAGACAATGTTACACTTTTAAATATTGGTATGGATACACAAAACCCGATTTGCAAACAAAATTATTGAATACGAGCTGACCGCCCGCAAAAATAAACACACTGATATTATAAAGGCTGTTAGTATTGTTACGCCGTTCGATTCATAGAAAAACAGTAGGTACTAAAATATTCGAGAAACCGCGGTCGGATGACGCAATACCTACATCTACAAGAACCTTCTGGAACACATTACTGGAGCGTAGGTACCTACAGAAGTTTCCAGATTAAGCGGTAGGTATTGTACCTACGGGCGCGGCAACATCAAAGGCGCTGGCCTTAGATACCTACAGGGACGGCGTGACATCAAAGGCGCCGCCGGCCTTAGGTACTTACAGGGGCGGCGCGACATCAAAGGCGCCGCTACAGGCGCGGCGCGAAGCGGCAACATCAAAGGGCCGCCGATCTTGAAAGTTTAAATACCTATCGACTACCGCTAGTACATACGAGTACTTACGAGTACCTTCTGGAAATTTCCGTCGCGGTATAAATAGGGCGGGCATCGGCAGCCTGGGACAGTTTTGACTTGGCATTCGGAACGAAACGATCATAGTGATTCGAAGCGAGTATTCAGTGATAATTGATTAGTGTGTACAATTTCAATTTATTTATTGCAAAAAGGCATTTATTTACACACAACTTATAAAACAGAAATTAACCAAAACTTAAAATACTGACTAAAAATTATAACTAAAAACTAAAACTTAAAATAACTATATAAAAACTTAAACTAAAAGACCAGGAGGGAAAGGTCCCCAGAATGCTGGCGGCATTGCCACGTTGAATGGCAATGCTCAATTTCTGTGCGAAATAAAAGCCAGCATTCTGGACACCCGACGCCTCCACCAATCGCCTGGCCAAGTCCCGATAAAGCCCCAAAGCAGCCGGCCCCCACGGACCTATCGTCTCCACCCCAAATGGAGCGAACATGTACACCCGGTCAAGGTGCGCATATTTGCGCCGCTTGAGGTTTTTGGCTTGAGCGGCGGCAGCGCCGGCCCTAACTGATGTTGCAGGAAGGTGAGACGGAGCCATTGTGTCTACGCATGTTGCATCCCACACCAATGCCCGCCCCACCTTCCAAGGTATGAGGGTCATGCCGTCGGGTCTTTTGCCGTCGTCTCGCATCAGTCCATTAGGTTCCAGGACTGACGGGACGCCGGCACTGACAAAAGCCCGACGGATGACATCATTCAGACCGGCATGCCGTGGTATGCGCCCAGCACTCTTCGTACACGACAATCCGTGGTGACCGAGGCGATCTACAGTATCGCCACAGTTGCAGCGATGGGGGACCTGACAAGCTGCGCCTATTCTTAGCGATACGGCTAAACAAAACGTATTTTTTTCTAATAAATTTCCAATATTCCTGGAAGGTAGAGCGTGCAACCAAAGCCCCGACTCCCAACGAGCAACAGCCAGAAGACGAGCGTGCTCTGCGGAAGAAGTTGAAGAGTCTAATAGACTTTTATACTCTAAAGCACAGAGCGGCCCGTCCCACTGCCGCTGAGAGGAGGGGGGCTTGGGCAAAGATTCGCTTGGGCAAGCTGTTTTCCAACTTTCCAAAGCGTCAGAATGGAAAGTAATTTGAATTTTTTGCAGTGATGACTGTAAGATGTCCTGTGCTGATGATGATTTTGTGTGCTGTAGGCTGACGACAGGAAAGCTGGTAAATATACGCTAGAAATTTTGCGTATGCCGAGACCTCCAAACCTTACTGGCAGGGAGGCTTGGCGCCAAGCACGATCATCAAAAGGTGTATTTAAAATGGCGGTGAGAGTATCCCTTTGAATGCTGTCGAGCTGTTGTAAGAGTATGGGGTTCCAAAGCTGACAGCATCTAAGGGCGTACGTGAGTTTAGGTACAAATACAATATTTTAATATGAAATAAGCAACATGAGTATTAATTTTTCCAAGCCGGTCCGAACAAGAGCGAAAATAATTAATTTGTTCGTCCACAACCTCCGCTAATGAATCATCAAGAATCGGAGAGCCTAAGAGGCGAAGAGTTTTATTGGTTAGTAATTTTATATTAGGTGTAATTTGTTCAAACATTTTTAAAATATCAATTTGCGAGTTCGTCGTAGATTGTGGAATATAAATTTCACATTTAGAAAAAATAAGCGATAAACCCAAGTCATTAAATTCGGATATTATTGATTTTAAGTCTTTATACACTGTGCTAACATATGCACATAGTAAATAAAAAATACAGGCATTAAGGTGTAATTGTCAACATATGACCCTCACAGGGTATAGCAAACAGTAGCAAGCAGATCGAGCCATATATATATGTTATCTATTATATCAATTAATTATATATGTAGATTTATCATTTAAATACTCGTCAAGGGTATAATAGCATTTATTAATTAAAAAGTTCTATAAGTTACAATGGAATGTTGTTGGTTTTTCTTCTTTTTTTATTATATCGGGTAGTTTATTATAAATGTTTACTGCCATTTTATTCGTTCCAGAACCGTGAATTTTTTATTTGGAAGAAGGTAGAACTAGATCAACTCCATACCTAGTTGCGAATCTTCTAGGCTGGTCTACTTATTTAGAAAAGAATATTGGGGTTTTCCGTATGAAATTGCAAATTTCCATTATATAAATATATTCGTGTAGTTTTTACAGTCAAGTTCAAGAGTGTTTGAGTGTTACTTGTCCGTTTAATTTATTTTGTCGAATATGTCATCACCATGTCTCAGTACCAAAGCACGTAGCAAAGTTAAAGGAAACAGTAGTAATAAATAGAATAAGTGCTATAAGTGTAACATAAATTTATTTGAACTTACGTTAAAGAGACATCTGCTACCTTGCAACGTGCGCAGCAGTTAGTTCACACGTTAATTTTCAAAACATTAATTATTTACTTTTCTAAAGATATTTATATAATATTCTGTCCCAGTCCAGTTCAAAAAACTAAGCTCTGCCAGAAAGCCGAGCACGAGTTCCCGGGCATGCCGTGTGGCATCATGGACCAGTACATCGTCACTCTGGGGAAGAAGGACCACGCCTTGCTCATCGATTGCAGGTCAGTTATCAAACTATGTTAGTTATATATTTAAACGGGACTTAATCGGGCTGAAAAGTATTTTTTTATTTACCTCGACGTTTCGATCAAGTTGCATTGATCACGAGAAGACTGAAGTAGCGGGTGTCAGCGACGAGAAGGGCAGGGGGTTGAAAGTTATTTAAAAAAACTCTTACCAGTCTGAAACTACTGGACGGATTTTGATGTACCTTGGCACAGTCATAGTTTATATGATGGGTGAAAATTGAGGATACTTTTTATTCCGAAAAAATAAAGGGTTGGAGGCTATTCTATATTCGTACTGAAGCCAAAACAGTTTATTTTTTATTTATTTTGTCTTTATGTCTGTCTGTCTGTATCTTGGATGCGCATCAGTCCGAAACTACTGAATGAATTCAAATGAAACTTGGCATGATTTGAGTTCATACTACGAGGTAGGACATTAGATACTTTTTATACCGGTAAATTAAAAGGTTCCCACAGGGTAGGAATATATTATTTGGAGTTGGTATTCATGTTTTACGGCTTAAAGTTACTTCCGTAGTTCACCTCTAGGTTTCTCAAGGAATATTCCTACAAATTTCAAATACCTTAGCTTAGGCTTAGGCTTAGGCTGGGCGTTGTCTGTCTGTCAGTCAGTCAGTCAGTCAGGAGGTATGTCACGGTACTGTTTTATAGGCATGATTAAAATGATGTAATAAAACATATTATTATTATTATTCTGCCTAATAGTGAAGGGCATCTATACTTATAATAAAGCAGTAAGTAGGTGCTATCAGGCTCATTGGTGGTGACAATCTAGTAAGTAAGTAAGAGTAAGCTTCAAAGTCTGGCGCATCGACGTGAGGTAGCAAGCCTGTCGGTATTCTACAGATTGCACTATGGAGAGTGTGCACAAGAACTGCACAACCTGATTCCCCCATCACCTTTCCATCACCGTACGACTAGACGATCAGCAAAGCGCCACCGTTTTATTGTTGAAATACCTCGCACTAGAACGAAGCGTTACGCTTCTTCATTTATTAGAAGAACTGCAAAGGAGTGGAATGCCCTGCCCTCGTCAGTGTTTCCGTTAAATTATAGCCCAGGTGTGTTCAAGTCAAGAGTGAATAGGTATCTACTAGGCAAGCGTGCTACACCTTCGACCACATCATCGCTTTCCATCAGGTGAGATCGTGGTCAAACGATTGCCTAGTCCGTGATAAAAAAAGGTACCAAACAATCTGTAAAAGGAAGATATTATAAAAAATAAACTAGGGTACTAAAAATAAGCTGCTGAAAAGGAATAATACATTTTTATAATTCTGTCTGTCTGTTAGTCTTTTCTTTCTTTCTTTCTTTTTTATAAATACATAAAATATATTCGGGACAATTCCACACCAATAGGATACCCTGTACTAACGGATAAACATACATATATACGAATATTATAACATCCATGACTCGGAAACAAACATTTCTGCTCATCACACAAATGATTGCATCTTGCAGGATTCGAACCCGCGACCGTTTGATTACGTACCTAGGATCACTAGCCACGAGACCAACCGGTCGTACACGCGTCACGTAAATGGAAGGAGGAATTTTGTTTAAGTGTTGGTATATTGGTATTTTAGGTCTTGGAATAGTAATAGAGTTCTTTTAACCTAGAGAAATGGCCACACGTGCGAAGCCGCGGGTACAGCTAGTCAAAATTAAAGATGTTTAAAGTAGTTTTTTATTTAAATTAATAAATATTTTTACTCAAAGTGATAATAAACAGATATTTTATTACATGACTGAAAAATGGGCAGCAACGTCCTCCGAGTACATCATCATTATCATGTCAGCTCTTAGAAGTCCACTGCTGAACCAAAGAGCGCCATGACGAGCGATCTTGTGCCACCTCCATCCATCGACTTCCTGCTATGGCTACAATGTCGTCGGTCCATCGTGTGGGGGGTCTCCCCACACTTCGCTTGCTTGTTCGTGGCCGCCATTCAAGAACCTTTATTCCCCAGCCGTTGTCGGTTCTGCGAACTATATGGCCTACCCATTGTCACTTCAACTTGCAAACTCTGAGAGCTATGTCGTGGTCGCTAACTATTGGTCTCGTACACAAGCTCAGAGTTGCGCAGCGTGCAATGGAGAGAGCTATGCTCGGTGTTACACTACGTGATAGAATCCGAAATGAGGAAATCCGTAGATGTGATGCATTTGCCATTGATATTAATACCATATTTATTCTAGTTCATAAGCTTAAATATATCTTCTAGTGTAGACGTAAACAGTTTCGGTGAAATAACGTCTTCCTGACTCACTCCTTTTTGAAAATTGATAGAATTCGTGCTCCGATCTTGGAGACGGACAGTTATGGTGGCCTTGCTGTACAAACACTTCAACACTTCGATGTACCGGTAGTCAATCTGGCACCGCTGTAAGGACTATAATACTGCCCAGGTCTCGACTAAATCAAAGGCTTTCTCGTAATCCACAAACGCTAGACATTAAAATAAAACAATGAACTGAGCAAATTATTGAATATCTTATTTATTACCGTATCTAGTTATATATTTAAAATATGTACCTTAATTAGGTATACTATGTATAAATGAAATTATATTATTATGTAGTATTATATTATAGACTAGGTATATTATGTAAGTATAGAAATAGTATTGATATTATTACTAGGAATCTATTAGTTTTCCAATTTAAAATGGGCACTATTCCGCATTAAAAACATCACAGTACACCGAGGTTAACTGGAAGATAATGCTTGCTAGCATTAAGTTCGCCTATGTACCTATCTTATGTGTGCAATAAAGAATTTTCTATCTATCTATCTATCTATCTAGACATAGTGGCCGATTATACTCTTAGGTCTTCTGTATAATCTGCCGGAGCGTATGGATGTGGTCTACGGTGCTAAAGCCTTTCCGGAATCCAGCTCGTTCGGGATACTGAAAGTCGTCAAACCTACGAGCGAAACGGTTTGTAACTACTCCCTAAAACAGCTTATAGACGTGGCGCAGCAAAATGGGCCTTTAATTCTTCAAGAGGGTATTATCACCTTTCTTAATGAACAAAACCACTACGCTCTTGTGCCACGTCTCTGGCGTAATACCCTCGAGGATGACGGAGTTAAACAGCTTCTGAAGGACTCTAAGTACCAGTGTCCACCAGCTTTAAGTAGCTCTGTCGTTATTCCGTCCTCCCCTGGTGCCTTGTGTTTGAGAGCCATTCTGATCTCGTATAGGCTGACGTCCGGGATATCTTCGTTATATAATCCGAGTACATATTTGTCACGAATCCGCCTGCCAAGCGTGGTAACTATGGCAAACACACACCGAAAAGACGGCCCCTAGTCCCTGGCAGCTCCGTTATTCCTGTAGCAGCCACGGTAACGGTAGAGCAGGGGATGCTAAGAATCCCCGGCAGAGACCCAGCTACCAACCTACACGAGATCTGGACCTGGCAACCTATAACGCGCGCACCTTGAAAACCAATAAGAAGTTGATAGAGCTGGAAGAAGTAGTAAGTTGCGCTGGAGTATTATAGGGTAATCAGAAGTCCGAAGACTCCCTCTCTTCGGACTTCTGATTACCCTGATTACATCTGAGGATACGATGACCCTCAATTCCGGCAACTCACTCTATTACCAGGAGGGTGACTAGCAGTCCCAACACAGTATCGGGTTTCTCGTCCACAAGTCCCTCGTCTACAACATTGTGAAGATCGACAGCATTTCAAGCAGGGTGGCATATCTTATACTCAGAATTACCGAACGGTATTCGTTGAAGGTGATACAGGTGTACGCCCCAAACTCGGAACGCCCGGACGATGATGTAGAATCTATGTACGACGACATTTCTAAAGCCATATATGCCCCGAAAACACACTTATCAGTGGTGATGGGGGACTTCAACGCACGGCTCTGGGTATGAGGAATGGCGATGAACTGAGAGTGGGACAGTTTGAATTTGGACAGCGGAACCAAAGGGGTCAGCGATTGGCCGAATTCATGGAGAATGAGGGACTCTTTATGATGAACTCCTCTTTCAAAAAGCACCCGTCCAGGAAATGGACATGCCTGTACCCCAGACACGAGATAGATTTTATTTTGACGACCTATAGGCATATATTCAATGATGTCTCTGTGATCAACAGGGTAAAAACCGGCAGTGATCACCGCATGGTAAGAGGCACATTGAATATCAACGTAAAGCTGGAAAGGTATCGTTTGATGAGATCTACTCTTCGCCCAAGTCCTGCCTAAATCCAAAATCCCGAGAGCTTTTCAGTTGGAATTCCAAAATCGCTTCTAAATATATTTTTACCGAATGTGATACTGTGGACGAACTAAACAACGGGCTAGTGGAAATTGTTCACGCGGTCGGGTCGGAGTTCTTTAAAACCCACCGCAAAAAAGAACACAGAAACTCTCTGACCATACACTCAAACTTATGGCAGAACGAGGCGAGATGAGGCTGCAGTCTTTAGTGGATATGTCGAGTTACAGATTGCTTAATAAACAGATCTCCAAGTCGATGCGACACGATTTGCGTTTTTATAATACTAATTGTATTAAGAACGCAATAGAGCGGAACAAGGGCTCCAAAGTGTTCGCAAGAGATCTGTCTATTGGTCAAAGCCTGTTGACGAAGCTGAAGATCGACAGTGGCAGCTAAAGATTTTGAGTGAGCTCTAGAAGTTCAATTATACAATTATACACCTCATCACGTAGTCCTCCTAGCACGACTAGCGTTTGACCCGACATTATACCGAAGATATGCCGGACGTCAGCTAACTATATTCAAATAGTCTATTGAACGCGAGTTTTAAAAGCTAAATGCATGCTTCTTGCAACCCGTGTGGTATTGGAGTACGTGTGCCTTGAATTGAACATGAATTTTGAAAGGGAGTTAACGTAACAAACCCGTGCGTATTTCAAGGCAGTACCTTCTGCCTGAAACAGAAATAAATACTTACGCAACCGGATGCTCTGGAAACGTTGTTTATTCAAAGTTTTCAAATTACGCGTCCAGTTGGTAATTTCGATGGATATTTCTACAGAATAATCAATATTATAACTTGTAACTCATAATTGGGTATACTTGAGCCACAGAATAAATAATAGTAATACCTTGACCTCTTATAAGCTTATAATGGCTTAATGGGTTCTCCAATTGTATCATGTAGTTGTTAATATTCTATAGTATCTACTTAGTTACAGGATAAAGGCACTCATTATTGGAGATTTCCCATACCTACTCATTGACAACGGTTCACCGCTGCAGGTCTCTGTCAGCAGTGCAAGTGCCCCTGGACACGGGCGACGCCGCGATCCTGGTCATCAACTCCAACGTGAAGCATCAGCTCACGGGCAGCGAATACCCGCAGCGCCGCGCCCAGTGCCAAGAAGCTGCCGAGAGGCTGGGGCTGCCTTCATTGAGAGGAGCCAGGATTGAGGACTTGGAAGGTATGGAAAAAGTTTAAATCCAGAATTAGAATGATAGATTCGCAAATTGTTGTTTGATGGGTTAGATCAAACGTCCAAGAAAAAAACAATATAAAACGATACTCTTGATCGAAAAGAGTGGCACGGCAACAGTGAAAGGAGGCCTAGACTATTCTACTATACCTATATACCAAGACAGAAAAAAAAACAACATGATTACGATGTTGATTACGATGACTGGCACTGGGCACAGAATAAATAATAGTACAACCTAGGGGCTGGGACTGGATTCGTTTAAATGCAAATATTGAGGACTTGATTAGTTAGGAATTTAAGGAAATCTCAATAGGGGGCTTCATGCTAATATACGCTTCACAAACTTAATACAGGTCCATCAAATAGTAGGTAGTTATGTAACATTATCGTTTAAATATTTTTAGGTTTCAAGTAGTAACCAAAGGCACGAAATACTTTCAGTACGTTTCGATTACTCCGCGATTGATCCCAAAAGATTCCCTAACTAATCTCGTTCAAACAACCCCATGTTTGTGACGGTTGTATATTCGCCCTTTTTGACCCCGTCTGACATTTCGTAGGCCCTTAGATTTCATTCTATTTTAATAAACTCGTTGCTTACTTTTGTAATCATACTTGTCTACTGGATGGAGCCGGGTCATGTTCGCGAGAAGTGTTTTTGTCCGTAATGAATTTTACTTACAACGATTCAATGAACGCCAGCTACAGCTACGTACCTTGAAACCAGAAAGTAGGCACGTAGTGCAGACCTACAGTCACCCTACAGTATACTTTCAAGTTATCAAAGTTATGTTATTTTTACAGAACTGAAGAAACAAAACTGTGTTGAAGTTGTGATCATGAGGGCGCAGCACGTGATACAAGAAATCTATAGGACGGAACAAGTAGCCGAACTACTGAAGGAAAAAGATTTCCAGAGGGTAAGAAGGCTACTTCACTTATCTTTTATTTAGAGTAATGACAATAGTTCTGAATAGTCCTTATCGTGTAGCAAAGAATCCCCTGCTTCACGGTCTTTACTCTTCAGATACAGTAAATATTTAGGGAGTGATGCTACATGGTAGGAATGTATTGGGTGCTTATGTGAGATAGGACAATAGAGGCAGCTATTACTAAATTATGGCTATAGGAACATATGTTCATTAGAGACCATCCTTAACTTTTGAAGCTATTTCCATTTGAGTTCACTGATTTTGAACAATGTAATGAACTAATGAAACAGAGAAGAAAACCTCCTTTTTCGTAGCTAGTTATGAACAATTGTTATGAAACCGGCACAAGGGAAATTTTTGAATGAAAAATCGAATTCAGTTTAATTTACTTCCTAAAAATACTTAGGACTGAGATGGAGTATACTCTTTCAAGTAAAGAATTAAATTCAAGTAAATTCATTCAAATCAGTTTAGAGAGCTCAGGGGTAAGACATACTTATATGTATACAAAAATAAACGTACTTATGAAACATACACTATTGAGAATCTGCAAATGGCACTTATTTTAAATGAGAAGAGGGACACGTATCTCACCTTCAATCTTACATTTGCTTATTTTTTTTTGATGTCGGGAAATATACAAAAACGAGAGCCATGAGTTGAGCGGGGTGGGGGTGGAGGGGATGGGGAAGGGGGGGGGGGGGGGGAATGCCCCTGGTACCCCTTCCCCCCGGAGGCGACGTTTTTTGTGAGTATCACAAGACTATGGAACCAACACTAACTGAGTTTAGAGCAAATTATACGACAGAAAATGCAAAAAGTAATTTGAGACGGGGTGCTATGAGCAACTAACAGTATCCTAAAATACCCAAAGCTAAAATTCTATAAATTATTCAGGATAATATTACCTAATTACCTCAACCGAAACTAGGATACACGTGCTGCAAAGGATAAACATACATCAATACATCCATGAATACGAATACAAATATATTAAATACATTCATGAATACGAATACTAATTTATTAAATACATCCATGAATATGAATACAAATATATTAATTACATCCATGAATACGAATACTAATATATTACATACATCCATGAATACGAATACTAATATATTAAATACATCCATGAATACGAATATGTATATCCATGAATACGAATACTAGTATAATATATTCAATACATCCATGAATACGAATACTAATATATTAAATACATCCATGAATACGAATACTAATATATTAAATACATCCATGAATACAAATACAAATATATTAATTACATCCATGAATACGAATACTAATATATTAAATACATCCATGAATACGAATACAAATATATTAAATACTAGCTGTACCCGCGGCTACGCACGCGTGGTCTTTTCAGTACCATAATGTGCTATTCCAGGACCAATATACCAACATTTGATCAAAATTTATTTAGCTCTCAAAAATAATTTTATCAATTGCTCGGCTTCTAGCTCACCGGATTGAGATACTAATTACACCAGTTTTACGTGATGCGTGAACAAACACACAGACAGAGCGAAAAGATTAAAAAATAAATATATTCAATGTTCAATACCCTTTTTAAGCACCCAAAAGCATTTTTTTATTTATCTTCTTTTTACACCAAAAAGGCTATAAAAAGAAGATAAATAAAAAAATGCTTTTATAATATGACTTTTAGCTTTACTATAAGTAAAGATACATGACTTTGTCAATTAGCATCAAGAATCCGTCCAGTAGTTTCAGTGTGATACGTGTTCTTTTTAATAACTTTCAACCCCTATATTGCGGAAACCCTTTAATTTTTTGGTATGAAATGTATCCAATGTCCTACCTCGTAGTATGAACTCAAATCATACCAAGTTTCATTTGAATTTATTCAGTAGTGTCTGTACAATACGCGATCAAGATACGGACAAACATACAGACAGACAGACAAAAAGAAAAAGTAAAACAGTTTTGGCTTCAGTATCGAATATAGAGAGCCATCCGAAAAATATTATTCATTACTTAAATATAAACATAACTTTGGACCCATATTCTGCAGAAACCCTTTAATTTTTCGGGATAGAACGTGTCCTAAAACCCGTCTAATAGTTTCAGCGTGCTACGTGTTCTTTTAAATAATTTTCGACCCCTGTTATGCAGGAACTCATTAATTTGTCGGGATGAAAAGTATCCAATATCCTCGAAGTATGAACAAATCATACCAAGTTTCATTTGAATTCAGTTAGTATTTTCAGCGTGATGCGCTGCCAAGGTAAGACAGACAGACGAACAGACAGACAGACGAACAAAAATTACAAAAATAAAGTTTTGGCTCTAGTACTAAAATAGAACGGCCTCCAAAAGAAATGAATTTGGGACATTATCCCGCAGGAACTCTTTATGTTCTCGGGATAAAAATTATCCTCAATTTTGACCCATTATATAAACTATGACAGTCGAAGTTGCAACAAAATCCGTCCAGTAGTTTCAGCGTGATACGTGTTATTTTAAATAACTTTCAACGCCTATCCTGCGGGAACCCTTTAATTTTTCGGGATTAAAAGTATCCTATGTCCTACCTCGTAATATGAACTCAAATCATACCAAGTTTCATTTAAATTCGTTCAGTAGTTTTGACGTGATGCCTAGTCAAGATACAGACAGACAGACAGACAAAAATGAAAAAAAAAAACAGTTATGGCTTCAATATCGAATATAGAGTACCCTCCAAAAGAAAATTTCTAAATATCTTCAATGTACAGAATTGTACCCGTTACAGTTTTATTATAAGTATAGATATCCATGAATACGCATACAAATATATTAAATACATCTATGACTGGGTAACAAACCTTTGTGTTCAATACACAAATGTTTGCTCCTTTCTTAGTTCCATAGGATTCGAACCAGCGATCGTTGACTATTCGTAGTCAGGGATACTGAAAAAAACAAAGTAAGTACTCGGTAATAGGTACCTAAATCCTCAGGGTATGTACTCAGGGTGGTAATACCGTAGCCAGCAGCACATAATAAATACTAGTCTAACAGGCATGATAGATACTCTCACTAAATACACCTACGATATCTTCGTAGAACGACACCAATCGAAATGCCTTTGATGCAAGCTCCATATTTACGAAGAAACAACCCATGAATGATCATTGCGCTTAGATTGTGTAATATATAGATACGCTTAAAAACGGCAGTGTCGACAAAACTATATAGGGGCGGTCGCGAAGGATGTATATTATTTTCTTTAGCGGAGGTGAGGACATATTTAAATTTGGATGTATTTAAGTAAAATGCATAATCGAAACGATTATGCCTTATTATAATTATTGAACCACGGTACTTTAGTGTTGTTTTATCCTTCAGTTATTGAATACAATATACACTTTTAAAATGATATGTCTGAGATTCTGCAAACTGAAAATTTTGTTTGGTTAGTTGAACGATAATGGCAAATGAGGAATAAAAACAGTAAAATCCCGTAGTATCCCAAAGTTGGGGATATGTAAGTATTAGTATAAGGAAAGGAAGAAGTAGTCAAAATAGGAATGGTTTCACTGATTGTTCGAAAGGTAGGCAAACTGAGAAAATTGGCAAAGTGTACGTAGACCTTTTCTGAGACTTAAATTACATATAAACGATCTACTTTTTATTCTGATTTGAATTACGACAAATATTTTTCATCTATAGATAACTGGGGAGCACTAAAAATATGAGAAAATATTATTTTAATTTAGCAAAACAACATATAAATAAATTGAAACAGTTCTAATAGTACATTACTGCCGCGGTCTGTAATGACTGCGTTGCTGGCAGCGATGCTGATGGCCGAGAGCTTAGCTAAGCAAACCTCGAGACCATCATAGCGCGGTCAGCAGGGCAGTCATTGCAGACCAAGGCTTGTATAGTGATTTACTCAAACAATGCGAGGAATTTAAATAAAACTATCGCACAGATTAAAAATGTATGTAACCCTCGACTAACAACAACAAAGCAACAATAACAAATCAACAACAAAAAATACAACAACAATAGCACAAAAACAACAACAACAAAAGAACAACAACAAGAATAATAGCTAAGAACCATCTTGATCACATCAGCTTTCAAACTGAAAAAAATAATTAAAATCGGTTCCTTCGTTTGGGAGCTACGACACCTCTCTTTTCGCGTTCGGAGGTTTACAAAACCACAAAATAATAGTACAACGACAAAACACGACATTGGATTTTCAAAGGAAATTGCTGGCCGCAAAACAAGACAATGATGAAATTACATACAACTTTGCTGGCGCCTATTCAAGAAGCGCGGCAAGGTCGACTTTGCTCCAAGAAGGTTGTCGAAAAATAATAATCGATCCTCTTCTCTGAGACATAAATTATATCTAAGCGTTCAACGCCAAAACATTGTGAGCTATAATTATTTTTTTGTCACCAAACAATAATGGGAGAAACCCAAGAACCACTTAAGAAAAACACAGTAAAGGGCAAAAGCAGTGGACGAATGATGATGATGATGATTAATTTAAATTATATTTTTAAATAACTATATTTCATATAGGTATTCACACGTTTGAAAACCTAGTAGAATCTAACTTAGTAATTATTCTAGTTACCTAGTACCTATTTTACAAGGTACCTATGACTGATGTGATTTGATTAGTTATGTTGCATAAACAAACACGCTTTGATTAGACTTGAAAAGACGAATTTACTACAAGATTCCAAGCTGTCTCAATTCCTTAAATCACCTTGTGAAGTTGATGCATCGGCAGAACGGACTGTGTCTGCTAAGTTTTACAGTCTTTCAAAGCGTTCACTTCAAATGGAGATAATTGACTTGCGAGAAGATAAATGTAAAAAATATCTATAAAACTGCACCCACTGAAGAATTTGAGGTAAACAAGTTTATTAATTACTAGCTGTGCCCGCGGCTTCGCACGCGCGTTCATTTCTATAGATTATAAGTACACTCAAAACGACAGATACTGTAACGTTATAAAAAATAAGGTAGTGAAGTAAAATTGGGTTTCAATGAAAAATATATTATTTTGTAATTTAAATTTAATTTACTAAAAAAGGGGTTCTTACGTCCAGGGATGATGAGGGTAGGCGTCCAGAGAGATAGGAGAAACCTTTGGGACCAGGTGGAGCCAAGTGGACTTGGTGGAGCCAAATGGAAAAAATATGGGCGAGTGGGAAATTTATATTATCTGTTGGGAATCGATGTGAGAACTCGCTGTGCGAATTTAGAACTGTCCTGAAGCCAAATTCACGTTACTATTTAAATTTAATAAGATTTACCAAGATAACTGAGTCGGCACGATACCATGAACTAATGAGTCCAGGACCGATCGCTATGTACCCAGCTTGTAGGTATGTTTGTGGAAGATAAAATAAACAAATTCAAAATGAACAAAATAAAAATGTGCAGCTTACTTCCACCAAAACTGTAAGTCAAATAAATGACTTCTGCCAAAACTGTAAGTCAAACAAATGACTTCCGCCAAAACTGTAAGTCAAACAAATGATAAATGGTAAAATTAAAATACAAAAATAAAAACACGCAATCGAAACCCTACCAAAATTGAAATATCTTAAAATATAAATGAAATGAAAAACAAGGCCTGGAGGCCAGAAAAAACACTTATATATTTTTATACATACTAGCTGTACCCGCGGCTTCGCACGCGTGGCCATTTCTCTAGGTTAAAAGAACTCTATTACTATTCCAAGACCTAAAATACCAATATACCAACATTTAAACAAAATTCCTTCAGCCGTCAAAAAAGTTATCGATTGCTCGGCTTCTACTGATTAACTGGATTAAGATAGTAAGTACACCAATTTTTAAGTCGAAACCTAAGCTATCCAACAGTGAAAACCTCAACGCAATCGGTCCAGTAGTTTTTACGTGATGCGTGAACAGACTGTTTGTATGTATGTTAAACAGACAGACACGAATTAAAAGTTTTATTCTTTTTCAGTAGCTTATTTTTAGTACCCTTGATAATTTTTTTAATATCTTCCCTTTACAGATTTTTTGGTACTTATTCCTTTATTATAAGTATAGATGCCCTTCATTTTTGGGCAGAATAATACAATTATGTGTTTTATTAAATTATTTTAATCATGCCCATAAAACAGTACCGTGCATACTTACTGACTGACTGACTGACTGACTGACAGACAACGCCCAGCCTAAACCGGTGGACCTAGGTATTTAAAATTTGGAGGAATATTCCTTGAGTATCCTAGAAGTGAACTACGGAATTAACTATAAACCGTAAAACATAAATAATAAAATCCAAATAAAATACCTCTATCCTGCGGGAACCCTTTAATTTACTGGTGTGAAAAGTATCAAGTGTCCTATCTCGTAGTATGAACTCAAATCATGCCAAGTTTCATTTGAATTCATTCAGTAGTTTCGGCGTGATGCGCGTCTAAGATACAGACAGACAGACAGATAGACAACAAACAAATATGAAAAAAAAAACAGTTTTGGCTTCAGTAAGAATAATAGAACAGACCCCAAAATATTTTTACGAAATATCTTCAATGTTTTGAAGAATTTGGACCCATATCCCGCAGGAACCCTTTATTTTTTCGGTAAAAAGTATCCTCAATTTTCACTCATCATATAACTGTGCCAAGTTGCATAAGTATTCGTTGAAATAACTTACAACTGCTATCCTGCGGGAACCCTATAATTTTTCGAGATATAAAGTATCCTATGTCCTACCTCGTGGTATGAACTCAAATATTTCCAAGTTTCATTTGAATTCATTCAGTAGTTTCGGCGTGACGCGCGTCCAAGTACAGAAATACAGAAAAACAACAAACAAAAATTAAAAAAAAACAGTTTTCGCGAATAAAAAAAACCGTACGAAAACAGTACGAATAAAAAAAACCGCCAAAATAAAGTTTTCTAAATATCTTCAATGTACAGAACTTGGACTCATCTCCCGCAGGAACCCTTTATTTTTTCGGGATAAAAAGTACCTATCTTAAATTTTCACCCATCATATAAATAAACTATAACTGTGCTAAGGTGCATCAAAATCCGTCCGTTAGTTTCAGAGTGCGAAGTGTTTTTTTAAATTTCTTTTAACCCCTATCCTGCAGGAACCATTTAATTTTTCGGGACAAAAGTATACTTAATTTTAACCCATCATACAAACTATGACTGTGTCAAGTTGCATCAAAATCCGTCAAGTAGTTTCAGGGTGATACGTGTTCTTTTAAATAAGTTTCAATCAATATCCTGCGTGAACCCTTCAATATCCTACCTCGTAGCACAGAATAAATAATAGTACAAGTACTCGTAGTATGAGCTCAAATAATAACAAGTTTCATTACAATTCGTTCATTAGTTTCGGTGTGATGCGTGGCCAAGATACAGACAGACAGACAAAAAAAACAGTTTCAGCTTCAGTAGCGAATACAGAGTGCACCCCAAATATGAGAGC
This sequence comes from Alsophila aescularia, assembly GCA_946251855.1. Classification (NCBI taxonomy): domain Eukaryota; kingdom Metazoa; phylum Arthropoda; class Insecta; order Lepidoptera; family Geometridae; genus Alsophila; species Alsophila aescularia. The sequence continues at coordinate 2,960,899 of OX276379.1, read as the reverse complement.
GATGGTAGCACTAACGGTTCAATAGTGCAACTTAGAATCCAACGATACCGGGTTCGATCCTAGGCTCCATACCAATGACTTTTCTAAGTTATGTGCGGTTTTACATTGCTCCGTGCTTCGGAGGGCACGTTAAGCTGGCGGTCTCAGCTGTTATTCATTACTAGCAGTCGCTAAGCCATGTCAGAGGCCCTCGGGCGGCCTGACAAACTTTGAGACCAGAGGCCAGCACTACCTCATACGATAAACAAACAAAAACCCCTTTTTTTTTTTAATATTTCATTGTACAGAATTAGACCTGTTACAGTTTTAATAAAAGTATAGATTTAAATTACTGCCCCCAGCGCAATTACAACATTAAATTTTTAGAAATATACCATTTGGAGATTATGTCATATAAATCCTAAATCAAAAATATCAAATTTTTCTTGTATAAAAATATTGATGTATAATTACTTGCATAAAGAGATATTTAAAAAGTAAAAATATGTGTTGCCATCTGTTTGTTTTGCCCCTTTTATATTTAAAAAGATTTCAAGCGAAGTATTGTGATACTATAACCTAATGTTATGGCTAATGATGGTATTGATACATATTAGTCAAATATAAATATAAGTTGAAAATTAAAAAAAAGTACGTGTTGTTTTATGTCTGTTGTCCAAAGTAAATACGTTTTCGTGGTAAAGGTTTGCGCGCTCAGCTCTCTATAGACGGCCAACTTCATACTGGTGCACGCACAGATGTTGATGGGTATCTTCATACTGCGCGCGCATCGCAACATTTTCGTAACAGATAGCGGCCTTCGCGCGCGGCTCGCAATTTTACTCTCAACTAAAACGCGCTAAATGAAGTATAAATTCAGAAATTAAAGAAATATTGCGTAGGTTCGCCTCGTATCGGTTCAGTTACGCCGATACGAATAGCTGACGTGATATATATATTTTCTTTTATGTAACCTACCAACTATCATGCTAAATGTAGCTTTGAATTTTCGTTGCGTTGGCTTTGTTGGCTGCCGCTGAGGGACAGTGCAACTTTTTCCCCTCGATGTCCACCAGTGGTGGTCAAAAAGTGGGGGACAAAGGGAATTGTGGCGTTCTGTGGGGAAGGCCCGTGTTCAGCCTTTTCCGGATAATTAGAATGATAAACTTAAATGACAGCCTAAAATGATGTTGTTTCACAGGTCGGTGAATTGTTCTACCAGTCGCACGACTCCCTCAGCCGCCTCATGCAGGTCTCGTGTCCGGAGCTGGACCAGCTGGTGGACGTGCTGCGGGGCGCGCGGGGGGTGTACGGGGCGAGGATGACGGGGGGAGGGTTCGGCGGCTGTGTCGTCTCTCTGGTGAGATAATTGATCTACCAGTCGCACGACTCAAAGATAGATAGTTTATAACTGTGTTTCAAAGTTCTTTGACACTTCGAATCCCTCTATTTTGTTTGATAATGTACAACTCTTATCAACAGACTTTTATAAAGATGCAAAAAATACTACTGAAAGTCCGAACTGAACATCACAAACTCAAAAGCTGCAATAGTCCCCGCCCCCGAGATACCTTCACAAAGTGTGATCGGATCGGAGCTGTATTTATTCGAAACGGCTTTATTGATTTCTTCCAAACAAATTAAGAGCCATCTGGCTAATTCCAGCTTTCAAACAAATAAGTTTGGGAGCTACGATTCCACAGACTGACACACAAATACATTAAACTTCTAACACCCTACTTTTTGCATCTGGGGTTAAAACAAAGAGTCTACCTCGACGGACTCGAGGTAGACTCTATTAGCGCAGTTGAAAATTCAAAGGTGTTGATTCACCTTGGTGAATTAAGTAAACGCCACCTTGAATTTACGCTTTATTGACCGTTTTTTTTGTTTTTACGCAATTGTTTAAGTAAACTGGAAAACATATGATATTAAAGTATAAATGAAATGGCTAAAAAACTCACAATAACAACCGCCCGCGCGCGTTGGCCGCCGACCGCCGCGCATGCTTCGCCAGTTGCGTGACGTTCGTATCGCTCGTTGCGGCTTGTTAAGGTTCGGTCAAACTAACGCGTCGCTTTGAAGTGTCCAGCCGCAGGACGCGTTTGGTTTGAACACGTCGTTACTAGTAAAATTGCAGTAACTGATCTCTACCATGCACGTCACCGCAATCGCAAGCTGGACGCGTTGGTTTGACCGAATCTTAACACCCGCATCTGCGGACTTCAAGATAGTCCGAAACTTTCCGGAGTATAATCCGATCCACCTTATCGTGAGATTATTAGCCGTTTTAAAAAACAGATGATGTGTCTCCACAGGTAAAAAAAACCGAAGTATCAACCTTGAAGAAGCTAATCTTATCACATTACAAAGGCAGCCCGAGTTTCTTCGTGAGCGAGCCAAGCGACGGGGCGCGGCTGCTGTGCAAATAAACTTTGTGATGTCACACGAGTGTTTTATTTGTTTCTGTTATTTTTGTCAACGATATCTCACTAAGCGGTACCTTTACACGTGCATACAACAAAACACATGCTCGTCCGTTTCACTCGGACCGAACTGCCCCCTTACTCTCGAACACCATTCCGATTCAATCACGAGCCCAGCAGTGCGATTCAGCTAGAAAACCTAACCTGCCCCTGCAGTCTCGACATACATAGTTATTGCTTTACTACCGGTATTGGTACATATACCGATGACAGTTAACTTTGACAGTTATTGTCAAAAGCAATCAAATGTCAGTATTTGTACTGACATTGATAATGATTGACATAGATATTTGGTAGAGACTACCAAATCCATATCCATACCAATATATAAAAGTGAAACGTTGTCTGTTTGTTTGTGTTTGTTTCGGGAGCTTTCACGCGATAACGGCTGGACGGATTTTGATGAAATTTAGAATGGAGATAGCTTAAAAGAATAAAACATAAACCTAGAATAAAACATAGCATACTTTTATCCCGGAAAAATTGTAAGTTTCCACGGGAAAACTGGAAAATGTAAATTACTCACTGTAAGGAACGGTTGTAATTACAGAATGGTCTGTGGTTGCTATGGAAACGAAATAACAAGTCTGTCAAAAAACTTCAAGAGCATTGGTGCTATACCTACTTTTGCATTGGTTTTTAATATCCTAGAAGAAAATAGGATGCTTTTTTTCGCGATATACAGTAGTCCACGCGTACGAAGTCGCGGGCGGGAACCGATTTTGGTTGTAAATCTCTATCGATGTCATGACTGCAGGCCCACTGCAACGTAATCGTTACCTTTCGGAGTGGCAACATATACAACGACTTGCTTTAAAAAAAATTACGTCCTTCCCCCATTTCTTCACCTTTCTCCCACTTCCGAGCAAGGTCCCCACCTTTTTGGCTGTGGGAAGGACGTAATTTTTTTCACTTCCTCTTCCACCTTTCTTCCTACTACCTTCCAACGACTGCCCAAAAAAGGAGTGTGATGTTTTTAAGATTCATGTATGCTTGTATGAATGTATGTATGTGAGTTTCTTTATACCACCATAACTTTTAAATGCCTGAATAAATTTAGACATATGGGGTATCGTTCGAATCCTTACATCCCTCCGAGTAACAAATGGTGTTTTTTTTAATCTATATGGCGGCCAGTATGGTACCAAAATAAACGGGGAAAAAAAATATTTTTTCCACATGTTTTTCAATATGAGAATCAAATTGAAGGCCTTGATGAGCACATTCAACATATTATTATATAATTTATTAGTATACATTATTTTATGGCGGGGCAGGCGTATTTTTTTTAGTTTTAATTCACAATATCGAATCCAATCGGTTCGGTTCGTCGAAAGGTTCTGAGGCTTAGATCTCCGCCGATATCGAGGTTAGTGATGCTCGATGTGTCTTGCTCAACGAACATAGACGTACGTGTGAGGTATCTTGTATCCGGTAAAATATTCATTGACATGTAATTCAATGAAAATATTCTTTGTTTTTGATTAATCTTGAGACAGCCACTTAAATATGTACCTATTGTATAGTACGTTGACTTGGTATCTATTTTTGGCCCGCTGTTTGGGTGGATTTTAATAAATCCAATTGAAAGTGCTTTTTGTAGGCAAAGCTGATCTTTTTATGAAGATTTAATTTTATCTACCCAAGGGGATCAACATGCTTAGAAATCCGAACCGAGGCATCCAGTTCAAATCCAACGGAAAGGCTCAATTTCTTTGTGAGAAAACGAAAATAATAATGCCATACCTACCGATGTTTAAAATTGGTATTTGCGGGATTTTACAACCTTATTACAAAATAAGAACAAGCTATAGTGTTCTTTCAATTGTGCTTGTTTGTCGTATGAGGTAGTGCTGGCCTCTGGTGTCAAAGTTCGTCAGGCCGCCCGAGGGCCTCTGACATGGCTTAACGATAGCAGCTCTATTAATCTGTCCAGTAACGGGCATTTTTATAACAATAGAATAGCAATGTAACTCTACTCCATAATTATGGAGTTGTCGGTACTGGAAGCGTTAATCAATGCCTTACGAAGCACGGAGCAATGGAAAACCGCACATAACTTCATTGGTGTGTAGCCCAGGACCGAACCCGTTATTATTGATTTCTAAGTCGCACTAGTATACCGCTAGCCTACCATCGCTCTCAATTGCGCTAAGCTTGAATTACCTGTTTTTTATGCGTGGCTGTTTAATAATCCATACCAATATATAAAAGTGAAACGTTGTTTGTTTGTTTATCTGTGTCGGGAGCTTTGCTGTGGTTTTGAATATTCTAGAAGAACATGGGATGCTATTTTTCGCGATAAACAGTAGTCCGCGCGGAAAAAGTCGCGGGCGGGAATACTAGTAATCAATATATTCAGCATGCTGAGCTCAATTTATTTGTAGAAGATTTACTTTGTTTCGGTTCGGTTCCAATCTCAGTTCCGTACCAATGAATAAGTTAGTGTGGTTTTCTCACTCACCAAGACAAACCAAATGAGCCCAAACTCGAAGGGGTTCCGTCATTTTGTTGTTGATTTCCTGTGACTACCTTCCAGCTCCATCATCCCTGGACACCACATAAAACCAGAGAACTCACCAAGACAAACCAAATGAGCACAAACTCGAAAGGGTTCCATCATTTTGTTGTTGAGTTCCTGTGACTACCTTCCGGCCCCATCATCAGACCCTTTATACCACATAAAACCAGACATGATCTCATCAAGACAAACCAAATGAGCCCAAACTCGAAGGGATTCCATCATCCGATTGTGTAGTTTCTTTGACTACTACTACTACTAGTACTACTACTGTAGTTTTTTAATTGTCATCAGAACTACACCCATGTGCAAAACTTCAGCATCTTTGGACGTTCTTGAATTGTTCCAAATTGACTTGCAATCCAGTCCTAAACATTATAACACAGTGAATAAAATTAAAGCTTGTTTAAAGCTACTAAACCAATTTTGATGAAATTTATACAGTACCACACTGGAGATATTTTTACTCAAGTAAAAACAATCATCTAATTTCGGTTCAAAAATCCCAAGATCTAAGAGAACATAAACTATACAACAAATAGATGTTCTAATAAAACTACTGAATAAATTTTGATGATATTTATATGGGACTACACGGAAAGTTTATCCTTTTGAATAAAAGAACAACCATCTAAATCAGTTTAGAAATCTTAGAGATAAACACAAAATAAAGGCAATATAAACACAAAATCGAATGGATTTACTCAACAAAACTATTTGTTCTCGAAAAACTGCTGAATCAATTTTGATTCAATTAATATGGGACCACCTACCCTACCCTATCAAACAAAAAAAAAATTTTTAAAATCGGTCTACAATTGACGGAGATATCGACCGACATACATAAATAAAAAAAAAAAACACATACATCCGAACATATAACCGTCTCCTTTTGTGAAGTCGATTAAAAAGGCTAGTCTCTAAAAGTGATCAACAAGACTGTAAAACTTCGATATAATGGTGTGTACACAAGGAAATGTAAGACAAAGGAGTAACAAACCTCCGAGATTAAGGTAAATACAGGCGTAGGTATTCTGGTTCAAATAAAAAGCTTCTTTGTTGAACTTTGGCTGTTTACGAAACTGAAAAAACGGAAAATAAACTGTCGTTTTACTATAGCCATCTACATTGTTGATTGAATCCAGCCTTAGTGCATTAAAGCGAATTATACTGAAGTAGGTAAAGTAGGTACCTGCATAACAAATTAATTTAATAGAACCACTCACACCACCAGCAAACTTTCCACGCGGCAAATGAAGAGCCATTTAAGTAATAGGTATAATATATGATTTAACTTACTTGAAAGCTACGCTACGACGTAGCTGTCGTAGCAGCGTAGTTGTTTCAGATGTCAGGAGTGTGGAGTTTTCCCAGACATCCTGATAAAGTCAAAGTCACGTCGGTGATAAAGATAACCAACAGCCTCCTGAAAGTTTCAGTGTTTCGCGAGCGATCAAAGCGAGCGCACGCTTCACTGTAGCGGTATCTCCAGCGTTATTTGTTGATATAAACATTGGATGATTTTAGCTATTTCGGACTTTGTGTAAACTTATTGAGAATTTAATTTGTAGTTAATTATTATTGTGGAAGTTAAAAGATCTGTGAGGTGTTGTTTGAACTTATTATTAACAATTTTGGTGATCTGTTTCTAATGTTGGATGAGAAGTAAGTAATTTTAAGTTATAATCATAATAATTTTTAAAGAATTTTATCTACACTCATATCGTAAAATCCGGATTATGAACTCAAAAATGGTGGCATAATGATATACATTACGCACGGCACGTCTATAATAAGAAAACAACACTGATTTTTTAACTGAACGATGTTATAATTTTTTAACATTAAAGGACCATTAAGGCTCCGCACCTAAGAGGGTTTTCGTCATTTATTATCTATGGAACCAATTTTATGTGATATGTTTTATCCTGATTAAAATGTGACATAGTTGTGTTATACATGTAAAAATAATGTTCGTGAGGAGAGTTTGACTCCACCTGACATCACGCAACAGCAACGAACATGACGAACGAGCTTTTACCGGCAAAATGAAGAAAAGATTACGACTTTATTTTTTTCATTAAAAGTAAGTTCCTATTGCACGAGTGTAGATAAAGTAGTGTATGAAACGGCACATAACTAGGTAATTAACACTCGAGTGATACTATTATAAAGCACACTCTTATGTTTTAATTCCCTTCATTATGCAACCGTTTCATAAACTACTATTATAGAATAGATAGCTGTTGTGTTATAGTACTAATAGTATTTATTTTCCCATAAAAAAATAATGTTAACAAACGTTTGAGATCGTATGTTATGTAGGAGAATTATTTACCATCTAAATAAACAGAGACTAGGAAGACAAATTGGACGGAGCCGAGATTTTAATAAAATAAACAACAAATTAAATTTGAAGTTAATTTTATTGGTCTTACTTTTGACCGTACAATTCAAGCGAAGATAAAATAATGACAATTTGTACTTAGTAACTTCCTTATATAACTTTTATAAATGCGTAGGCGATTTCTAGTACATTCTTCATTGTAATAAACAACTAAGTAGTTACATTTCTCAAACTTTAGCGAGAAAAACATCTAAGTACATAAATGCTTATTCAGCTATGCGCAATTAAAATCAAGTCAACATGTACAGTACCTCTACTGCGCATTATTCATAGAAAAACAACATAAGTACAAAAAGTGCTTAATTGGTACTTTCACAATCTAAGGAAGTACCTACTTGTATGATTAAATATGTCGCAATTGGACTTCGGTAAACAACAGTGGGTTTGTGGTACATATAACTAGGAAAAGGAATTCATATTTACAAAACAAACTCTTTATGTAATTATCTTTTATTTCCACTCTAAACTTAATAAAGTTTCCCTGTTTCAACGCTGTGCTCAGTATTTAAAATCAAACTACAAGAAATATTATATTCAGCTACAAAACTATCAGTTTGTTTAAAATTTCCTCAAATCTCACGTTTAGGTAGGTGGTAGGTATTCCCCTGCAGCATCAGAATTTGTGAATTGGAAGTCATGGTCATGTATCTAGTTACGAGAAGCTTGGTTGTGTGCTTGAAGATCAGCTTAAGTATTAAGCATTTATTTATATACCAAGGGATTTGTCAAATTACATCTAAGTATATATTCTATTTTCAATCTATACTTTTTATAAAGCAATAAGTATCTCTACTTTTCTCAGTTTATTTATCTTTACTTTTCTCAGTTTATTTATCTTTACTTTTCTCAGTTTATTTATCTTTACTTTTCTCAGTTTATTTATCTTTACTTTTCTCAGTTTATTTATCTTTACTTTTCTCAGTTTATTTATGTTTACTTTTCTCAGTTTATTTATCTTTACTTTTCTCAGTTTATTTATCTTTACTTTTCTCAGTTTATTAGCTCTAAACTGAGAAAAGTAAAGATAGGAACATAATTAATAACGTACTCTAGAAAAAAACATCTGCACATAAATTACAAAAATATAAGTTAGATGATGCGATAAAACTATAGATATCCGGCACCGGCGTAGATGGGGGGAAGAGTAGTGGGGGAGGGGGGGGGGGGGTTGGGGAGAAGGGAAGTCCTCCTCGACCATCCATCCCCTGCCCGGGAGATGTATAGTTTTTGAGTTATGTTTTTTTATTAAAATCGTAGTACATATTTTTTTCAGTTTTAGGTGGTCAAACCACCGTAACAGTTATTAAAAATCAGCCGTAAATTAACTATGTGTAGTCATGTTCAAACCTAACCTACCCTAGTCTTTGGGGCCATTCATAACATGTTCAATTTACTTTTTGGCGAAAGCAGCGGAAAAAAAACACATTCTTCTAATTGATAACGATTATTTATTTATTTTATTGGTATTGATTTAGGTATAAACAAGTATACTGAATCGAAAGATTTACATTGTATAATCACAACCCACGTTATATTCAGCCAAAGCTTTATTATCATTTGTTGAAATATTCATGAAATGATCAAAGATAAATTTGAATCAAAAATGTAACAACATCTGTCCATAGGCTCCCAGTGGACCGCACGCTACATTCAAACATTTTGTTTTTACTAGGCGTGCCCGCGGCTTCACACGCGTGGTCATTTCTCTAAGCATACTCTATGTCCTATTCCAAGACCTAAAATACCAATATTTGATCAAAATTAATTCAGCCATCAACAAGTTTTTTATCGATTGCTCGGCTTCTACTCGTCGGATTGAGATACCAAGTACATCAGTTTTTAAGTTAAACCCTAAGCAGTGAAAATAACGAAAAAATCGCATCGCAATCACTTCAATAGTTTTTACGTGATGCGCAAACAAACAAACGAACAGACACGATTAAAAAAAATTAATATTCTTGTTCAGTAGCTTATTGTAAGTACCTTAGAGTTTTTTTTAATTATCTTGTTTGTACAGACTTTTTCGTACATACCTACCTTCCCGATAGTACGAATTGTGGGTTCTCAAAACCCCACTTTGTTTATATTTTTTACCACGTTTTTATTAAGTCACTTTCTTGTTTGTCTCTCTGTCTGTCTTTCCGGGTGGAATCCTGCACCTCAAATTTCGAGCACTTCTCGATAAGCTATCCGCCTGAAACTTTCAGGGTACCTAGCTCACAAATAGAGTCTAAAAAAAAAGAATGATATTAGTGTTTTAATCTACATTTGCTGCTTTTAAACAACTGAGTGATGTGACGAGCAGGTCACTCGCATGATGGTAAGCGCCTCGCTTGCCAATAACAACGCCACCTGGAACATTCCTTGCAAAGTCATGCGCGGCATGTGGCCAGTATTCTCTATCATCATCATCATCATCATCATCATGTCAGCCTTTAGAAGTCCATTGCTGAACATAGACCTCCCCCAAAGAGCGCTATGACGAGCGATCTTGTGCCACCTCCATCGACCGACTTCCTGCGATGCCTAAATGTCGTCGGTCCATCGTGTGGGGGCACACGATGGACCGACGACATTCTCTAATTCAAATTCATAAATAGTTATAAAAAATAATAATAATACGTAGCAGTGTTGTCAGAGTTTTGATAAGGTTATATAGTGACTTTTCACCATATGTTTAATAATACGTAGCAGTGTTGTCAGAGTTTTGATAAGGTTATATAGTGACTTTTCACCATAAGTTTAATAATACGTAGCAGTGTTGTCAGAGTTTTGATAAGGTTATATAGTGACTTTTCACCATATGTTTAATAATACGTAGCAGTGTTGTCAGAGTTTTGATAAGGTTATATACTGACTTTTCACCATAAGTTTAATAATACGTAGCAGTGTTGTCAGAGTTTTGATAAGGTTATATAGTGACTTTTCACCATAAGTTTAATAATACGTAGCAGTGTTTTCAGAGTTTTGATAAGGTTATATAGTGACTTTTCACCATATGTTTAATAATACGTAGCAGTGTTGTCAGAGTTTTGATAAGGTTATATAGTGACTTTTCACCATAAGTTTAATAATACGTAGCAGTGTTTTCAGAGTTTTGATAAGGTTAAATAGTGACTTTTCACCATAAGTTTAATAATACGTAGCAGTGTTGTCAGAGTTTTGATAAGGTTATATAGTGACTTTTCACCATAAGTTTAATAATACGTAGCAGTGTAGTCAGAGTTTTGATAAGGTTATATAGTGACTTTACTATATAACCTTACCAAATCCATATCCATACCAATATATAAAAGTGAAACGTTGTCTGTTGTTTGTTTGTTTGTTTGTTTGGGGAGCTTTCACGCGATAAAGGCTGGACGGATTTTGATGATTTTTGGAATGAAGATCGCTGATACCCTAGAATAAAACATAGCATACTTTTATCCCGGAAAATTGTAAGTTTCCGCGGAAAAACTGGAAAAATGTTGATTACTCGCTGTAAGGAACGGTTGTCATAGAAACGAAATAAAGTATATTGAAATAAAGTCTGTTTAAAAAAACAACATCTTTGGTGCTACACCTACTTTTGCATTGGTTTTTAATGTCTAGAACATGGTTCGGCAAGTAGTTTAAAGTGGGTCCGGATACTGTTGTTTTTAATGTCTAGAACATGGTTCGGCAAGTAGTTTAAAGTGGGGTCCGGATACTGTTGTTTTTAATGTCTAGAACATGGTTCGGCAAGTAGTTTAAAGTGGGGTCCGGATACTGTTGTTTTTAATGTCTAGAACATGGTTCGGCAAGTAGTTTAAAGTGGTTTCCGGATACTGTTGTTTTTAATGTCTAGAACATGGTTCGGCAAGTAGTTTAAAGTGGGGTCCGGATACTGTTGTTTTTAATGTCTAGAACATGGTTCGGCAAGTAGTTTAAAGTGGTGTCCGGATACTGTTGTTTTTAATGTCTAGAACATGGTTCGGCAAGTAGTTTAAAGTGGGGTCCGGATACTGTTGTTTTTAATGTCTAGAACATGGTTCGGCAAGTAGTTTAAAGTGGGGTCCGGATACTGTTGTTTTTAATGTCTAGAACATGGTTCGGCAAGTAGTTTAAAGTGGGGTCCGGATACTGTTGTTTTTAATGTCTAGAACATGGTTCGGCAAGTAGTTTAAAGTGGTGTCCGGATACTGTTGTTTTGTTGTATCATTGTCCAGAAAAAATACTGATGATGATTAAGTAGGTAATATTTTTAATTTAGTTTTCTAATTAAATTGGTATATTAAAAAAACGTTAATTTAAAGCGATAATTTACACTGACGATCTTGAGACAGTTTTTTATAGTTTGGTTCACGTGGCGTCGGAACAGCAAATGCGAAGTGTGTCTTCAAGGTGGGCCATCCGTTAATCTCGAAAAATATTTGTTCATCAAAAAATACTTTTTTGAGTAAAGATGATTTGCAATACCTATTCGCATACTGTCGAGCCCAAACATAGTGGCCAGTTGGTAGCTACTTTCTTGCAATTTTCATACTTTTCTGTAAAATGTTTACCACTAAATTCTTCAGTGAATGCAGTTAGATACATGGAAATAACTCCAATTGAAGTTAAGATCTTATCAAGTCTCATAAAAGCGTGTGTGTATAAGCCACATAAATAATCAAATCATATCAGTCATAGGTACACAGGTCAGGTACCTACTTGTAAAATAGGTAACTAGAATAATTACTAAGTTAGATTCTACGTGGCTTTCAAACGTATGAATATAGGGCTAGTTTTATGAGTATATTAAAGAAATTTAATATTTAGGTATATTTAACAATATTTGGCGGTTCGAGGTTCGACCTTCCGCGCTCTGGATCCGGCTGCGGTCCGCTGTTGCTGACCGCTGTCCTAGAAGAAGATAGGATGCTTTTCTTCGCGATAAACTGTAGTCCACGCGGATGTAGTCGCGGGTGGGGCGTGGTATATAATAATATATACAACCTGTCACTGAAATAGCCTTAAATAAGTACGCAGCAGGTTTATTTAATTATTTTTTTTAGCAGGTTTTTTCCTTGTGGAATTATTGTGTTTAGTCATATAAAAAAAAGTAGGTTCATACATACTGCTCCATCTGCGGGCTTAGGTTGCTAGGCCTCTCCTCGCTTGCGCGTGGAAAGACTCCCGTTGAGTGGAGACGGTTCACCAGTCCGAACAAATGTGGGGCGAGCCAGCCTATTGTCTCTCTACAAGCACATAGTTCGAGTAAGCAGTGTAATTTATAGCTGAAAAAAATAATTAAAATAATTAAGGTTTAGGAAACGACAATGTTATGTAACACTGATCATAAATTTAACACTTTTACTTATTTTTTATTCACTTCTTACAAAATAACAAAGAAAATTCGTCGTTGAGTCTGACCTTTAGATTTTCACTGTGACCCTACCTACTGACATGCGATTGACCACTACGCAGTATGCTTGACTCTGACCTTTAGATTTTCACTGTGACCCTACCTACTGACATGCGATTGACCACTACGCAGTATGCTTGACTCTGACCTTTAGATTTTCACTGTGACCCTACCTACTGACATGCGATTGACCACTACGCAGTATGCTTCGATGTGCAAAAAATCAAGGTCAAAATGATTATTGGTTTTCCCAGCTGATTACTAGGCAGTATTATTATTTATTCTGTGCTAGGGTTTGGAGTATAATATTTTTATAGGATTTTTCATAAGTGAATAAATTAATGAAAAACTTTGAAATCTCCATTGAGATATATGTACAAGATGGAAATCTCAAAAGTCGTAAAACTAACGTTGTTCGCCATGACCTGTAGAATACCCCACCCTGGTACTTAATAGGTAATTATGTTACATTTAAAAATACATACATTATAGGCTCTATGAGGACACGGCATTCGTGAAAGATAACTGACTACAGTAATAAGTAATATGGGTTAGTACAAATCTAAAGTTTGTTTGACTAATTAAATAAAAAAAACTACAAAGACTTTACAAAACACTAGCTTTCGCCCGCGACTTCATCCGCGTAGACTACAGTACCTTTATCGTGAAAAAAGCATCCTGTGTTCTTCCAGGATATTAAAACCAATGCAAAGGTATAGCACCAACGTATTGTATTCTCTATGGCACCAACGCTCTTGATGCTTTTTGGCAAACTAGTTATATTTCGTTTCCATGCAACCGTTCCTTACAGCGACTCATCGTAATTTTCCACTTTTTCCGGGGAAACTTACCATTTTCCGGGATAAAAAAATCTTATGTTTTATTCCATGGTATAATCCATCTCACTCCAAATTTCATCAAAATCCGTCCAGCCGTTAAAACTCCTACAACAAACAAGCAGACAACGCTTCACTTTTATATATCGGTCTGGTTTTTTTTTACACGGGTCAGCTATAAATACTTCGTTTACCTATTTATTTATATTTACTCTAGGAATTTCTGATCCCAAATATATTTGTACAATAGATACTCAAGACTCTTTGAACTTGAATCGAATTAAATTGTTTGATGTTGTTAATACTTTGTAATTAATTCTACTGTAGCCGAATAGACGTTGAATGTCTGTACTGTAGGTCTGTATATTCCTGCCAATAAGGTTGGATACACACTGTTATCCAGAGGCCGTATTTGAATACATAGAGATTTTGCAAAATTATTGCTATTTATTTATTTTACATTGTTTATTTAAATACTAATACGTCCTCCCCTGGTGCCTTGTTGCTCTTAAGCTGTTTGAGAGCTATTCTGATCTCGTATAGGCTGACGTCCGGGATATCTTCGGTATAATTATTATTATTCATGGGAATAATGATGTGGAATTGGTCATTAATTATTTTTAAGGTGCCAACGGGGTCGAAGAGTATACCAGGACTCTTAGTGATGGGTTCCACAAAATTGTTGTCATCAGTTGCCAGGGCGGTGCTACAATGAGTGGCGATGATTCTGTAATTGTAGTTGTGTGTGTTGTAATAACCACGCTAGTTTGACTTGTATAATTATTTTTATAGGAATTAGTAACTAAGTTTTAATTCATAAAATTAGATTGTAATTAAAAAAAAATGATGTATATACTTATGTCTAATTATATCTATTTTAATCATTTCGACTTGCAGGTTTTACCTCATCATAATGATGGGTGACATGACGTCAATTAATAATGATGTATATACTTATGTCTAATTATATCTATTTTAATCATTTTTACTTGCAGGTTTTACCTCATCAAAATGATGGGTGACATGACGTCGATTAATAATGATGTATATACTTATGTCTAATTATATCTATTTTAATCATTTTGACTTGCAGGTTTTATCTCATCAAAATGATGGGTGACATGACGTCGATTAATAAGAAAAGTCAAGGTATTGTTACTGTTTACTTTTACAATTTTAAAGGGGCCTTTCCACAGAGGGGAAAGAGCCTTTCGAAGTCTGAGATGTTGTTTTAAGTATGCATAGTCACCAACTTTATATTGTACTGGGCGGCTATGCTTATCATAGTAGGTTTTTCATTTTTCTTTCGAAGCTTGAATATTTTGTAATGCCTTTTCCCCAGATATTTAGAGACGGTGGTGAAGCATTTTTATGTAATCAGGGTACGTGATATCAGTGCGCAGCTCGAAGACTGAGTCAGGATTTAAAGGTTTGTGTCCAAAAACAAGTTCATATGGGGTAAAACGCGTTGTAGTGTGGACGGTGCTGTTATAAGTTAAAATAGCAGTATACACGAACTTATGCCAGTTGGATTGGTTCTCATCTACGTAAGATTTCAAATATTCCTTTAAAGTGGAGTGGCTTCTCTCAAGTGCTCCTTGTGTTTGGAGGTGGTATGGTGAGGACCAGCAGGCTGATTCCCTAAGGAGTGAGGTTGAGTGATTGCCACCGAGCACCCATTGCGGGTGCGCTTGAGGGTCGTGAAGGTTTTGGGATTCACTAAACAGTTAACGCGCACCCGTCAAGCACCCGCAATCAACATTAGTGTTGATTGCGGGTGCTTGACGGGTGCGCGTTAACTACCGGTATTAGTACCGGGAAACCGGTAACTATGCGGCAGAATTAAGCTAAACCTAGCCTACAAATATTTCTAGCAGAAATAGGACTTTTCAAATTTTGCCGGGTTTTATGTTCGAGTGATTATCTATGGGTGGCGCGCCAGCCATCCTATGGCGGCAATCGCCCTCCAACAATCATCGTCTGAATTTATATTATGTTTTTCTCACTCGCTTTTATTCTATCTAAAATTTTGTTCCCGTGTAGATATTAAGTAGGTATAATTAAAAGTTAATTAGCATTGTAAGTTTCGTAGTGATAAATAGTGCGTAGTGAATAATATGCCAATAACCCTTTTGTAGATTGTACGTCTCTGAGGAAAAATCTAAACATTGATATTATTTCTCAGCAAAAATGTAAATACCTACTTCAAATAATTATTACGACTGCTTAAAAATACCATGTTCCTACAGGTATAGTGACTATAGTGCTTCTCAGGTAAAGTTAAACTCCAATTCAAAATAATCTTTGCCGTCGAGTAAAAATTCTGTTAATCAAAACATGTCATTCCTTGTACACTACTTGTGTGCAAAACAATTAAATCAATAAATAATTGAAACGCTAAAAAACGAAGAAAAAATATATTTGCGATTTATAAATGTTCAAATAATGTGTAAGTATAAGTAATGTGTGTTATTTCTAGATGAAATCTCTTGCTTTGTACCTATATAGAAGTGTATTGTATCTACCTGTCTTATGTATCTTTGTAGATTCACAAAAATGATCTCATTATGATGATAATGATGAAGAGACGGACAAATGGGAGCTCGACAATTGATAATTATACCCTAGGACTTGATAGACAAGTACCTAACTATATTGAATGTTTAAACTACTTGATTATACTAATAATATGATACATTTGTTTCAGGTGGATGCACACAGAACTGCAGTTCATAAGAATGTATAGATCTCCGCTTTCCGAGCTCGTAGGATAGTGCAAATATGAATTTATGTGAAAATTATTACATTATTACATTATATTTAATACTTACACTTGATTTCGTTTTTCTTTTATTTGCATTGACCCCTCGTTGTTAGTAGAACTTCACATAATTATACTTTGTAAGAAAACTACTAGATTTTAAAACCAGTAGGTATTTTTTAATTTTAGGGTTAAAATCCTACTCTAGCTATGAACTAGTTAGGTAGGTTCTATGAAATACCACATACATACATGTCATTACCTTTCGCAAAAACAACACGATTTCATGGCACGATAAAACATGAAACAAAGTGTATCTAGGTAGGTGTTAGAACTATAAGTTTCATAGTAAATATGCATTATCAATGATCTTCACTAACTAAACACTGCTAGGTAGTAAATGTAATGAACGCACCGGGTGCTCTTCAGTTGACAAAAACTCATTGCTACTGAATTCCTTGTGAATTCTGATTTTGAATTACCGGTTTTGTATTTTGTAGTAAAATGACAGTTTCCGTGCGGTTGAGTGCTCATCGCCTTGATGACGTCATTTCACATGCTCACTGAGCTTAGGGAATTCGAAACGAGTGATCGGTGGCAATGAATGGTCCGAGTGGCATTAACCGAACCGCACTTTAACTCTACGGAATCAGGCCCCAGATCTGCTTTATTTTTAAAAAGTCACAAGATTTTTTAAATAGATCAGCGGTGACATTAGTTCCTTGATCTGTAAGTATTGATTTTGGTATGCCAAAGAGTGTTACAAAATGGACTAGACATTACAAGATTCTTCCGCTGTAGCATTTGAGATAGGATAGACGAGAGAAAATTTCGTGAGGTCGTCTTGAAGGGTGAGTATGTATTTCAAATTATGAAGTCCAGCTAAGGGGCAAGTAAGGGGCCAACGATATCGAGACTGATTCTTTCAAATGGACGAGTGGAAGTGGTCGTGATCTGCATAGGAGCTTTGTTGATTTTACGGAGAGCTTTATTAGATTGGCATAGTTTTCAATTTTTGATGTAGTCTTCTATTTCAGAACGCATATTTTTCCAGTAATAGCGCTCTTTGATTCTGTCGTACATTCTATTAGAGCCTAGGTGTCCGGCAATAGGGATATCGTGATTCTCCGTCAGGGTCTTTGCTTTTTCGGATGGGTAGGATATATAATTGTATTGTGGTGAATGTTAACGGTTATATTAGTGTTATTGAACAGATAAATGAGCATGCCGTAGATTTTCACAAACGAATTTTGTTCTTGTGGATTTCTGAAATCAGATATTGCTATTTCATTGATGTTACCATTGAGTAAGATATCATTTCTAACTGATTTTAGCGTTTTGAAAATATCAGGATAAGAGCAAGTATCGAAATAGTAAACTTTCGTAAACAGGAAATAGTAAGTTTTACCCTTTATAATGTGTTTCTTAAAAGAATGAAGTTCACGATCACCATCGTGGATCGAGTCATCGGATGCGGAAATAATGTCTTGAAGGTAAGGGTTTGATTCGTCGTAGTCAATAGATATAGGGACAAGTATAGTATTACTTTTACTCTTCAGAAGGCTTTCGTTGTGCTCTTTTATGTATACCACATTAAGTTTCCATTTTATTGGCAAAAGATTTTAGGAATTCAGAGTATTCTTTACTGGAATTAGAAGATTTTTCATCAATTTGTCTGTTTGTTTCCGTTGGGAGATCCAGCAGAGAAAAGGGGTTGAGAGGAGGAATAGGTAACGGGTGAAGGGAGATAATCTGGAGGTGACGGAGGATTCAGTGGAGTAAAGTCTATGTTTGGTTCACCAAGTGGGCTAATACCCAAGCGACCTAACTCGATCAAATCGTCAAGGATGTCTGTAGGAACTTCTGTCTCTTGAGTGGGACGGTTGTTGGATAACCTTGATGTAGAAGGTTGTGGATCTATCTCGTTTGGAAGGATTGGGTTAACTGGGTAACGCGACAACGTATCGGCGTTGCTGTTGATTTTTCCTTTTTTATACATCACTTCATAATCGAATTCTTATAATTTGAGTCTCCATCTGACAAGTTTGGATCCTGGTTCTTTGCAATTAAATAACCACGTTAGAGGACGGTGGTCAGTGATGATAGTAAATTTGTGTCCATATAGGTATGGTCTAAAGGTTTTTGTGCCGAAAATGATGGCCAAATATTCCTTTTCTGTTACGCTGTAATTGCATTCAGCTTTGTTCAAGGTACAGGAAGCACACGCTATAGGTCGGTCTTTGCCAATAGGGCCTTGCGAGAGAATGGCTGCAATGTTGTAATTAGATGCGTCGCAGGTAAGAATAAAAGGTTGTGAAAACTCTGGATATATCAGAAGAGGTGCTGTTATTAATTTTTCTTTTAAAGTGTCAAAGGCTAGTTGCTGCTCATTATTCCATTCAAAACATGTTCTTTAGTAGGTGTGTCAAAGGCTTGGCTATTTTTAAACACATTTAATTACTGCTTCAGTTCTTGGAAGAATAGTGTATACGGGCTCGTTACACAGGATCTGAAATTTAGCATCATTAATTTTCAGGATACTTTTGACGTAGTCTATATTACTTTGTTGGTTAGATAGCAGTTTGTTTCCTATTATTCCATCGTAAGGTAGTTCAAGGTCGGGGATGACATGAAAATGATGATTCCCCGTGCCACGGCGTTTATGAAACTGCACCGCGAGACGGGTGGTGTGCATTGTAATGCTCGGTTTTACGCACTCAATGCCAGGGCGGTCGCACTCCGCAACAAGTACAAATAAATTCAAGGACCCAATATTCGGGTCCGTTCAGTCGAGTGTCAAGCGTGCGCTCGATGAGTCGCGCGCCTTGTACTTAGCGATAGAGTACCTACTTACGTAAAGTTATTGACAAACTTTATTCGTGTTTTAATTATGAGTACCAAGAAGAAAGCTAGAAAGTACTGCATAGCATTCGGCTGTTTGAATAGTGATAGAAATTACGAATTGTCATTCTTTACGTTTCCAAAGGATATTGAAAGGTAATAAATTGTAATACCTATAATAGGTCCTAGTTATGTAGTTAGATATTGATATTTTTTTATTACGTAGGTTCCTATAGTTTTATGTTATTTCATTTGTGTTCCATACCGAAGCTACGCATATTTAAGGTTTTTCCGCGCAGAAATAAAGTCGTTTATTAAATCGATCAATGTAATTTTATAATTGATTAAAGTAGGTATTGTTGATCGGAAAATGAATAACTGTGCTGACTTTGTAAGTAGCCTACAACTAATTTGGAATTTATATAATATATGTCTTGTATAATACCTACCTACTTTTAATACCTTTTAATACGTAGGTAGCAATTTATTTTTCACTCATTAAAAAGCATGGAATTCAGACAGGCACCTTTATTCATTAAAGTGCAATACCTATAGGATATAATCATAACCAACCAACGACACGTAGGTAGGTATCTCACTAAACTTATCGGTGGTCTGAAAACGGGATAGGTAGGTAGTAAAAATGAGGTAGTAGGTCTATTCTGATAAGAATGTCATTGTATGTAATAGAACTATTTTAATTTATAACAATAAGTAATAACATAATACATTATTACTTATTTATTCTGTTACAATATCTAAGTCATAACATATCACAGAATAATTAGTAGTACAAACTAATTATTCTGTGACCTAGTGTACCTAGTCATATCTTAATACAACCCTACCGATCGAAAAAGGGACAGAGCGATTCTGAAACGGTTAGAGCAATGGAAGTTCTCGCGCGTTGTGATACGGTGCATTCTAGCCTGCACGCGGTGGGCGAGCGCCTTCTAGGTAAATATAATTAAAAGCTCGCAGCGCCGTGCGAGTTAAATTGCACTTTATAGCGTTGTAGCGAGAGTCGCTATTTATTTAAATGACTTTACTCAGTTAGCCTTCTGTACTTGTACTATTATTTATTCTGTGTTAATGCTGTAATGTTACAAATTCTTTCATTACAGGTGTGCGCACTGTAATGCTTACCTGACAGCATTCACTTTCGTACTTTACTCGAATCTGAACTGTTACATTACACGCAAATGCTCCCCGTGAGCGCCCGCTTTCAGCTCTAACTTAGCTCTTTGCAACCTATTTTACCAAGCAAATTTAAACTAAGTGTTTACCAATTTTAAGTGCCTCCATTTTACATACGACACGAATTCACGTTGTGGGTAGGTATACTGTATTTATTCTAACTTAATCTGTGATTAGAACCAACTGCCTAGAGCCAAAGTCTGTTGTAACCTAAAAAAGCATTACGTCAATAATCTTCATTGTGCAAATGAAATCGCCGTGACCTTTAATAATGACTTTTCGTTCTGACAATAAAACCAGTCATCCTCGAAAGTGAACATAATAACACAACTTGTGAAAATGTTATGAGGGTGTCAATGGTACTACTGACTGATCCTAAATTAGTGTCACTAGTACCATGGATGGTACTAAGGATACAAAGTTGTGTCACTTGTACCATCAATGGTACTAGTCAATGGTACAACTGACATATAACCGCTTTTTCTCATGGTTTCTGAACTGTTTATAAACTAACCTAACGCAGTTTGAATCAAAGTCTACTACATTTTAGAAGCTTAGCAGCTAGATACGAGTATTTCAGAAGCGCGACAACCAGCGTGCTGTCGTTTCTTGTTTGCATTGAAGTCACAGTTGCAGTCACTATCAGCGGGTTTTCGATTTGTCAGCGTTTCTGGCGAGTGGTATATTTTTGGGAGATTCATGCATCACCACATCCGCCTTTTTTGAGAATTCTCAAATAGAATCTCGATAGCGCGAGAATTGTGTCCCTGGAGATACAGAATTATTACCTACAAAATATGAATGAAAAAATAATTTAAACGGTGTTATTTTCGCTCGAGACGTGACGAAATTACGTGAATAATAAATGATTACTAATTAATTACGTACTCATAGCCGCCTTGATATTAGAGCATGTTATTAAATAAGTATTTTTATTGTGCTTTGTTTTTGTCAGAGTGGTTCTGTGGATAAGTAATGGAGTAGATATTATCAGATCTTAGCGGTTCGCACCAGGGCGCTTCAGATTGTAATATCATTGCAAAAGTAATTAATTAGTCTCTGTGCAGAGTAGGTACAAGTTATATTGTACCTTTACCTAAGTACAATTGTAGTGGAGTTATTGAATTAGTTTCTGAACAACATTTTTGGTGTCATTCCTCCAAGATAATGTTTGAACTCAGACTAACTTAGCATACTTTTTGATAACCGACATAGGCCTGACTAATATAGATAATGTACAAGATTTGAGCTTTTCGAAATAATTCTGTTTTGTTTTGACCCAATTCATAGAATCAAAAGTAAGCAGTGTTTTTAAGTGATGGATAAAACACAACTAAACACATCTTATTAGGTAAAGATGATAATGATTTATGTCGTAAATAGTAACTAAGTATCTATGTGCAAACATAAGGAATCTTTATAGAAATGTTATTAATAAAACCTTTCAAGCAAACGAATCACCCAAAGCCGTTTAATTGGTTGTGTGCTCAAAGAGACAACTAGATTATAATTAATATCAGTTCAGTTCGAAAAGTATTGATTTAATTATAGGTAAGAGACATTCAAATGAACAATGTATAGCGGGTGATTAATTTTTCCAATGATGGTTATTGCCGGCTACGGTTTAATTGAACGGCAAATATTTCATTTTTTAATTAATATTTACTAAGGTTTTAATAATTGGACACCTTTGCCAAATATATTGAATCATTAATCATACCTATATTATTTTATCTATACATATAATAAAACTGTAACGGGTCCAATTCTGTACATTGAAGATATTTAGTTTTTTTTTGGAGATTCCTCTTTGTTCGATACTGAAGCCAAAAATGAATTTTTTAATTTTTTATCTGTCTGTCTGTCTGTCTGTCTGTCTGTATCTTGGCTAGGCATCACGCCGAAACTACTGAATGAATTTAAATGAAACTTGGTATGATTTGAGTTCATACTACGAGGTAGGACTTAGGATACTTTTCATCCCATAAAATTAAAGGGTTCCCGCAGGATAGGGGTCAAAAGTTATTTAAAAAAAACAGTTACTGAAACTACTGGACAGATTTTAATGCAAATTGGCAGTCATCGTTTATATGATGGATTAAAATTGAAGAGACTTTTTATATCGAAAAAATAAAGGGTTCCCGCGGAATACGGGTCCAGAGTTATATTAAGCATGAAGTTTTTTGGTGAGTACCTACTATATTCGATTTTGTAGCCAAAACATTTTTTTTTTTCATTTTCTTCTAACAGTCTGTCTACTTTTTTTTTCTTTTTTTTTTATTACGGACTAGGCAATCGTTTGACCACGATCTCACCTGATGGAAAGCGATGATACGGTCGAAGGTGTAGCACGCTTGCCTAGTAGATACTTATTCACTCTTGACTTGAACACACCGGGGTTATAATTTACCGGAAACACTGACGAGGGCAGGGCATTCCACTCTTTTGCAGTTCTTATAATAAATGAAGAAGCGTAACGCTTCGTTCTTGTGCGAGGTATTTCAACCATGAAAGGGTGGCACTTTGCTGATCGTCTAGTCATACGGTGATGGAAAGGTGATGGGGGAATCAGGTTGTGCAGTTCTTGTGCACACTCTCCATAGTGCAATCTGTAGAATACCGCCAGGCTTGCTACCTCACGTCGATGCGCCAGACTTTGAAGCTTATTCTTTACCAGAGTGTCATCCCCAATGAGCCTGATAGCACGTCTCTCAATTGAATCCAAAGACTCGAGCTGATACTTGGCAGAACCGTCCCAGAGGTGGCAGCAGTACTCCATACAAGATCGGACCTGTGCTTGATAAAGATTCAAAAGCTGTCCCGGTGTGAAGTACCGCCTAACCTTAGACAAAATACCAAGTTTACCTACCAAGTTTAGTTTATTACCTGTCTGTATCTTGACAATCTTGACCGTGCATAACGCCAATACTACTGAATGAATTCAAATGAAACTTGGCATGATTTGAGTTTATACTACGAGATATATGACATTTTTTATACTTTTCATCCCGATATTTAGCTGGTTCTCTTGGGAGAGGGGAGGAAACGTCCAACAGTGGACTGGTATAGGCTGATGATAATGATGATGATGATGATGATGATTATGTAGACAAAGACCTCGTGTTAGGCTTATTCTGTGGTTAGGTCGCAAAAATCTGTAACGTCCTGTTTTTTTGGGACGTTGTTAGGATGGATAGCAGTAATGTAAAACTAAATTCGCAGCTTCGAAAGACCTACGCTAACTTCGTGGTGCTCGAAAAACATCGTTTTTTTTCTTCAGATTTTGGGATATAACTTCTAAAAAGGGCTTCCCACGGAAAAGTTATCTACAACACTTATAAATAAAACAAAATTTTCTGTAATTTGTAGTCAGCCGCAGCTCTGTTATTTTTTTGAAAAACCTGAGATGCATTACTTCGAACATTGCCAATTTTTCCTAAAAAGTTCGAAATTGTAGTTTTAGCCCCCTTCCGAGTAGAATATCGGCTATAATACTAATTCTACGAGGAAAAATATGGGAAAAAGTTGTAGAACAGTTATATAAATTTAATATCAGTACAGTAAATTGTTATTAATATTGCACAGTAATCTATTGTAATGTTATTAAATCGACATCAAATTAATAAATTCGATTTATTTTTAGTGTATCATACCTACATATAACAATTTTTTAAATCGTGTTTGTCTGTTTGTGTGATTATCTGCGTCTGTTTGTTTGTTTGCGCATTACGTAAAACTACTAAACCGATTGTGATACGATTTTCACTTATGGAGCTTAGGGTTTGACTTAAAAACTGGTGTACCGATTGCTCGGACACATTATTTTGAGATACCAATATCTCATAATAATGTGTCCGAACAATCGATAAAAAACTTTTTGACGGCTGAAGAACTACTTAGAATAAATCCTAAGATTAATGTAAAAACCTAATATGTCCATATCATTTTGGTAAAAATCCGAACAGTCAGTATCATCGTTCATTTTGAACTTTTACTTCAAAATAAATAATAGTACTTTTACCACCATTCATTTGGTAAATCTTAATATTTAACTCAGATAAATGTTAAATGTTGAAAAATACTAAAATAACCTATACTTACTTAACCTTACCTTTACATAACCAGTTTCCCTGTAGTATCCATGAGGATTTCCTCCTAACTGGCAAACAAAAACCTTACATATCCTAACCAAAACCAACATTTACCAGACGTCACTGTTAAAGCTTAGCATTTACTCAATACTAATGGTAGAAGCCCGGAAAAACTTTTTATGAACTCATGTCGGTAAATCTTAGGATTTAGGTAAAATCAAAGATTAACCAATGAACGGGATTTTACAGTGAGATACACTTAAATGTTATAAGGGTTAAAAGATTTAACAACAATGTTGTTCTTTACAATAAAAAAAGTGGGATCACTTTATTAATCTTCTGCTTTCTTTGTTTCAGATTATCGTTACGTACTCAATGAACAGACTGACAATATTATAATGTGAACCAAAATGGCTTATCAAACCATATTGCTATACCTAATGCTCATGATTTTCATTGAAATTAAGGCAAAACCGATCACCGATGACATCGAACCAAACATGAAACCAGCGAATGAATGTTCCAAAGCAGTTAATAGCACTGAAGATGGGTATCTCTTCTACAATAGAACAGAAGACGACAAAGATGAACAAAACTATGCAACTGATGGGAATATGCATGATAATTCTGAAATTAATACTAATGATAATAATGAATCAAATACCAAATTACTTGATAAAAACAGATGTGAGATCAACAATTTTATATTTGACGAGCCAAAAATTGTAGAGACCAAGAAACTAGATTCGGTATATCTGAATAATCTATACTCCAGTTTGACAACTAATTTGATAGAAGAAAAGTTTTCTATAGACAATATAGAGGCCGATGGTGCGAATTTGTATGATATAGTGGGAAAACAGTGCGGGGGAGCGAAGATTTGTCAGAATATGAGGCAGGATTGGGCGAACGACAAAACTTTAACGATTGCGTTTTTGGGCGCTTACAGACGGAGCCAGGTGAGATAATGATTATTGTTTAGTTAATAATTATGAATGATCGCAGAAAACATTTCTGTGCTGAATTAGGATCACTTCCTCCTATCCTGTTGGAGTTGAATTTTTCCATGTTGATTCAGTTCCGATGACAATGCATTTTTATGGGAAGCATGACCTGAATTGACATCCAGGATCAGTCCCAAATAAAGGAATTCTTCAACGGTCAACAGCATAGTCAAGAAATTTTGTGTACACATTTTATTATGCTATCCGGTTGAAGTTTTACCATGACATGGCTGCTGCACTCCAGGTCGGCTCCTCACTAGGGAATTCCTCAACGGTTAAAAGCATAGACACTGAATGTTGAATACGCATTTAATGATGACATGGCTACTGCATTAAAAGCTTGTTTTTAATGTTTTAAATTAATTAATTTAAATAGATTTTAATTTGTTTAATAAACGCTTAGTAGTTCGGTTGAATTGAAAGCATAATTGGTACCTACTACATATAGTAAAATGTTGAAGGTGTACTATGAACATCTTAAGTGTAAATATATCTTTGTTTCAAGAATGTTCTATAGCTTGAGCAGGTGCAATCAAGGAAGCTACTTTCTTTGACTTAGTACAAACTTAGCTAAGAGCTTAGCGTGAACGAAACAGAACCAACCCCACTTTGCATAATAAAAACTGGACTAACAAGGTAGATTAGCGTTAGCTGAGTAGTAGTAAACATACAAACAACGTTCCTAGAGTTACAGATAAAATTAACTCTAGTAGATGTAGGTACAGTTGCTGTCTGTTTACTTCATTCTACTCGTGGTATTTATAATAATAATAATAATAAGCCCCCAAAAATCCTACTTTAACGCCCGAGTCGAACATCTGACCTCGTTGAGGGTGGGCAACGTGTACAAATAAAATTCAGATCATGGACTGTTCGCGCTTGCCCGTGGATAGCGACAATGTTCTGTTCTGACCTATGGCTACCGTTCGCACCCGAGAAACGCGCTCTATACTTTAGTAATACTTACTCAGAGGTACTACTATTTTTGTTCTCGGAATAAAACTTAGGATACTTATATCTCAGAAATATGACCACGTGGGCACAGGCGCAGGGTGCTATTAAATAATTAGTACAGAATTAATATTTCAGATTTTTGCATAAAAAAGAAGACAATGTACATAATAATCGATGGAAGCTCGAACTCTGCTTTATTTTGCTTTAATGATTTATGTGACTTGCACGACAGTAGAAAACACGCCATTCTTTGGGTACAAAAACATAATAATTACTTGATATTATCACGATTCACAAAATAATTTCCTAACACTGTCGTAATATTATAAAACTAAATTGAATTCTGGTTGTTATACTTGACTTAACCTGTTTTTTTTTTCCGTTGAACGTAATCAAAATCCGTTCATAATCAGTACATTTAAACATTGGACTTTCAAATCATATTTGGACCACTTTATTCCATAACTGTAGTAAAAATCTTTTTACGATATTTATTTCTTTCACATTATTGACCTAAATACCAAATTTCATGCCTCTAACAGCAAAAACATAGCTGTTAGAGGCTGTTAGAGGTGACTTTCAGTCGCCTTTAGAACACTATAATCCATCCCTGTCAAAAAAATCTGTTAACTATACCATACTTCATGTCTCTAACAGCAACCAACTTTTGATCAAGGTTAGACCGCCTTTATTCGTCTCCGTCGCAAAATCCTTTGTTGGTCTACTCCCCATAAACTACCTACGTAGTACCTACCTGCCTAATTTTAGTTTCATAAATCAAGTAGTTTTCGAGATATGTGTAGTCTTTCGCTCTAATAGATATATTCAGCGGAATTAGACGTTTTATTAAAAGCTTTTATTTATCTTGCAATGTTTGTATGTATGTCTGATTATGGGGTTGAGGCTCGGGAGTTAAGTGGAGTCCTGAGTGAAGCGAGGGGTTCAAGCCGCCCAAGACGAAGACAGGTTTTATCCTAGTGGTGAATACCCTACTTTTCATATCTTCTGCGAGACAGTAAAAAACCCAGATCTGAGCATTGAATAAATGCATCATAGGCTACTTGGCATTCGAGTTGATGCTAAGTGTTGGAATTAAACTAAAAGGACGGATTCGTACACAGCCTTGACTCCCTTTTGTTGTTCTCCACTGTTTAAAATTGTTATAGGCAGTTTTGTATTTATCTTTTGATTTTTCCTGGAGTTGATTATTAATCATCCCTAAAGCGTCTGATTTAACAAAATCCTGAGTCAAATCACTATCGCTCGACAACTTGAAAATGTTAAAATAGGAATTGTTAAAATAACACCTAACAACGTCTTTTATTTCATATTATTTACAATCGTGCCAATTCATATGTTTAAATGCTTTTATTTAACTTCACTTATATGTAAGTATGTATGTATCTATGTATCTATCAATGTTTCTAACTATGTAACTGTGTATTTCTATCTGTCCTGGAATCTTGCAATTCAATTGGGCACTTCCCGATTAGCTATCCGGCTGAATCTTTCAAGGTAGCTCACAAATCGATGATAATGCATCTAAAAAAAAAAACTAGAGAAAATAATTAATAACTTAAAAAGATAGTGACAATAAAATTAAAATGTAAAAAAATAGAGAAAAGAATAGTAAAAATGCGTTAAAAAAACTTAATGTTTTGTTCTGACTATGGTGGCCGGTCCGATTTTCGAATAAACTTTACAATGCCCGTATCTATGAGAGTTTTCATTGCTGCACGAATATTTATGAAATTAGGTAAATGGGTACTTAGGTCCTGGAACTAAACAAGGGATTTTGAAAAGGGTACTTTAATCTCGGAAAAGTGTCCACACGGGGAATGACGCGGGGTACAAATATAACTATTAATATAATTAAATCTGTATATATTATTACACCAATGTTATAAAAGAGAAGAAAAGAGGTAAAGTTTTTTGTTGTTAGTTTGTTTGTTACGACTAATCTCTGTCAGATTATGAAAATTCTTTCACTGATATAGCTATACTATTCTAAATCGATATACGCTATTCTTCCCCCTGGAAAATGTAAAGTACCCCTGAGATAACGAGAAAACTACGGGTGGTGGCGTAGGGCAGAGTACCTGGTATGATATACTTATTTTTTTTCTGCACAGACTGTCTTGGGAGCCTTACCGTTGGCAGTGGAAGCAGTGAATCGGGAGCCCAGCCTGCTTCCAGGGCTTCGCCTGAGATTCGTCGCTGCCGACATAGGACCCCCGCAAATGCCCGTCAAGATGGACATGGAGAGTCTGTCTTTAAGGTACCTAATTAATGAGGAGGAAGTACCTACTTTAGTCTCCGACATTTACTCGTTTTTGCGAAGATGAAATTCGATCTCGAGACCGCTAAGGTTGCCTCTTTACCTCCGTGTTTTTCTTAGAAATCATGAGTCGATTCGGCTCGCGTTATAACATCGTAAAGATTATTTACAATGGTACATAACATTTAATGGTAATAAAACCATAAACATTAACAATGGTTTGCCCTTTCTTCCTTTATTTTAGCAATAAATTCAGGTTTGTCACTAATCACGCGAAATATTAAGAATTTTACTTTCACCAAGTTTCCTATAAAAATGAACATACAATTTCTATCACCCTTACACAGACTGAAATCATTAGTAGGTATGTTGAGCTAAAGAATACTTAAAACTCTCTGTCCCTACCTACTTTAAATGTACCTACTTAGTTACAATTGAAAACGAAGTTAAAATGAAATAACGTTAATATTGACTGAGGTCCGTGTTTGCACCCTTGTTACGTCAACATGTTTATCTTGTAGTGATTGCTTGTGAGCATCTAATCCCTTGTCATTTATTGTCCCCCACTGGTGGCCTTCTGGAAAAAAAGTTGCGAGGCTGGGTTACTATGTAATATTTGTAAATCTTAGTATGTAATGTTTTAGTATATATTTCGTAACAATGTTTGAGTACCTAAGTAGTATTAGGGATGAATACAATAGTCAATGACTCATACCAGCCGGCTATTACCCACTGCAGAGTATGTTCAATGCTCATAACCTCACTTTGGTTCTGCCATTTTTCTCGTATCTCGTTCTTAATACCGTCACTCCATACTTCGGAGGGAAGTGAAGTTGTCGGTCCCGGCTGTCGTTAAACCATGTCAATGGCCCCTGATAAACACTAACACCAGAGGCCAGTACTACGACAAGCAAGCAACCCATCGATGATGTTATGGCCTAACGTCATGGAGCCACCGCGCCATTGGATGGAGAAAGGAGAAATCAAAGGTAGACTCAGGAAAAGCGGAGTGAAAGCCAAGTGGGCGCCACGTTCACTAGTGGTAGAAGACCATCAACCTTTTGGCTTGCACAAGACTGGAACAAGCAAAAGGAAGGAGGTTTATTATACCAGTACCAATACTAGTTGCTGGGCAAGTCAGATACTTCAGCATTTTATGTAGTTCGTTCGAATTGAGGGCCACTTCTGTTGTGAAATGTTCAGAACAAATATGTTTTTCAAATCATCCATCTCAATAAGTGCGTTTACTTGAATAACCTTTTACTTGGAGTGCCACATTATTTCTATTTTAGCTAACGACAGCACTCATTAATCAAATCTTTGAAGTTATCGAGTTCCATATAATAATTTACTAGAAGGCGATAATTTCCAATAGAGGTACTCACAATGGCGTAACTATACCATCTGAGGCCCGTGGCAAGTTCATCCGATGGGGCCCTCCCTTAGTGCAAACAAGAAATAAGTTCAAATACTAAAATCCGACAACGATCGGGTAAAAGATAGCCAATGACATTCTTGCGATGAAATCGAATCGATTGATACCTCGCTCGTCAAAATCCGACGAATGTTTTAGTTTGAACGCATAATCCTTCCTTTGCCTTACCGTAAATGGGTAAGAAACATAACATATGAAGTGTCATATGCTATGTTTCTTACCCATTTCGGCAAGGCAATGTTTGGGTTATGTGTTCAAACTAAAAACTTTGTCTGATTTCGACAAGCAAGATATCAATCGAATCGTCTTCATGTATCGATACATGAAGACGATTCGATTGATATCTTGCTTGTATCGATACATGAAGACGATTCGATTGATATCTTGCATGTATCGATACACGTCAAAAAAATAAAAAGTCAAAAAGCATCAAGAGCATTGATGCTATACATTTGTAGCGGTTTTTAATATCCTAGATGAACATAGGACGCATTTTTTTTTCACGATAAACTGTAGTCTGCGCGGACGAAGTCTCGGGCGAAAGCTATTGATTAATTAATCGGCAAGTTCTCACATTTTGTCATTTTTATTTCGTGTCGAAAACTGATAATTTCCTAAGCAATTAAGTCTTTCTTATTAACCCCCGAACAAAGAGACCGGTGTTATAAGTTTAAGGTGTATCACTGTGTGTGAGGGTGTGTGTGTGTGTGTGTGTGTGGCTGTGGCATCTGAGCTCCTAAACGAATGGATCGATTTTGATGCGGTTTTTTCTGTTTGAAAACTGTTGTGATGGGAGAGGGAGGTGAGAAAAGGGGGTGAGAATCGTAGATTCCAAACGAATGGACCAATTTAGCTGCGGGTTTTTATGTTTGGAGTAAACGATATGGTTCATAGATATAATAAGTATGTTTACCGAGCCGCAGTCTCCACTCAAGAACACGTCTACCCCAACGGTTATCAGTCCTTCGACAAATATGACCAGCCCATTGCCATTTTAGCTTACTAATCCCTTAGGCTACGTCGACAACTTTGGTTCTCTGCCGGATCACCTCATTTCGCATACGATCTTTCAGAGAAACTCAAAGCACAGCCCTTTCCATAGCCCGCTGAGCGACCTTAAATTGGTAGACTAGTCATACAGGGAGTTTCCACGACTCGGCTCCGTATATCATAACAGATAGGACACAATGGTTGAAGACTTTTGTCTTCAAACTTTGCGGTATTGGTGACGAGAAGACTCGATGAAGTTTCGCAAATGCTGCCCAGCCCAGCTGTATCCTTCTGCGGTTGAAGTTGTTTTTACCTAGTTGCAAAGTTTGCCCCAGATAAACATACCCCTGAACAACTTCGAGAGCAGTTCTGTTGACAGCAATTGGTTCCGGAATAACATATTCGATGAACATAACCTTTGTTTTGTCCAAGATCATCCGGAGACCAATGCTTTGAGAACAATCAGCTAGGCTGTCCAACATCTGTTGCAAATCCTGCAACGTTTCTGCCACATTGACGATGTCATATGCGAATCTCAAGTGTGAGATGTACTCACCGTTAATGTTAATGCCACACCCTTTCCAGTCCAGAGTCTTAAACATATCATCCAATGCATTTGAGAACAATTTCGGAGAAATAACGTCCCCTTGTCTCACATTTCGATCCAGGGGGATATGCTTAGTTTGCTGGTACTTGGACGGTCATTGTTTTTTTTTTTTTTTTTTTATTACTGACTAGGCAATCGTTTGACCACGATCTCACCTGATGGAAAGCGATGATGTGGTCGAAGGTGTAGCACGCTTGCCTAGTAGATACCTATTCACTCTTGACTTGAATACACCGGGGTTATAATTGCGGCGTCATACAGACATCTCAACACTTGGATATACCACCAGTCGACTTGGCATCGTTGCAGGGACTCCAAAACAGACCAAGTCTCGATAGAGTCAAAGGCTTTCTCATAGTCCACAAACGCCAGGCACAGGGGCTGATTATACTCTTCTGTCTTCTGTATAGTCTGCCGCACTGTATGGATGTGGTCTATGGTGCCGTATCCTTCCCGAAACCCGGCCTGCTCTGTTGGCTGGAATTCGTCGAATCTCCGCGCAAGACGATTCGTGATGACTCTCGAAAACAGCTTGTAGATATAGCTCAGGAGGGAAATGGGCCGATAGTTTTTCAAAAGAGCCTTGTCACCCTTTTTGAAAAATAGGACGACCACACTCTTGTTCCATGCCTTTGAAGTTCTCCCGGAGAAGAGAACAGAATTAATCATACGCTCTTTAAGCGTGTGAGTACCTCCTGCCTTTAGGAGCTCCGTAGTAACCCTCACCCGGGGCTTTTCCATTTTTGAGCTGTTTCAGAGCCATCTCGATTTCGTCAAGGCTGACTTTTGGCAGCTCTTCGGTATAGAGGCGGGTCAGAGTGGCCCTGGAATCCTCGATATCGTGTTTGGGGAATAGCACATAGAGTATTCTTAACCTAGAGAAATGACCACGTGTGCGAAGCCGCTGGTACAGCTAGTTCTAAATAAGTTTTCTGTCAATACCATTTTTACTACCTTTAAAATGCTGTCACAGTATTTACGCTCACCAAAAGATAGTTTTCCGTTGGAGAGACCAGCATTTTACAAAGTTTACTGCAGCTGTAGAAGCTCCTACATTCGCCAGACTAAACAGACAGTTTCATGCCGCATAAAGCCCATAATGGCAGTAAAAAAAAGACACGCAGAAGTCAGCCATCGCTTAACATATTTTGGAGTGTGGGATAAACTACTGGATTGAGCTACATAACCCCTAGATACTTCTTTCTTTTTTTCTTGTTTTTTTTAACCTATTGTGTCGCACTGCTGGGTATAGGTCTCCCCCATATCCTTCCATGCATCTCTATCCAGGGCTAGGTCTTGCCGACCAATTCTGTAACCATTTAGGTCATCACACTACCTTTTTCGAGGCCGACCACGACGTTATCTACCATCTGCAGGCTCCCTTTGTATGGTGACATTTGCCCACCTCGCCGGATGCATACGGACCACATGCCAGTTTTCGAGCGCAGTGTAGTGTTCCGGATTCGATCTATCCATTTCACTCCGAGTATGCTACGTTCCATGGCTCACTGACAAACCTTGAGTTTAGACTTCTGCGCCTCAGTCAATGACCATGTTTGTGCACCGTAGGCTAGGACGGGCAGAATACACATGTCGATGAGAGTGCGCTTCAGCGACAGAGGAAGGTCACCCTTCATTAGCGTTTTCATGGACCATTAGCTCTTCCAGGCGTTTTCGATACGACGACCGATTTCTTTATCTTGCCGGTTTTTGAAGGAAACTAGCTGGCCCAAGTAGATATACTCATCGACATACTCCAATATCTGCCCATCTACCTCGATCCTATGTTTTGTGTTATTGGTCATGATCTAAGTCTTTGATCGATTCATAGTAAGTTCAACCTCAAGGCTTGCTGCGCTAAGATCTTCCAGCATTTTTTGTAATTTTGGTGCATTCGGAGCAAAAAGGACGATGTCATCAACAAAGCGCAAATTGGTAAGGTTAGTACCACCAACGTCTATCGCCTTATTTGTCCAGGGATCTGCTAGTTTCTTAAAAAAATCCTCTAAAGTACTTGTAAATAAATATTTTATTATATAAATAAATATAATAATGTTGCCTCGTCATTCTACCGACTGCATACAGTATGCATCTATTTTCGTCTTCTTTCCATCTTTTTGATCGCTTTTTACACAGTCGGGTAAAGTCCACACGGACAGCGGAGCGCCGGCGCCGGGCACACAACAATTACGCTGATACATGCGAAAATTAATATAGCATTATCAAAACGCACTATAAACTATCAGCTGATGGTCAGCGCCCCGTAATATTTTCTAGACACATTTTAGTTACTGAACTGTGAAAAGTATGTGTCTGCCTTCTAAAATATATGCCAACGAAGGCACTTGCTAGGTTTAATTATAAAAGAAAGCCAATTAACAAAGAATGTTGTACTTTATATCGATTCAGTTGTACGCGCTGAGACCGTAGGTATAATACCTGATTGTTCACCCACACAAAAAAAGCTCGACGCGACACATCTGGCCGCGCCGACCTAAACAGCAACAGGAGTAAATAAACAGTCTTTATATGGAACGAAATATTCAACATTATTGAATAAAAAAAAAGAGTGTAATATTTTTAGGATTCATGTAAGTGTGTTTGTTTGTATGTGTATGTATTTGAGTTTCTTTATTCCACTACATAACTTTTTAATTCCATAACATAATAGTTAGACGTATGAGGTATCGTTAGAATCCTTACATCCCTAGGAGTAACATAGGCATTTTTTTTGATACAATTCAATATGGTGGCAGTAAGCAAAAAAACTTCGTATTTTACAATATGTGTATCAAATTGAAGGCCTTGATAAGCACATTCAAACAGTATATAATTTATTGGCATAAACTATTTTTTGGCAGGGCAGGCGTGTTTTTTTTAGCTCTTAGTCTAGTTATGAATGAATATATTCTTTCTTTATTTTTCTTTTCTTATGGCCCATTAATCTTTTACCAATGTTCTTCTCTCTTACAAATGTTTTTGCCAGTGGCTTGTGTAGGTAGGAAATAAATTTAAAATATTAAGCTAACAAAGAAAGGAAAGTGCTCCTTACTAACACCGTACTACTATTATATAGTCTGTGCTAACACAAAATAGCACAGTAACAACTTAAAATTATGAGAAATGTGTGAAAATAAATGTGTGTCAGTACATATTTTAAACTGGATACTAGTTCTCTGCCGAGTCACCATGTTTTGGTAGGGGGAGAAACTACGGGCATAGCTCGTTCCAGGCCGAGCAACCTTGAACTTGTAGACTAATCTCACAGTCAGTGTCCATGTCCGGCTCCGTATGTCATTACGGGTAGGACGCACTGGTTCAAAACGTTTGAATAGGCGACGGGAGGACTTCACGAAGCTGTCCAATAGCTGCCCAGCTAAATCCTCCTAATGGCTTCCTTCTCAAAAATGGTTATTCTTGTTCAATAATTTGTTGAATTCGCAAATGTGAGATGTTGTTAATGCCCGCCCCTTTCTTGTTCAGTGTCCTAAACATATTTTATCCTCCATTGCGGCCGTAAAAAGTTTCGAAGATAAGGGATCCCCTGCCTTTAACCTCTAAGCAATGAGATAGAGGCTAGTACTCCGGTGTTGTAGTTGTACTGCAGCTATACAGAGTCTTAACAGCGTCATACAGACATCTCCGCACTTCGATATATCGCCTATCCACATAACAGAACGAATTTTAATGAAATTTGATAAATGGATTTTTAAGGTCCTGGAATAGAACATAGGCTACTTTTCATCATCACCAGCTAGTTGAACATACTTTGCCATGTCTCCACAGGGTCATGACTCAAATGCGGGACCTCGGCGTGGTGGCTTTCTTCGGGCCCGACGGTAACTGCCACACCGAAGCCAGGCTGGCTTCTGCTTGGAATCTGCCTTTGATCTCACATGTAAGTACATTTTAAACCACAGAAAGGTCCTGTTTATTATATAATTTATAATATATATAATATTTTAACTTATAATTTGGGTAGTTTTGTAGTTTACTTTATATACAACTTTTCTGCAACCAGTATATATACTATACACACTATACACACAGATACATTGAAAAAAACATTTGGATTCAATGACATTGTCGTATGAGTTAGTGCTGGCCTCTGGTGTCAGAGTTTGTCAAGCCGCCCGAGGGCCTCTGACATGGCTTAACGACTGCTATGAATCAATAACAGACGGGACTGACAGCTTAACGTACCCTCCAAAGCACAGAGCGATAGAAAACCGCACAATGCTACATAGTAATCAATTTAAATCCATGTAATCGCCAATTATTTTTAATAGGTTGCATCCATACTAATATTATTAAAACCAGCCAAGTGCGTGTCGGATCGCCCGGATCCAAAGCTATTCAACAGTGAGAACCGCATTGCAGTCTATCCGATGACCGAGCTGATCGACTGCAGTACCACATATCCAGACATGGGCACCAGCACCTTGCATCCAAACGTGAGCAACTATAATGTGTAAATACATGTGTTTGTATATACATATACTAGCTGCACCCGCGGTTTTACCCACGTGGATTATGATGATGTTATTGAAGATCAACTTATGTGTTAATCCAGGATATAAGCTATCCTGGTGCCAAATTTCATCCAAATACGTTCAGCAAGTTGAGCGTGAAGGATTCACAAACATATACACACACACACACACACACACACACACACACACACACTTCTAAAGATAAAAAATAATAGATAGTTGGTGCTAATCGTTTTTTATGTATTTTATGACGTTTTGTATGGACTGTCAGTTGTATTGTAATGTATGGAGTTCTGCATCGCGCATACGAAGTTTTCCGCTCGATAAGAGAGTTTCCATTTTTAAAACTCTAAGCTCTGATTGGCCTGTTTACGACAGTGGCTACACTTCTCTGATTTACAATATTAGTGTGATGCCAGTTCTAATGTATGGACTTATTCAGAATCGCGCAAAAATACTGTTTTATACAGTAGAAACATAGAACGGCCTATCAAAATTAAATGTGTGTACAACACTTCGTGTCTGTGCTGTTAACCGTTGAGGAGCTCCCTAGTCAGGACCCAACCCTGAGTGCAGCAATCATTTCATGGTAAAACTTAAAACCGGCTATCATAATAAAATGCGTATACAAAATTTCGTGTCTGTGCTGGTGACCGTTGAATAGGTCCTTTACCTGGAGCTAATCCAGGATGTCGATTCATGTCATGCTTACCATAAAAATGCATTGCAATTGGAACTGAACCAACATGTAAAAATTCAACTTCGTAGTATATAATGTTTGTCACGCTTTTTTTACAGACATACATAAAACTTACAGACATACATACAAACATTTCAAGTTATATAAAAGCTTTTCACAAGACGGCCAGCGGGCGCGCCGTTCGGTTTACGGTCTCGTAGCACTCTGCTACGAGCTACTAATCGAGAACCTACATTAGGTTTATTCGTGACTACGTAGTACATTTCTACGAACTGCGTACTACACACAATATAATATATATAGTACCTGCCTACTAGCGGTATGTGAGACTATCTAATCTCCGTTATAACATGTGGCATAATAATTTTGCCACAATTACTAATTATTTTGAGTACTAATATTTGGAAAGAGAAAATCAAATTTTGATTTTCATAATGAGGTAGAAACTTTAGAAAAATGTATTCGTACTACTTGTTGAGCGTTATACGACTGTGGCGTAAAAAGTAGTCAACCCGTGGGCGTGGGTGGCATCATGGCTGATTAGAAAATTAAAAAATAAGTTCAGTTCAAGATATCATGGTTTTATAGTTCTTGGGCATTTTTAAAAATTTTGTAATTGATTATATCCTTGGCATGATCACAAATATAGGTATTTTCTTAGTCTGTTTTTTGAGTAGTACTTTTGGATGGATACGAAATCAAATGTAAACGTTTGTTTATATACCGCTAGCTCAGTTTTTTGATTATTGAAAAGCTTAATACAAATAATAGTTAGATGAAATAAATTATAGTTTAAAGAAAACTAAATAACACGCTTGAATGCCATTAAACCGAACTAAAAAGTAAAAATTAAATTTGAATATACGAGTAAGAATAAAGTGATTAACGAGAATTTGTCATTGTAAAAAAAAACGTGGGTTGATCGATATTAATTGTTATTTATATTTTACCAAGATATGTTATTTTTTCTATTTCGAAGATTATTATTTATATTCTATTAGAAAAGAGCGACCAAATGTGTAATTATTTATGGAATTTAAAAAATGCACATAAATAAGAAAACTCGAATTTTGATATTCTAATTAGTCATGATGTCCAAAGGGTTGTTACTACAACGATTTAAAGTTGATTAGCAACTATTCTCGCTTAAATTTTTTGCCTCATTTTTAGTCTTGTTCGCAGTCTGTTTTTTTAGCACTTTCGATTATGTTTTGTTCAATTACGCATAAAAAGATCATAAAACATTTCGAATGAAACGTACCACATTTTTTTCTTCGGTGCCTGTACAAAAATTAACGAATGATAAATAACATTAGGGGATGTAAGGGAGCTCCTAACATCTTAATGCTCCAAGTCAACCTCACCTGCCCGTGGGGCGTCCTGCCGTACAACGAATGAGGCTCAACCAACAGATGGCGGTATAATAATCACAACAATGGCGTAGTTCAATCCCCTTTTCTCTGTTGTAGTCCAATTTGTAGTCTTATATCTTCGGTGGCTGCACAAAGCAGAAGCACATGCTCTACAGTCTCCTCTTATTGCATACATCCAAGGCATCTTCTCGTCTCCATACCACAGTGCCTAAAGATTAAACTCTTCAACGCTTGCGTTCTACCAGATATGGCCTACAGAGCCAAAATGTGGACAAAGATGTTGGTCCACAAATTTAAAGTCGCTCAGCGAGCTATGGCAAGAGCTATGCTCGGAGTTTTTCTAAAGGACAGAATCCGAAATAAGGAGACCAGCTGGAGTCAAAGAATTAGCAAGCTAAAGTGGCAATGGGACAGTCACATAACTTGAAGAACCGACAACCGTTAGCGTAAACGAGTTCTAGAGTGGAGACCACGTTTAGGCAAACGTAGTGTAGGGCGCCTGCCAGCCAGGTGGAGTGACGACTTGTGAAAGGCGGCTGGTACCGTCTTGATGAGGAGAGCCGAAGATTGAAATCAGTGGCGTTCACAAGGAGAGGCCTGCGTCCAGCAGTGGATGAATGAGGGCTGATGATGAAATAGCATTAGTCGCGGTGGAACGGGTAGTTACGTCCCCAGATTAAAACGATTTCAGATTAGAAACGAATTTTAAGTACGCAGCCCGACTGAACTTATCGACATTTAATTTGAGGAGACAACCCATGGCGCCAGGAGGAACCAAGGTTCTACTCCTTTCCACAGGCCTTTCTCACACTGACATACATTGTCCTTAACATTTTTGCTTTGTCCTTAACGCTGCTTCTAAGGGACTTCTTTTGTGTCGCGGACTCGTATGTTGTTGACAAAGAAGTTAAGTCCAATCTCTTTTTATTTGTTGGGCTCATGGATGCTCAAACTAGAATTTCCTTGGTTGAGCTTGACAATGACAGGTAGCTAAACGGAAGTATGGATTTAAATAATTTATCTAATCACTTTTTACATTATTTTTATGCTAAGGTATTGAAATGTCGGAAACTATCTATCTATCTATACTTATAATAAAGCTTATGTAACAAAAAGTCTGATTATAAAACTTTTTATTAAATTGTATGTGCCTTTCTGTTTCTTAGGCATCACATAAAATCTCCTGCACCTATTGCGATGCGGTTTTCACTGCTGAATTGCTTAGGATTAGTGTACTTGGTTATCCGATGACCAGAAGCCGAGCAATCGATAAAAAACTATCAGATGGATGTACGAAATTTATTTTTTTATACTTTGTAGTTTACGCACAGAATAAAATAATAGTATTTTTTGCTGCTGAAATAACACCTTGTTTACGTTGAACCCCGGGAAATAACCATGCGAGCCAAGCCCCGGGTACAGCTAGTTCATAGCAAAGGAATAGAAAAATATGAATTGATTTTAAGATAATATTTTGCTAAGACACTTCGCCATATTGCTTATGGGCAAAACGGTTTCTATCGTCAAACAAACATATATATGTCGAATTGTCTATATGGATTTGTGATAATTGGCTAACGCTGTGTATTTATCGAATAAATAATTGGTTTCTTGATAGTTAATTTAATAACATGTTATATTTATTGTAATGTAATGTCAATGGCTGTACAAAATTGACTTGCCTCGTGACTTGACTTGCTTATTCTCGATTATAAGACAAATAAAACATTGTATTCTATTCTATCATAAATAATTGATATCTGCTATAAGTAAACTATTATTTTATCAATTATTCCTTACTCTATTATTTAATCTGTGGCCTTACCTCTCAATAAAACTTAAGTAGGTCACGGCCTTACAAAAGCTCGACATTGATGTTTGTGAATGGATCATCAAACTTATTGATCAGCAAGGAGGAGTTCCGGGACAAGCTCATAAAGAAATCCCAGTGATATATCTGGCATCCTAATCCTTTAGCAAACCGTTGTTATCGCAGAAGCCTAATAAAAACAAGCGCATTATTCAAAATGGTACATACTTTAGTACCTTGGCTACGGATCCCTGAGCCTACGCCGGATTTTTAATACTATCTCGTAGCATTCTGCTACGGGCTACGAGTCTACGAGACATACGTAGACACTTCACACTATTATAAAAATGCTTAGTAACTCTGTCAACCTGTCTGTTACCTTTAAACTACTAAACATCTGACCTGACATTGATGAAATTTAGATAAGGAAATAATACGCATCATGAGGCAAGATATTTTATTTAGGTACTTTTAACTCTTTTGTTATGGACTAGGCAATCGTTTGACCACGATCTCACCTGATGAAAAGCGATGATGTGGTCGAAGGTGTAGCACGCTTGCCTAGTAGATACCTATTCACTCTTGACTTGAACACACCTGGGTTATATTTTAACGGAAACACTGACGAGGGCAGGGTATTCCACTCCTTTACAGTTATTATAATTAATGAAGAAGCGTACCGTTTCGTTCTTGTGCGAGTCATTTCAACCGTAAAAGGGTGGCGCTTTGCCGATCGTGTAGTCGTATCGTTATGGAAAGGTGATGGAGGAATCAGATTGTGCAGATCTTGTGCACACTCTCCATAGTGCAATCTGTAGACTACCAATAGGCTTGCGACCTCACGTCGATGCGTCAGACATTGAAACTTATACTTTAACAGAGTGTCATCCCCAAAGAGCAAAAAGAGCATGCCCAAAGAGAGCATGTCTCTCAATTGAATCTAAAGCCTCGAGCTGATAATTGGCAGAACCTCCCAAGACGTGGCAGCAGTACTTCATACTAGATCGGACCTCTGCTTGATAAAGATTCAAAAGCTGTCTCAACGTAAAGTACCGCCTAACCTTAGACAAAAATAATAATTATTAGGTACTATAATTGAACATCTACAAAATATAACATCTTGAAAATTACCTGTATTACATGTTGCGGGCTACGAGTACTGCAAATATACGTAGACACTTCGTAAAGGTTTTATTCAAATGGATTGTTTTACACCCACACGAGCGAACTGTAAACAAACCAATTTGTCTTTTCATTATCTGTACATTATTCACATTATATAATAGAATATTAACGTGAGCCCGAAGCATTATAGTTATTACTTGTACATTGCCTTTCTGAGTATTCCTTGTTCTTATTTTTTATCCTTCTGTCTCATTATTTTGCCTTTCTACTAGCTGCACCCCTAGCTTTGCCCGCGTGTTATCTTTGCCACCCCCTCTCAGGGATAGAATTCAACAAAATCCCACCTTTGTTCACCCCTCGGGTATTCAAGGAATATTCCATCCAAATTTCATATCTCTAGGAGGCTGTGCGTTGTCCGTCAGTCAGTCAATAGATAGGTCACGGAACAGTTTTTTTATGTAGGTATAGAAAATGATAGTTGAGGATTTTACTCATAATTTAATAATATTTTGATAATTATACCTACATTAAAGAAGATTATAAATTAATATATAGAAGGTTATTGATAAGTGTCTATCGTCATCATCATGTCAGCCTTTAGAAGTCCACTGCTGACCACATGCCTCCCCCAAAGAGCGCCATGACGAGCGATCTTGTACCACCTCCATCCAGCGACATCCTGCGATGGTTACAATGTCGTCGGTCCATCGTGTGGGGGGTCTCCCCACACTTCACTTGCTTGTTCGTGGTCACCATTCGAGAACCTTTATCCCCCAGCGGTTGCCGCTTCTGCAAACTATATGGCCTGCCCATTGCCACTTCAACTTGCAAACTCTGAGAGCTATGTCGGTTACCTTGGTTCTTCTAAGGATTTGCTCATTTCGGATTCTATCACGTAGTGAAACACCGAGCATAGCTCTCTCAATTGCACGCTGCGCAACTCTGAGCTTGTGCATAAGACCAATAGTTAGCGACCACGAGTTAGTCAGTGCCGTATGTCATCACTGGCAACACGCACTGGTTATGTCTTTTGTCTTGAGGCTCTGCGGTATCTGCGACGAGAAAATATATGGTGTAGATTACCGAAGGCTGCCCATCCGAGTTGGATAGAATTTGTGCTCCGATCCTGAAGACAGACTGTCATGGTAGCCTTGCTGTACAAAAACTTCAACACTTCGATGTACCGGTAGTCCTTCTGGCACCGCTGTAATAACTGTAGCACTGCCCAAGTCTCGAATGAATCAAAGGCTGTCTCGTAATCGACAAAAGCTAGATATAGTGGCATATCTTCTGTATAATCTGCCAGAGCGTATGGATGTGGTCTACGGTGCTAAAGCATTTCCGGAATCCAGCTTGTTCGGGAGGCAACCCGTCAATCCTACGAGCGAGACGATTTGTAACTACTCTCGAAAACAGCTTATAGACGTAGCTCAGCAGCGAAATGGACCTATAATTCTTCAAGAGGGTTTTATCATCTTTCTTAAAGAAAAAAACCACTACGTTCCTATGCCACGCCTCTGGCGTAGTACTCTCGAGGATGACCGAGTTAAACAGCCTCTGAACGACTTTAAGTAATCACTTTCAGTTATAGCTCTGTCGTTATCCAGTCCTCCCCTGGTATCTTGTTGCTCTTAAGCCGTTTGAGAGCCATTCTGATCTCGTATAGGCTGACGTCCGGGATATCTTCGGTATATTGTCGGGTCTAACGGGCTCTTGCATCGCTAGTCGTTCTAGGAGGACTTTGCGATGAGGTTGTCCATAGAACTTCTCGAGCTCACTCAAAATCTCTGGCTTCGACGAAACGATGGTGCCACTGTCGGTTTTCATCTTCGTCAACAGGCTTTGCCCAATAGACAGATCTCTTTTTAACACTTTGGAGCCCTTGTTTCGCTCTATTGCGTTCTTAATATAAGTAGTATTATAGGAACGCATATCGTGTCGCATTGTAACTCGACATATCCACTGAAGACTGCAGCCTCATCTCGCCTCGTTCTGACATAAGTTTGAGTGTATGCTCAGAGAGTTATTGTGTTCTATTTTTGCGGTGGGTCTATAGGTACCTCATTTCAAAGAGATCTTAATTAAATCATTTATTTAAAATTTCGATAAGTAACTTTTTTTAAACTATTTTTTGTAAATAATTGTTTTTATGTTTTAAATGTGACTTCCCTTGTAACAGAAATGCGTCGGCGCACACAAAACCGGTGACAAGGGCGGCGGGCTGGGCTCCACCTTCGCCCGAACCCTGCCGCCCGCCTACAAAGTGAGCAAGTCAGCGGTGGCACTGCTCAAGGCCTTCGGGTGGGACAAATTCGCCATCGTGGCCGGCGACGACCACACGGCGGCCGCGCAACAGATGGCCGCTATTAAAGTGAGTTTCGTATACAAGTGCTTTTGGCAGGATCTACGCCTATTAATTAAAGTCAAGTATTTTATTGTAAGCTAGCTGCGCCGCGGCGTTGCCCGCGTTCAT
The DNA here is from genome assembly GCA_946251855.1 of Alsophila aescularia. Lineage (NCBI taxonomy): Eukaryota > Metazoa > Arthropoda > Insecta > Lepidoptera > Geometridae > Alsophila > Alsophila aescularia. The sequence goes on along the minus strand of OX276379.1, from coordinate 2,917,173 downwards.
TTTTCTGGGATATAAAGATCCTATGTGTTATTCCAGAACCAAAAGTACTAATATAATCAAATATCGATGGCTTGACTTCTATTCTTCAGATTGAGATACCAAGCACTGATTTTTAAGTCAACTACTAAGCTACCCTAGTGAAAACAACGGGACTGTTTCACGTCCCAGTAGTTTTTACGTGATGTGTGAACAAACAAACAGAGAAACAGACAGACAACAAAAGTTAAGTAGCTTTTCCCTCGTGGTTATTTTCTAGAATAAAAATATCTTATGTATATGTTATTTCAGGACTAAAAGTACCTATAAATTAAAATATACCGTTCAGTCGTCAAATAGTTTTTATTGATTGCTTGGCTTTTACACAGATTGAAATATCAAGCACATCAGTTTTTAAGTCAAACCTTAAGCTATCCATCAGTGTAAACGCATCGCAAGCGGTCCAGTAGCTTTTTTGTGATGCGTGAACAAAGAAACAGTCAAACAAACACACTGACCATTTAAAAATATATATGTTCTTGTTCAATAGCTTATTAAGCTTATTTTCAGTGGCTTAGGTCACTGTGACCGGCAGCAGGTAATTCCTTTTCTTTCGCGTGATTTCCATTTTCAACATTGACCCTACATTTTAATAGGATCAAAGCTTTCAAACACAACTTTTAAAACATTTCCTATCAACTTTAACTTTTAAAAATACAAAAGAGATTAATCAAGAGATGAATCTCTCTATACCAATAATCAAGTAAGTAACAAAAAGCATGTACAAGGAATATATTAAAAAAATGGTGTTAGGGGACTAAAAATAAGCCACTGAACGAGAATATATCATTTTTTTATATGATGTCTGTCTGTTTGTTTACGCATCACGTTAATACTACTGGACCGATTGCGATATGGTTTTCACTATTGGATAGCTTAGGATTTAACGTAAACTGGTTTACTTTGTATCTCAATTCGATAGCAATCAATGAAAAAATATTTGACTGCTAAACTAAATCTTCTTCATTAAGTACAGAATAAACCATTTACCGGTGTCACTACTCGGTTCGTGCGAGAACGTGCGCCTGGTGACCTTGTTACGGTGAGTCTCTCCTTGAATCTCGGGAGCGTAGAGCTTACGAGTTCTTTGCCATAGAATTGTTTTTTTTTTCATCTGAATAATAACCACGTGGCCAAAGCCGCAAAAATTAACTGATAATAAACTTCACACATTAGATTTGACAATAACTTTGATCAAGGTACTCAAGTATCAATAGAGGCCTAATGTAATAAGGTCACCTTGGAATCTATAGAATGGCATCCAGCCGGGAAGAACACAAGAAACACCTCAGTAATGGCATATCGGGAATAGATGTGCGATGCTAGCGATGGTAGCCTAACGGTTCTATAGTGCAACTTAGATTCCAATGATACCGGGTTCAATCGTAGGCTCCGCACCAATGACTTTTTTAGTTTTGTGCTGTTTTACATCGCTCCGTGCTTCGGGCTATTATTGTTTAATAGCAGTCGTTAAGCTATGTCAGAGGCCCTCGGGTGGCTAGAAAAACTCTGACACCAGAGGCCAGCACTATCACATACGACAAACAAACAAACATCGGGGATAGAGACTTTTCAAATAAATCAGCTTTGTTTTTCTGGAATTGTATTTAAATAAGTAAACTACCAAAATGAAGAAAATTTCCGCCCAACATCCTTTGTTAAACAAGGATAAACGTCGCTATAAGCTGCAGTTTATACATCCCGCCCAAACATAATACTATAGAGATACACTATAGAGATAATGGTCACAAACGCGCCTATTTTTACACGACTGCCCAAAAATTAGTGTAATGTTTTCAGGGTTCATGTATGTATGTATGTATGTATGTTTGTATGTATGAGAGGTTATTTATTCCACCATAACTTTTAAATGCCTGAACGGATTTGGATGTATGTGGTATCGTTAGAATCCTTACACCATCCTGAGTAACATAGGCTATATTATACGCTTTATATTAGCTTCACTTGTACGTTTGTATGTTTGTAACCGACTCCTATGGACGCTATTTTGACCCACTTTAAACGGTCAGATTTCATTCAAATTTTGCCAAAGACCGATGACAATGCAATAATTCGAAAAAAGAAAAAAACGCTCTTATAAATAAACCAAACTAAAAAGTAGAAAATAAATAATAGATTAAAAAAACTAAAAAACACGCTTTATATAGAAAACCAAACTAAAAAATTGAAAATAAATTTTAATAGTGTAAATAAGAAAAAAATATTTTATTTCAAAAAAATCGTATATAAAGCGTGTTTTTTAGTTTTTTTAAACTATTATTTTTTATTCAATATTACGGCACCATTTTCAAACGTGAAAAAATATGGCTTCTGTTTTTACAATATGGCTATCAATATCAAATTGATGAACAAATTCTATTTTTTTATGATTTATGCAGTTAACACCTGCTTGGTGTCAACATGTCTATAATATATTTCCATTAGAAAATTATTATATAATACATAATTTATTGCCATAACTAAAAACTTGTCAATAAAAAGTAAAAAATTAAAATAAAAAAATATGTAAACACAACTAAAAGATAAATAAAACTGTAATTTCTTTTGGGGGACCGTTCTGTGGAACACTTTTGGGGGACCGTTCTGTGGAACACTTTTGGGGGACCGTTCTGTAGAACACTTTTAGGGGGCCGTTCTGTGGAACACTTTTAAACTAAGAGGTCTCCCGACTGCAATGTCAATTTTATTTATCTCTTGAATTTGTCTTTTGTATTCGTTTTTTGAAGGGCAGTTTTTTTAAATTTTTTTATTGTTCCATAAGCTGGGCCATGTGTATTTTCTTTGGCGGGGCTCTACAATTTGTGAAGTGTGAGAATACGTGGAAAGCTTGACCTATTAAATGCTAACAGCTATAATGTGGTATAACTTGGGTTACTTTGACCTTGTACTATTTATTATTCTGTGCTTTGGCGCATGGACACTTGATAATACATAGTTACTATGGTTACAGCACTTTAAGTAATTGTGTTGGTTTGAAAATAACACATACTTAAGCAAACCAGCCTTCAAAATAAAATTACAATTCAATGTTTACTGAATGAGCTAAAACAGATAAAAAGGAAATGTTTTATTCAAACAGGCTCTTCAATGCCTATCAAAATAGAATATCGGGAGAATACTGACAAAAACAAAGGTCTTATAAATGCTAGGAATAAAAATATATTATAACAACTAAGTTATTCCACCTAGCATGTAAACTTTGAGCTATCATTAATTACGAGTATAAAAAGAAAGTATAGGACCGCAAGAAAATTTCCTTACAGACTTAAAAACTTTAGTACGACGACGGTCAATTCTTGATTACTAAAACCGTAACTTGTGAGTTATTTTTAATTGCGTGTGCACACTTTCACGCCTTGTCACAAGATGTAAATGACAGATCCCTTTCTAATATCTGACCCAAGTACTAATTAGCAATAACAAATAAAAGTATCCATTTGCGAATCCGACTAGTGCTCATAAATGCTCCAGATTTTTACTTGCAAGATTTGACCCCAACAAACATACATACATTGCAAGATAAAAGCTTTTTAAAACCACTCAGAAATCTTTTAGCACTTATCCATACCCATTGTAAATTTCGTGTCAGTTATTTAATAATTTAAGTTTAAATGCTTACTGTATTAAAGCCACCGACTATTACAAAGCATAATAATAATAATGCTATACAAACAGACCGGTCACACTCCGCAACAAGTACAAATATTATACTTACACTTCGACGCCGCAATATTGGGGTTAATTCAGTGGGGTTTCAAGCGTGCGCTCGAGGTGACGCGCGCCGTGTGCTTAGCAATAAAGTACCTACTTGCGTAAGGTTTTTGTCAAATTTTACACGTTTTTTAATCATGAGTACCAAGAAGGTACTGCATAGCATTCGGTCTGTCAGGTCTCGTAAAATACCTACTTTGCTACTATCAATACTATACATACCGACATTTTATTACATAGGTAAGCATTTCTTTTTTATTCATTATTAAGCATGGAATTCAGACAGGCACCTTTATTCATCAAATTGCAATAGCTATAATGTATAATCAAATAATGACGTACTAGGTCTATTCTGAATATATGTCATTGTATGTAGGTTAGAGAACTATCAAAATGTATAGTAATAAGTAATAAATTAATACATTATTACATACTTGTTTATTCAGTTACAATATCTAAGTCATATCATATTCCAGAATGATTACCAGTACAAGTACCTAGTCATATCTTGATACAACCCTACCGTGCGAAAAAGGGACAGAGCGATTCTGAAACGGTTAGAGCAATGGAAGCTCTCGCGCGTAGTGATATGATACATTCTAGCCTGCACGCGATGGGCGAGCGCCTTGTCTATACTTATAATAAAACTGTAACGGGTCCAATTCTGTACATTGAAGATATTTTGTAAATTTTTTTTTGGACCTTATTCTAGTTTCGATACTGAAGCCAAAACTATTTTTTTTTTCATTTTTGTATGTCTGTCTGTCTGTCTGTCTATCTGTCTGTCTGTCTGTCTGTATCTTGGCTAGGCATCACGCCGAAACTACTGAATGAATTTAAATGAAACTTGGTATGGTTTGAGTTCATACTACGAGGTAGGACATAGGCTACTTTTCATCCCGAAAAATGAAAGGGTTCCCGCAGGATTGGGGTTGAAAGTTATTTCAAAAAACACTTACCACTCTGAAACTACTGGACGGATTTTGATGCAACTTAGCACAGTCATAGTTTATATCATGGGTTACAATTGAGTATACTTTTTATCCCGAAAAAATAAAGTGTTCCTTCGGGATAATGTCCAAAACTCTGTAAATTGAAGATATTATGTAATTTTTTTGGAGGCCGTTCTATATTCAATGCTAAAGCTAACACTATATTTTTTTTGTCTTTCTGTGTGTCTGTCCGTCTGTCTGTCTGTCTGTACCTTGCCAGCGCACCACGCAGAAAATACTTAATGAATTCAAATGAAATTTGGTACGATTTGAGTTCACACTTAGAGGTAGGACATTGGATACTTTTCATCCTAAAAAAATTAAGTGTTCCTTCAGGATAGGGGTGGAAAATTATTTAAAAGAACACTTAGCACGCTGAAACTATTGGACGGATAATGATGCAACTTGGCACAGACATAGTTTATAAGATAGGTGAAAATTATGGATACATTTTGTCCCGAAAAAATAAAGGGTTCCTGTGGGATATGGGTCCAAATTCTGTACATTAAAGATATAGTGTTTTTTTTTGGAAATTACTCTATATTCGATTATGCCTAAGCTGTTTGTTTTTTCATTTTTGTCTGTATGTCTGTCAGTCTGTATCTTAGCCGCGCATCACGCCGCCGGAATTACTGGATGAATTCAAAAGAAACTTGGTATGATTTGAGTTCGTACTACGAGGTAGGACATAGGATACTTTACAAATCGAAAAATTATGGGTTATTATTTAGGGGTTGAAACTTATTTAAAAGAACACGTACCACGCTGAAAGTAATGGACGGGTTTTGATGCAACTTGGCACTGTCTTAAGTTATATGATGGGTTAAAATTGAGGACACGTTTGATCCCGAAAAAGTGAAGGGTTTCTGCGGGATATGGGTCCAAAGTAATGTTAATAATTAAGTAATAAAAATATTTTTTGGATGTTCTCTATATTTGATACTGAACCCAAACTGTTTTACTTTTTAATTTTGTCTGTCTGTTTATCCGTATCTTGACCGCGCATCGCACCTAAACTACTAAATGAATTCAAATGAAAAAAATGCTCTTGGGTGCTTAAAAAAGGTATTGAACTTTATTTTTTTGTTAATCTTTTCTTTCTTTCTGTTTGTGTGGTTTGTTTGTTCACGCATCACGTAAAAACTACTGAACCGATTGCAAAGCAGTTTTCATTGTTAGATAGCTTAGGGTTTGATTTAAATCTGGTGTAATTGGTATCTCAATCCGATGAGTTAGAAGCCGAGCAATCGATAAAATATTTTTGATGGCTGTATAAATTTTGTTCAAATTTTGGTATATTGGTCCTGGAATAGCATATTATAGTACTTTGAACGTAAAGAAAAGAACACGCGTGCGAAGCCGCGGGTACAGCTAGTAGGTAAATATAATTGAAAGTTCGCAGCACTGTGCGAGTAAAATTGCACTTTAATGCGTTGTAGCGAGAGTCGCTATGTATTTAAATAACTTTACTGAGTTATCCTTCTGTACTAATACTATTATTTATTCTGTGGTACAACCTACAAATTAAGTGCCGAAACTTAAAGAAACTTAATAAGTACTTTGCCGGTTTTATTGATTTTTAAAAGTGCTAAATTTATGGTGCGTATTTACAGTTAAACACTTTGAATTTCCATATTTTTATTTCTTATGATATATTTTTTGCAGGAGCTAGCCCTACTGAACGGTATGACGGTGACCGCTGAGCACCGATTCTCAGACTACATCCCGCGGTACATATCCAAGATGGAGGACATTGTGGACCAGACTTACGACAAAACTAGAAGTGAGTCATAATGACTATATACTGTGTTACTTATTATATTTCAAAGAGTAACAAGACGTAAGTTCAAAAACAAAATCCGACTACAGTCGGGTAATAACTAGCTTAAAAACACGCCTGCTCTGCCAAAATAGAACTTATGCCACTACATTATATACTGATGGGGTGTGCTTATCAAGGTAAAAACTAATACCTATGTCGCGTTAGTGTATATATTCTGTGCCTATGTAAAAATGTGAAAGTACCTATAAAGTTAGCTCCGTTCCTTAATGGTATCCCTTTGTTTCGCATAACCTTTTTAATACTAATTTACTTTGGCATAATGAGTTAGGCATAACTTTTAATGACATACTATTAATTAATTATTAATATTATCCATACCAATATATATATATATATATATATATATATATATGGCGTGCATTGGGAGAGGCCTACGTCCAGCAAAGGACTGATATAGGCTGATGATGATGATGATGATGATGATGATGAATATATAAAAGTGAAACGTTGTCTGTTTGTTTTTTTATTTGTTTGTTTGTTTGTTTATTTGGGGAGCTTTCTCGCGAAAACGGCTGGACGGATTATAATGAAACTTGGAATGGAGATAGCTTATACCCTGGAATAAAACATAGGATACTTTTTATCCCGGAAAATTGTAAGTTTCCACGGGAAAACTGGAAAAACTGGTAAAGTGTTGATTACTCGCTGTAAGAAACGGTTTCCACTTTATTTTGCATTGGTTTTTAATATCCTAGAAGAACATCTGATGCTTTTTTCGCGATAAACAGTAGTCCGCGCGGACAAAGTCGCGGGCGGGAAAACTAGTTTTACATAAACAGTATATGGCAGACTGTCAGGGTAGGCATAAATAATATTATAATAATAAAATTAATAATAATATTTTGGGCTACATTATTTTAGACTACTGTAGAGTCGCATAAAATATAATCTAGATACCATAGGTACTGTGGCAATAAGTTAAGGTGTTTGTTTTTCATAGGTAGGTACGTAAAATAATTTTGTTTAGAGTTCTGTTATTTCACTCACGGTGAATAATGTAAGTTTTATACTACTTAATAATATGCTTATTTATAGATATGATAACTTTAGATATGGTAAACACGATTATGCCTAAACATTTATGCGAAAACATTATTAGGTTTGCACATTATTAGGGTAAGTAAAGTTATGCCACACTAAATTATGACATTATAATTATTTTATGCGTATTGATAGAGAACCGTAATACCTACTGGTTTTGATGAAATTTGGTGAACTAAAAACGTTTACACCTCAGAATAAGTATATATTACTAAACTAGTTTGCACACGCACTCCTGCGAGCACTAGGATTCCGTGCCGTGGGGGGCATGGACATACGTAGGTACATTAACAGGGATACGTATTTTAGAATTACGTTATTGCGAATGGCTATTCCTCGAAGAATATATTCATCGAATGCTCACATCATTGAAGGGTCGTTTCTTCGAATAGTCAAAAGTACGTTTACTCGATTCGTCAAATCTACAAAACTTTATTCATTTTTAACCCGGCCTGCAGTCTCGACATACGAGTAGATCGTGATTGCTTTACAACCGAAATCGGTACATATACAGATGATAATCGTTAGCTTTGACAGTTATGGTCAAAAGCTATCGACTGTCATCGGTATCTACTGACATTGAGCATGATTGACATAGATATTTGGTAGAGACTGCCAAATATCGTTACAATTGGACTTCGCGATCGATTTCGGTTGTAAAGCAATCTCTATCGATGTCGCTCACACGACGAGCGCATTTATAATTATTGTTACATATGAAGGGATCTTCAATAATAAACATTTGTTTGCCCGGAATTAAGAACTCACGATGTAGTTTTGTTTCAATCTCAAAAACGATGAGATTACCAAATTAATTCAACATACCAAAAATATCCAAGACTTGACAACTAATATTTAGTTTCGTTACACAAAAGTTTTCGGCTAATACGGCCAGTATTTGAATCTGGGACACTAGCCAGAGCCTATCATAGAAGGCAGTGCACTACCCACTGAGCCAGAGTATCGTCAACTGATAGATATTTTAATACAGATAGGTAGATACTGGTAGGATCTGGAATAGATTATGTAACATTTATTTTAACCACGCGGGTGAAGCTGCGGGGTGCGGATAAATATGTAGTTCATAAATAATTTTAATGTATTGGTGTCTGTTTGATTTGAGAGTAATTAAGTTAATTGTCTTATTGCATTACTAACGGTTTTCAATTTAAGGTCGCTCAGCTAGCTATGAGACAGCTATTCTTGGAGTTTCTCTGAAGGTCAAGATTCGTAATGCAGTTATCCGACAGAGAACCAGGTTACCGACAGCTAGGATAAGCAAGCTAAAGTGGGAGTGGGGTCACATCTCTTGAAAAGCCGATAACCGAATTTTCGAGTGGAGACCACGTTAAGGGAAGCGTATTGTAGGACGCCCTGTGGCAGAAACTGGATGAGGAGAGCAGAGCTCAGTGGCATGCATTAGGAGAGGCCTACGGCTAGCAAGTAATGAAGTAGCTGATCATGAACGGTTTTCAAAAAGCTTATTATGTAGGTCCTGGCCTGAGCTGGCCGACATTATACAAGTTGGTAAAACCACAGAATAAATAATAGTAAAAGTAAATAAAACTTGAATCATATTGTCTAGGTCAATCATATTTTCTTGACAAGGTATCTTGTAACAGCTTATTTATTCTGTAGGTTAAACTCGGACCACTCGAACGCACGGAGATTTATTCTGTAGGTTAAACTCGGACCCCTCGAATGCACGGAGATATTTAATTTACAATTTGTACAATTTGTTGTTATAATGAATATTACGTTATAAACGCAGTTGATGCAGCTCTGGAACGCGGTTATTTACTGTCGAAATTTATAAATGATTCCTCATTGTTGTGGACTGAATAATTGCCTGTAAAATAGTGAAGAATTTATTACAAAAGTACTTCTGAAGGTTCAAGTACTTCAAGTACTTCCGTACCTTCAATTTGATACTCATATTGTAAAATTCGTTTTATTTTAATTTTATTTGAAAATTAGACGTACCCGCGGCTTCGCACGCGTGGTCTTTTCTTTAGATTCAAAGTACCATAATGTGCTATTCCAGGACCAATATACCAACATTTGAACAACATTTCTTCAGAAATACTTTTATCAATTGCTCGGCTTCTAACTCACCGGATTGAGATACCAATTACACCAGATTTAAATCAAACCCTAAGCTATCTAACAATGAAAACTGCATTGCAATTGGTACAGTAGTTTTTACATGATGCGTGAACAAACAAACATACAGACAAACAAAACAAAAAGACACGAAACAAAAAATATATTTGTTCAATACATTTTTAAGCACCCAAGAGCATTTTTTTTCATTTGAATTCATTTAGTAGTTTGGGTACAATGCGCGGTCAAGATACGGACAAACAGACAGACAAAATTAAAAAGTAAAATAGTTTGGCTGAGTATCGAATATAGAGAACCATTCAAAAAATATTTTTTATTGCTTTAATATTAACATAACTCTGGACCCATATCCCGCAGAAACCTTTACTTTTTTGGGATAAAACGTGTCCTAAATTTTAACTCATCATGGAACTTAAGACAGTGCCAAGTTCCATTAAAACTCGTCCATGAGTTTCAGCGTGGTATGTGTTCTTTAAAATAAGTTTCAACCCCTATCCTGCGAGAACCCATAAATTTTTCGAGATGTAAAGTATCCTATGTCCTACCTCTCTTCATTTGAATTCATCCAGTAGTTCCGGCGGCGTGATGCGTGGCTAAGATACAGACTGACAGACATACAGACAAAAATGAAAAAACGTACAGCTTAGGCTTCATTATCGAAAATAGAGTAACTTCCAAAAAAAAACACTATATCTTTAATGTACAAAATTTGGACCCCCAGGAACCCTTTAATTTTTCGGGACAAAATGTATTCATAATTTTCACCCATCTTATAAACTATGTCTGTGCCAAGTTGCATCAACATCCGTCCAATAGTTTCAGCGTACTACGTGTTCTTTTAAATAATTTTCCACCCCTATCCTGCAGGAACACTCAATTTTTTCGGGATTGGAAGTATCCAATGTCCTACCTCGAAGTATGAACTCAAATCATACCCAATTTCATTAGAATTCATTGAGTATTTTCGGCGTGGTGGGCTGCCAAGGTACAGACAGACAGACGGACAGACAGACAGACAGACAAAAATAAAAAAATACAGTGTTGGCTTTAGTATTGAATATAGAAAGGCTTCCAAAAAAATTTACATAATATCTTCAATTTACAGAATTTTGGGCATTATCCCGCAGGAAAACTTTATTTTTCGGGATAAAAAGTATCATCAATTTTTACCCATTATATAAACTATGCGTGTTAAATAACTTTAAACCTCAATCCTGCGGGAACCCTTTCATTTTTTCGGGATGAAAAGTAGCCTATGTCCTACTTCTGGTGTACCGCAAGGTGGCGTTCTTTCTCCTCTCTTGTTTGGAATTTTTATTAATTCTATATCAGAACATATAACCTCTCCTTATCACTTGTATGCTGATGATCTCCAAGTCTATTGCCAAGCCCCACTTAGCTCTCTCTCTTTTGCCATAGAAACTACTAATTCCAATTTACGCCATATTTCTGACTGGAGTAAAGCTTATGGGCTAAAAATCTCTTCTCTTCTCAGCTCTTGGCAGCTCCAGAATGATATCAAAAGTTGATTGGTCAGTTCTACCCAAAGTTGTGTTTGGAGGGTCCACTATTCCATATAGTCAGAGTATCAAAAATTTAGGTCTAATTATAGACCAGAGCCTTACTTGGATTCCTCAGATGGAAACCGTCAGTCGAAAGCTATTTGCTTCTGCAGGTTCCCTCAGAAGACTCCGAATTTTTTTGCCCACTGCCACTAAAATTGCTCTTGCGCAGTCACTTCTGCTCCCAATCTTAGACTATGTCGATTCCTGCTATCTAGATCTTACTGAGGACCAGCTAAACAAACTTGAGCGTCTTCAAAACTTCTGCATTCGATTTATATTTGGTTTGCGCAAATATGATCATGTCTCTGAATTTCGCACTAAGCTCAAGTGGCTTCCAATACGCCTCCGCCGGAATGCTCATATACACTCTATTCTTTATACAGTTTTGTTTAATCCCTCCTCCCCGCGATATCTTATGGAACGTTTTAATTTCCTGTCTGATTCTAACAAGTTGTCACTCAGGTCATCAGAAAATTTAGCTTTGATGATCCCTCTACATAGAAGCTCTTTTTATGGCAGTTCATTTACCATCCAAGCAGTTCGCCTATGGAACGCTCTGCCAGTTACTATAAGGCGAGCCCAGTCACTCCCTGTTTTTAAACTTCAAGTAAAGAAGTTTTATCTCTCTAATTAATATCACTTCTTGCTATTTTGTTGTTATTCTGTTGTGATTTCACTGTATATTATTTTTATTATGTTTGTATATATTTTGTAAATGTATATGTAGTAAATGTAATTTATTATAATGTATATACTATGTATATGGATATATATTTATATATGTATATATATATATATATATACTGTACTATATATTTACATATTTATGTGTAGGTATATTGGAATATATGTGTATATATGTTTATTCATTATATTCAGTTTTTATTATTTATTTGTTATATTATAATGCACCACCGTCTTTGCCGTATATTAATTCCTTTCCATCCAAAGGTTGTCTGAAAGAGATCGCTTTTTAGCGATAAGACCGCCCATTGTCCCATTTATTTTGTATAAATGTTTTAGTTATTATTGTATTTTTTGTTTTATGTGGTGTACAATAAAGAGTTATCTATCTATCTATCTATCTATCTACCTCGTAGGTATGAACTCAAATCATACCAAGTTTCATATAAATTCATTCAGTAGTTTCGGCGTGATGCCTAGCCAAGATACAGACAGACAGACGAAAAAAAAAAAAAAACAGTTGTGGCTTCAATATCGAATCGAGAGTATGTTCCAAATAAAATTTTCAAAATATCTTCAATGTACAGATTTGGTCCCGTTACAGTTTTATTATAAGTAATATACAATAGATTGAGCCATACTGACGCCATAACGAATAATTAAAAAAAAGTATCTTTTGTTACTCGGGAGCATGTAAGGATTCTAACGATACGTCTAAATCTGTTCAGGCATTTAAAAGTTATGGTGGAATAAAGAAACTCACTTAGATTCATACAAACATACATACATACAAACATACATACATACATACATACAAACATACATACATACATACATACAAACATACATACAAGCTTTTTTTGAGCAGTCGTGTTAAAATAATCTATGACACTCTTGCGATGAAGACGAATCGAATGATACCTCGCTTGTCAAAATTGGACCGTTTTTACTTTTAACCCAACCTTTCCTTTACCGTAGTTGGGTAAAAAAATAGCCTATGACACTCTATTAATGAAGACCTGTATAATGCCACCCAAAACATTGAAAATGTAGTCGTTCCTTTACCAACACTTCATTAAAAAATGCCTCGGGATTTCATAGAATAAATAACCAGCCAAGTGCGTGTCGGGCACGCATAGACTTAGGGTTCCGTAATAGACTTAGGAGTCTTAAGATACCCACTATGAAACCATATTGCAATCGGTCCAGTAGTTTTCACGTATTATGGCAACAAAAATGGTCTAACTTATGCAGCTATATCTCGTAAACTAGTTAATTATACATAGCTGTGATAATTTAAGTTAATTCGTATTATGGACCTATTTTAACTGAAACTACATACTACTAGCACAAAGTAGGTACTTTACGAGTACCTACAATATGCCATGCAACTCAAAAAAAAAACTGGCCCTCGAGCGGCCTGACAAACTCTGACACCAGAGGCCAGCACCACGTCATACGACAAACAAACACTGTTGTGTTAATAGTGTCTGATTAAAATGACCGTGACATACAGATAGACGGACATGACAATATAATGAGCAGAATATCTACCTACTGTTTGCCGAACCGTTCAAAGAATAGTGAATCTTGTGAAAAATATATCACTACAACGCTCCGAAAAATACCTGAGTGCCGTTTTATTACATTTCCATTTCAACATTAAAAGAAATATCTCAATGATTTTGTCCATTTCAAAGACCAAGAAGCAGACTGGGTATAAAGGTTTAGGTAAAGCCTTACGAACATTGACACCAATTTCTCAATATATCCACATCGATCGCATTTAACGACTAAAGCCTATGTGTGGTTATTGGTTTGTGTATAATCAACGAGGGAAATATGTTTTATATATTTCAATATTATTTTGATGTAATCTGGTTTTCCTGGATAAAGACTCTTTGATCATACCAGTAGCGCTCAAGGTGCTGTTTTGTGAAATGCAAATTTATATGTATATCAACTAGCAGTGGCCGCGGCTTCGCACACGTGGTTTTTCTCTAGGTTAAAAGTACTCTACGTGCTATTCCAAGACCTAAAATACCAATGTCGGTACTAACACCTGATCAAAATTCCTTCAGCAGTTAAAAAGTTTTGATCGATTAATCTGCTTCTACTAATCAGATTGAGATACCAAGTACACCAGTTTTTAAGTCAACTCCTAAGCTATCCAACAGAAAAAAACAGTTTAATAGATAAAAAGACAAACAGACAGACATGATTTAAAAAATATTTGTATTAATTGTACTCGTTTTAAGTTAAATGTATATACTTTTGTTTGTTTTCTTGGTGTGCAATAAAGCGTTTATCTATTTAACTATCTATGTATCTTGTTCTGTAGTCTATTTTAAGTAATCTATTTTTTTAAATATATTATCTTCAGTTTACAGACTTTTTCGTACGTATTGCTTTATTATAAGTATAGATACAGCTCTACAGTTACGCGAGGAACATCAAAATAACATTATACATATATTTGTCGTCCAACAATTTTAATTCAACAAAGTTGTCAATTAGGCCTCCAGAGGTCCATTAAATTTGTCCTTATAATTTTGTTGTAAAATTTACAAATAAAATATTGACTAGGGATCTTTAATTAGAAGTTCTGTGATGTTCTTGTGTGTGGGCCGTCTCACATTATAAAATGAACGACGAGTTGGTGTTGGCTCCAACTCAACGTAAACGTTTGGTTGTTTATTATATATATATCTGTTTGTATTCTTGTTATTGAAGTGTTCTTTGTTAACCTTTTTATTATGTGCAATTTTTTTCTAAATTGTTATGATTTTTTGGCCATAAGCCCTCGTGGGCTTCGTGAGAAGGCCCCATTCAAAAGGTTCAAAAGCTTCAATTTGTTCTCATGATATCATCAAATGACGTTCCATACAAAATAAAAAATAAATCTTATATTTCTATCGATGTTTTAATATCTAAAACCATCATCGCCTTTCTAATGAAACCGGTTCGGGGCACATTGGTTGATGGTTTCAAAGTCTATATATAGTTCTATGTTTTTTTTCTAAATTATGATGATTTTCTTATCCTCGCGGATTTCCTCGCGGGCGTCATCAGAAGACCCTGCTAAAGTTTCGTCGCAATCCCTTCAATGGTTTAGGAGCGCATCGCGCACAGACAAACATACATACACACGTTCATTTTTACGAGTATATATATATAGGTAGGTAGATAATAGATAGACAGATATGTTAGTCTAAATGAGTATCTGAACAAATATACCAAATTTCGCGTTTTTTTTAATGTATGTATGTATGTATGTATGTATGTATGTTTGTATGTTTGTCCACTTAATTTTCGGTAACCACAAGTCTGATTGCAATAATTATTTTTGTAATAGTTTCGCTATCTTTCAACTTGGTG
Source organism: Alsophila aescularia (assembly GCA_946251855.1). Taxonomy (NCBI): domain Eukaryota; kingdom Metazoa; phylum Arthropoda; class Insecta; order Lepidoptera; family Geometridae; genus Alsophila; species Alsophila aescularia. The sequence goes on along the minus strand of OX276379.1, from coordinate 2,901,778 downwards.
AATAGTTCAAGTTTCATCAGAATCGGTTCTGTTGTTCAAAATATTTACAAAATATATTCAAAAATATAACTGTTTCCAGTATGGCTTTCTTCTTAGCGGAATTAAGTAGGTAAATACTTCATTTTTCTGGCCTACGTTAACGAAACTAATATGTAAGAAATAAAAAATACGAGTTATTTTAAACAAACATCTATCCGTTTTGACTTCAAATCGTACAAAACAGGTCTGTGCTAGGTAAGCCTACTTATTTATTTTAGTTGATGTGGGTGTAGCAACAGACCTAATTTTTAATTATTTTTATTCTTTTGCGTTTTTTTTTTCATTTGTAGTGTTTATTTTATAAGTTTTTTTTTATAGCTTGGAGGTAACTCCAAAACTTGGTTGGCATAAAATAGATCACAACATATTTTTATATATACTCAATAGGTTCAAAGTGAGCGCTCGTGCAGAACCGGTTTTTGTTTAGTGTAATGGTGACCAGAGTTACCACTCGTATTTGTACATCTAATTGACTGTAGGTAATGTTACTATCTCCATAATATTTGTATCAATTTATACTTTGAATAAAAATATTTATAAATTTTAATATAGCCTATTAAAAAGTTCAACTGCATCTTATATTTCAAAATACTTTGGAAATGGCACATGTTGATGTTGGTGATACTGATGTTGACAATCTTCTTTGACAACAGTTTACGTGTTCCTGGGCGAGCACATAGCGCTGGTGGACTTCGTGAGGGTGCTGCAGAGGCGCGGCCTGCTCGCCAGAGGGCAGTACGCCGTCGTGGCCATCGACGATGAGATCTACGACCCCAGCACTGCTGCCATCACTCATGCCGGTTAGTCTGCACATTCACCACCACTTTTAGTAACTGTTTTATTTATTTATTTTCTTTTGTACCTATTTCCTTCATTATTGCAATTATTTCTATTTTATTTTATTTATTCCACTTCTGCCATCAAACACGCAGGTCATCAGCTAAAATCATAAGTTGTAATGATAAAGACAATATATTTGAGAGGGGGCCTGTGTCCCAGCCGTAGGAAGGTACCTACAGTCTCCGCATTCCTCTAACTCGTGCAGCATAGCCCTAGTGACTCGTTTCACGACAAACATTAAAGAATCCTAGCGAATGCTTTTCTTCCAAAAAACGAATTAAATGTATTTTGTTTTGGCTCCACACCACTAGCATTTAGACAGTGTCAAGTAGTTAAAAGTTAAAAAAATATAAAAAGGAGTTGTTTTTTTTCAACAAATAGTCAAAATCGGTCAGGTAGTCAAAAGTCTATTCAAGTCACGATTCAGTAAAGGTGGAGCGTTATTGAAACTTCCTAGGGAGTTCCGGTTAGAATACGAAATGGCAGTTTTTACCGCGGTTGTATCATTTTCCAACACTCGTGCAGGAGAGCGAAGCAATGGTTAATATACCACCAATATTACACCTTAACACTCGAAGAAACACAAGTTTGGGAAAAAAACATAGCAAAACAACCGTCTCCACTTCGAGGACTCCTCCAATTTAATGTTCTTCTACGACTTCATGAAAAAATTATTTTATTGTTTAATGTACAATAAAAAAAACATAAAAGTGTATTACAACTGAGATTGAAACGAGAAACGAGCTTCGGCTAAAATAGTAAGAGATATCCATGTCATAAGGTCCTGTGCTTTCCTTTGTTCGTGTTGGTTCCATTAGAAAAGATAAAAGTTTTTGGTTGAGGCCAGGCTTCATTTCCCACTCCCCCCTCCCCCCTACACTCTGCCACCAACAAGCACTGAAGTGGCTGCGTAACAAGGTCGAATATCGTGAGCGCTGTTTGAACTCACAATTTAGCTCGGAAGTTAATGACGTAAGTCTCAAAAGTATCTATTTTATTGGCAGGCTAATAATTTAGATAAGTAAATTTTGTCTTGACAATGGATAATACATTTTCTTTTGTTGTCGTGAGATTTATTTTAGAGATAAAACTTAAGCCGTTGAGTAGAAAAACGAAAATATTACTTAAATTAACGTAATTTTTGATATGAAAATGTATCAAATGAAATTCTGTTAATCACGTTTTTGTCTTGATCATGGAGAGATGAAGATGTCAAAAACACATACGAGTATGTTAAGTTTCAGGTTTGTGGTTGACCCAGCATATTTATGAAAAAAACCCTTAAAAAGTGGAGCCTGGTCTTAAACTAGAGAGGATATGTTAGCATGACGCTCAATGTACGTGTTCATGTAAACTAGAGAGGATATGTTAGCATGACGCTCAATGTACATGTTCATGTAAACTAGAGAGGATATGTTAGCATGACGCTCAACGTACATGTTCATGTAAACTAGAGAGGATATGTTAGCATGACGCTCAACGTACATGTTCATGTAAACTAGAGAGGATATGTTAGCATGACGCTCAATGTACATGTTCATGTAAAGCGACAAGTGGCCGTTCGTAAAGACTCGTAGGGATATCATACTTATATCCCTTATTAATGTATATAAGAGTGTTTCTTAAGAGTTACGAATGTCATTTAATAGGTTTTAAAATAGTAATAAAAGTGACGCACAGGAGAATTATAACATTTGTGCAATTTGTGTGTCAACTACGACAATGATATCATTCGAATATGCAACTGGCGACACTAGATTCCATAAAAAAAAGGTTCCTTTCGACTCTAGTGCGCTGCTGCGATCAAACCTTCAGCTGAAATAAAAATACCTACGGGGGTTGCAGTACAGTTTACTGACAAATTATTTATAACCTTGAGCAGCTAAAAAAATTATTTAAAAACTACCTCTTGATGCTAATAAATTGAAGTTTCTAAAAATAAGCTGAAAGCAACGATTAGAGAGACGTCTCGAATAAGAAAATAGTCACGAAAATTAAACAGAGCGTATTTAAGAATTTCAAATTTAAATTATTAGATTTAGTGTACACCTACAGAATTTGTTATTGAGTTTGACGCGTTCTTATAAAATTCTAACTGCGTTCGCATCAGTGTCATCACCATTAGCATCTTAGGCAATTAATAATTAAGGTACGAGAATGTTATCATTTTTAATCAACTTCATAATAGGAGGTTTTCAAGTTGTCTGTTTTTGGGCTAACTATAATATCTTCGGGAGTTTTGAACCGATTTGAATAATTATTTTTTTATTTGAAAGGGTAGATATACAGTATAGTCCCATACACTACTGTATAAATTTAATCTAAATTGGTACAGTAGTTCTCTTAGTAAATCAATTTAAAGTTGAGAATTTGCTATTTAAAAAAAAGGCGACGTTTCGACGCGTGAACAAAGTGTTGGTACCTATTTGGCTCATCGAATAAGCATTCAAGAATGGAGGAGGTTTTCTGGGTGACCAACGCTGCACGGCTACCCAGTTACTAAAAGACTAGACAACAATTTAATTGGCACAGGTTCCCATAGAAGAGAACACGCCTGTTGCCTGGACGCCTGGCGGTCGCCAGCACTTTTTCCTAGCGTGGCGATTGTGGGTAAATCCCTCAAAATGAATAAGATTGCGCTAAGTGGCGTTCACTAAGAAAGGCCAACGTCGAGCTTGGACGAGTAAAGGCTGATGATGATTATTGTTCAATGACATCTTTATGATCTAGTCTTGAGTTCGTATTTACTGACGAAAAAATAAATTATTATTATAAAAACAAAAAACCCGACCGCGAACAAAAAACACTAAAATAAAGCAAACCACTTTTAGATTAGAGAGATGTATGGAAGCGAAAAACTATCTCAATGTTTTTTTTTTTGTATTACCGACTTAGCATTCGTTTGACCACGATCTCACCTGACGGAAAACGATGATGTGGTCGAAGGTGTAGCACGCTTGCCTAGTAGATACCTATTCACTCTTGACTTGAACACACCTGGGCTATAATTTACCGGAAACACTGACGAGGGCAGGGCATTCCACTCCTTTGCAGTTCTCATAATAAATGAAGAAGCGTAACGCTTCGTTTTTGTGCGAGGTATTTCAACCATAAAAGATTGTAACTTTGCCGATCGTCTCGTCGTTCGGTGATGGAAAGGTGATAGGGGAATCAGATTGTGCAGTTTTTGTGCACACTCACCATAGTGCAATCGTAGAATACCGACAGGCTTGCGACCTCACGTCGATGCGCCAGATATTGAAGCTTACTCTTTACCAGAATATCATCCCCAATGAGCCTCATTGCACGTCTTTCAATTGAATCCAAAGCCTCGAGTTGATACTTGGCAGAACCGACCTAAAAGTGGCAGCAGTACTCCATACAAGATCGGACCTGTGCTTGTTAAGATTCAAAAGCTGTCCCGGCGTGAAGTACCGCCTAACCTTAGACAAAATACCAAGTTTCTTTGGATTCAATGTGTGACCCAAAATTCAGTTTCGATGTGAGTTCGACACCCGAAAGCTCCACATGGTCGGGTATTGGTATTGTTACACTTCGGAAGGACGGAGATCGGTTTAGAGGACACTTTTTAGCAGAGAGCAAACACGCCTGCGTTTGAGTATCACTAAACTTAAGCAGGTTAGCATCACCCCAATCGGACACGGCTTCTAAGGCTAAATTCAAACGGTCCACCTTAGCCTCTCTCTGAAGCTGGACACCGTCACAGCTGGCTCGAGCACTGGAACTATATCTCTCAACTACAGTACTGTCTGATTTTGAAAACTAACCCAAGTGAAATTCATATTAAATATAAATTAAACGGCTAAAAACTCACGAAATAGAAGATCGGAAATACTCCGATCTTCTATTTCGTCTCCGTTTCGCCACGCACGCGTCGCCATTTGCGTGCTGACGTTTATAGCGTTCGTCGTGGCTTGTCAGCATAACACTCCCAGATGAAGGACTTCAAAATAATCCGAAATTGATCGGAGTATTTCCGATCTTCTATTTCGTGAGTTTTAAGCCGTTTTATTTATATATTTTAATGCAGTACTGTCATCTGCATACCCAAAGATACCGGGCTTCATATGGTTTTTAATGTGCAGTAAAAACAGTGTAACCAAGAGAATTGATCCCTGAGGTACACCGGCATTGATAGCAATTTGATCAGACGGGCAGCCCTCTAGGACTAATTGAATAGATCGTTCCCTCAAAAAAACAGCTATCCAATACATAAGCCAAGAGGTAATACATATGAGGGAAGCTTGTTTAAAAGATTATCGTACTAGACCTGATCAAAATCCTTCAATATATCAAGGGAGTTGGCAAGAGCCCTCAAAATGCATCTCGATGGCTTCGCTCAGTATCTGAGTGGCATACGCGAGAAGATCCCAGTAGACCCTATATTCTTGCAAATAAATGAAATTGAATTGAATTGAATTGAGTTCGGTTTCGGCAAAATCCATATTACCGGTCACTAAGGAGATCATTGTCTTCAAAGTATGCCAAGAGTCTTAATGTTGATGACACTCTCCAAGCAGTTATAGAATAAGGAGGTTATCGAGCTGGGGCGACAATTGGGTGGACCAGCACGACTACCCTGCACGCGATCATCTTGCTGGATAACGCACGGGGCTCTGGCAATCGTTAGATGGATGTTGGTATATCCATCCCAAAAACAAGCGTAGCCAAATGACACAGGCCGGTGACGGGCAGCAGTGTCACCGGTCGAGAAGCTACGCCCTGCGATCGCCAACCCGCATGCCCAGCGTGGCGATTATGGGCAAACCCTCCTAAAATGAACTACACAAACACAAAAAGTTCCCGTTCGCCCTACTGGTCCTGTCCAAAATGACAGTCAAGGAAATGGCAGGGTAGGGAGTGCGAAGCATCCCCTGGCTACCGTAGGCCACCCAAAAAAGCACTGACCCTGGCTACGTAAAACGAAAGAACGATTAGACTTGACGAACACATGATGCAACTCGAGACAGAGCTCACAAAGATCAGGTGGCATATTCTAGGGTTAAGTGAAGTCTGAAGAGAACAAAATTACCCTGGAATCAGGCCACCTGTTCTACTTCCGAGAGGGCGAGGGAGTGTAATGTTTTCTGTTTGTATGTATGTTTGTTCTCGCATCACGTAGAAACTACTGGATCGACTGTGATGCAATTTTCATTGTTAGATAGCTTACAGTTTGACTTAAAATCTGACTTGGTATATTTATCCAATAATAAGAAATCTAAAAAAAACTATTTTAAGGCTGAACGAATTTTGAAGAAATGTAGTAGGTATATTGTACTTTATAGGTACTTTTGGTCCTGGAATAACACGTATGGGCTACTTTTAAATGAAATGCTCTCTCTTCTCCTTTGGGATTGTTTAGACACAAGTGATTTTAACTGGATGGGATTCGAACCTGTAACCATAACATATACATATATATATATATATATATGTCCCATATATTTTGTATAAATGTTTTAGTTATTTTTGTATTTTTGTTCTATGTGGTGTACAATAAAGAATGGTGTACAATAAATTATCTATCTATCTATCTATACGCATGAAACATGCTTTTCCAACTGAGTTTCCGAAGTTCACAATTCCCATATTCACAAACGTTACTATGAGGTCTCACAGTAGGTACGTACAAAGGGTCAAACAATCATAAACGCTATTTTAGTGCCGAACAACACTGTGCGTTCACTTGAAGGAAGTAGATTTCCAACTCAAATAATTCAAAATTCAATGGGAAGGTAACTTGAACTTTAGAAAAGGATTATTCTAGAGAGTGATTGTGATAGCTATGTACTAAATTTTATTTCTTCTGCAGAGCACCTTGGCCAGAACTCCAGCAGCGATATCCTGGCGTTCAGAGCTGTTCTGAAGCTGACGCCATCTTTCCCCATCAACCCTTATTACACGTAAGTATACCGACAAAGTAGATTTTGTCTGAAGTGAAAATACTCATCCACACCAATATGTAAAAGTGAAACGTAGTCTGTTTGTTTGTTTGTTTGGGGAGCTTTCACGCAATAAAGATCCAGGACCTAATACCAACATTTGATCAAAATTATTTTAGCTGTCAAAAAGATTTTTATCGATTGCTGGGCTTCTAACTCATCGGATTGAGATACGAAGTACCCCAGTTTTTACGTCAAACCCGAAGCTATCCAACAGCGAAAACCGCATCACAATCGGTATATTTTAAATATTAATAATCTATACGTTTTAGCTTCGTGTCGTAGTGTGACCACGAGGAATAGTTACTACTCGTAGTCACACGAGTGTGACCACAAGTAAATAAAACTCCTCGTGATCACACTAGTATGACAAAACGGTGTGACCACGAGTCCGTCGCCTATTGTACAGCGTGTCCAGCGGTAGATTTTATGCTTAAAATCGCTCTTTCTGCTTAAAGTAGCGGGAGCAGGAGGGAAAATAAGGGTATATATGTATTTATATATGTATTTTATAAAGATTATGTTATGTATGGTATATATGTTATTAGGCACATATTATATTGTATTTTTTTGTATTCTTATTAGTTATACGTAATTTATTTTTAAGCCAAGCTATTTTTAAAACATAAATCTGCTTCATCACCATCATCATCACTTGTCCACTGCTGGATGTAGGCCTCTCTTAATGCACGCCACTGATTGGTCTTCAGCTCTCATCCATTTTCTTACAGCCACTTTTCGCAGGTCGTAGTGAGGGAGTGCCCTCTGGCCACAGGGCGTCCTAAACCATGTTTGCCTAAACGTGGTTTCCACTTAAGAACTCGTCTATCCCAACGGTTATCGGTTCTTCAGGAAATGTGACTAGCCCACTGCCACTTTAGCTTGCTTATATTTTGAGCTATGTCGGTTACCTTGGTTCTCCGTCGGATATCTTCATAACGAATCTTTTCCTGCAGTGAAACACCAAGTATAATTATCTGAGTGACCTTAAATTTCTGGACTAGTTTGACCGTGAGACGTGTGACGTTTGAGAGTACAAGTTAAAAAACAAAAAAAAAACTGCTTGATTACTGAATTTAAAAAAAATGTGGACTAGTTTGACCGTGAGAGTAAAAGTTAAAAAACAAAAAAAAATATGAAACTGCTTGATTACTGAATTAAAAAAAATTGTGGACTAGTTTGACCGTGAGAGTACAAGTTAAAAAAAAATAAATAAGAAACTGCTTGATTCCTGAATTAAAAAAAAAATTGTGGACTAGTTTGACCGTGAGAGTACAAGTTAAAAAACAAAAAAAAATTAAACTGCTTGATTACTGAATTAAAAAATATATTGTGGACTAGTTTGACCGTGAGAGTGCAAGATAAAAAACAAAAAAAATATGAAACTAGTTGATTACTAAAAAAAAATTGTGGACTAGTTTGACCTTGAGAGTACAAGTTAAAAAACAAAAAAAATATGAAACTGCTTGATTACTAAAAAAAAAATTGTGGACTAGTTTGACCGTGAGAGTACAAGTCAAAAAACAAAAAAAAAACTGCTTGATTACTGAATTTAAAAAAAATGTGGACTAGTTTGACCGTGAGGAGTACAAGTTAAAAAACAAAAAAAAAATGAAACTGCTTGATTACTGAATTAAAAAAATTTGTGGACTAGTTTGACCGTGAGAGTACAAGTTAAAAAACAAAAAAAATGAAACTGCTTGATTACTAAATTAAAAAAAATATTGTGGACTAGTTTGACCGTGAGAGTACAAGCTAAAAAACAAAAAAAATATGAAACTGCTTGATTACTGAATTAAAAAAATATTTGTGGACTAGTTTGACCGTGAGAGTACAAGTAAAAAAACAAAAAAAAAATGAAACTGCTTGATTACTGAATTAAAAAAATATTTGTGGACTAGTTTGACCGTAAGAGTACAAGTTAAAAAACAAAAAAAAAATGAAACTGCTTGATTACTGAATTAAAAAAAAATGCCATAACTTATTGTATGTATATTTATTGTTTTGCTAAGTTTAAAATCTGCCGACGAGGCGGACACCCTGTACTTTGTAGGTACGAGATAACAAATAGGTTACTTTTAATCTAGATAAATTACCATGCATGCAAAGCCGCGGGCACAGCTAGTATCAAAATACATATTTTACTAACTCAGAACTAACTAACTAACGAGAAGACACATCATCATCATCTAACCTAAAAAAACATAACCAATCCTAAAAATTCGGTCGATAGCCGATTACTCAAGCTCTATTTATTCGAGAAGAAAGAGTCTAGTAGTTTATCAGCAGTTTAATAAATACTAACGTTTTCCATTATCTGATTGCCCACGTTTGTCCCAGGGTGCTGTGCCAGATGATCCGAGACCTGTCCGCGGCTCCGCCATTCTGTGTGCCCAACTACCACAAGATCTTCGAGGACACAGAGGTAATATTGAGTTATTGAATCAATAACGTTGCTTAAAATTAATAAACTGTAGTGACTCTGTGAGCTGTAGAACTCGCGCGTACTAACTTTTTAGCAAACAATCTAGCGGTGCCCAGTAGCGCCATCTAGTTACCTCATTATAACACTAACATTAATAACCAATATGCTCCATCAATCCCTACCTAGCAGGTAAAGGGCTGATTCCACTGGTAGGAACCTAAAAGTGAGAAATTTACTGCATTTTGAGGAGCTGTCCTGCTCATCACGCCGAAGACCCTCATCAGATCTTCACCAAATTTTTATGAGATCACCTCAATCAAAAATCCCCGACGATTCAAAATTCTGAAAATTCGCTTAACCTGTATACCAAGTTTCGTCTAGATCGGTTGAGAATTGCGACCTGTAGAGGAGAACAGCCGGACAGACATCCGGACCGACATCCGGACATACGAAAGATTTTTTTCCGAAGCTGAAGCAGAGACGCTTCGCTCGCGCTTCGCGCTCTCTCGGTCAAAAAATGAAAACGTTTGTTTGTTTGCTTGGGGAGTTTAACGCAATAACGGCTGGACGGATTTTGATAAAATTTGGAATGGAGATAACTCATACCCTGGAATAAAATACGTTTTATCTCGGAAAGTTTCCACGGGAAAACTGGAAAATGCTGATTACTCACTGTAAGGGCAGGCATCAACATTAACGGCGATTGGCAGATAGTATCTTCCTTATGGCGGAGTCGCTGCAATTGCTTCGTCAGATGCTGGCCAGCCAGCCAGGCTGGCTGAAGCCTCGAGACGAATTGATCTCCGCATGAACATAGACAAAACAAAAATCATGATCAATATACCGGAACCAATAGTAGTCAGTGGCATGCCTCTTGAAATTGTACAGCAGTATATTGTCCTGGGACAAATTGTTAAACTGGGTAGGAACAATTTTAAGAAAGATGCCAGTATGAGGATTTAGCTGGACTGGGCAGCTTTCGGAAAACTTCGTCAAGTCTTCTCTTCACCCATTCCACAATGCCTGAAGACAAAAGTCTTCAACCAGTGCGTCCTACCCGTAATGACATAATGAGCCGAAACGTGGACACTGACGGTGTGACTGATCCACAGGCTCAAGGTCACTCAGCAAGCTATGGAACGAGCTATGCTCGGAGTTTCTTTGAGAGATCGAATCCGAAATGAGGTGATTCGGCAGAGAACTAAGGTATCTGTCATAGCTCAGAGAATAAGCAAGCTGAAGTGGCAATGGGCTGGACACATTTGTCATAGAACCGATAACCGTTGGGGTAGACGAGTTCTAGAGTGGAGACCGAGAATCGGCAAACGTAGTGTAAGGCGTCCTCCGGCTAGATGGAGCGACGATCTGCGCAAGGTAGCTGGCAGTCATTGGAAGAGAAGAGCCGATGATTGGGCTCGGTGGTGTGCCGCGGGAGAGGTCTATGTCCAGCAGGGGACTAATATAGGTGGTTTATGATGATGAAGGCAATCAAAACAAATAGTGTATTTATTTTGCTATTTTTTTTTATTGCGTACTAGGCAATCGTTTGACCACGATCTCACCTGATGGAAAGCGATGATGTGGTCGAAGGTGTAGCACGCTTGCCTAGTAGATACCTATTCACTCTTGACTTGAACACACCTGGGTTATAATTTACCGGACACAGACGAGGGCAGGGCATTCCACTCCTTTGCAGTTCATATAATAAATGAACCTTACTGCTTAACCTTATTGTAGTTGGTAAACTGACCGCGACCTATTCGATGTATGGGGACAACAGTTTTTCAACGGCAAAGTCAAGTTTGTACGGGAACCGTGGTGCGCGATTCTGACTAACACTTGGCCGTTTTTATTATTTCATCCTGTATGTTCCTTATCTTAGTACCAAGTCGTTGAAAAGAGCAAGATGAAAATCTGCAGCCGATTATAACTTTGCACGCAATCAGCCTCATGGTAGCTGCAGCATAAACTATTTACAGACTTCAAAGTAAAGAGAGAAACACTTAGTTATTTAATTACTAACTTCTAATTAAGTAGGTAGTTCGTGTTCTGAGTGGAGACGTGGCGCGGAAAACGTACTTAGCTAGGGAAACGACGATGTTTCCAAGTTGTGCTGAGAATGAGGCGAGAATCATGATGAATGATTAGTAAATAAATTATTTTCCATTCTAATTCTGCCTTCAAACATTTAACATTATCATACATTTGAGCTTAACGGACTAGTATTACGTGTTATGTGAATCAAAGCGAAGCATGTTTTTATGACAAAACTTGTCTTCACTCCACCCAGGTGCCCATAGAAGCGGCCCATCTGTACGACGCGGTGACGCTATGGGCGCGTGCTGCCACCGCCTCCATGCGAACCGGCGTGCCGCCCACTGATGGCGCCACGCTGATGAAGCTGCTGAGGCCCACCACTTACCGATCCGTGCAGGGGTTCGATGTGAGCAGGTTTACTCATGTTCTATAGATGCTCATAGAAAAGGTTCGCCTCTACTTCGCTATGCTCTGATTGAGCCACGCTGATGAAGCTGCTGAGGCCCACCACCTACCGCTCCGTGCAGGAGTTCAATGTGAGTAGGTAGGCTTATGTCCCTTAGATGCTCATAGAAGAGGCTCGCCTCTACTTCACCATGACGCTCTGATTGGGCCACGCCGATGAAGATGTTGAGGCCCACTACCTTTCTTTCTTTTTGAAAAACAGGACGACCACACTCAATGCCTTTGGAGTTCTCCCAGAGAAGAGGACAGAATTAAATATACGCTAAAGCTCTTTAAGCGTGGGAGTATCCTAGTAATTCCTTCCTCTCCCGGGGCTTTTCCATTTTTGAGCTGATTTCGATTTTTTCAAGGCTGACTTCTGGCAGCTCTTTGGCATAGTGGCGGGTTAGAGTGGCCCTGAAATCCTCGATATTGGGTTCGGGTTGCGACACGTGTGACACGTACAGTCGGCCATAGAAATCTTCAACTTCCGCGAGAATCTCCGGCTTAGAAACGACAACTTTCCCGCTTGATGTGGTCAACTTCGTCAGATGGCTTCAACCAAGCTGTTGTACGAAGACTTTTGATCCCCGATTTCATTGTATCGCATCTTCTATAGCGCTTGTGTTGCATTTTAGTTGTGATTTTACTAGTTTAGTTGTGAGTGAACTAAAAAAACATACTTGATTGCAGTTTCTAAAATATTTACTGCGGAGTAGGCAAAATCTTAATAACTATTATAGTAACTAGCTGTGCCGCGGCTTCGCACGCTTGGTCATTTCTCTAGGTTAAACTACTCTATGTACTATTCCGTGATCAATACCAATATACCAACATATGATCAAAATTCCTTCAGCCGTCAAAAAGCTTATTATTGATTGCTCGGCTTCTACTCTTGGGATTGAGGTGCCAAGTACCCCAGTTTTTAAGTCAAACCATACACTATCCAACAGTGAAAACCGCATTGCAATCGGTCCAGTAGTTTTTACGTGATGTGCTAACAAATATACAAACAAACAAACAAACAAACAGACAGACTATATATTCTTGTTCAGTTGCTTATTTTATGTATGTAACCTAAACATTTTTTTTTAATTATCTTCATTGTACAGACTTTTAAAATAAACTTAACCAACTGGGTAGATCCAACTTCGACAAAGAGGTCAACCGACGAATCCAACTCGGATGGGCAGCGTTCGGGAAATTACGCCATATGTTCTCGTCGCAGATACCACAGAGCCTCAAGACGAAAGTTTATAATCAGTGCGTGTTGCCAGTGATGACATACGGCACTGAGACGTGGTCGCTAACTATTGGTCTCATACAAAAGCTCAGAGTTGCGCAGCGTGCAATGGAGAGAGCTATGCTCGGTGTTTCACTACGTGATAGAATCAGAAATGAGGAAATCCGTAGAAGAACAAAGGCTACCGACATAGCTCTCAGAGTTTGCAAGTTGAAGTGGCAATGGGCAGGCGATATAGTTCGCAGAACCGACAACCGAATAAAGGTCCTCGAATGGCGACCACGAACAAGCAAGCGAAGTGTGGGGAGACCCCCCACACGATGGACCGACGACATTGTAGCCATCTCAGGAAGTCGGTGGATGGAGGTGGCACAAGATCGCTCGTCATGGCGCTCTTTGTGGGAGGCCTATGTTCAGCAGTGGACTTCTAAAGGCTGACATGATGATGATGATGATGATTATGTACAGACTTTTTGTATTTATTGTTTCATTATAAGTATAGATAGATAGATATAGATTTGCAAACAACGTTGCCGTTTTACTTGTAGAAAGTTACTGCATTTTATTTAGTTATTTGAACAGATTTGTAAAAAAACAGAATGGAGAAGAAGTATTTGTGATAGGTGATAACCTATTATCCTATTTCTCTGAAAGTATTCTCAGGACGTGCGTAGATTTCATTATAGCCTTTGCCTGCCTTCCACCTAAATCAACACACCTTCTACTGCCCCTAGACGGGGTTTGTATGGTCCCTTGAAAAAATACTGGAGATAAATTTTCACGAGCTGGAATGAACTCGAAGGCCAGAAGCATAAAAAAACATTAGCAAAGACTTGTCTTCTAGGGTTGCTTACTAAACTACTCAAACAACATATTTGAAAACGACGTAGGAAGTAATAACATTATCGCTGGATTAAAACATGCGGGCTCTAACCTGTAAACCCTGTAATACACAAGTCAAGATTGTCCCATCACGGAAATGCTACAAGAGACGAGAGGAGTTTCAGTTTCTTTGAGTTTATTTTTACTCCATATCATATTGTCTCTAGTAATCAATGATATATATTAAAAGAAACCAACCAGCAACCGTAAAAAAAAAATCTTTTCAGAGGTTTGTACTCCTACCTCGCAGGATAAAAAAATTTTTCGAGATAAAAAGCATTCATAATTTGAACACATAATATAAACTTTGACTGTGCCAAAATAACTTAACACCCCTCTCCTGCGGGAAACCCTTGATTTTGTCGCGATAACAAGTATTCTAAATGTTAATACATTACATCAGCTATGAGCCAAGTTGCATCAAAATCCATCTGGTAGTTTCAGCGTGATGCGTGTTCAAAGATGCAGACAGACAGTCGAAAATTAAAATGATCCGTTTTGGCCTTCATATCGATTTTGATATAGAATTTATTTTTTATTACATCACCATCTCTTGTTCAACGAATACGGCCCATCCAAAGATTGTCTGGAAGAGATCGCTGTTAGCGATAAGACCGCCGAATGTACTTAATTTAAAGTTCTTGATTTTGTTATTTTGTGTTATAATATTATTATTTTTAGGTGCAAAAAAAGAATTATCTATCTATCTACCTATGTTTGATAGAATCGCGTCATTTTTTGTCTCATAGTCACCTTATTGTACGAATGGTCTAAGCTATCAGCCAGCCAGTTCATTAAATATTGTACGGCTAAATATCATTCAGGCCGTAAGTTGAACGGCGCCGTTCAAAAGCTATCTGCCTGCGGCATAAATACGATATACATATTTTTTTATTTGTCCTTGTTCGTGGTTTAATAATGTATCTACAGAAACATTAAGTAGGATCATGATCATTTGTGCTACGATTACTCTGTCTTTCTAAATCCAGAAACCTTATAAGTTTATTTGCTAATAGCTGTACCCGCGGCTTCGCACGCGTGGTCATTTCTCTGTTACTCTATGTAATATTCAACATTTAACAAGACCTAAAATACCAACATTTAATCAAAATTCCTTCAGCCGTCGAAAAGTTTTTATCGATTGCTCGACTTCTACTATTCAGTAGCTTATTTATTCAGTAGCTTATTTATTCAGTAGCTTATTTATTCAGTAGCTTATTTATTCAGTAGCTTATTTATTCAGTAGCTTATTTTAAGTATAGATATTATACCATTTTAATTGTATTCTTTATACAGACTTTTTTGTACTTATTACTTCATTATAAGTATGGATGTAGCTTCGTCCGTATTTATATTAGTTGGTAGGTATTTAGACAAATATCGGCTAGGTACGACCTAATTAGTCTTCAAAAATATACACACTACACGTGTTCACTTTTCATATTATGATATTATATTAATATGATAAAGTTAATACTTCTTGATATTTCCATATATTCTTTTATGTTCATTCATATCTATTCATATCTACTACATTTATTTGCTCGACACCTATACATTTTTTTATTAGTTATTGTTGAGAACGCGGGGGCAGAGCTCTTTCGGGACAGCGACCACTGTTGGCAGATGTAGGTAGGTAAAATAAAGAAAGAAGCTGTAAGTCCGTAAAACCGTCCGTCCGTAATCCGTAGAAGAATCAAGGTTATCGACATAGTTTTCAAAATTTGCAAGTTGAAGTGGCTATGGGCAGGCCATATAGTTCGCAGAGCTGACAACCGCTGGGGAATAAAGGTTCCCGAATGGCGACCACGAACAAGCAAGCGAAGTGTAGGGAGACCCCCCACACGATGGACGGACGACATTGTAGCCATCGCAGGGAGTCGGTGGATGGAGGCGGCACAAGACGGTTCGTCGTGGCGCTCTTTGGGAGAGGCCTATGTTTAGCAGTGGACTGCTAAAGGCTGAAATATTTTTTGCGGACTAGGCATCATCTATAATAGACAAAAAATATTATGCTAGGAACAAATAAAAATGGATATTTTAGTACTGAAGTATCTATCTATTTTCAACTGTGTGTTTAAGTAAGGTAAGTGATCGGTTTGTTTAAGTATCGGTTATCGGTAAGTGATCGGTTTGTAGAAAAGATAAATATTCAGTTGGATACTTGGTATTTTGTTTTTTTTTTAAAGAAGGTACTTAGTTCGTAATAAACAATTCTGCGTGATGCCGAAGCGGTTGAATGTTGCAAGGAAGCTTCCAGAGATTCAGAAAGTATTAAGTTTCAAGAGAACAAACAATGAAAGGAACAACTAAAGTTTTGGGAAAGATCAGAACAATAAGTTTCTACCTTTAAATAACCTACTTACCTCTAATTAAAACCCTTTTCTTCAAGAAGTAAAATGCTTTCTGACGAAATCTTCAAACAAAACTGTTTTATTTTCGAATCTATATCATCCAATCGGGTAACTTGGGTGATATTGATAATAATAATATTTACCTAAGTATCTACTATTTAGCGAATGCTGTGGCAACTCTGCCTGTATATCTATCCTTCCGTCCGACATGGGCTTAAACAGCCTAACCGAATTAAGTTGTGACGATGTGAAACCTCTTTCATAAATTCTTAATTCTTTCATAATCATACTCATTTGATAGTTTGTCATTATTAATTCTAAATTCAAATAACCTGTCATTCCTAGATTGTCATTCATGCTTGGGCTCATTTCGATGGTTTTTACAAAATATCTGATAAAAAGTGGTAAATAAATTGTTATTTTATTTACCTATATCTGGCACTTTAAGTTAATACATAAATACTACCTACCTAAAATAACGGCCAATAGAATGCCCACCAAAATACAGACTTCTAGCTTGGGGCGTGTTCGTGTTCAGTAAAGAAGGACCAGCTCGACTAGCAGAGTCCTGCAAGCGTTGCTGATAGGCCAGCTATCTCTGTACATGGTCATCTTCTGCTACAACGTGTCTAAGAAGGTGAAGCCGCTGTTTACGAACATCTCCATGTGCTCCTAATTGTTCCTGTACTTTTATGTTTATGTAAGCCTAGGACCGCCTCGTGACACTGGCGCCCAACGTGGGGCGCCAATTGTGGCCGGAGCCCCCCCGAGGATGTCTACCAGCTCAAAGGGACTCTTTGCTCACAATAATTTAATTGTACTTAGTAGGTGCAGAGGAAACTTAGTAGTGCGAGCGTTTTACCTTTGGATTGTAGATTCTCTCGTAAAGCAGATAATAGGCTCGCAGTTGAAGTGGCTTGAAGATCTTGCTATTTTTGAAGAAGTTAAGAAAGAAGTCACAGATTACAGATAGTTCAGTTTATTTTAACTCACATTTTTATTGGTATCCACATCGAAGTGTTTAAATCTTAGTAGCAAACACGTTGCAATACTTAGTGAGATGCATATTAAACTTATAAATCAACAAGGAGAGATGAAACAAGTCAAAATATAATTAAACTCCTGCAAACTTTTCTAGTCGCCATCAAGATGAGACAATTCCTTCACAAATGTAGGAATGACAGGTTATTTGAATTTAGAATTAATGTAGACAAACTGAGAAAGAAACGAGATTAAGAGATCAAATGAGTATTATTATGAAAGAGGTTTGACATCGTCACAAAGTTAGCGACTTGAAATGTAATTCCGTAGGCCACAAAGGACTGATATGGGTATGGGTATGGGTACTTACTACAGTTGTAAAGAGATTTGTAAGTAAAAAACAAGTAAGTATTTATATATTATTTTATTTTAATACTAACTGCGTCCCGCAGCTTCGCACGTGTTCAAACTTTGCCACCCTTTTAGGAATGAAATAATAAATAAAAAACCTCTTTATTGCAACCCCAGGGTTGGCATCTGTCACTTTGACACGTGTCACTTTGACACGTGTCACTTTGACACCGGTCACTTTGACACCGGTCACTTTGAATCATGTCACTTTAACACCAGTCACTTTGACATCGAAGCACAAATCGAAGTAGTAATTCCCAAACAATAATAATTAATCAATCTTATTGTTCAAGTGATCCCAGATAGATTCGAGCGGCTCGGTCGTGCGGCCGTGCGTGCGCCTTGTTTACCAACAAGCAGATCGTCAGTATATCATTTTTTTTATTTTTCCTTCTTTATAAATACCGGGCAGATTTTAGCTATTGCTGTCTGCTGCCTAACAATGAGTAGCAACGAGAACGTCGATATTTAAAGTGTAATCGATTCGGATAATGCTATATGTAGTGAAAGTAAGATGACAAGGAGTACGGAGAATATTAAGCAGCCGAGTAAATTGGAGGATAGAAGTACAAGCATGGAATTAGGAAGAGGGGTATAAAAGATCGAGTGATAAATTTTGAAGAGATATGGACTATTGTGGCGAGAAAGGCAAAACGATTTGGACGTGAACACTTGACGATAAAGTTGAAGTTTGTTTGTATGTCGTATGAGGTAGTGCTGGCCTATGGTGTCAGAGTTTTTCGGGCCGTCCGAAGGCCTCTGACATGGCTTAACGACTGCTATTAATCAATAACATCTGGGACCAACAGCTTAACGTGCCCTCCGAAGCACGGAGCGATGGAAAACCGCACATAACACAGAAAAGTCATTGGTGCGGAGTCTAAAACCGAACCCGGTGTCGTTGGATTCTAAGTCGCACTAGTAAACCGCTAGACTGCCATCGCTCGATAACGTTGACGTGAGCGTGACATGTTCAGAAAAGTTGCCAAAGCAGTTTAGTTTGGCAAAAATGCTAAAATAGGAAGATATACAAAATGTGACATGAGTTAAGGTCTCGATAAAGCCTCGATCCAAATTGATAATGAGGATAGTGCGTGTCATTAATGTGTTCTAAAATCTTTAATAAGATTGGTTATTAATGCCAGAAATCTATGGAAATTAGTCAGTCATACGGTGCTATAAATGATGTTGATCTAGATTTGAGTGAAGATGAAATAGTACAAGATCTGTCCAGCGAAATATTGATTTTGGCAGTAAAAAGGTTAAAACCTGATCACTGTGAGTCAAGCAAATCTGTAAGAATATGCTTCAAAGAGTCATCTTTACACTGTAACACAGAGCTCTCGTTGCTGGCGATTCGGATATACGATTACAATGTGTCCTTCTAATAAAATAATTTGCCCTAAATATTCTCTTAATCACCCTAACTGCGACACGCCAGAATTTCAATGTAACAACTGTTTGGGGAGGCATATAGCAATAGCTAAAATCTGCCCGGTATTTATAAAGAAGGAAAAAAAATATATGATATACTGAATTTAATTATTACTATGAAAGATCCCTTACATTATATGTTCCACTGTTGCCTCAATCACTGGATCTCTCTGAAGACCCACCGTTGCATGCACCTTCGTGAACCTTCACAAAACCTTTACAAGACCTAATTATTTCTTGAGATAGATGTGGATACCTCATATGCTGCAATTATTATGTCAATATTTTTTAGGGTTTCATCATCTTCATCATTAACAGCCTATTTCTGTCCACTGCTGGATGTAGGCCTATTCTAATGCACGCCACTGTGCTCAGTCTACAGCTCTCCTCATCCTATTTTTTCCAGACACTTTTCGCAGGTCGTCACTCCAACTGGCCACAGGGCGTCCTACACTACGTTTGGCTAAACGTAGTCTCCACTTAAGAACTCGTCTATCCCAACGGTTATCGGTTCTTCAAGAAATGTGACCAGCCTACTGCCACTTTAGCTTGCTTATCCTTTGAGCTATGTCGGTTACCTTGGTTCTCCGTCGGATATCTTCATAACGAATCTTGTCCTTTAGAGAAACTCCAACTATAGCTCTCTCCATAGCTTGCTAAGCGACCTTAAATTTATCGACTAGTTTGACAGTGAATGTCCACGTTTTGGCTCCGTAGGTCATGACTGGTAGGACTCACTGATTGAAGACTTTCGTCTTCAAGCACAGTGGTAAGGATGACAAGAAGACTTGAACCAAGCTGAACTCTTCTGATGGCTACCCTCTCAAAAAAAAACTTACCTTATTGCAATATTTGCCCAAGATAAACATATTGTTCGAGTTTCATGAGGTGAGAAGTTGAGAACTTCATGAGGTGCACCATTGACTGCAATCGGTTCTGGGTCAATAAGATCGTTGAACATGGCCTTGGTCTTATCTATGTTCATTCCTAGACCGATGCGTCGAGAAACATCATCTAGGTTGGTCAGCATACTTTACAAGTCTTGCAGCGATTCTGACATTAGGACGTTATAATCGGCAAATCGTAAGTGTGAGATGTTCTCGCCATTGATACTAATGCCCATTCTTTTCCATTCCAACGACTTAAACATATCTTCCAAGGCAATAGTGAACAGTTTCGGGGATACAACATCCCCCTTTCTGACTCCCTTGCGCATTTGGATATGTTTACACTGCTGGCATTGTACTTGGACACTCATACTCGCGGCGTACAGAAACCTCAGCACTTCGATGTGATAACCAGTCCACTTGACAACGCTGCAATGACTCCAGAACCGCCCTAGTTTCAACGGAATCAAAGGCCTTCTCATAGTCCAGAAAAGCAAGACACAGTGGCTGGTTATATTCTTCAGACTTCTGTATAACCTGCCTCACTGTGTGTATGTGGTCTATGAGCGCTATGGTGCTAAATCCTCCGCAAATCCCGGCTTGCTCAGGAAGATGGAATTCAACAAGTCTTCTTGCAAGACGATTTAAGATGACCCTTGAAAACAACTTAGAGACGTGACTCAAGAGTGATATAGATCGGTAAGTTTGTTTGTTTGTAATAGATAAACTCAAAAAGTACTGAACCGATTTTATTAAATACTGCACCCATAGAAAGCTACGTTATCAGGAAATAATATGGGCTGTATTATATATTTCAAAAAAATTGGAGATGCTTACGAAAATTGTAATAATGTACCCAAGGTATCAAAAATACAGAAACAATGACGTTGCTATGGAAACGAAATAATAATGACATGTTGCCATGGAATCGAAATAATATCAAGTCTGTCAAGTACGTGAGTAAAATGTATAAAAATAGTGCAGTTGTCTATGGTCAAAAAACACCACAATCGTTGCTGCCAAAGATTTTGAATTACTTTACGGCGTATTTTTTTTAGAAGTTACGACGGGTTTATAATGCTAAAAGTAAGAAAAATGTCTTGGTATGAGCGCTACCCGGGCGGAGCCGGGGCGAGTCACTAAAATATTGAGTAGGTCAATAAAAGCACAGCCTTGAAATGTTCAACTAACTAATACAGGGATCCAGATAGTTCAAAGCAAGATACTTATTTGTGACCTCTTGTGTATTTCCTTGTACTGCCCATCATCTGTCAGACCTACCTCAAATGAATGAAATCAAATAATTAAACCTTGCTAACAAAGAGACTAATTGCCGGAGATTTAAATGGACATTACACGAATTGGTCAACCAAGATGGATGTAAGAGAGTATCAAATGTTTGATTCGTTACTAGAAAATTATTACATTTCATTAAACGATGGCACGTCAAATTCGTGAATGGTGTAGTACAAAAATCTTCCCTGATCTGTCTCTGGCGTCTATGGATATAGGCAGTGCCGTAATTAGCCTTTTATGCGCCCGGTGCGTGCTGCTATAAAAATATTTTCTAATCATAATCGGTTCTTACCCCTCCCCAGGGTCTGCGCCCTGTGCCTGGGCACCGCTGACACCACCCTAGTTACGGCACCTGATATAGGTTTAAAATTCAATTGGTCAGTGTTAAACGGACGCTTGGGAAGTGACTATTTGATGATTAAAATTAAAACTAATATAGATTGACAGATAACTCTTTATTGCATACCACTTAAAAGTAAATCGTAAATTTTACATGTAGAAATAGCGGTAACTCAATCAGCGGTCTTAAAAATGGGCTGTTCACATTTCCCGAAGATCCGATAACCGTCGGGGTAGACGAGTTCTCGAGTGGAGATCACGTTTAGATAAACGTAGTGTAAGCACGCCCTGTGACCAGGTGAAGTGACAACTTGCGAAAAAAAAAACCGGAAGAAAATGGATGAGGAGAGCTGAAGACCGAGCTCATTGGCGTGCATTAGGAGAGGCCTACGTCCAGCAGTGGACAGATATAGGCTGATGATCAAATGGAACAAACATATTACAATAGAAAATACTTAATTTTCAAACAGCAGACTGGACGCAATATAGAGCATCATTAAAGAAAGTACATAGACATTTTTCATTACTAGATGATCATCAGTCAACATACAATGGTTTAATCAGTGTTTGAAACAAGGCAGCTAATGAGTAGATTCCATTCATTAGAAATTGTGAAAAGCTTGTCGAAGGTTGAAAGCCAAAATCCGTTACAAAAAAAAAAACGAAACTAACCCTGCGCTGCGTTTCTAAATCTCGTCCGACGACTAGCGTTCGCCCCACGGCGTACGACGTTCGTAATCGGACGTTTTCGAACGACACTGCGGAGCTGTCACTGAAAAAATAGATTTTACAACAAAAAAACATCTTTTATCGACTATTAACTGGCCATTATCAGTAAAAATCCTCCTTTCCGTATCTTATGGCAGTTTCCATACCTCTCGATGAAAAATTTGCTCTCGATGATTAGTATAACCTCAAAATAATCAAAAAATACTTTGTGTTGCCACTCAAACAGTGTCATTAAAACGTCAGGGCGACTTTCACCCACCTATTTCGTGGGGCGACCGGAGCGTCGTCGAGCGTCATTTAAAAACGCCTACGAGTGATATCCGAGCGATCGCCCCGTGGGTTTTAGAACGCGTTTATGTCATCGAGCGTCGTCGGGCGACGTTTACGAACGTAGCCCTGGGTAAGGTTACCTTAGCGTGGGATTTTACTTTTGTTATATTTTAATTTTACCTTTTATCATTTGTCGGACTTACGAGGGGAGTTCAATGTATTCTCGGTATCGGGGTGATATACTAATGATGAGGGTAATAAAATTATCTCATTAGTTTATGACACTCATTGAGGGTATAAATACAAAAATTTACAGTTTTGGCGGAAGCTACACTTTTTTTTTTTTAGTTATATTTTTGGTCACTTTTAAAGTTTCATGCATTCACTATTTGATTTTTAGCAGTGCTTAGCGAAAGCATAAATAGGAAAAAGAAAATTTTTGATGCGAAGTCAGGACGGGTCACTGGTATTGTTATAAATGCCTTAACATTACTGCAGAATCTACTAGACTATTGACAACATGGAGCTGTCCTTTTTGCCAAATTGTAACTAGACGCAAATGTGGTGACTATATTCCTGATTGATCCAATGAGTAGAAGCCGAACAATCGATAAAAACTTTTAGTCGGATGAAGGAACTGTGTTTAAATGTTGGTATATTGGTATTTTAGGTCTTGGAATAGTAATAGAGTACTTTTAACCTAGAAAAATGGCCGCGCGTGCGAAGCCGTGGGTACATGTAGTCATTCAATATTGCAGAACCTTTTTTTTGTTATTTACTTGTAACATTACACGTGTATGTTGTTAAATAAACATCGCTGAACATTTACTATGTAACCTCAGACCCTGGGTTTGTGTATGTAACATCACAATATTAACATTCAGTGAAATAACAAATTTACGTTTCAATAAGTTTATGAACATAAATTACTACAAGGTCACAGACTAAACTTTGTTTGGTGATATTGCATCTTACTTGCTCCACTTCGTATTTAAAAATTTCAATTAGAGTCATAGACGAAGTAAATAATATGTCTATGATTAGTGTAGGCGATGGATCGCAAGGTCTACACGATGTACTGGAGACTTCGGTTCGTAGCTCCTAGTAGTTCAGGTTCCTGGTTCGATGTGGACTGTAGTTCAATTAAACACTGTTGCTTGTTCAAGTTCCGTTGATTGAATGGTCGGATCCAATCACTTTGACTATTTCAGTTCGACTACATTTATTTACCAAAACTTATCGCTATATATACAGTTATACGGTCTTAAAACTAATGCGGTACACACGGCGCAGTTTAAAGGGGCGTGGCCTATTTTGCATGTTGTCTGCGTTCATGCTGTCGCGGGCAGGCTCGGCGTCCACAACATCTCTCCCCCCGGCGCAGCTCGCGTAGCCTCTTCTTCCCTTAGCAGGACGGCGAGTTTGCTGGTAGGGCGTCGGAAGGTACCGCTCTTAGTTTTTACGTCGGCGACTCGGACGCCGCCATCTGGACCGGGATAGGTGCGCTCAACAATCCCGATTGGCCAGACGTTCCGGGGCAGCGTGTGGTCGACCACAACCACGATGTCGCCGGCTTGCAGTTGTCGTCGGAGGTTAGCTGGCTCCCCCCGTGGTACAAGCGTGGGGAGGTATTCCCACAGCCAGCGCTTCCAGAAATGGTCAGCGAGCGCTTGGCTTGCTCGCCAAGTTCGTCGGTCAGTTTCATCGCAGGGGCCTGTGGTAGGTAGGCCGATCGATGATCCCAGCAGGAAATGGTTCGGTGTGAGTGCTTCTGGGTCGAGTGCACTCACGCTGACGTAGGTGAGGGGGCGAGCATTGATAGAGTGCTCGGCTTCGATCAGGAGGGTCTGCAGAACCTCTTCGGAAGGTGCCTTTTCTCTTAGCGTCGTGTGCAGAGCGGTCTTCACGGAGCGTACTAAGCGCTCCCACGCTCCACCCTGGTTGGGCGCGCCTGGTGGGATGAAATGCCACTTCATCCGGTGTAATAGCCCTTCGTCACTTAGGGCGGGTGCCCATTCTGCGTATGCCTTCTTCAGCGCCACGTCGGAGCCCCGGAAGGCCGTTCCGTTGTCCGAGACCATAAGACGTGGCCAGCCTCGACGTGCAGCCATCCGTCGCAGCGCCATCAGAGCTGAGTCAGTGGACAACGAAGCTACGAGCTCTAGGTGCACGGCGCGCGTCGTGAGACAGGTGAATAGGGCACCCCATCTCTTTTCTCGGCGGCGCCCCACCTTGACCTGCATTGGCCCGAAGTAGTCCACCCCGCAGTTAGTGAACGGACGGTGAAATGGGTCAAGGCGGGCGCGTGGCAGGTCCCCCGTGGCGGGCGGCCGCGGTCTTGCTCGTCGTACTCGGCAGAGGGCGCATTTACTTTCTACGGCGCGTACGGTAGGTCGCAGGTGAATGACCCAGTACCGCTGCCGTAGGTCGTTCGTCACGCGCTCTCTGTTAGCGTGACCGGCGGCGCAGTGCTCCCTTAGCACGATGAGCTTTGTCACGTGGTGACGGCCGTCAAGGATAACCGGTCGCTTGGTTTCCAGGGGCGCGCTGGATGCGTCGATGCGCCCCCGCACCCGCAGAAGTCCGTCTTCGAGCACCGGGTCTAGCTTGAATAGTCTGCTTGCTCTAGGGACGGGGCAAGCAGACTCAATCCTCCTCAGTTCGGTCCCGAAGTTGTCTTCTTGGGCGCGTCGTATGAGCGCTTTCTCAGCGCGTTCAATGTGATCTGCTTCCATGCGCGTCGTACGGCGCCGGCATATGTCGACGAATGCCAGCACACGCGCGGCTGCCCGCACCAGCGTCTCGTATTTAGAGAAACGAGTGGGTTCAGGCAGCCATCGGTCACTATATTCATCCCGCTCGTTCGTGTGCGGGATCTCTAAATGTTCGTCCTGCTCGCTCGTGTGCAGGACCTCTTGTTGGTCAGTGAACGCTTGGTGTGTGGGCCATTCTTCTTCGGGTTCGCGAAGGAAGCTGGGCCCCTGGAACCAGCGATCGCTAGTGGCTATGGGCGTGCGGCTCAGTCTCGTCGCGTCGTCGGCTACGTTATGTTCGGTAGGCAGCCATCTCCACTCACGTCGGTGAGTTAACTCCGCTAACTCGCCCAGCCGGTGCGCTACAAAGGGCGTGTAGCGCTTCGCGTCGTTGTGCACCCAATGGACTACGGTCGCAGAGTCGGTCCAGTAGGTGGTTTTTGTTACTTGCACGCGATGCTCCTTTTTTATAACGTCCGCGAGCCTCGCGCCGATGACCGCTGCCTGAAGTTCTAGGCGCGGTATGCTCTGCGCGCGTCGCGGCGCTACCTTGGCTTTAGCAGCCACCAAGGCAATGGTCACGCTGCCGTCGTGGTGGATGGCCCTCCAAAAGGCCACCGTAGAGAATGCCTGCTCGCTCGCATCGCATAGCATGTGCAGGTCTACGCGCTTGTGTCCCTCTAGCGCGTAGCTACGGCGTAGGCGCAAGCGAGTTATCTCGCTCAGCTGGCGTAGCCATTCTGCGAAATGTTCGGCTTCTTCTGCAGGTATCGGCTCGTCCCATGGCATGTGAAGACGCCACAGGCTCTGCAGGATGATCTTCGCTCGAATGGTGTACTGACTGAGGAGACCAAGCGGGTCATAAATGGACATGACCGCGCTGAGGGCCTCTCTCTTTGTGGGTGCGCGGATCTGCGCGCGCACCTCAGCCGGTACGCGGTGCATTGCGGTGTTGAACCCCAGTTCGTCTCTGTTGGAGTCCCAGCAGAGCCCGAGTATCTTGCTCTCAGGGCTCCCTGCTCCCAACTGAGTGGGCGTAGTCGCTCGTAGCTCTGGCGGTACGTCTCGTAGCACGTTCGTGTTGCTAGCACTCCAACTGCGCAGAGTGAAGCCGGCGGCCGCGTGCACCTCGCGTAGTTCTTGGATGGTGCTACGGGCCTCCTCTTCATTGGCGTAGCTGTCTACTAGATCATCCATATAGTGGCTGTTCGTGATGGCCACTAGAGCGCGTGGGTGAGTCTGTGCATGTGCGCGCGCATTGTGGTTGCGCACGCTGTGCGCCATAAACGGTGAGCTGGCGGCGCCGAAAATCATGCTCGCCATCTTGTAGTGGCGAGGCGGGTTAGTTCGGTCCCGGCCTCGCCATAAGAACTGCTGTGCGGGCTGGTCTTCAGGTCGGATCTTCACTCGTAGAAACATCTCTTGTATGTCGGCGGTGACGGCGATCGGCCGTTCTCTGAATCTGAAGACGATTCCTTGTAGTGATAGTAGAAGGTCCGGGCCCTCCAGCAGCTGGTCGTTCAAGCTCACGCCGTGACATTGGTGAGCTGCGTCAAAAACAAGCCGTTGTTTACCAGGCTTGTTCGGGTTCTGTACTGCGAAGTGCGGGAGGTACCAGCAGATGGGGCTCCGTCGTTCAGTCCCGTCACATGGCACCGCATAATTCTTAGCCAACAGATTTTCTATTTGCGCGGCGTATTGGTCCGCGAAGTCTGGGTAGGCGTCCATCTTTCGTTCGATGCTTTGTAGACGCCGTAGAGCCGCGCCGTAGTTTGACGGCATGGTGACGTCATCTCGCCGCCAAGGCAAGCCCACTTCGTAGCCGCTGTCTGTTTTCTTTATTGTTTCTTCGAAGATCTTCGTAGCTCGTAGATCTGCGTCGCTCACT
Organism: Alsophila aescularia; assembly: GCA_946251855.1. NCBI lineage: Eukaryota > Metazoa > Arthropoda > Insecta > Lepidoptera > Geometridae > Alsophila > Alsophila aescularia. The sequence continues at coordinate 2,874,563 of OX276379.1, read as the reverse complement.
CTCGAATGGATAGCGACGCCGAGCGCGTCGATGCGGAAGTGCGCCTCCACAAGCTCCTCCACAAGCTCGTGTAAGCGCTGGTCGTGCTCGTTCGTACGCTGGTCGGGCGCGTATACGTGCAGCACGCTCTCGTTTTCGTAGATCAGGCTGCGGGGTGCGGTTCCATGCATCACCCAGCCAAGTCGGGTCCTCGACGCGGCCGGTTCATTTGGCCCGCCAAGACGAAGCTCACGGGATACAATGAGCTCCCAGTGGTCGGCGCCTACTAAGATGAGGGGGTGTGCCAGGTCGTAGCACACCTCTGCCTCCATCAAGTCCCGTAGGTGTCGGTGTTGTAGAAGTGAGCTCGGGACGGACTGCCGGTGTAGCTTCAGATCGCGCACCGTGCGCGCTTTGATGTCGTGACGTGTCGCCTCCTTAGCTCCCCTTATAGAGAGAGAGACGGTTTGGCTGTCTCCCTCTCGCTGCGACATGTTCACGCCGTTCAGATGTAGAGGCTGCGTAGGGCCTTCTGCGCCGATCTTCTTCGCTAGTTCATGGTCGATGAGCGTGATGGTGGCGCCTTCGTCCAGCAGCGCGTAAGTGTCGACCTCCCCCCGTGGACCGGTGACGACCACGGGGCAGATCTTAAGCATCACGGTCTTCAGGCCAGTAGCATTGGTGGGTGCTACCGACAAGACCGCTGCGTTGTGGCTCGGTGAATGTTTGGGTTGCGCAGCAGATGGCTCGTTAGGTCGCGCAGCTGATCGCGTATTATGTCGCGTGTCTTCGTGCAGTGTTGAGTGGTGCGGGCGGTGGCATTGGTTAATGCCGCACAGCTTCGCCTTGCATTGGTACCGACGATGTTTCTTGTCGGCGCATCGGAAGCATACGCCTTTCTCTTTGACCAGCTCCCAGCGCTTATCGACGGTCAGTGCCCGGTAGGTTGGGCACTGATGTAGCGCATGGGCTTGGTTGCAGCTCTGGCATAGGTCAGTCTTTGTTTCTTGTTCCGCGCCCTCGTCGGTAGTGTACACGGCGTTCCCTTTCTTCTTAAATGCCGCTGGTCTCGTCTCACGGGCGACAGAGGTCGCTGCCGGTGCGTATGTAAAACGCAGTGCCATGTCTGCTTCTCGCATGAGGAATCGAGACAGCATGACAATTTCTGGCTCCGAAGGTGACTGGTGTTCGTTGGCGTAGTGGCACCACTGCGTTTTGATGTGCGGGCTTAGCTTCTCCAGCACCTCACGCGCCAGCATCGGGTTATACAGGTACCCCCGCCGGTCGATGTTCTGTAGCACGCAGACGACGTTCTGAAGTTTGACAGCGAACGTGTTGAGGTCGGTCGCTGTCATCCCTGGCTTCGGGAACCTTCTTAGCTCTTCTAATGCTCGGTCGATGATGAGCTCCGGTCTCCCAAAGCTCTGTTCCAATGTTTTGATGATGACGTCAGGATCAGTGGCTGTGTGCAGTAATGCAGCCACGGCGTCACGTGCGTCGCCCTTGAGGCAACTTCTCAGCCGCTGTAAGTTCTCAGCGGCTGAGATGTGGTACAGGGCTGTGGAGTCCCGTACTGCTGCCTTGAATGGCAGCCACTCGTTTGGTGCCCCAGTGAAGACGGGCAGGTCGGAGTTGTAGCGGGCCCGAGGTCTGGCCATTCGTTCAATAGCCTCGGCGAGTTGTTCGATCCCGGATCTGCGGTCAGATCGACCCGGGGTGGGTGATCTTGTAGAACGCTCAAAGCGTGCTCGTCGTGGTTCTTCTTGTTGCCTCTCGGTGTTGAGGCGCGGCACATCCCCGCTCTCCCCCCGTAGGGTGGAGGGGTTTGTGCGTTGCAACCAATCGTCCACCTTCTGGTGGTTGTCGTTGTTCCGCACGGTTGGCTCGTCGTGAAGGCTCTGATCTTCTTCAATATTCGCGATCTGAGCCGCCAATCGCTTCTTCACTAGGTCCGCTTCCATTTCCAACTCCTTTCTCTTCAATTCAGCAAGTTTCTCGGCCGCCTCTAACTCCGCCAGCCGCAGCCTTAGGGTGGAGTTCGCAGTTCGTTGCGAGTGCGCCGGTGACTTGCTTCGTTCGATGTTGCCGGACGGGCCGGCGGTCGTGCCAGCAGCCGTGCCAGCGGCCGGCACAGATGGTGATGCCGGCGGCTCTAGGGATAACCTTCGAAGGCGCTCTTCGTCCAACCGCTTCCGCTCTTCCAGCTCTGCCAGGTCGCTTTGGCTCCTCGTGACCACCATGTTCGATGGGCGGCAGACGTTCACTGGATAAGCTGTTGGTCGCTTAAGTTCTTCTGGTTCTATCCGGCTCCGATGGACCAAGATGTAGTCGCTGGTTCTTCTATCCGGATCGTTAGGACCAAGATGTAGGCGATGGATCGCAAGGTCTACACGATGTACTGGAGACTTCGGTTCGTAGCTCCTAGTAGTTCAGGTTCCTGGTTCGATGTGGACTGTAGTTCAATTAAACATTGTTGCTTGTTCAAGTTCCGTTGATTGAATGGTCGGATCCAATCACTTTGACTATTTCAGTTCGACTACATTTATTTACCAAAACTTATCGCTATATATACAGTTATACGGTCTTAAAACTAATGCGGTACACACGGCGCAGTTTAAAGGGGCGTGGCCTATTTTGCATGTTGTCTGCGTTCATGCTGTCGCGGGCAGGCTCGGCGTCCACAACAATTAGAGTCATAGAAGTAAATATCAAGAAGCGTTTGACCTAGCAAACTTTTTTCCAAATACCCCTTAGAGAAAAATCAGCACCATCTCTAGGATTTCATGTTAACTACTATAATCATCAAGAACGCGTTGTTGATAATGCGAAAAGTAAATATATATGTCTATGATTAGAGTATTAATAGTACATTACTGCCGCGGTCTGTAATGACTGCGTTGCTGGCAGCGATGATGATGGTCGAGAGCGTAGCTAAGTTAAGTTCGAGGCCATCACAGCGCGGTCAGCATTGCAGCCCTTGATGGCCAAGCTGGAATGAAGGCCGAGACCGAAGGTAGAGGCCTTTATAGCGCGGACAGCAAGGGCTGCAATGATGGCCAAGTTTGAAGGCCGAGAACTTAACTAAACAAAGCTCGAGGCCAACATAGCGTGGCCAGCAGGGCAGTCATTGCGGACCAAGTCTTGTATAATGCTTTACTCAAACGATGCGAGGAATTTAAATAAAACCAGCTTAGTATAATAAGAATTTACTCAAACAATGCAACACCAACGAAAACAACAACGACAACAACGACAAAGACAACAACAACGACCACAACAACAGAAAAAGAAACAGTAACAAAAACAGAAACAGAAACAGAAACAGAAACAGAAACAGAAACAGAAACAGAAACAGAAACAGAAACAGAAACAGAAACAGAAACAGAAACAGAAACAGAAACAGAAACAGAAACAGAAACAGAAACAGAAACAGAAACAGAAACAGAAACAGAAACAGAAACAGAAACAGAAACAGAAACAGAAACAGAAACAGAAACAGAAACAGAAACAGAAACAGAAACAGAAACAGAAACAGAAACAGAAACAGAAACAGAAACAGAAACAGAAACAGAAACAGAAACAGAAACAGAAACATAAACATAAACATAAACATAAACATAAACATAAACATAAACATAAACATAAACATAAACATAAACATAAACATAAACATAAACATAAACATAAACATAAACATAAACATAAACATAAACATAAACATAAACATAAACATAAACATAAACATAAACATAAACATAAACATAAACATAAACATAAACATAAACATAAACATAAACATAAACATAAACATAAACATAAACATAAACATAAACATAAACATAAACATAAACATAAACATAAACATAAACATAAACATAAACATAAACATAAACATAAACATAAACATAAACATAAACATAAACATAAACATAAACATAAACATAAACATAAACATAAACATAAACATAAACATAAACATAAACATAAACATAAACATAAACATAAACATAAACATAAACATAAACATAAACATAAACATAAACATAAACATAAACATAAACATAAACATAAACATAAACATAAACATAAACATAAACATAAACATAAACATAAACATAAACATAAACATAAACATAAACATAAACATAAACATAAACATAAACATAAACATAAACATAAACATAAACATAAACATAAACATAAACATAAACATAAACATAAACATAAACATAAACATAAACATAAACATAAACATAAACATAAACATAAACATAAACATAAACATAAACATAAACATAAACATAAACATAAACATAAACATAAACATAAACATAAACATAAACATAAACATAAACATAAACATAAACATAAACATAAACATAAACATAAACATAAACATAAACATAAACATAAACATAAACATAAACATAAACATAAACATAAACATAAACATAAACATAAACATAAACATAAACATAAACATAAACATAAACATAAACATAAACATAAACATAAACATAAACATAAACATAAACATATACATAAACATAAACATAAACATAAACATAAACATAAACATAAACATAAACATAAACATAAACATAAACATAAACATAAACATAAACATAAACATAAACATAAACATAAACAGAAACAGCATAAACATAAACATAAACATAAAAATAAACATAAACATAAACAGAAACAGAAACAGAAACAGAAACAGAAACAGCATAAACATAAACATAAAAATAAATATAAACATAAACATAAACATAAACATAAACATAAACATAAACATAAACATAAACATAAACATAAACAGAAACAGAAACAGAAACAACAACAACAATCACGATCACATCAGCTTTCCAAAAAAAAAACCATCAAAATCGGTCCATTTGTCTGGGAGCTACAACGCCTCTCTTTTCGAGTTCGGTGGTTAACAAAACCACAGAATAAATAATAGTACTATAAACACGACAATAATGGATTTTCAAAGGAAATTGTTGGCCGCAAAACACGACAATAATGAAATTCCATACAACTTTGCTGGCGCCTATTCAAGCAGCGCGGCAAGGTCGACTTTGGCCAAAGCAGGTTGTCGAAATAATGACCACATTACAAGCTTGTTTGAGTAAATGTACTTAAACACAGCAACTTTTCTGTGAGCTTGCATTTGATAATTCCAAGGGAGCTATACCAAGTTACTGAAACAAATTGTACGTTACCATGCTCAGAAGGAGCTAAATTCACTTTATTTTTGTCACTACACTCTTCCACTGTACAATTTTTTTGCGTAAACGCAATCAAACAACAAGCTGAGAAACACCAACAATATTGTTACTTGCCGACGCCATGTTGACCACAGACTATGTATACTGACAGTGTGTGGGCATCAGCTCCAGGTGGCAGAAAGTGGAACTAAATTTATATGACTAGTCGAGGCAAGTAGTTAAACGTGATCGATCCAAACATTTGCCTAGCTGTTTGATTGAATGGCAGTACCAAAAGTACCTCCTCATTTGGTACAATATTTATACCAAATTTCAAATCAGCCTTCAAATAGTTTTTATAGATTGCTCGGTTTCTACTTATCGGATTATATTACATAAGTTTTTAAGTCTAACCCTAAGCTATCAATCGCTGAAAACCGCATCACAATCGGTCCAGAAGTTTTTACGTCATGCGCGAACAAACAGACAGACATACACATATTTAAAAATGTGATATATTGTTGTTCAATTATTTTTTAAGCACCTAAGACCATTTTTTTTATTGTTATCTTCATTGTGCAGACTTTTTGGTACTGATTGCTTTTTTTATCAGTATAGATGAAAGATAAATAGATAGGTATCTGGCTTAATTATTATTATTAAGTAGTGTTTTGTCATAAATATAAAATTGAAACCGTCGCGTCGAATGAAACCTGCTTGAAGTAAAATGCGTTTATGGGTTACTCTACTTTTAGAGGTACCCACTTTTAGTTTTATAGCCGCGAAAGTGTTCAAGTCTCATGCAGTCTAGTATAATACTGTGTCTGCCCTTGTCTTAACCTTACGTAGTATTTAATATTTATATACTCTTTGGTCTTAACTACAGGATTTTATTATGACCACAACTTGCTCGCGGTTTTAGCGCGCGATGACATATTTTAGGGTTATAAATATTATATGCTTTATTCCCTTATAAATTGATATACAAAAAAAAACAAAGCGCCCAGGGCGCGTGGCCAGCCTATATCATACAGCCCTTATAATAAATAAATAGAAACGAAAAAGTCTGTACAAAGAAGATAATTTAAAAAAAAGTCTAGGCTACTTAAATTAAGCTACGGAACAAGTATTTTTTTAAAAAATGTCTTTCTTTTTGTTTATATGTTTGTCTGTATGTTTGTTTGAGCATCACGTAAAAAACTACAGGACCGATTGCGATGCAGTTTTCTTTGTTGGATAGGTTGGGGTTTGACTTAAACAGTGGGGTACTTGGTATCTTAATCCTATGATTAGATCCCGAGCAATCGACAAAAACTATTTGAGAGCTGAACGAATTTTGAAGAAATGTAGTATTGAATAACACGTATCCTGGAAATATCGTATCGTTGTCCTGGAATAACACGTATGGGATACTATTAAATGAAATGACCACGCGGGCATTGTCGCGCGTTCAGCTAGTACTTATATAACGGAATATTTTTACGTGATGCCATACTACTATATGTATTCTGTGGTGATGCGAAAACAAACAGATCGACGACGGACGGACAGCCACTCCAGCTCTGCCCCGCAACACGCCTCGCGGGCTGATGGCCTTGTGTAATTTAATCGAACTGCCGTGAGAGATAGGCAGATATGCAAAGGCTTGGCTCAGAACTACTTATGTATATCAGTCAGTACATTATTCACAAAACTGTATAAAATACTATAAATTACTAAATATTTACTCGGTAACACAACACAAACATCCAAGAACCGCAAACATACATTCTCTTCACACAAATGTTTGCCCCGACTAAAATTTGAACCTGGGATACTAAGCTCGGAAGCACAGTACATATATAGAGGCAGCAGTGCGAGCATGGATCTTATCGATCGATAAATTTACCGATTTTTTTTAATCAAGTTAATATTCGATAATACGGGTTCGGTAGCACGGAACGTACTTTATCGACAACGACATAAATTCGATAAATCATATTTAATATATAGATTTACATCGACAAAAGGAAGCATGAACCTTATGTTTGACAATTGTTGTCGATATAATGTCGGTAATTTTACCGAATTTATCGAATATTATCAGCTTGCCAAAGTTACAAAACAAACTTTTTTTTTTGTAATTTCTTTTTCGGATTATAAGCCAAAACTTGGAGGTGTCAGAACATCGTGAGGCAAGTTTCAGGGATGCCAATGATCCTTTCAATCTGGAAGAACAGCATTTTAAGATTATTTTTAGAATGTATAAGGAAATTGCCCTCGCCTTCATTTAAGATGTTGAGGGCGTTTGAGAAGGAGTCGATCTAATGGACTGCCTGCGCATGTTGTAGTATCTACTTTACATAATAATACCAAAATACTTAGTTACGTTTTTCCTATTTCCAGAAATTATCTTTTGTTGCGATTGTGTCTAATGCTCTAATTATTATGGTACCTAGTAGGTACTCAGTCTAAAATACTACCTGTATAATCATTGTTGTAGGTTGTAACAGCTGTACGCTTTTTCACCGAGGGCAGTTGCACCAACGATGCATCGGCCAGGAATATAATATAGCACTAGGACAGCGCACTGTCAGACTTGTCAGGGAGGTGCCTCAAGCAATTTTGCAACGAGTTATGGCTAGTTATACTTTAGGTTAGGTTCAAGGAATATACTTCTTTATGGTAGTTAGGTAGAATTCCAAATGACAGAAGTTTCTCCGTAACAACTCAAAATAATAAAAATCTGCCAATTTGTGTCAAAAAATAATTTTTTGACTGTTAGTCGTCGATCTGATATATGGTATAGCCCACGAGTTGCCATTTTTTAAATCGATAAACTCACGACGTGTTATTGAATCAGTAAAATTTACCGAGATCCATGCATTTTGATAAAATTGATAAAAAAAGAACTGTTTACCGATCGATAAATTTATCGAATTTTATCGATCGGTAAGAGCCATGCTCGCACTGCAGGTGCTGCACAAGTGTACCTATAGTCCACAACTAGCTGCTGCCCGCGGCTTCACTCGCTTGGTCATTTCTGTAGGTTAAAGTACTCTTTGTGCTGTTCCAGGACCTAAAATATACCAACATTTGATCAATATTCCTTCAGCCGTCAAAAATATTTTTATCGATTGCTCGGCTTCTACTCATCGAATTGAGATCTAAAATCAAAGCATAAGCTATCCAACATTGAAAACCGCATCGCAATCGGTCCAGTAGTTTTTACGTGATGCGCGAACAAACATACAGACAGACACGCATTTTTAAAATATTATATTCTTGTTCAGTAGCTTAATATATGTACCCTAGACTAGACCATTTGTTTTTTAATTATCTTCTTTGTACAGACTTTTTCATTCCTATTGCTTTATAGGAATTAATAAGTGTAGAAGATAACATGGCACGGGGCATAAAAATAAATATTAACATTACTTCGTATTTTTTTTATTTTTTTTATTTTTATTTGTTCGGAAAACTTACACAGCCTTATTATAGTTGATGGTTTAACGTAGATTTTTGAGTTGGTCCCAGGTTTAGACCCGAATCAAGAAGAAATGGTATTAGCGTTAGAGGTTTATGTTAGGTTTTTCGTTTTTCTATGGTAACATCGTTAAACCTACCAATGGCCTAGTTTATGGTTGGTTTATTTTAACGTTGCAATTTGTTTGAGGTTAAGATTGTTTGATAGAAGTATTTTGCTTCAATTTAAACTGGCATGAATTGAAAATATATGGGTGATATTAAATAATATCACAAAGGCATCACGGCGCAAGCGTTGCCGCCCGTGTAACAATAAAAAAAGGGAACATCGAATTTGAGGATCTCTACACGGAAAATCGTTTCACAAACCCTCAAAAACTATTGTGCATCTGATAAAAGACGATCTACTGTGAACAAACAACTTCTTTCGATCTAAAGAGGAACAACGACTTCACCACAAATCCTAGTTGCACATAACCTATACAATTGAGCTCGTCAAGAAGTAGGTAAGTTTTCATTATGTTAATTTATCCTGAGAGGATTTATAGCTGTTTATTTAGCTATAGAGGTTTAGTGTTATTTGGTTTGAATGAGTTTCCCAAGATAACTAGATAGATTACCTAATACAGAGATAGATAACCAGATAGATTACCTAATACAGAGATAGATATTCATTAATCAAGTAAAAAATAACCAAAATAAAATTGTTCATGTACCTAATCCATATTTAGATGATATCTGCATTGACCACAACCCACTGACATGTATTTTACTGTGTACTAGTATAATACATGTTAGTGCATGCCTCATGCATTTTTTATTAAATCATTGTGTCCGGTTTACTAACATTATGCTTTTTTATCTTTCAGGCTGTTCTGTTTGATGTTTGATGCTGGAGCTTTCAACGGTGTGGTGTAGGTACTGTTGGGTAACAGCAGATATCCCTGCACCCATTAAGTATTAGTTTACACCTCTCCTCAACCTGCAAACTCCACAAGAGGAGTGATATAATTCTGCACACATTTTCACCTGGAATACCATAGAGAGATGTTTCTTGGGAGTGTAGAAACAGTGAAAAACTATAGTTGTACCTAGTGATAATGCTAAGTACACATGATATTGTCATCAACATGAAAGAAACATTCTGTGGTATTTGTGAATTGTATATTATGAGGGTAACATACAGAAAATAAATGTAGGTGTACCGCCGCTAATAATAAAATCACTTTGCTGCTAGCCATTGAGTTTCTTTGTGCGCCCGATATCCCAATTAAGTATTCCCGTATTCACTAGAGCAGCGGCTCTAATAAACTTTTTTTGTAACGGAATCCTTTTAGAATATTAAATATTTGACGGAACCCTAAAATAATCAAAAACTGGTTTTATATGTATTAATTGATAATTATATTACTTAAACTTAGTATTTGCATCTAATGGGAAGCTGTTTTTTTATTTTTTCAAACTTTTTTGGAAAATTTTATTTTACTCTGTATCCATAAAGTACCCCTTTATTATTTAAATTTTTCATTGTGACCAGTATTTTCGAGACGCTTTGCGGAGCCCTAGGGCTTCGCAGAGCACACTTGTGGCTGAACTAGAGTATTGTACTGATCCAGCCCCCCGATTCAGAACCTTTTGATAACTCGGTTGTCAATCGATATGGTATTATTTATTCTGTGGATTCGGTTTAAAATTGTTCAATTCAATACATTTTTCATTCAAAATATCGTATCGAATCGATTCGGTTCGTTATCGAAAGGTTCTAAATCGGGGGGCAGAAGAGATGTGTAATATCATACACCCAAAACTTTTTGAGGAAATTTCAGAAGGAAACCGTTCCTAGTTTTTTTTTTTTTTATTATATAACCAGTTTTGCCTGTACTGTTTGATTTAGCCAACAACTTCTAAGCGAACAACAGTAATTCTCAACATTATGATGATACTTTAAGGTGTTTCTTGAAATTAAATTTAAACTACATTATTTTCATGTTTTATTAATTACTAGCTGCACCCCGCGGTTTTGCCGTCATAGACTATGATGATGATAATGAAAAGTATTCTGTGTTCATGACCTATTGACCTATCTAAATACCAAATTTCATTAAAATATATTCAGCCGTTTCATATATGTTGTCCTTGGATAATCCATACTAATATAACCGAAAGTAACTCATTGTCATTTTGTGACCTTTTCACAACTAAATAGTTAAACTAATTTATTATATAGATAGTTTCGGCCTTTCCCAGTAGTCTTAATAAATAAGACTATTGGTAATTTTTTCCCAATAGTCTTACTGGTAAGACAAATTGGAATTTATGTAGACTTAATGGTAAGACCATTGAAAACGCGACTTACCCGTGGTACTACCGTTGGTCCTACTGGTAGTACCGCGGCTTTTTTTTTTGCCCGAAATTTCTTCCAAATACGGCCTGTTCTTCTGAAAAGGCATAAGCCATATGTTTTCCTCTTATGGCATAGCTTACGGTAAGGCCAACTAGGTACGAAATTAAAAATCCAATGGGTAAAGACTACAAGGGAAAGAAATTCTCTTAACAATATAGAAGTTTACAAAAAAAACACACCTGCTTGCAATTTTATTTATAAAATTTTTGAAACCAATTTTTAACTATAATCTACTTGAAACCCACTAGATTCTAGATATATATATTATCTAGTGAGTTCCAAGAGTACGTAACTGATTGCATATTATGAAGTCGCGTAAGTAGTAAACATTTTCTTCGAATTAGTTGTTTAGGAGTTGATTACTGCAGTATAGTTTTTTTTTAAATAACTTGCGCTTGCGTCGCACCAGTGGAAACGGATTACTGAGTAGATATGAAAATTCGTCATATAGGTAAGGTATCATATTTTTTATATTTTAGGATGGTATGAAACATATTCCTAGGGGTCTTATCAGTAAGTCTATGAAGAAAATTCTGAATAATCTTACTAGTAAAACTACTGGGAAGAAATTCCCAATAGGTAGTCTTACTAGTAAGACTACTGGGAACGGAAGGATAGTTTTAACCCTATGGAAGGTCGCGCAGACAAAGTCACTGACAAAAGCTAGTAGCCAATAATGCCAATATAAACAATTTAGGATATAAAGTATTCAGTCATATTACTTACTCAGGCTTTAATAATAAAATATTTGATTTTATGTATTACTAGCTATTGCTCGCGATTTCGCCTGCGCTGACTACAGTTACGGTAAAAATTATCCCATGCCATGTCCTTCCCCAGTCTCCATACCAAATTTAATCAAGATGGGCCGTTTAGTCGTGAAAAATAAAACATAGTCAAATAAGGATTAGAACTTATCAAACTGAAAAGCTCCTGCGGGGCAATTACGTATCTTTTTGCAATCAGCCTATAGTACTAGGTTCGTGGGTACAGTACATTAGCGATCCATTCCGTTATACCTACTTTTTTTTGTACTAATGAGTAGATTGGAACGTTTTGAATGAACAGTTTTGTTTAATGAATGAAGGTTACATCTTATCTGTGGTTGGTCCGGAGTATGCTTGGGATCGTCTTAGGATCGTCTCGGGACCATCCAATCTTTCTGTAGTCCCGCGACCATAATACCAACGTTTTCAAGTCCGGTCTAAACCTGGTCTAAACCAAAACTTTCCTTAGTTCTAATTAGGAAGTTTGCTCCAAAAGAAAAAACGAAACTCGACAGTTAGGAAGTCACATTAAACAATTTTTTTGATATTATATTGCGAACTTTATTTGGAGATATGTTGGTCAAATTCAGGCAAGGCACGCGGTTTCAAAAAAGAAACGGGTCTATTTAAATATTGTTAAAGTGCCACCAAACCTCACATACATTTTACGGATGTGTCGATCAGGTTGACAACGCACAAAAACCAATTATGTATGTTTTTACGCTTTGTTGTTACGATTCACGACCATTGTAGCGAGTCATGTTATCGTAAGAGATACGTGTCAACATAGCGTAAGATATCTGAGCACATTTTTCTCGTAATAAATGTTTTTATTTCCGAGCGCACTTCAGGGTTTTGTTGGAAATGAGGTCGTAAAATAAACGATATCATTCGTTGGGTTTATGATATTCTGCAAGGGTCTTTGACGTGGTTGCCGATACTGAAGACCACTTGAGGGGAAAATAGTAGCGGTTTTTTTAAATTCTTTTAAGAGAAGTCTTCAATTTTCTTGTCGGTTCTTCTCGAATTGTATTCCGAATCCGATGGTTCAGTTAGTTTACTACCATGGAATAAAAAATATGATTTCATTTAAACAAGAAATAAGTTCAAAAACTAAAACCCGACTAAGTTCGGCTGAAAAATAGCCTGTGACACTCTTGTGATGAAGACGAATCGATTGATAACTCGCTTGTTAAAAGCGGACCAATTGGGGCGACGCTATGGTGGAACATCTACATAATTGTACTTACATACATACATACATAGACTGTTAAACTCATTACCCTACCTTTGCTTCGCCGTAGTCGGGAAAAAATGCGCAAATGTCAAGATGAGTTAGTACCTACGTAGGGTCATCCAATCCTTTCAGCCTAAATGTCTTCAACCTTCAAATTATTGTTGGTGATGATGAAGCTGATGATAACTAATCTATCCTACAACAGGTGAACATGGACAGCGCCGGTGATGCAGAAGGCAACTTCACCGTCATCGGGCTGGTGGCTGACCAGACGGTTCCTGGGGGCTGGAGCGCGAAGCCGGTGGCCACCTTCTGGTTTCGGAACTCTTCCGTATTGCTGCCGGTAAGTTTAACTTAGGGGATGAGCATTTTCAAGGGCAGTTAACTATTATAGAAGAATAAATAAAATTTGATCTAACTAGGTCAACGAACTCCCTTATAAACACTAGCTGTGCCCGCGGCTTTGCCCGTGTGGTCATTTCTCTGGGTTGAAAGTCACCTATGTGTTATTCTAGTACCAAAAGTACCTATAAGGTACAATAAGTTAATTAAAAAACATTTAAATTAAAAACCTTTTGTGCAGTAGCCATGTCATGATAGATAGATAGATAGATAACTCTTTATTGTACACCACATAGAACAAAAAATACAATAATAACTAAAACATTTATACAAAATAAATGGGACAATGGGCGGTCTTATCGCTAAAAAGCGATCTCTTCCAGACAACCTTTGGATGGAAAGGAATTAATATACGGCAAAGACGGTGGTGCATTATAATATAACAAATAAATAATAAAAACTGAATACAATGAATAAACATATATACACATATATTCCAATATACCTACACATAAATATGTAAATATATAGTACAGTATATATATATATATATATATATATATATAAATATATATATCCATATACATAGTATATACATTATAATAAATTACATTTACTACATATACATTTACAAAATATATACAAACATAATAAAAATAATATACAGTGAAACCACAACAGAATAACAACAAAATAGCAAGAAGTGAAACATGGTGAAACTTTTGTGCAGTAGCCATGTCATGGTGAAACTTTTGTGCAGTAGCCATGTCATGGTGAAACTTTTATTGTGACAACTTAAAAAAAAACAAAAATTTTTTTTTTAAGTTAAACGGTTAAGTAAATCCTAAAAACTAAAAATATTAAATTAAATCGTATGGCTAGTCGAATTTCTATTACTCATTACTATTACGCCCCACGATTTTATTTTTATTTTTAACGTAAAAAAGAAACAACTTATTATATGTCGAGTTTTAAGTTTTTTATTTAGTTATTTCTAAGTTGTACTGTGTTCTAATTGTCAAGCCCTTTCAATTATTACACATAATGAGGGAATAGAAAAATAAAGTAATCCACCATTTTGTGGTGGCCGCCATCTTGGATTTGGAATTTTCATAGTGTACTGTATTTTACTAGTTAGCCCTTTCGTGGTTTGAAAAAATATATGTAATCCGCCATTTTGTGGCGATGGTCATCGTGGAAAGACAATAATACTGAATAAACATAATTGTATTGCAATCAGAACTAAAGGATTGTACCAAATTTCAGATGAATCAGTCAACAGGAAGGGGGTAAAATTACAATTACTAGATTTTGACCCAAACAAACAAATAAACAAGACCAAACACCGTCTTTTGTTTCGCATTTTTTACAAGCTTGCCTTTTTTTTAAAGCTTGTATGTATGTATCGATGTACCTATGTATTTCTGTCTGTTCTGGAATCTTGCAATTCAAACGAGCACTTCCCGATTAGCTATCCGGCTGAAACTTTCAGGGTAGCTCACAAACCGACAACAATGAAATAAAAAAAACTCATTAAAACTTTTTTATTTTTTATTTTATACATATTCTGCTTAACTTTAGACTCAAAAGTTTGAATAAATCAATTCATAATCAATTCATCATCATCTTGTCAGCCTTTAGAAGTCCACTGCTGAACATAGGCCTCCCCCAAAGAGCGCCATGACGAGCGATCTTGTGCCACCTCCATCCACCATCCATAATTAAAAAAAACAGGTTAGGCCTGAATATGAATCTTTTCGTAGCTGTCGTCTACGCGTAGCAGTAAAGACCGCTTCAGTAAGTGTACAACACTGTTTTAGAACTTTACAATCATAAAAAGTACGTAGGTTTTTTATTTATATAGCATTATATATACTCGTATAGCGTTTTTTTTTACTTTATAGCAGCTTTATAGCTTTACGGAGGACTATATAATGTATGCTACATGTATGTATATGTATGTATGTATGCTATGGTGGCAAGTTCGATTTTCGAATAAACTTTAGAATGCCCGTATCTATGCTAAGAGTTGCCATACGAACTTTAACTTTCTAACTTCTAAACTCATTCTACCTCTTGGGATTTTCATATAACTTATATAATCATCATGTGGCATCGAGGACAAAACTTGGTGTCGCTCGAAGTTGGAGATATGGCGCCAAGCGAAATTCTGCTAAACCGGCTATAACGGTATAACTTCTCGCAAGCGCTTAGTTCCAACTTTACTTTATACAAGAATATAATAAGTTCTCAAGTTTTATTAACCCCAATAACTTATTCGTAGTTAACCATGATGGATGATCGGAAATCGGCTGCAAAAACACTACGGATCAGTGGAAAAAGTTTTGTTTAAAACAGTGACAATAAAATATTGTATTAATTTAATAAAACAATTATATTTTTTCTAGTGGGGCTAAGTATTTATCAGCTGTTTAAAAAAAACATTGCAATTCGTGTTGGGTCTCAAATTCAAATAAGTACGATCATTCACATGGGCAGTGATAGGGCAATTATAAAGTAACTGAATCTATAGGGTGCCTCTTCGAGTAGCGTTTAACTTCAATGCTCATCTCAGGTGATATATTCTGTCATTCAGATACCGCTTTTAGTGTGTCTTGTTATTGATTAACAACAATAAAGTAGGACATAAAAAAGGCAAGACATTATTGTATCGGAAATAAAAAAAATACGTGAAAAATCGTGCCAGATTGCTCACCAAAGTGAGAAAGCATCCCATGATATATTGTCATAGTTGACAGATAAAGGAAAACCCAGGACCCTATGATATGAGCGTATCTCTTACTCTTTTAGCCCATACTCGTTTCATAACTCAGTTGTAATAAAATCTTCTCCCGACAGGAACTAGTCGGAGCCAACAACATCGGCTGGATCGGCGGGTCCCCCCCAGTGTCCGAGCCCGAGTGCGGCTTCGACGGCACTAAGTGCTCCCTCCAGCACGACCCCGGAATGCTGTCCGCTGCTGTCGCAGTCACGGCCGCTGTTATATTGGCTGCTGCGCTGCTAGTGCGGCACTACAGATACGAGCAGAAGCTTGCATCGGTGCTGTGGAGGATTGAAGCCAAGGATTTGACGTTCATATCGCCTTTTAATAACGACCAGGTGAGCTTTCTTATTTACTTAGCTGTTTTAGTTAGTTAGGCGTGATCCGTTAGTACTCCTTGATAGCCAGTTCCATTTTAGACTTAGAGCCTCTATTTTTGACCACATCGTCACTTAACCCCAGGTGAGGTGTTCATCAAACGCTAACCTAAACAATACAGTATAGAAAGAAATAAATAAATCATCATCATCTGCCCACTTGTCCACTGCAGAACGTAGGCCTCTTCTAATAATTACTCTACAAAGCCCGGTCTTCAGCTCTCTGCATCCATGTACTGCCAGCCTATGGAGATTCTGCGCGTGCCAGCCACTTTCCGCAGGTCGTCAACCAACTGGCTGGAGAGCTTCTTTTATTATATTTGCTGTAGTCTCAACTCGATAGCGAAAGCTCGGAAATGCCAACACTTATTCTAAGTTCTAAGGATATTAGGTTTCATATCAGAAGCTCTGCAAATTGGCTCCAGACTCTCTTCCAACCCTACACTCCAACTGATCGTCCTTCGATATGTGGAAGGGGGGGGGTTCTTGCACGTTTGACATGGTTCGGTCGAGTTAGCGATCTCGGATCGTGGCAGCGGTAAATTGACAGCAAATCGAAGAAGTTAGAATAGTTCTTGAACCAACTAGAGAGAATCGGCTTTCCTCACTTCGAAGGTTGGACGATCGGTTGGACATCACCATAAATTCATCATTATCAGCCTTCACTTGTCCACTGCTGGACGTAGGCCTCTCCTAATACACTCCACTGAGCTCTGTCTTCAGCTCTTTGCATCCAGATTCTGCCATCCAGCCGCTTTTCGCAGGTCGTCACTCCACCTGGCAACAGGGCGCCTTTTAATATACACAAGAACGCGTCGGTTCTTCGGGAAATGTGACCAGCCTACTGCCAATTCAGCTTGTACACCCTTAGAGCTATATCGGTTACTTTGGTTTTCTGTCAGACCACTTCATTGCGAGTGTTGTCCTTCTAAAACTCCAAAACTCCAAGCAAAACTCTCTCCACAGCTCGCTGAGCGATCTTATATTTGTGGATTAGTCCACAAAATTAAGATACAGTGGCTAGTTATACCCTTCAGACTTCTGTGAAGTCCTGTATAACCGGCCTCACTGTATGTATGTGGTCATGGTGCTAAATCCTTCGCGAAACCAGGATCCAGGTTCGGGAGGCTGAAATTCGTCAAGCCTTCTTGCGTGACGAGTCAGTTTGACGGTCGTGTGAAACTTTCGGGTCTTATTCAAAACTAGCTTGCGGCCGCGACTTCATCCGCGTGGACTACAGTTTATCATCATGCTTTTTACAGACTAGTTGTTATTTCGTTTCCATGGCAACCGTTCCTTACAGCGACTAATCGTCACGTTCCGGTTTTCCCGTAGAAACTTACCATTTTCCGGAATAATAAGTATCGTATGTTGGTCTCTATATTGTAAAGTACCTATGTATTGTTAGCATCCACCATCTTCGTTTACGCATGTTGCATGGACTGCTTGAGGGCCTTTCCATAGTCGGAACCTCATTTGTAAGAAACCAAGCCTTGCTGTATGACATGACGCACTATCTTGTTGAAAAATATATCCATTTTGAGTTCGCGACTTTAGTATGGAAAATATCTTGGTACTTCGCAGCATTAACATTCCCATCGATGAACTGCATCCGACATGCATGACATGCAGCCCCATATCATGATCATGACGGAGGCTGGAAACTTACTTTTCTTTTCAGACATTCTGAGTGAAAGGCCTCAATTTTAGTTCGTTTTTTTTCGCTCACCTCACGGTACTAAACTGAAAAAACTGTTATTATCGCTCGCTCTATATTATTTTCCGCTATTGATCAGCGGTCTTCAATTATTCAGTAGTGCGAATTTCAGTAGTTTATTTTTTAAACCGATGTCAACAACGGTTTCTCTTTTGCTGTGTAAAAACCAAAGCGCATTCTTTTCAGAAATTTCTTGCAAGTATCGACTGAAACATCTTTTTACACGACTGCCCCAAAAAAGGAGTGTAATGTTTTTAGGATTCATGTATGTTTGTATGTATGTATTGTATGTGAGTTTCTTTATTCCACCATAACTTTTAAATGCGTCCTTACATCCCTCCGAGTACTAGCATAGGCTATATTTTTCTTGAAAAAAAAAAACTATTGGGCGGCAGTAAGTATGGCCCCATATTCAAATGTGAAAAAAAAAGAATTTTACAATATGGGTATTAAATTAAAGGCCTTGATAAGCACATGTCAAAAATATATATTTTATTGGCATAAGTTCTTTTTTGGCAGGGCAAGCGTGTTTTTACCCGAATACTGCAAAGCAAGGGAAGGGTATTGCGTTTAACCATTTATGTATGTATGTATGTATGTATTTGACGACCGGTTGGTCTAGTGGCTAGAGATCCTAGGTACGAAATCGAACCGTCGCGGGCTCGAATCCTGCAAGATGCAATCATTTGTGTGATGAACAGAAATGTTTGTTTCCGAGTCACGGATGTAGTATTCGTATCTATGTATGTTTATCCGTTATCTAGTGCCCATAGTACAGGGTATCCTAGTTTGGGTCTAGGTAATTGGTGTGGAAATGTCCCGAATATATTTATATTTTATGTATATATGTATGTATCTATGTATGTGGTTATGTGGATGTTCCACCATAGCGTCGCTCCCATTGGTCCGATTTTGACAAGTGAGGTGTCAATCGATTCGTCTTCAGGTACAGAGTGTCATAGGCTATTTTTTTTACCCGATTATGGCGAACCAAAGGAAGGTTATGTGTTCAAAATAAAATCATGGTCTGCTTTTGAAAAGCGAGGTTTCAATTGATTCGTCTTCATCGCAAGAGCGTCACAGGCTATTTTTTACCCGACCGTAGTCAGGTTTTAGTTACTTATATCTTGTTTCATTATTGAATCATGTCTCGCCATTGTACGGTTAGTTATACTGCTCGGGCTCGATGGTTCTGCTTAGAACTCTATTTTCTGCTGAACTTGTGACACGGGGACGACCGGTTTTCTTCAAACATGGAACTATTCCGGATATTTGTAGCGTTAGATGATTGTCTGAATGGTAGAGCGAGGCAGTAAAAGCTCCTTGGATATATGGTAAGCTGACTTGCCGTTATAGGTATTCGAAATTATAATTTTACACACTTCTTCAGTTACAGGTTTGCCGTGACCCATAGTGATCAAATATTATTTAAAAATTATCCTCAAATTGCCCAAAAAACTGTCTGTATACCACTTGTCATCAAAAATAACATGTTATTTTTTTTCATTTAGGCACTTGCAGACGAACTTTTTTGCAGACGCTTTGGATTATTTTTTATATATATTTCATTGCACTATTTTTAGATTTATTTCAATGGTGCAATATAAAACTATTTAAACGGTAGTATTGAACAGTGTATATAACATTTATATAACAAGAAAATTTAAAAAAAAAGTTTCGTTGCATTTTTGTTTTGAAGGCTAGACGAACTATTTTGCATTGGGGCTATATTATAGTGTATATGCCACGTGCCCAAAGCCGCGGGGCGCTGATAGTAAAGCGAAGTTATACAATAAAAATCTTTGCCTTATAGATAGATACTTATTCTATTCATGTCACAATGTGTGTGCAAACTGTCTTGCAATTAAACAAATAAAGTCAATTATCTACGTCAACCGTGTTAATAAAATAAAACGAGATATATGTTAGGATTAAATTACTTGATAATAGTATGTAAATTTAGAAGCGTGGGCGGAAACCCCGGAATATAAGCACTTACCTATAAACGATATATATTAAAGATAGATAGTACTAACCAGCCTAATATTAACTTCCGCTACTATTTTTCAAACCTTGAACCTAGCCTCTCGTCCAGTTATATTCTTTGCTCTCGTCTTCACCTTTACGTAAATAATAATTCAAATATGTACATATCCGAATATTTTATTACTATTTGTAAGAAAAGTGTCAGGTTTTTTTTTAAATTGTTTAACTATCTTACCTTCAAACAGGCCCCCCACGACGAAAGATTCTGGCGACGACAATTAGATTGCGAAGCCTCCTTGTTTTTCACGTACGTCCTTGACAATAACACGTAGTACGTAGATTTCGTTTTCATGAATCATAGGATTACGTATAAGAAACTTATTTAGGCTTTTCCACGCGCTCTGTTTTCTCAGCAATACTGATATATCCTTCAAAACTTAGTACCACACTCTTAATGTCTGTCTGTACGCGCATCACGTTAAAACTATTGGATTGACTGCAACACGATTTTCACTGTAGGATAGCTTAGGTTTTGAATTCGATGAGTAGGAGTCAAGCAATTTAATAAAAACGCTATTAATTTTAAAAGTGTGGTAATAAGTTTTAAAGACAAGTGTATTAAACATTGTTTACCTTCGATTGGATGACCGTGGTCAAAGTTGTGGCCTGCAGTCTCGACATCGATAGAGATTGCTTTACAACCGAAATCGGTCGCAAAGTCCGGTTATAACGATATTTGGTAGTCTCTACCAAATATCTGTCAATCATGATCAATTTCAGTACAGATACCGATTTCGCTAAAAATTTACACACCTATCTATAACTGTAAGAAAAATAAGAAAATAGATAAAAGATGGCGAGGGGTATGGTAGTTTAAGTTAGCTGTTTCATATTTTTTTAATACAAAATGGCGATGAGTATGGTAGTTTAAGTTGACTGTTTCATACTATTTAAATAAAAGATGGCGATGAGTATGGTAGTTTAAGTTGACTGTTTCATACTTTTTAAATAAAAGATGGCGAGGAGTATGGTAGTTTAAGTTGGCTGTTTCATACTTTTTAAATAAAAGATAGCGAGGATTATGGTAGTTTAAGTTAGCTGTTTCATACTTTTTAAATAAAAGATGGCGAGGATTATGGTAGTTTAAATTAGCTGTTTCATAATTTTTAATAAAAAATGGCGATGAGTATGGTAGTTTAAGTTGGCTGTTTCATACTTTTTAAATAAAAGATGGCGAGGATTATGGTAGTTTAAGTTAGCTGTTTCATTTTTTTTTAATAAAAAATGGCGATGAGTATGGTAGTTTAAGTTGACTGTTTCATAGTTTTTAAATAAAAGATGGCGATGAGTATGGTAGTTTAAGTTGGCTGTTTCATACTTTTTAAATAAAAGATGGAGAGGAGTATGGTAGTTTAAGTTAGCTGTTTCATACTTTTTAAATAATCGATGGCGAGGAGTATGGTAGTTTAAGTTGGCTGTTTCATACTTTTTAAATAAAAAATGGCGAGAAGTATGGTAGTTTAAGTTGGCTGTTTCATACTTTTTAAATAAAATATGGCGAGGAGTATGGTAGTTTAAGTTGGCTGTTTCATACTTTTTAAATAAAAGATGGCGAGGATTATGGTAGTTTAAATTAGCTGTTTCATAATTTTTAATAAAAAATGGCGATGAGTATGGTAGTTTAAGTTGGCTGTTTCATACTTTTTAAATAAAAGATGGCGAGGATTATGGTAGTTTAAGTTAGCTGTTTCATATTTTTTTAATAAAAAATGGCGATGAGTATGGTAGTTTAAGTTGACTGTTTCATAGTTTTTAAATAAAAGATGGCGATGAGTATGGTAGTTTAAGTTGGCTGTTTCATACTTTTTAAATAAAAGATGGAGAGGAGTATGGTAGTTTAAGTTAGCTGTTTCATACTTTTTAAATAATCGATGGCGAGGAGTATGGTAGTTTAAGTTGGCTGTTTCATACTTTTTAAATAAAATATGGCGAGGAGTATGGTAGTTTAAGTTGGCTGTTTCATACTTTTTAAATAAAAGATGGCGAGGAGTATGGTAGTTTAAGTTGGCTGTTTCATACTTTTAAATAAAATATGGCAAGGAGTATGGTAGTTTAAGTTGGCTGTTTCATACTTTTTAAATAAAAGATGGCGAGGAGTATGGTAGTTTAAGTTGGCTGTTTCATACTTTTTAAATAAATGATGGCGAGGATTATGGTAGTTTAAGTTAGCTGTTTCATACTTTTTAATAAAAAATGGCGATGAGTATGGTAATTTAAGTTGGCTGTTTCATACTTTTTAAATAAAAGATGGAGAGGAGTATGGTAGTTTAAGTTAGCTGTTTCATACTTTTTAATAAAAAATGGCGAGGATTATGGTAGTTTACGTTGGCTGTTTCATACTTTTTAGGGTTCTGTACCTCTAAAGGAAAAAAGGAATCCTTAAAGGATATCTTTGTTGTCCGTCCGTCTACCTGTCAAGACCCTTTTCTCAGTAACGTATGGAGGTATCAAGTTGAAATTACCCTCTGTTGCTCGTGTCACTACCAATCCTACTACCAGTAGTAATATAGGTAATATAAATGCCTTAGTTACTACTGTAGTAGTAAGTTGTATAAATGGGAAATATAAAATTGCCCGTGTTACTAACTACTTCCAAGCCTACTTCGAATTTGCAATTTGACAAAAAATAAAACTGTCTGGATAGCTAGTTAACTATTGAAATAGTAGTTTAGAAAATGTTATTCTGGTAGGCTTACTACTGTAGAAGTAAGCCTACCATAATAACAATTTATAACTGTTGTTTTCATAGACATTGTTATTGCTTTATTTTACGACTAGCAGTGCCCGCGGCTTTGCCCGCGTGGTTATTTCATTTAATTGTAGCCCATTCCAGGACCAAGAACGATATTTCTTTAAAATTCTTGCATTTGTCAAATAGTTTTTAATAGTTAATATATATAGACCGTAGTCGTACCGGTGTGAAAATCTATCGGATTGTCTTTTCATCGGTGAGTCTCAATTACCTGTACAATAACAGGGGATGGATTCAGACGGAATTGTTTGACAATGAAGACAATAGACACTTCATATATGTAGTGTTTACATATTTTATATAATAAAATAAGAACGTACCTCACATTTCTCATATGTACTTTTGATTGGGTAGATAGGTAATTTTAATACCTACTTAAAGAAAATGAATTTTGAATTAAAGTACTAGGAAAGTCTGAATAGGATAGGACACATGAAAGGTCAGGATTGGCAACCCCGTTTGGCTAGTGTGCTATGCTCAAAGCATTTTAAGGATCAACCGCTAATTATATACCTACTTAAAGAAAATAAATTTTGAATGAAAGTACTAGGAAAGTCTGAATAGGATAGGACACATGAAAGGTCAGGATTGGCAACCCCGTTTGGCTAGTGTGCTATGCTCAAAGCATTTTAAGGATCACCCGCTAATTATATACCTACTTAAAGAAAATAAATTTTGAATGAAAGTACTAGGAAAGTCTGAATAGGATAGGACACATGAAAGGTCAGGATTGGCAACCCCGTTTGGCTAGTGTGCTATGCTCAAAGCATTTTAAGGATCACCCGCTAATTATATACCTACTTAAAGAAAATAAATTTTGAATGAAAGTACTAGGAAAGTCTGAATAGGATAGGACACAAGAAAGGTCAGGATTGGCAACCCCGTTTGGCTAGTGTGCTATGCTCAAAGCATTTTAAGGATCACCCGCTAATTATATACCTACTTAAAGAAAATAAATTTTGAATGAAAGTACTAGGAAAGTCTGAATAGGATAGGACACAAGAAAGGTCAGGATTGGCAACCCCGTTTGGCTAGTGTGCTATGCTCAAAGCATTTTAAGGATCACCCGCTAATTATATACCTACTTAAAGAAAATAAATTTTGAATGAAAGTACTAGGAAAGTCTGAATAGGATAGGACACAAGAAAGGTCAGGATTGGCAACCCCGTTTGGCTAGTGTGCTATGCTCAAAGCATTTTAAGGATCACCCGCTAATTATATACCTACTTAAATAAAATAAATTTTGAATGAAAGTACTAGGAAAGTCTGAATAGGATAGGACACATGAAAGGTCAGGATTGGAAACCCCGTTTGGCTAGTGTGCTATGCTCAAAGCATTTTAAGGATCACCCGCTAATTATAACCTACTTAACGAAAATAAATTTTGAATGAAAGTACTAGGAAAGTCTGAATAGGATAGGAAACATGAAAGGTCAGGATTGGCAACCCAGTTTGGCTAGTGTGCTATGCTCAAAGCGTTTTAAGGATATCCAGTACTTTATGTACAAGACTTTGTCATGGAGCAATTCCTACTTAAGTTTTATTCTTAAATAATGTTTTCTTATGCTATGGAATTAAATTTTTCATTATCTCAAATATTATTATACACTAGCTGTACCCGCGGCTACACACGCGTGGTCATTTCTCTAGCTTAAAAGTAATCTATGTGCTATTCCAGGACCTAAAATACCAATATACCAACATTTGATCAAAATTCCTTCGATTTTTATCAATTGCTCCGCTTTTACTCATCGGATTGAGATACTAATTACTCCCATTTTTAAGTAAGAACTTAAGCTATCCAACAGAGAAAACCGCATCGCAATCAGTCCAGTAGTTTTTACATGATGCGCGAACAAACAAACATACATACAAACAGACAGACACACTTTTAAAAAAAATGTTATATCCTTGTTCAGTAGCTTATTTTATGTACTCTAGACATTTTTTTAATTTTGTTTATACAGGCTTTTTTGTAATTATTGCTTTATTATACGTATAGAAATTTTTCACTTTCAAATTAACATACTTTGGACCCCTATCCCACAGGAACGCTTTAATTTTTCGGGGTGTAAAGTATCCAATGTCCTACGTCGTAGTATGAACTCAAATCATACCAAGTTTCAGTTGAATTCATTCAGTAGTTTCAGCGTGATACGCGGTCAAGATACAAATAGACAGACAGACAGACAGAAAAAATAAAATAAGAAGTTTTGGTTTCAGTATCAGTATACAATATAGAGTTCTCTCCAAAAAATATATTTTTAACTTCAAAATTAACATAACTTTAGAGTATCCAATGTCATACCTCGTAGTATGAACTCAAATCGTACCAAATTTCATGTGAATTCATTCAGTAGTTTTGGCGTGATGCGCGGTCAAGATACAAACATGCAGACAGACAGACATACAGATGGTCGTTTATGGTCGTGTTTTGTCAAAGTACTATTATTTATTCTGTAGTTGGTAAACCACCAAACGCGAAAAAAGAAATTTAGAACTAAGATAGGATTCTTTTTATCCCGGAAAATTGTAAGTTTCCACGGGAAAACTGGAAAATGTTTATTACTCGCTGTAAGGAACAGTTGTCATGGAAACGAAATAGCAAGTGTGTCAAAAAACATCAAGAGTATTGGTGCTATACCTACTTTTGCACTGATTTTTAGTATCCTAGAAGAACATAGGATGCTATTTTTCACGATAAACTGTAATCCGCGCGGACGAAGTCGCGGCCGGGAAAGCTAGTATGTACGGGTAATAACTTCCTTACTTTTTAATCATAGTATGTTATTCCAAGTCTTCACAATCATTGAATAAATACATTATATAGGATTGAAAAGAGGATGTTTGTGTCGGTTCAATTCTCGGCTGAGGTAAATAACTTTTCAAAATAGTAAGATTGTAAAAAAGGGGTTCAAAAACTAAAATCTGACTACGGTCTTAGTGGATTAAAAAGTCACGAACACGGGAGTTAAAAGCAAGAGCTATTAAATCTCAAAAAAGCAGTAGTAAGCCTACCATAATAACAATTTGTAACTGTTGTTTTCATAGACATTGTTATTGCTTTATTTTACGACTAGCAGTGCCCGCGGCTTTGCCCGCGTGGTTATTTCATTTAATTGTAGCCCATTCCAGGACCAAGAACGATATTTCTTTAAAATTCTTGCATTTGTCAAATAGTTTTTATCTGTTGCTCGGCATCTAATCATCGGATTAAGATAGATATCCCAGTTTTTAAGTCATATCCTAAGCTATCGAACTGTGAAAACCGCATCGCAATCGGTTCAGTAGTTTTAACGTGATGTACGAACAAACATACAGATAAACAGACAAAGAGACAAACAGACAGACACGAATTTTAAAAATATTATATGCTTGTTCCGTAGCTTATTTTACGAGTAAGTACCCTAGAACTTATTTTTTTAAATTATATTCTTTATACCAACTTTTTCATTCTTATTGCTTTATTATAAGATAGATATGCTATATATGCCTTAGATGATATAAAAGCTAAATAGATATATTGTTAGCTGTTGCTCGCGTTATTGCTTGCATGCACCCTATAATTAGGAATAATTTCTAAAATCACGCCTCAGCAGATGTGAGCCAAATATTTTCTCTTCAAACCTATCTAAAATATAATATATTAATTACGTATTTATTTGTTCAAACTAAAAACTATATTTTCTAAAGTTTTTGAGATTTAATAGCTCTTGCTTTTAACTCCCGTGTTCGTGACTTTTTAATCCACTAAGACCGTAGTCAGATTTTAGTTTTTGAACCCCTTTTTTACAATCTTACTATTTTGAAAAGTTATTTACCTCAGCCGGGAATTGAACCGACACAAACATCCTCTTTTCAATCCTATATAATGTA
The DNA here is from genome assembly GCA_946251855.1 of Alsophila aescularia. Classification (NCBI taxonomy): domain Eukaryota; kingdom Metazoa; phylum Arthropoda; class Insecta; order Lepidoptera; family Geometridae; genus Alsophila; species Alsophila aescularia. The sequence continues at coordinate 2,847,603 of OX276379.1, read as the reverse complement.
TTTATTCAATGATTGTGAAGACTTGGAATAACATACTATGATTAAAAAGTAAGGAAGTTATTACCCGTACATACTAGCTTTCCCGGCCGCGACTTCGTCCGCGCGGATTACAGTTTATCGTGAAAAATAGCATCCTATGTTCTTCTAGGATACTAAAAATCAGTGCAAAAGTAGGTATAGCACCAATACTCTTGATGTTTTTTGACACACTTGCTATTTCGTTTCCATGACAACTGTTCCTTACAGCGAGTAATAAACATTTTCCAGTTTTCCCGTGGAAACTTACAATTTTCCGGGATAAAAAGAATCCTATCTTAGTTCTAAATTTCTTTTTTCGCGTTTGGTGGTTAACCAACTACAGAATAAATAATAGTACTTTGACAAAACACGACCATAAACGACCATCTGTATGTCTGTCTGTCTGCATGTTTGTATCTTGACCGCGCATCACGCCAAAACTACTGAATGAATTCACATGAAATTTGGTACGATTTGAGTTCATACTACGAGGTATGACATTGGATACTCTAAAGTTATGTTAATTTTGAAGTTAAAAATATATTTTTTGGAGAGAACTCTATATTGTATACTGATACTGAAACCAAAACTTCTTATTTTATTTTTTCTGTCTGTCTGTCTGTCTATTTGTATCTTGACCGCGTATCACGCCGAAACTACTGAATGAATTCAACTGAAACTTGGTATGATTTGAGTTCATACTACGACGTAGGACATTGGATACTTTACACCCCGAAAAATTAAAGCGTTAAAGGGATAGGGGTCCAAAGTATGTTAATTTGAAAGTGAAAAATTTCTATACGTATAATAAAGCAATAATTACAAAAAAGCCTGTATAAACAAAATTAAAAAAATGTCTAGAGTACATAAAATAAGCTACTGAACAAGGATATAACATTTTTTTTAAAAGTGTGTCTGTCTGTTTGTATGTATGTTTGTTTGTTCGCGCATCATGTAAAAACTACTGGACTGATTGCGATGCGGTTTTCTCTGTTGGATAGCTTAAGTTCTTACTTAAAAATGGAAGTAATTGGTATCTCAATCCGATGAGTAAAAGCGGAGCAATTGATAAAAATCGAAGGAATTTTGATCAAATGTTGGTATATTGGTATTTTAGGTCCTGGAATAGCACATAGATTACTTTTAAGCTAGAGAAATGACCACGCGTGTGAAGCCGCGGGTACAGCTAGTGTATAATAATATTTGAGATAATGAAAAATTTAATTCCATAGCATAAGAAAACATTATTTAAGAATAAAACTTAAGTAGGAATTGCTCCATGACAGTCTTGTACATAAAGTACTGGATATCCTTAAAACGCTTTGAGCATAGCACACTAGCCAAACTGGGTTGCCAATCCTGACCTTTCATGTTTCCTATCCTATTCAGACTTTCCTAGTACTTTCATTCAAAATTTATTTTCGTTAAGTAGGTTATAATTAGCGGGTGATCCTTAAAATGCTTTGAGCATAGCACACTAGCCAAACGGGGTTTCCAATCCTGACCTTTCATGTGTCCTATCCTATTCAGACTTTCCTAGTACTTTCATTCAAAATTTATTTTATTTAAGTAGGTATATAATTAGCGGGTGATCCTTAAAATGCTTTGAGCATAGCACACTAGCCAAACGGGGTTGCCAATCCTGACCTTTCTTGTGTCCTATCCTATTCAGACTTTCCTAGTACTTTCATTCAAAATTTATTTTCTTTAAGTAGGTATATAATTAGCGGGTGATCCTTAAAATGCTTTGAGCATAGCACACTAGCCAAACGGGGTTGCCAATCCTGACCTTTCTTGTGTCCTATCCTATTCAGACTTTCCTAGTACTTTCATTCAAAATTTATTTTCTTTAAGTAGGTATATAATTAGCGGGTGATCCTTAAAATGCTTTGAGCATAGCACACTAGCCAAACGGGGTTGCCAATCCTGACCTTTCTTGTGTCCTATCCTATTCAGACTTTCCTAGTACTTTCATTCAAAATTTATTTTCTTTAAGTAGGTATATAATTAGCGGGTGATCCTTAAAATGCTTTGAGCATAGCACACTAGCCAAACGGGGTTGCCAATCCTGACCTTTCATGTGTCCTATCCTATTCAGACTTTCCTAGTACTTTCATTCAAAATTTATTTTCTTTAAGTAGGTATATAATTAGCGGGTGATCCTTAAAATGCTTTGAGCATAGCACACTAGCCAAACGGGGTTGCCAATCCTGACCTTTCATGTGTCCTATCCTATTCAGACTTTCCTAGTACTTTCATTCAAAATTTATTTTCTTTAAGTAGGTATATAATTAGCGGTTGATCCTTAAAATGCTTTGAGCATAGCACACTAGCCAAACGGGGTTGCCAATCCTGACCTTTCATGTGTCCTATCCTATTCAGACTTTCCTAGTACTTTAATTCAAAATTCATTTTCTTTAAGTAGGTATTAAAATTACCTATCTACCCAATCAAAAGTACATATGAGAAATGTGAGGTACGTTCTTATTTTATTATATAAAATATGTAAACACTACATATATGAAGTGTCTATTGTCTTCATTGTCAAACAATTCCGTCTGAATCCATCCCCTGTTATTGTACAGGTAATTGAGACTCACCGATGAAAAGACAATCCGATAGATTTTCACACCGGTACGCTTTGCTCTTCACCATTTTGGTTGATTTTGTTTTGAGCTCAACATGGAGGTGCGGCGCGATTAATGTTCAGTCGGCTACTGTATATTGAAATAATGAGCTCAACATGGAGGTGCGGCGCGATTAATGTTCAGTTCGGCTACTGTATATTAAAATAATGAGCTCAACATGAAGGTGCGGCGCGATTAATGTTCAGTCGGCTACTGTATATTAAAATAATGAGCTCAACATGGAGGTGCGGCGCGATTAATGTTCAGTTCGGCTACTGTATATTAAAATAATGAGCTCAACATGGAGGTGTGGCGCGATTAATGTTCAGTCGTCTACTGTATATTAAAATAATGAGCTCAACATGGAGGTGCGGCGCGATTAATGTTCAGTCGGCTACTGTATATTAAAATAATGAGCTCAACATGGAGGTGCGGCGCGATTAATGTTCAGTTCGGCTACTGTATATTAAAATAATGAGCTCAACATGGAGGTGCGGCGCGATTAATGTTAAGTTCGGCTACTGTATATTAAAATAATGAGCTCAACATGGAGGTGCGGCGCGATTAATGTTCAGTCGGCTACTGTATATTAAAATAATGAGCTCAACATGGAGGTGCGGCGCGATTAATGTTCAGTCGGCTACTGTATATTAAAAGTATGTGGTTTATAGGTAGTCCAATGCGCCGTACTGAAGAGAGTCTAATATTTAAAAAACTGCCAAGTGCGACTCGGACTCACGCACCAAGGGTTCCGTACAAACTTGTAGGTATGTAAATAGTCCGTCCATCACATAAACTGAATTGAGGGACAAACTTAACTTTACCGTTGGAAAACTGTCTCAATACATAGACATAGGTCGCGGTCAGTTTACCAATTGAAAATAAAACATATTTTTTTGTGATGTATTTATATACATATAAGGTTTTCAGTTTTTTCCTTTACTTGTGCTACAAGACATTGCTTCTTGGCAAATTTCATGATTCTCATCACGTTAACGGGAAGTACCCGGGAAGTAAGATTTTGATTCCTTTTTGGGGGTGTAAATATAAGGTATAAATAAACGGCCGTATTTTTACCAGAACACGCAACGCAAAGGCCAGGTAATGTGTTGATCAGCCTATGTATGGTTTACTCCCCCAGTTTAGAGTCTCTCTGCTTCTACTTTAATGCCAGGTCATGGTCGATAAAAGTACTGTTGGAAAGTTTTAGTAATATTACTCATACTGTTATCGACCTTCATCATTGAACCTTCATGTAGTTTATGATTGCCTGTTAAAAATGGACCGTTAATTTGAGTTTTAGTAAATTCTAGCTTTTGCCCGCGACTTAGTCCGCGCGGACTACAGTTTATCGCGAAAAAAAGCATCCAGTGTTCATCTATGATATTAAAAATCATTGAATAGGTATTCAAAAAAACATCTCTAGGTTACTCTTATAATTTTTCATATCGAATGACCATTTAATTATGTTGATTTAAAGTTGTTACCACTCTCACATGATTTTTTGCCTCGATTTAGTTTTGCTGTAGGTTTTTGTGAAGGTGCTTGATTGACCGTGTATTGGTGTATTGCTTTTTTCACAGCACCAAGAGATTGCAGACTTGAGTATTTGATATTAATTTCAACTTGATACCTCCACGTGTTCCTGAGGAAAAGGGTCTTGACAGAGAGACACACATACAGACAACGGAGTGATCCTATAAGGGTTCTTTTTTTCCTGTATGGAACCCTAAAATTTAACGAAGAAAAACTACGTAGCTTACTTCTACCGAACTCTATCCAAGTTTCCATGAACCACAGTCTGACAGCAATACAACACGGGTTCGCCTGTGCACGATGCACCCTTAGGAGATGTTGCCTCGTCCAGTACTTCCAAACACGTGTGGTATTGGTATTGTCAGAGAGTGGTATATGGGTACTTGGATAGAGTTCGTTGAAAGTAAGCTACGAAGTTTTTCATCGATCATTTTATATATGGATTTCCGCAAAGTAACGTCCAAAAGTCTATAAACTGGAGTCCAAGTTTTTATTAGCATAATAAAAATGTTTTATAGTAAACATCACGTAAGCCATTCGCAGAATGAATAAAGATCGTATTGCCCTGACGGGGCTACATCAGTCTGAGACTAGAAGGGACGGGAAGTACTTGAAGAATGCTTCAACAATACAGAAAGTATCAAGTTAGTTTGATGATAACTCCGGAAACTTACCTAAGAAGTTTAAAGACATCTTGTACATTGTAATGTTCAAAAGTCCATTTAAAATTTTACTGAGCCACCAGTTCTCATCATAAACTTTTCATCATACCCTCATTTATATGCCATTGAAATATAACTTTTGAGCACATAAATCGAAGCTTTTAGCTGCCTTTACAAAGAGTAATCAGAGCTAAATATCTTGGAATCGGTGGCACTAACAAAGTTAAGAACCATCTCCCTCCAACTTTCAAATAAAAAACCCATTTAAATTGGTCAATCCGTTTGGAAGCTAAGATGCCATAGAATGACAGATTAAGGCTTAAGTTAGAACTCCCCCTTTGTATGTTACAAACAGGCTTAGTCTGTTTTCCACATAACACGGGCTGACACGATGTTGACACCATTTGTCTTCGTACAAAGCGAGGACAGATGATCCAGTGAGCCCACGGACGTGACAAAAGCTAAGATGTTTAAGGATCATTGGGTCGCAGAAGTGATATATACGACTCTCTAGAGAACATACGGCCTATTTTATGTTTGGGTCAACCCTTTCGCTACTCTAGGCCGTGGGCGTAGTTAGGGAGGTGCGCGGCGGGCACCTAAGGAGAAGTTTTGAGTGCTGACACCCCCGTCCAAACAAATCAAATCAAATCAAATCATTTATTCGCTAAAACATGGTTTGTTTATAAAACATAAGATGGCAATATTATAATTAGTACAGCAAAGAAAACCGGATTGCTATGACAACGCTGTCTGTCGGTCAGTCTGTCCGCTCGATCGTCGATCCGTCTGTCTGTCACGGGCTTGTAGCTCCTATTAAATGAATATTTTTATTGTACCATTTTTAGGTTTCCGTCGTCATATCGTAGTACTATTATGACGTTAGTACTCATGTTAAAGTATCTACGCGACCCGACCGGTAGGCTAAATAGTGGGTAGAGTCCGACTTACGAAACTAGAGTCCGTCTCACAGACGCAGCGCTAGTTTCTTTGTAAAAGCAAATATTTATAAAGAGTTCAACGTTAGTTCCTCTTATCTCCGCCACTTTTTTCGTGAGACGTATTCTGAGTTTGCATGTTTTTGGTATTACGAGTCACAATTTTGACAATCGCTGTCGTCAGTTAACGCTACTGCAGTAGTTATGTCACTCACTGACATATAACATCGTGAGTGAGTGGGGCTGAGTTACATTATTGAAAATTTCGTAGGGATTAATAATTTTCTGAACCGATTTTAAACATTCTTTCACCTATATAATGATACATTATCAGCGAGTAACATGGGATGTCTGATCCCATGTTACTCGCTGATAATGTATCATTATATAGGTGAAAGAATGTTTAAAATCGGTTCAGTATTTTATTTGTAGTCAGTATAATCGTATTTTACTTTATTTAAACAGATTTGATTATTTGTTTTTGACAAACATTGAAACAGACAAAAAAAAACAAATCTGTTGACTCTAAAATAGAAAACACATGCAATCGCTTGCTCGATGAAGATCCTTACAAAGCCTTGTAGGTCGATTCGGGTAAACCAAAATGACAATTCGTTCGGTAGCCGCTGTTTTTTCTATGTCTTTTTCATATATTTTGCATGACAGCATGACGGCGAAATATCTACAGTTCGTCGTGTATTCTATTGTAGTATAGTTAGCCAAATTCATAATAGAGCAACGATTTATAGTAACAAATAGTTACCGCTAGTGGCGCTGTGCTGGATTTCATACAAAAATGTTACGATATCGAGTATAGTGTTGAGCGTTTGAATGAACTCTTAATATGGGTACAGAATCTATCGTTCAAAAAACATATCACTGTTCTATCAAAATGAGTGTTCAAGCTCATTTATCTAACAAAAGTTTTGCGTCCCGCTACAAGCCCTGCAGTAAGGATGTATACCTACATCTACATATGTCACTCGCTTCTCTACTATTGCATAGGACTATGGGAAAGGCAGCTAAATCCCACATGCGAGGTGGAGCGTGCACAACCCAGGTACCAACTTGTCACACTGAATTACAGGAATTATTGGAAGCACAGGAACAGGAGTACGAGTCATGAGGCGGTCCCAGGGTTTGGGTTGCTTCCACTAGCCCAGGACCCAAACCTGAGTGACACAGAATTACAGGAATTATTGGAAGCACAGGAACAGGAGTACGAGTCATGAGGCGGTCCCAGGGTTTGGGTTGCTTCCACTAGCCCAGGACCCAAACCTGAGTGACACAGAATTACAGGAACTATTGGAAGCACAGGAACAGGAGGAGAGGATCAGACTTTTGTACTTTGACGATGCGGATTAAAATAACCTCTTATGTAGGTATTATCGTTTATATATTTACAAGTGTAATTCAACTGGTTATAAACTTATTTATGTATTTTATATTATATTTCCCTTTTGCTCCAAAAATCAATGTATGAATGACAGGATATTTGTATTTAGAATGAATAATGACCAACTATCAAAAATGAAAAGAAATGGATTATGAAAGAATTAAGAGATCAAAAGAGTATCATTATGAAAGAGGTTTTGACCTCGTCACAATACCCCGCCTCCCCAGAGAAAAAAATTTTTTTTTGATAGTAAACAAAAAAAATTTTTTTTTGTAGTAAGGTTTATTTAAAAAAAAAAGAGAAAAGAAATATATATGCTAAGGACAAAAGAAAAAAATAATAGTAGAAGTTAATAATAAAAATATATATAATAAGGGTATTAAAGTTAAAACAGTAAAATAATTAATTAAAATAATGGAAATGCTGAGAAGTCTTTTTAATTTTTAGGTGAACATGTTTAATAACAATGTCAATATACGCACAATAATATATGTCAATACGCGCATTCTGCGCGTGCGCACGCGTAACAAGCGACTAGTAACAACCACTTCCCCGACATCTAAGTAAAATAAAACCTAATTATTTGCATTAAATTAGGTACCTCGATTGACTCGAGCGCTGTCCGTGAGCGCTGTTCGTGTCTCGCGGCACGAGTCTTGAACACAAAGCCAGGCAATGCGTCGTAGTCATTAATATGGAAAATTGTCTTCAGACCAAGTATAAATCCGAGCTTAGGCATAACTGTTATGGTGTTCCCCAAGGGAGCATATTAGGGCCCCTTCTTTTCCTACTTTATATTAATGACTTGCCCGATAATATAAACCAAAAATGCATTTTGTTTGTGGATGACACAACCCTTATTATAAAGTGCAGGGATAAAGTAACTTTTAAAAATGACATAGAGACAGCATTAGAATCGACGGTTAACTCGTTAGAGATAAATAATCTAAAAATTAACGTTAATAAAACCAAATTGATGCTCCTCCTCACTCCTTTAAATATAAACATTTCGTAAATGGACAGAAAGTAGAGGAGGTAAATAACTGTGTCTTTCTCGGTGTGACACTTGATGAACACTGCTCTTGGAAACCTCATGTGGATTCAGTTTGCAAGAAAATAAACAAGTTTGTATTTGCTCTAAAACGGATACGAAAGATAGTCTCTCTGAAGGCTGCCCTCTCGGCATATCATGGGTGTATTGGGTCGGTACTAAGATACGGATTGGTCATTTGGGGAAACTCTGTAGAAATGGAAAGAGCTTTTAAGGCTCAGAAAAATGTATTCGCGCCCTGTGTACAGTGGGATACCGTGATACATGTAGCCTCTCTTTAGGGAATTAAAAATATTACCTCTTCCTTCTCTTTACATAGAGGAAATGACGATATTTGTTATCATTTTTATAACGTGATTTTATAGCTTTCGACTCGCTATAGAAAAAATCTTGTTATGCCAAAAGCTAACCTCAAACTATACAAAAATAATGCGTTCTGTATGGCTATAAAAATTATATAACCAAATACCCCTTGAAATTAGAGACATGCCTATCAGGAAATTCAGAATTAAACTGCGAAGCTGGCTGCTACATTCTTCTTTTTACTCCCTAGACGAATTTTTTAAATGGAAACCTAGTATTGATTGACCGTTATTTGTGTGTCCTATGTAAATTTTAAAATATATTGTTTGTATGTTTTATATTATGACATTTATGAAATATACTATTATAATTTGACTATTTATTAATTACTTAAAATACTGTTTTTTTTTGTCGTTATACTTATTTTATGTTTACTTAACTTAATTTATTACCTTAATAAAATGTATGATTAATTAATCATTATTGTCCAAAAATGTTAAAGTTTTATTATATATATATTTTGAATATTTGTACGCCGCAAGGCAGAGCATGCTAGAAACTATATGTAATCCTAAGATCTTTATCTGTACCCGTGCTTATGGCAAATAAACGACTCATTTCATTTCATTTCATTTCATTTCAAGAAAATGTGTACTTACCCTAACCCGATGTAAATAGAGATCAGGTATACGTGTTTTCCTCTTTGTGATAATATAATATACTCGCTCCGCTCCGCGGTTTCATAATGATGACGATGAAAAGTATTTTATTTAAGTGTTTACCTCCATGCCAAATTTCATCATAATCCGGTTCAGCGTGAAGACCGGACAAACACACACTCACATATATTCACATCTATAATATTAGTGTGATTATGAGGATATGATATGTATCATTCATTTGTAAAAGGTATTTTCTTGTATACAACCCTTGCATAGTTTAAGTGACTAACGTCATGTTTATTTCGCGCCGCACGCCGCGACAAGGAGTTGACCCACTATTAGGATTTATTAGGTAACCCGCGACTTTAAACCGCGCAAAATACAGTTTATCGCAAAAAATAGCATCCTATGTTCTTTTAGGATTTTAAAAACTAATGCAAAAGTATAGGTACAGCACCAACGCTCTTGATGGTTTTTTACAGACTTGTTATTTCGTTTCCATGGCATCTGTTCCTTATCAACATTTTCCAGTTTTCCCATGGAGACTTACTATTTGCCGGAATAAAAAGTATTCTATGTTTTATTCCAGGCTATAAGCTATCTTCATTATAAATTTCATCAAAATCAGTCCAACCGTCATCGCGTTAAAACTTCCCAAACAAACGTTTTCATTTTATATATTGGTGTCCATCTATACTTATAATAATACTTATAGAACTGTTCCAGTTGTAACAGTTCCAAATTCTGTACATTGAAGATATTTAGTTTTTTTTTTTTTTTTTTTTTTTTTTAAATTTTGGAGGCTGTTCTATATTCGTTAGTGAATAGTAATGAAAGTAATAAGTTCAGTAATGAATATAGAACAGCCTCCAAATTTTTTTTACTAAATATCTTCAATGTACAGAATTTGGAACTGTTACAACTGGAACAGTTCTATAACATTCTAGTTACATGTCACCTCCACCAAACGTTTTGCCAAGTCCCTGTAAATTTCGTGGCAGCCTGGCCCCCACGGACCCAAAGTTTCAACCCAATCGAATGTTTTTTTTTTTAAATAAAAATCGTTATATATAATAACTTTTTTGGTTGGTTTTGATTGGGTTGGTTTATATATAATATATATATATATACCCAATAGCAATTGATTAATTAACTGTTTAATATTATACAATACAATATTGATTGGGTCATCATCAGCCTACAGATACTTGTCCACTGCGGGACGTATATGCCTCTCCTAATGCACGTTACTGAGCTCGGTCTTCAGCTTTCTGCTTGCACATCTTGCCAGTCGCTTTCCGCAGGTCGTCACTCCACCTGGCCACAAGGCGTCTTTCACTATGTTTGCCTAAGCGCTTCAGTTGTCGGTTCTTCGGGAAATATGACCAGCCCATTGCCACTTCAGTTTGCTTATCTATAGAGATATGTTCTATATTGACGATCGGTTGGTCTCGTGGCTAGTGATCCTAGGTACGTAATCAAACGGTCGCAGGTTCGAATCCTGCAAGGTGCAATCATTTGTGTGATGAGCAGAAATGTTTGTTTCCGAGTCATGGATGTTATAATATTCGTATCTATGTATGTTTATCCGTTATCTAGGACCCATAGTACAGGGTATCCTAGTTTGGGGCTAGGTAATTGGTGTGGAATTGTCCCGAATATATTTATTTATTTATGTCGGTTACTTTGGTTCTCTGTCAGATCACTTCATTTCGAATCTTTTCCTTCAGAGAAACTACAAGTAAGCTCACTCCATAGCTCCTTGAGCGACCTTAAATTTGTGGACTAAGTCTGACCGTGAGTGCTCACGTTTAGGCTCCGTAAGTCATGACTTGTTGGACGCGCTGATTGAAGACTTTTGTCTTCAGGCACTGTGGACAACGAGAAGACTAGGCGAAGCTTGCTGAATTAATTCAATTAACAGCCGCGCCGTTCAAAATAGCGGCCTGGAATGGAAAGGTTAGTTAGGGCTTGCTTAGGTCTGCTTGCACACGACTATGTTTGATATAATTATTTCAGGCCGCTTGTTGAACAGCGCCGCTTAATAAAAAGTCTAGGTTGTTACTTAAACGGCTAATTAGGCTAGTTGGCTGCGACGTTAAGCAATTAGAGACCCCAGACCGATAGTTGGGCGAGCCATTTTCGCAATTTTGACCATTCGATGAATAGACTTCAAGGAACAGACCTTCGCAATAAAGTCATTCTGAATTTTGTACGTATCCAATATCAAATCGTTCGGTGTTCGCATTTACTTGCACGTCTTCATGAAAATAATTATCAAACGAATAAACTGTCGATCTATCGTTCACTCCGTCATCTTCCCAATTGATCCTCTTGTGAACAATTGATCCTTATGACATGTTGTTGCAGGGTAAAACCAGAATTTTAATATGAGCGTGCATCATAAAACCTGTTTACAACCTGATTTCCTTCTTCAGAGCTCAATACCTGGGCACCAGGAGCTGGAACCGCGGCGCACCCACACCAGCATCGCTCTCTACCGAGGGAACATCGTGGCCGCCAGGCGGCTGCGGAAGAAGAGCATCGACGTCACGCGAGCCATCAAGAAGGAGCTGAAGCAGGTAAATCTTTCCACTTCTTTGCTCAATATATAAAATAGAACAATACTCCGATGGTCACAGGTTCGAATCCTGCATGGTATTTAACGAGTAGGTATAGGTACAGGACGTCCCAAGACTATGCGACATGAAGGGAAAGGATCTTAAATATTGTAGTTAGAATATTTTGCGGAAAGTAGACTTTATTTTATTACTAGCTGTGCCCGCGGCTTTGCCCGCGTGGTCATTTCATTTAAAAGTAGCCCACACGTTTTATTCCAGGACCAAAATCCAAACCACCACCAGACCAGTTGTAGGTTTGGTCCAGGTCCAGAGGACCAGGAGGACCAGGACCAAACCTACAAAGTACAATATTATACTACATTTCTTTAAAATTAGTTCAGCCGTCAAATAGTTTTTTATCGATTGCTCGGCATCTAATCATCGGAATAAGTCACTGCCTTGCCTTTTTATAACGCATATTCTGTGAAGTACGGCACTCCGTACTTCACAGAATATGCGTTATAACAGTTAAATTTATTTTTTTAATTAATAAATTACTATTTTACTATAAATAATTAGCTTAATTTCGCTGCGCGTTTTACAACTGAAGTCGACTTATTCTATCAAAAAACACAAAAAACATCTCAATACGTTTTAAGAGCCTTTAGGGACCATAAAGTAAAAAAAGAAGAAAACGTGTTGCTCGAGTTCATTCAATGTTCAAACCACTTCGTAACAAACAGCTTGCGTGTTTTAAGGGTAGACAACGCCATCTAGTTTAAATGAAGTAACTTGTTATCATGACCGTCTTGTTATTGAGTAGAGAAAATTATATCCAAAGCACAGATGATGATGGCACAGATTAGAGAGTAATTAAGGTGGTGAGGTAAATTGGATGGGGCATCAAGGGTAGGTCATTATTGTGAGGTCCATACGAACAAATTTTAATGCAACGAAACATTGTGTTCTTAGTACAAATTATTTTTTATTATGTTTCACAGAACGACGTACTTACTGGCATTTTAACTGGCTCTGAAGAATTACCTACCCTACCTACCTACTTTTTGAGCTTTTTCAACACGATATGAGGATTGATTTGAAAAAATAAAAGTTTTCTATACCTTCTCTGTGAAGTGTACCTGTGTACCTACCTCTGTATGTACACATTTCAATACCGACAACTAACCATTTTGCCAGTAAGACATTATGAAGAAACCTCCGATATAATTATATAATTATGTAGGTACGTAGGTAGTACATTATAATATCTCAATGGAAGAAACATAATAAAAAAACGTAGTACATATAATGTATATACATACTCAGAAAACTTGCAACGCTTCGAAGTATTTTTTACGCAAAAGCAATTGTGGTCTTTATTTATACATACCCACGGATCAATTTCCTATACAAGTATTTTTTACTTTCATTTCAAAAGAGCGATGGTGGCCTAATGGTTCTATAGTACAATTTAGAATCCAACGATACCGGGTTCAAAACCTAGGCTCCCGCACCAATGACTTTTCGAAGTTATGTGCGGTTATCCATCGCTCCGTGCTTCGGAGGGCACGTTAAGCTGTCGGTCCCTGCTGTTATTGGTTAATAGCAGTCGTTAAGCCATGTCAGAGGCCCTCGGGTGGCCTGACAATCTCTGACATCAGAGGCCAGCACTACCTCATACGACAAAGAAACAAACAATTTCAAGGCTTCAGAGTACTTTTTCACACACGCGATAGTGCTCCTTATATATAGAGACAAAGATCAATTTGCTATGCAAGTATTTTCTACTTTCAAGGCTTTCAAGTACTTTAATTTTGCAAACACGATTGTTCTCCTTATTTATATGACGGCAAAAAACAATTTCCTATGCACGTATTTTCTACTTTCAAGGCTTTAATCTGTTTCTACAGAAAGCACTTTAGTATTTTGAACCCTGGTTTTTCGCCCTGGTGTTTGAAGATAGACGTACTTGAAAGCCCTGGTGCTGGATATTGCGAAAATGACCCATGCCTACGAATTTGTTCGTGATTGATTCCAATTTCCCCGCAGGCAGCGAGGAATTGGCATCTTAAAATTAGAGAATTAGGCCCCTGGTGGTGGTGCTAGTGCTAGTGTGGGCCGAATCCTTACAACTAATAAATTTGAATTTACCGGGACCCTTGGTTGCAGGAATGAAATGATTGCGTGTTTTAAGGTCAATCAGCGCCATCTAGTTAAATCGGAGGGAGAACTTTGATGCCTTTGGTTTATTCGCTTGAGTTGTTGATGCCATTGTGCTATCTTTACTCGAACCAAACTCGTACTATACCATCTCGATTACCTCAGCTTGCAAACATAAAACCAATACTTATAGTATAGATTAAATTTAGTAATACTGCATTCAAAGATTTTCTAAAAATTACTTGCTTCGTCTGGGAATCGAACCGACTTAAATGTGAAAAAACACAGCCCGTATTTTTATGATGCGAATCGTAAGAATGGACAAATATAATAATTCCACTTATGTAACATAAATAATAATAATAATCACTTTATTGCACCAGAATTAAAGGAAAAAAAAATATACAAGAAATCATATTAATAACAGGTACAGTGGACGGTCTTATCGCTAAAAGAGATCTCTTCCAGGCAACCTTTGGATGGACAGAAATTACTAATTAAAAAAGGTCGGTGGTGTAAAACAATACAATAAATGATGCAAAAAATATATACATATGACTATACCTACATATTCAATAAACTACATAAACCATACTTACTAACATAGTACATAAAATATAACAAACATAGTATAGTATCTTAAAACAAAGGAATAACGTAAAATTAACCATTTTAATCAAATTAAAAACATACTTGAAACTGCCGAAGCCAATTGAGTATTTTTTGTAAATTAATTAAATCAATGCTTTAAATGTGATCCTTCTTGTCTTTTGCAAATCGACAATCTTTAAGTAATTTCGCTGCTTGTTGATTTTCTTATTCAATTCTGTTTATAAGTCGCCCACGTTGTCGTATTGCTTTTTGTATATCAATTTTTTCACGTATCCCCATAAGATGTTATCTAGCGGTGTTAGATCTGGAGATCTTGCCGGCCATCTAATTGGTCCATGTGCACCAATCCAAGTAGGAAAACATTCATTCAGAAACTCAGCTGCTCACCGACTATTATGAGCCGGAGCTCCATCTTGTTGGAAAATTAAGTTTTGTTGCTCCGACACCGAGACATTTTTTATCTCGTCTCTTAGAATTTGAAGTATTTCCAAATAATTTTCTGTGTTCAAGGCTCCTTGGTAAAAATGGCTAAAGAAACCCCGTTTTTTTTTTAATTTCGCATCACAGTTGAATGAGAAACACACTTGGTTCTTGGTTTCGGTGACTCGTAGGGGATTTTCTTTAGACCAAATACGATTATTGTGGCGGTTGTACATCCCGTAATTACTAAAGTTAGATTCGTTTGTCCAAATAATATTATCCAATCAAAATAAAAAAAACTGGATGTTCGAGCAAGTGTATCTGGATATTACGACAGAAATTTAGTATTCTTTCTGTATCGACCGGAAGTAATTTTTAAACCAATCGTCCTTCAACATACATTTTGAATCTTTGTTTTTTAATACACGGTGTATTTTACTTTTTGAAATTCCAATTTCTTTTTCACCGTCCTTCACTGAAGTCTTCGGGGAAGCCGAAATGTGTCTTTGATCGTTAGTTCTACGTCGTTGATCGTATAGTTCTCTTGCTGTGGTTGTCTTCTTGAGCGTTGATCAAACCGTCCCAAAGTTTTTAAATTATTCACAAGCCTTTTTAAAACGTGACGAGACGGTGTTTGTCTGTCAGGATATTTTTGGCTATACCACCGCAAACTTCGTGAGATTATTAAATGTTAAAAATGTATACTTCCATTAAATCACAACTTACTTCATATACCATGTTCGCAATAAATTAACACAATAACACGCGTGCAAATGAATAAAGCATATGCAGATAAAAATCCGAAAACAAACGCTCTCACAATTTGTTCTATTTTCAAATTTAAGAACAACATTATTTTTCTTTTAAATTTGCTTCTGTCTAGCTTATAGAGGATGCATTCAAATACGAAGTTTTTATAATTTTATCTGCACATGCACTTATAATAAGGAAAACTGTGGCAGGAATCTTTCTATTGGCATCATAAAAACGGGGTGTATTTTTTTTACATTGGAGTCGGTTCGATTCCCGAAGCAAGTAATTTTTAGAAAATCTTTGCATGCAATATTACTAAGTTTTAAAAATAAAATAAAGTCTCCTTTGCGCAAAATATAGGATATCGTATCTACAACATTTAAGGTACTTTCCACATTTTTACGTTATCGATGGAACAGGGATTTGAGGCCAGCACTACCTCATACGAGAAACAAACAATCGATGGAACTTGAGTAGACTAATTCCAGGCTTGTTAATTACTTCACAAATAAATTTAGTCGTAAAAAAACGGAGTTCTCATGTACAGCCTTCTGCCCTTCTCGTCACCTCTGACTCTCAGGCTTGTCAATCTCTAAATTATACTAAAAATAAAATGTCGAGTATTTTACAAATTAGTTTAATGTCTATTCCTTCTGTTTACAATATGAAAGCAAAAATCTATTTGCCGAGAATGTCAACAAGCTCTTCAACGATGCTAATGAATTTATAATCTATATCCAAGAATATATAAAAAATAAGGATACCACACCGTCTAATCGAAAGTGAAGAACCCAAGATACGCCGATCCGCTCGTACGCACAAGCCTCACGCACACACTTACACCATGTTATGCGGATCAGCAGCCACGTCGCAACAAGATCTCGACTTTGTTATTAATATTAATTTTGTCAAATTTTCACGGAAATTAATAAACAATGCATTATTTTGTGATGAAATTGTGTATCAAACACATATAATTATCCAATAAATAAAACATATAATTATCCAATCACGCACACACACACACACGCCGACATCACTCGTTTGTTTGACGGTTCTGTATTTTATTAAACTTTCTTATCTATATCTAACAGTAGGTACCGTGACGTGACATACCTACTGACTGACAGACAACGCACAGCCTAAACTTGTGGACCTAATTTGAAATTTAGAGGGAATATTCCTTGAGTACCCCAGCCAGGGTGCACAAAGGAACTATTTTTTGAAATTCATAGTTAAGGGTGGCAAAGTGCGCAGACAGTTGTTATAAAAGGGAACCAAATAAAGTTTTAATCGAATTATTAGCGGCGTGCTTGCCGTTTATACCTACCTACTTTTATCATTATCATCATCATCATCATCATGTCAGCCTTTAGAAGTCCACTGCTGAACATAGGCCTCCCCCAAAGGGCGCCATGACGAGCGATCTTGTGCCACCTCCATTCACCGACATCCTGCGATGGCTACAATGTCGTCGGCCCATCGTGTGGGGGGTATTCCCACACTTCGCTTGCTTGTTCGTGGTCGCCATTCAAGAACCTTTATTCCCCAGCGGTTGTCGGTTCTGCGAACTATATGGCCTGCCCATTGCCACTTCAACTTGCAAACTCTGAGAGCTATGTCGGTAACCTTCGTTCTTCTACGGATTTCCTCATTTCTGATTCTATCACGTAGTGAAACACCGAGCATAGCTTTCTCCATTGCGCGCTGCTCTGCGTGACTTTGAGCTTGTGTATGAGACTAATAGTTAGCGACCACGTCTCAGTGCAGTATGTCATCACTGGCAACACGCACTGATTATAAACTTTCGTCTTGAGGCTCTGCGGTATCTGCGACGAGAAGATATGGCGTAATTTCCCGAACGCTGCCCATCTGAGTTCGATTCGTCGGTTGACCTCTTTGTCGAAGTTGGATCTACCTAGTTGGATCGTCTGACCCAAGTAGACATAGTTATCAACAGCTTCGATAATATCGTTCCCAACATAAACCGGCCTGGGTACGACATGGGCATTTGACATGATGTTCGTCTTGCCCATGTTCATTTTAAGACCCACCTATTGGGAAACAATATTACCTACTTTTATACAAGTTCATATTTAACTCACCGTGTTTGGACTCAGTGGCAGGCGGCGTCGTTTTACGGTTTCTGAAATGCATTTAAAACACTAGACCCGGGCCCCGATTCTGTTAACTATTGAACCGCGATAACGCAAGTCGATCGCTAGATTTGCGTTTTTTTCTCATTTACCACTTAAAAGCCCATAAAAAACGCTTCTAGCACTTTTAAGTGATTAATGAGAAAATTTCGCATAAATTTCTAGCAATCGACTTGCCTTATCGCGGTTCAATAGTTAACAGAATCGGGGCCCCGTAGAGCAGACTGAGAAGATTGGTTGCGTTTCTATCGGTTTCACGCGCGTGTAACGCACCCTAATAAGACGTTGTCTGCAAAGATTTATGTTTAGATAATATTTTTCGAGATTAAAATGGACGAATTCATCTTTACTTGATCCTATAAAGTTAAAGTTGAGTACCTATGTAGAGATACCTGATGTAGAGATACTAATTTTATATAAATGAAGAATAAATAATTCGAATATAAAAAAATAATATAATTAATCTTATTATAATAAAAATAAATGTTAAAAAATAATTATTATTTATTATGAAAAAAAAAACATTTAGGGAAAAATCCCATCTATGTAGAGATACCCGCTGTAGAGATACTCGATGTAAAGATGCCCGATGACAATGCAATACTTTGGCACTTACGATCTGATTGTCGTCTTTATAGTGCTCATTTACCGTAATTGGTCTCATTACACTCAGCTAAGCGACTACATCTAGACGGCTTTATAAAAGCTTGCTTTAATAATGTAGGCACCCTTTGTAAAACTTTATTCGAATAAAATTTAGATTAATCTCACGCACAAAACGTGGACACTCACGGTCAAGCAAGTCCACAAATTTAAGGTCGGTCAGCGAGCTATGGAGAGAGCTATGCTTGGAGTTTCTCTGAAGGACAAGATTCGTAATGAAGATATCCGACGGAGAATCAAGTTAACCGACGTAGCTCAAAGGATAAGCAAGCTAAAGTGGCAGTGGGCTGGTGAGAATAGTAGCTTCCAAACAAATGGACCGATTTAGCTGCGGTTTTTTATGTTTCAAAGCTGAAGTAAACGAGATGGTTCGTAGCAATAATGGATTGGTGAGGATCTTAGCTCCAAAACAAATGGACCCATTTTGACCATTATGTTTTGCGGTTTTTATGTTTGAAAACTGATGTGATCGAGATACTTCTTAGCTATAATGGAGGGGGGGGGGGGGGGGTATATTCATTTTAAATTTGTGCTTCTTATGGAACACTTTTTCATTAATTTTGCATTACGCTCCGCCGCAATGCGTGACGCAGAAGGTGCACGGGGCGGTGGGGCGGGCGCGAAAGCGCTCCGCCACAATGCGTGACGCAGAAGGTGCACGGGGCGGTGGGGCGGGCGCGAAAGCGCTCCGCCGCAATGCGTGACGCAGAAGGCGCACGCCAAAGTTTAAATTTTGTACGGAACACAAAAAAAAAGTTATTGTCTGACTGGGAAGAAACGCTGAACAAGACAAACACAATAAACATAAAAACAAAAATATAACAGGAATAAATACCAGAGTAGCTGAGAAAATAAAAACCTAGTCAAACCCTAAGCTATCCAACAGTGAAAACCGCATAACAATCGGTCTAGTAGCTTTTACGTGGTTCGTAAGTAGACTAACAGACAACCAGAAAGAAGAATTTAAAAAATGATTTATTATTTTTCATTAGCTTATTTTTAGTACCCTAGATATTTTTTTTAATATCTTGCTTGTACAGATTTTTTGGTACTTACTGCTTTATTATAAGTATGATTCTATACTTTTTGCCAGAATAATAAATGTAATAAAATAATATGTTTTATTACATTATTTTAATCATGCCTATAAAACAGTACCGTGACATACCTACTGACTGACTGACTGACAGATAATGCTCAGCCTAAACCGGTGGACCTAGGTATTTGAAATTTGGAGGAGTATTCCTTGAGTATCCTATATGGAGGTGAACTACGGAAATAACTATACACCGTAAAATATTAATACCAACTAAAATAACCCTATCCTTTCTTTAATTTACCGGTATGAAAATTTTCCATTGTTTTACCTATATGTAGTATGTGTATGTTTTAACTCAAATCATGCCATTTGAATTTATTGAGTAGTTTCGGCGTGATGCGCGTCCAAGATACAGACAGACAGACAAAAGACAAAAATAAAAAAAATTGATTTGGCTTCAGTACAAATAATAGAAAAGCCTCCAAAATTTTTTTTTTGCTAAATTTCCTCATTGTACAGAATTTGGAACCATATCCCGCAGAAACCCTTTATTTTTTCGGTATAACAAGATTTTTTACTCATCATATAAACTATGACTGTGCCAAGTTGCATGAAAATCCGTGCAGTAGTTTCAGCGTGATACGTGTTCTTTTAAATAACTTTCACCCCTATCCTGCGGGTACCGTTTAATTTTTCAGGATGAAAAGTATCCTTTGTTACCTCGTAGTATGGACTCAAATCATACCAAGTTTCATTTAAATTCATTCAGTAATTTCGGCGTGATGCCTAGCTAAGATACAGACAGACATACAGATAGACAAAAAAGAAAAAAAATACAGCTTCTGTTTTCAGTATGGAAAACAGATTAGCCTCCAATATTTTTTTACTAAATATCTTTAATGTACAGACTTGGACCTGTTACAAGTTTTATTACAAGTATAGATTGTATTTAATTTAAAAGCTTTGATTTAACTTGCAATGTTTGTATGTACGAGTATGTGTGGATGTTGAGGTCAAATCTGGCAAGGGGAATTAGACCCACTTCCTCTTATTCTACGGAGTTGAATTCTTACATATTGGTTCAGTTCCAATGACAATGCATTTTTATGGTAATCATGACCTGAATCGACATCCAGTATTAGCTCCAGATAAAGGAACTCTTCAACGGTTTACAGTACAGACACGAAATGTTGTATACGCATTTAATTTCGATAGCCCGTTCTAAGTTCCACCATGACATGGCTACTGCATAAAATCTTATTTTTAACCCCCGAACAAAGAGACGGGTGTTAGAAGTTTAGGGTGTATCACTGTGTCACTAAGAGCGAACGTGGCCTAACGGTTCTATAGTGCAATTTAGAATCCAACGATACCGGGTTCAAAACCTAGGCTCCACACCAATGACTTTTCTAAGTTATGTGTGGTTTTCCATTGCTCCGAGCACGTTAAGCTGTCGGTCCCGGCTGTTATTGATTAATAGCAGTCGTTAAGCCATGTCAGAGGCCCTCGGGCGGCTTGACAAACTCTGACATCAGAGGCCAGCACTACCTCATACTACAAACAAACAGTGTCACTGTGTGAGTGCGTGTGTGTGTATGCGTGTGTGTGTGTGTGTGTCTGTAGCATCGTAGCTCACAAACGAATGGACTGATTTTGATGCGTTTTTTTCGGTTTGAAAGCTGATGTGATCGAGATGGTTCTTAGCTATAGTGGGAGAAAGGGGGAGGGGAGGTGAGAATAGTAGCTTTCGAATTTGATGCGGTTTATAGCGAATGCCCAAAAAAAGGAGTGTAATGTTTTTTGGATTCATGTATGTTTGTATGTACTCGTATGTGAGTTTCTTTATTCCACCGTAACTTTTAACTACCTGAAAAGATTAAGACGTATGGGGTATCGTTAGAATCCTTACATCCCCCGAGTAACATCAGCAATTATTTTTTTTGTTGTAAAATCTCTATTTCTCTTCCGTATGGCTCCATTTTCAAATGCAAAAATTTAAAAAAACCGTCGAATTTCACAAAATGGGTATCAAATTGAAGGCCTTGATAAGTACATTTTAACAGTTATAATTGAAGGCCTTGATAAGTACATTCTAACAGTATATAATTGAAGGCCTTGATAAGTACATTCTAACAGTAAGTATATAATTGAAGGCCTTGATAAGTACATTCTAACAGTATATAATTTATTGGCATGCTCCTTTTTGGTAGGACAGGAGTGTTTTTTTTAGCTTTTAAGTATATGATGTAATCGAGATGATTCTTAGCTATAAGGGGGGGGGTGGGGGGGAGAAAAGTAAAGTGTAAGTGTATTTTGTTCTTGATGCCCCACGACGATTATAAAATTATATATTATGATGAAAATCCCAAGGGCTATAATGTGATTTGAAATTAGATTAGACAATTAGTATGAAAACTCTTAGCATAGATAAGAGGGAGAACATTGTAAAGAGAGTTTATTCGAAACTAGAATTGGCCAATAGATATTTATATATACTTAGTCCGGACTATAATTAATGTACTGTGATGTTACCATAGCACATATATTCAGAACACAAAAAAAACCCGATTGTAAAGAATGTGAACAAAATACTGTGTTTGGTGTTATTTTAACAGTTCATTTTTATCATTTTCTAGTTGTCAAAGAAATGTCGTCGAGCGATAGTGATTTTACTCTACTTAAATCAGACGCTTTAGGGATTATAAATAATCTACTACCAGAAAAATAAACTCCACCACAACTACCATTATTAGTTTTACGAACAGTAGACTTCGCGAGCACAAACTTTTTAGCAAACAATATAGCGGTTTACAGTAGCGCCGTCTAGTCACCTTATTGTAAATGTAGCATTAATAACCTAGTGGGTAAAGGGCTGACTCCACTGGTAGAAATCTAAAAGTGAGCAATTTACTACGACCAACCTAAAGTTAATACCTGTCAAATAAAAAAATTACCATCGAAATTGGATCTAATAAGGCGGAGATATTCAGTAGCCCCCTTTGGCCCCTGTTTGGGGGAAGAACCCGCCAATCAAAAATCCCTAAAGACATTCAAAAAAATCGATAAACCTGCATACCACGTTTCGTCCAGGGCCCCGATTCTGTAAGCTATTGAACCGCGACAACGCAAGTCGATCGCTTGAAATTTGTTGAGAAATTTTCTTATTTACCACTTAAAAATGCTAGAAGTGTATTTTTTTGGAAATATTCAAAAAAAAAACTGAAAAATTATAAACAAAAAAAAAACAACAAGCGAAAATTTTAGCAAAATTTTCCTTTCCAGCACTTTTAAGTTATAAATGGGAAAATTTCTCTAACAGAATCGGGGCTCTGATCGGTTGTTAAATTTTAATACGAATTGTAGAGGAGTAGTTTGAGGAGTGACACAAACTGACACACAAAAGCAGATTGGTTGTACTTGAAGCAGAGACTTGAGTTCGCTTCGCTCGCTCAATCAATAACATAACAAAAATATTACTATGTCCCTCCATAACTGGACAAACGTGTTTAATATCAATATTAACTTTTAATATATTTAACTTGTAACTAAATAAATGCTTTATTTATGTAGCTCTGGGTTTTTATTCAAATTCAAATTCAAATTCAATTATTTATTTGCATAAATGTGGTCTTACAAGGTGTGAGGTTCTTAATTTAAGTGGCTTAACGCATCACCAATTTATTTATTGCCTCGCAGAAGGTATGAAAAGTAGAGTATTCACCTCGAGAATAAAACCTGTCTTCGCCTTGGGCGGCTTGAACCCCTCACATCACTCAGGACTCACATAACATAACTCCCTCACTAAGAGTACCTCGTTACACTAATGGTGCAATATGCCGCCCGTGACGTAAGACATTGATTTATCCCACTGGTACCCGACTGCGCGGAGTGTAATTAATTTTGAATTGAACGAAATGTTATGTATGCAATTTGTTATGATAGTCGGTTTTAAATTATGAAAATGGACTCCAGATACAGGAACTGACATTCAGACAAGATATTTTAAGTATACATTTTAATATGATAGCTGGTTCTAAGTTTTACCAAGACATGGTGCATGGTTGCTCCACTTAGGGTTGGGTCCTGACTAGGGAACTTCTCACCGTTTAAAAGAACAGAAACGAAATATTGTATACCATACGCATTTCATTGTTATAGCCCGTTCTAAGTTACACCATGAAATGGCTACTGCAGAAAATATATTTTTTGTAATATTTTGTAATTTAATTTATTTCAACTGGGTTAGAAGAATTTGATTGAAACTGTCAACCCAAACCATTCCTGGGAACGCGCCATTTGCCGCAATTTAATAGACTTCGCAAAAGGAGGGGGTTATAGGTAATACTCGTATGTTCGAGTATAATGTATGCTTATTTTTTATTCTTTATTTATGTACATCGATGGTGGATCGATTTGAAAATTCATTATTTTTTTGTTTGAATGTGTACACTCTCCAGGTGGCTCCATATAGGTGGGATCGATCTATTCGAGTAGTCATAAAGGGCTGCTCGTCTGATAAAATGGCTATCAATGCTGCAGCCCGATTACATAACTTGGCTTCAATCGAATTCTCAGTATCGCAACCACTAATGCCTTGCGATAGAGTCGAAACTGCTATGAAAAAATTGATAATCCGATTGTAGCCAAGTTCTGTAATTGGGCCACTGGTGTACCACAGGGATCGGTTCTCTCGGCTACAATGTTTTTACTGCACATTAATGATCATGTCAAGCCCGGTAACTTTGTGTATGCAGATGAAAGTACTGTAGTTGAGAGATACACTTCCAATGCCAGCTGCGACGCTGTCCGACTTCAGAGAGAGGATATGGAGGACCGTTTGAATTTAGCCTTAGAAGCCGTGTCCGATTGGGGCGATGCTAACCTGGTTAAGTTTAATGCTACTAAAACGCAGGCGTGTTTGTTCTCTGCTAATAACTAGCTTAAAAGCTAAAAAAACACGCCTGCCATGCCAAAAAAATAGCGAATAAATTATATACTGTTAAAATGTGCTTATCAAGGCCTTCAATTTGATACGCATATTGTAAAATTCAAAATAAAATATAACGTTTCGAATTTGAAAATGGAGCCATACTGCCGCCATATTGAATGTTTTCAAAAAATATATAGCCTGTGCTACTCGGAGGGGTGGGACGGGGTGTAAGAATTCTAACGATACCCCATACGTCTAAATCTGTTCAGCCATTTAAAAGTTATGGTGGAATAAAGAAACTAACATACATACAAACATACATGAATGCTAAAAACAATACACTCGTTTTTTTTGGGCAGTCGTGTAAAAAGAGTTCTCTAAACTGATCTCTGGCTTTCCATAGTGTATCAATACCAATAGGCGACTATCTGGAGTTTTTGGGTGTCGAACTCACATCGAACCTGAATTTTGGTTCTTACATTGAATCCAAAGCCAAGCAAAGAAATTTGGTATTTTGTCTAAGGTCAAGCACAGGTCCGATCTAGTATGGAGTACTGCTGCCACCTCTGTGATGGTTCTGCCAAGTATCAGCTCGAGGCTTTAGATTCAGTTGAGAGACGTGTTATAAGGCTCATTGTGGATGACACTCTGGTAATGAGTAAGTTTCAATGTCTGGCGCATCGACGTGAGGTAGCAAGCCTGTCGGTATTCTACAGATTGCACTAAGCAGAGTGTGCACAAGAACTGCACAATCTGATTTCCCCGTCACCTTTCCATCACCGTACGACTAGACCTTTGGCAAAACGCCACCCTGTTTTGGTTGTAATACCTCGCATAAGAATTCGAAAAACTACAGAATCAAAATCCAAATTGATTCTGTAGTTTTTCGAGAATAAATTGTTTTTTTTTAGTGTTTTGTTTTGTTTGTCGTATGAGGTAGTGCTGGCCTCTGATGTCAGAGTTTATCAAGCCGCCCGAGGCACCTCTGACATGGCTTAACGACTGCTATTAATCAATAACAGCCGGGACCGACAGCTTAACGTGCCCTCCGAAGCACGGAGCGATGGAAAACCGCACATAACTCAGAAAAGTCATTGGTGCGGAGCCTAGGTTTTGAACCCGGTATCGTTGGATTCTAAATTGCACTATAGAACCGTTAGGCCACCATCGCTATACACCATCGTTTTTTTAGTTAATGCATTTGATATGTCTTTATATTGCCACAAATTTCTAAGATTTCTAAACCTATTTGGATGGTTCTACTTTTATTCAAATGGGTAGACTTTCAGTGTAGTCCCATATGAACTTCACCAAAATTGGTCAGCAGTTTTTCTTTTTAGTTCTTATCTGTTAATCCATTTGAAGTCGATTTTTGCACAGTACTTGTTATCTATACTTATAATAAAACTGTAACGGGTCCAATTCTGTACAATGAAGATATTTTGTTTTTTTTTTAAGTGTAGTGTTAAAATATATTCGATACTGAAGCCAAAACTGTTTTTTATTCATTTTTGTCTGTCTGTCTGTCTGTCGGTATCTTGGCCGCGCATCACGCCGAAACTACTGAATTAATTCAATTGAAACTTGGTATGATTTGAGTTCATACTACGAGGTAGGTCATTGGATACTGTTCATCGCAAAAAATTAAAGGGTTCTCGCAGTATAGGGATTGAAAGTTTTTAAAAGAACCCTTGTCATGCTGACACTACTTGACAGATTTTGATGCAACTTAGCACAGTCATAGTTTATATAATGGGTTAAATAATATAAGGATACTTTTTATCAAGAAAAAATAAAGGGTTCCTGCGGGATAGGGGTCCTAAGTTATGTTAATTTTGAAGTAATAAATATCTATACTTATAATAAAGCAATAAGTATGAAAAAGACTGTACATAGATAATAAAAAAATGGTCTTGGTTACTTAACATAAGCTACTGAACAAGAATATAACTTTTTTTTAAATCATGTCTGTCTGTTTGTATGTATGTCTGTTTGTTCGCGCATCACATAAAAACTACTTCACCGATTGTGATAAGGATTACATTGTTGAATAGCTTATTTGACTTTGGTTTGACTTAAAAATTGCTGTACTTGGTATCTCAATCCGATGAGTAGAAGCCGAGCAATCGATAAAAACTTTTTGCCGGCTGAACTAATTTTGATCAAATGTTGGTATATTGGTATTTTAGGTCTTGAAATAGTACATAGTACTCTTAACCTAGAGAAATGATCACGCGTGCGAAGCCGTGGGTACAGCTAGTCTACAATATAATCTTGGATAAGGTTTTATGACCTGTCTTTTGTATTCACGGAATAGTAGGATTATGTATACAGCGAACATAGAACATCTAAACATTATCCACGATCTTTACGTACAATGTATTCACGACGTGTTGTAGAAACTTACACTTTGATAAGAATCTTCAAGGTAGGTGATTTAAAATCTGCCTTGGTAATCTAAGTTAAAGCCGAAATAAATCGGTTCAGTATTTTCTGAGATATTTATGACAGACGGTGACTTAATTTTATAAAGTGATTACGTTGAAAGAGTTTCGGAAAGTGGTCTGAAAAAAACAAAATACCGACGTAAGTGTGAACGAATGAATTTAATAGACTTCGTAGAGGAAAATAACAAGCCAATAGAGCATTAATTATACCCGTTTTCACTAACCATGAACAAGACGACGCCTAATTAAGGAACTCCTAATCTAAGCAAAGTCATAAGCATAAACTTCTGTTTCACCAATCCATTTTTAATAGGCGACTCCTAAGCTACGCGCGCTCTCTTACTAATCAACATGAGTGAGTGAGCGAGCGCGGCGCGGGCTGTCAGTTTATGAGTTGCCTATCATTAAGCATCCCCGAATGTCGTATCTTTAGGTGAGACTCCTAACGTCACTAGTTATCACCTAAAGTTTGGTAAAAAGTTTTTTACCCTTGGCAACTCCTAAATATTTAGGCATCTGATTTAGGCGACTTCTAGGGCACAGAATAAATAGGGTTAGTTAAAACGGGCATTAGTCTCATTGTATGTTTTGTTACAGATCCGAGAACTCCGCCAAGAGAACCTAAATGCCTTTGTGGGAGTGTGCGTCGAAAGCGGAGCCGCCTGCATCGTGTCGGCCTACTGCTCCCGAGGGTCCCTGGCGCGGGTCCTGGCAGACAGGGACCTGCACCTGGATGACATGTTCGTGGCGAGCCTGGTGGCCGACCTGCTGCGGGGCCTGACGTATCTGCACGACTCTGCGCTGATTTCACACGGGAACCTGACGTCGAGCAACTGCTTGGTGGACAGCAGATGGGTGCTCCAGATCACTGATTTTGGACTTCATCATTTGAAATGTAAGTATCGTCATGTATTATCATTACGAATGTAAAAAATTGCTCGAATGTTTTAGCAATTTTCACTGTATAATGTAAGGATTATTGCTCTGGGGAAATGTTGCCGTTTTTTTATATTATAGAAACGAGCTGTAAGGGCTATAAATATAGGCTAGTAATAGTACATTACTGCCGCGGTCTGTAATGACTGCGTTGCTGGCAGCGATGATGATGGTCGAGAACTTAACTAAGCAAAGCTCGAGGCCATCATAGCGTGGCCAGCAGGGTGGTCATTGCGGACCAAGGCTTGTATAGTGCTTTACTCAAACAATGCGAGGTATTTAAATAAAACCAGCTTAGTATAACAACAATTTACTCAAACAATGCAACAACAACAACGAAAACAACAACGACAACGACAAAGACAACAACAACGACCACAACAACAGAAACAGAAACAGTAACAGAAACAGTAACAGAAACAGAAACAGAAACAACAACAACAACAACAACAACAACAACAACAACAATCACGAACACATACGCTTTCAAACAGAAAAAACCTCAAAATTGGTCCATTCGTCTGGGAGCTACAACGCCTCTCTTTTCGCGTTCGGGGTTTCGGGGGTTCGCTTTTGTCGTAGCACTATTATTTATTCCGTGGGCGCAACGAACCCACGGAATAAATAATAGTGCTACGACAAAAGACGACAATAATGGATTTTCAAAGGAAATTGCCGCAAAACACGACAATAATGAAATTCCATACAACTTTGCTGGTGCCTATTCAAGCAGCGCGGCAAGGTCCACTTTGCCCAAAGAAGGTTGTCGAAATAATGACTATATTAATAGTATTGTTTGAGTAAAGAAATTAAATGTAATTGTATTGAACATTGGTAAATTAATATAGATGTTATACAGTTAGAATGTTTCAATATTCACTACTTAAATCTAAGTATGCACATATTTAACTATCAATTATTCTCAGAGCTTATCAATATGTCACAAATTTATAAAATGTCAAAATGTAATAATTTATGTCAATGATTACAATAATTAAACAAATCTTTCATAGAATAGAAACGACAATTTATGAACCATGTATGCAGTTGAAATCTAAATCTATTTGTAGCCAAATCTAATGGCCATAAAAAACGGCATTTTTTCCGTAAGCATTAGTCTGAATTTAAGCAAATAAGCCTATTACTACACGACCGCTCAAAAAAAGGAGTGTAATGTTTTTATGATTCATTTATGTTTGTATGTATGTATGTATGTATGTTTGTCTATATTCCACCATAACTTTTAAATTCCAGACGTATGGGGTATCGTTAGAATCCTTACATCCCCCGAGTAACACTGGCAATATATTTTTTAAATATTCTCTCAATTTACGCAAGTAGCCGCCTGGGAAGTACCACACCTTTGTCAGATATTCAACCGCCCAGCTGTACGTGTTTAAACACTTCTGGGTTTCGGTTGAAGGGCAATGCTTCCAGATAAATTACTCGGCAATGAGACTGGCAACTGAACAATCCATATCAATGAACTGGCAATGTCTCAGGGTGAAGAGCGCAGGGCAGTGACGTGGAACATTTGCAATCAAAGTGCTGGGTGGCACTGTTATTGGCATAAGATCTTTTAGCTAGTTATTAATTTTGTGTCACAATTGCCTCTCGCGAAAATCTGTTTTTTTTTTAAATACTGCATTTTCCCTAACAAACAAAGATGCAAAGAAGATTGATTCCCTATTCTGTAAAGACTCAAAGAAGAGATTGTAACTTTAACTTCTTAAACAGTGGTTCACATGAATCCAAACTATCAGCTCTACACATTGCTCTGACACATTTCTTCTGTATTACGAAAATTCTGTCAGTTGAGTTTCCCCATATAAGAATCCCATATAGGAGAACAGCGCAAACATATCCATGGTATGCTTTTAAGGCTGAGATAAGTGAGGGTACCTCTGTTATCTAGGCGGTGATCGGGTGGCGATATATCGCCAACACGCCTCATTGCGCGCATACTGCGCGTGCGCACGTGGCAAAGTACTGGACGTAGACGATATACAAACTAAGAAAAGTCTTATCACAATTCAACATTTTAACACTGCCTTGTTTGTATATTCTTTTGAATATTCTGTGCGCTCGGAAATATTTAAACAGGTTTACAACTTGCGGACAACGTCACAATTTTATTATGAGACAAGGCACAAGTATAAACTTGTGCTGCCAAAAACTACACTATCAAAAGTGACCGATCCTTTTTTTGACTGTGTTTGTTTTTATAATGTTTAACTAACTGTGCCCGCGGTTTTGCCCGCGTTGTCATTTAACTGGGCAAAAAGTAATCTATGTGTGTTTGGTATTCCAGTACCAAAAGTGCTTATAATCTATGTGTGTTTGGTATTCCAGTACCAAAAGTGCTTATAATCTATGTGTGTGTTTGGTATTCCAGTACCAAAAGTGCTTATAATCTATGTGTGTGTTTGGTATTCCAGTACCAAAAGTGCTTATAATCTATGTGTGTTTGGTATTCCAGTACCAAAAGTGCTTATAATCTATATACTTGTAATAGGTCCAATTCTGTACATTGAAGATATTTAGTTTTTTTTTTGAGGCTGTTCTATGTGTGGTACTGAAGCCATAACTGTATTTTTTTCATTTTTGTCTGTCTGTCTGTCTGTCTGTCTTTATCTTAGACGCGCATCACGCCAAATCTACTGAATGAATTCAAATGAAACTTGGCATGACTTGAGTTCATACTACGAGGTAGGACGAGGTAGGTCTTAATCCTGTTATTATTATGTATGTAGGTATGTATTTATGTGTATATATATATATGTATAGGTATGTATTTATGTATATATATATATATATATATATATATATAACAGTAGGATGTATGTTTAATATTTTATATAATTGTATGTATCTACTAGGTTTATATCTTTTATTCCAATTTTTTCCCAATTAATTTCATTATTATTTTGTAATTTTTAAGTGCTCATTTATGGTTTATGTATTTAATTATTGGTTGAAACCACCGTCCCTATTACCTCCGTTATTCCTTTCCGTGCACGGTTGTCTGGAAGAGATCGCTCTGAGCGATAATACCGCCCATTGTGACACTTTATTAATAATTTTGTTTTTTTTTTAGTAGTAAGATTTTTATTTGTGTGCACACAAATAAAAATTCTAAAGAGTTATCTATCTATCTAGGACATAGAATACTTTTCATCTCGATATTTAGCATAGTTCCCTTGGGAGAGGGGATGAAAGTCAAAATGTGTACTTAGTTGTAACTCATGAACGCGTAGTCCAATTTAATTCATTATTTTTTTTGTTAGATACGAGGTACCTTCTTTAAATATTGTCATGTAATTATTTCAAGGTTATCGGGTTTGCAGTTCAGAAATTACAGACAGCTCAACCGTCAGTATTATGTCCAAATAACTTGAAACCCGAAATGTACAAAAACGTTTGAATATACGGCTCATTTTAAACTGGCCTTCGCACGTTATCATAAAGGATTAACGGTCACCGTAGACACAAACACAACGTAGTGTGGGACGCCCGCCGGCCATGTGGAGAGACGACTTGCGAAAGACAGCTGGCAGCGACTGGATGAGAAGAGTGGAAAATCGGGCTCAGTGGCGTTCATTAGGAGAGGCCTACGTCCAACAGTGGACTGGTATAGGCTGATGATGATGATGATGATTATTTAGACACAAAAATCACTGTTTAATCACGCATCACGTAAAAACTACTACACTGATTGTGATGCAATTTTCACTAGTGGATAGCTTAAGGTTTGACTTAAAAACTGGTGTACTTGGTATCTCAAAATAATGTGTAAAACCCGAGCACTCGATAAAAAACTTTTTGATGGCTGAAGGAATTAGGATTATATGTTGGTATATTAGTGTCCTGGAAATCCTGGAATAGCACGTAGAGTACTTTTAACCTCGAGAAATGAACACGCGTGTGAAACCGCGGGCACAGCTAGTTATAATATAAAAATTGACCGGGCTTTATGTATAATGCCCTTTACTATTGGACAGAATAATAAATGTGTTTTATTAATTTATTTTAGTCATGCCTATAAAACAGTACCGTGACATACCTACTGACTGACTGACTGACTGACTGACTGACTGACTGACTGACTGACTGACTGACTGACTGACTGACTGACTGACTGACAGATTACGCACATCGTAAACCAGTGGACCTAGGGATTTGAAATTTAGAGGAATATTCCTTGAGTATCCTAGAGGTGCAATGCGGAAGTAACTATAAACCGGAAAACTTGAATACCAACTCCAAATAAATACCTCACAAAAAAACGTAACTAATACATACATAAAATTCTGAAGTCATCAACATCATCATCATTATTATCAGCCCGCATTAGTCCACTGCTGGACATAGGCCTCTCCCAATGCACGCCACTGAGCCCGATCTTCGGCTCTTCTTTTCCAACCACCGCCAGCCATCTTGCGTATGTCGTCACTCCACCTAGCTGGAGGGCATCCTACATTACGTTTGCCGAGTCGCAGTCTCCACTCAAGGACACGTCTACCACAACGGTTATCGGTCTTTTGGAAAATATGACCAGCCCACTGCCACTTCAGCCTGCTAATCTTATGGGCTATGTCGATAACTTTGGTTTTCTGTCGGATCACTTCGTTCCGGATTCGATCTCTCAAAGAAACTCCGAGCATAGCCCTTTCCATAGCCCGCTGAGCGACTTTGAATTGGTGAACTAGTCTTATCGTGAGAGTCCACGTCTCAACTCCGTAAGTCATAACAAGCAGGACGCTCTGGTTGAATCCTAAACTGAGATCCTTAAATTACTTTCGCTAAGTAGGTTAACAGGTAGATAGGTAGATAGGTATTATTGTCTCTTTTCGAACTTCATATAAAACAAACAAATTTAAACTAAACCAACCAACGAATATAATTAAAAACCTAAAATAGTTTCCATTAATTACCCTCTCCCTGGCCTGTGCTCAGCGCTTTGCCTATAGGCCGGTCCCATAACCTACAAAAGATATGTTCCAAATATTATAATTCGTAACCAACTATTATAGTTCTTTTAAATAATTTTTAACCCCTATCCTGCGGGAACCCTTTAATTTATCGGGATGAAAATTATCCAATGTCTTATCTCGTAGTATGTGCTCAAATCATCCAAGTTTACTTTGAATTCATTCAGTAGTTTTGGCATGATGCGCGGCCAAGATACAGACTGACAAAGAAGTTTTGGCTTCAGTATCGAATGTAGAAAAGCCTCCAAAAATTATACAAAATATCTTCAATGTACAGAATTTGGACCCATATCCCGCAGGAACCCTTTTCTTTCAGGATAAAAAGTATCCTCAATTTTGACCCATTATATAAACTATGACTGTGCCAAGTTCCATCAAAGTCCGTCCAGTAGCTGCAACGAGATATGTGTTCTTTTAAATACATTTCAACCCCTATCTTGCGAGAACCCTTAGATTTTTCGGAATGAAAAGTATCCTGTGTCCTACCTCGTACGAGAGCTGTTTGATAAGTCGTTTTAATTTTTTTTTTTTTTTTTTAAATAATTTACATTTCTTTCTCAACATAGTCTCCTTTGAGGGCCAAACACTTGTTCCAGCGAGTTTCCAATGTTTTTATCCCCTCCAAAAAAATACGTTTTGTCGAGGTCTTCAAAATAGCCGTTTACACCTGCGATGCAGTCCTCATTTATCAAAAATTTTTGTCCTCCAAGCCATCTTTTCAGATTTGGGAATAGGTATTAATCGCACGGAGCTAGGTCCGGCGAATACGGAGCATGCGGAACCAGCTCGAAGCCCAACTCGTGGATTTTGGACATTGCAATAGCTGACGTGTGCACACGGGCATTGTCTTGATTGTCAACAAACGTGGCACCCATCGTGCAGACAGCTTTGTCATACCCCAAATCTTCATGCAGGATTTTATGTACTCGCTCAGTGGAGATGCCTGTGTTCCCAGCTATTTCACGCACCTTCACTCGGCGGTCGTCGAGTACAATATTATGGACTTCTTCAACAACATCCTCAGTAGTGACTTCGATTGGGCGACCAGAGCGTGGAGCATCAGATGTGCTTGACCGACCACGTTTAAAATCATTTATCCAGTTATAAACAGTCTGCAACGTTGGTGCGTTAGTGCCATGAACAGAATCAAGTTCAGTTTTTATTATGGCAGCACTGCAACCCTTCATAAAAAAATGTTTTATAACGGCACAAAATTCAGATTTTTCCATAGTTGTTGAAAATTTACGAGTGATCACAAATTAAACAATGGTTAAAATTACAAAAACTTGTTTTTTTTGCTGAATTTTAGACAGTCTTCATTTGAAAGATTGTGCCTGCCAGTCTTAATGCCATTTACCAGAAAAAAGGTTTTATAAAAGGTTTTTAAAAGGACTTATCAAACAGCCCGCGTAGTATGAAGTGAAATCATTCCAAGTTTCATTTGAAGTTTTAGACAGACAGACAGACACACGAAAATGATAAAAAAAAGTTTTAGCTTCAGAATAGAAAATACAAAAACTCAAAAAAAAATAAAAAAAAAACTTCTACTAGTTTTCCGCCCGCGACTTCGTCCGCGCGTACTACTGTTTATCGCATAAAAAAGGATACTTTGTTCTTCTAAGATATTAAAAACCAATGCAAAAGTAGGTATAGCACCACTCTTGATGTTTTTGACATACTTGTTATTTTGTTTCCATGGCAACCGTTTCTTACTGCGAGTAATAAACATTGTTCCAGTTTTTCCAGTTCTTCCGTGAAAACTTACTATTTTCCGTGATAAAAAGTATCTTATGTTTTATTCCAGGGTGATCTCCATTCCAAGTTTCAGCAAAATCCATCCAGCCAATATCGCGTGGAAGCTCCCCAAACAAACAAACCAACAAACAAACAAACAACTTTTCAGTTCTATACATTAAAATGGATATGAAATTATTGACAACGCTTATCGTACTAAAACTTTTCGGAATTCGTTCAATACGCATACAATAAATGTCCTATTACAGTTTTGCTATATGTATAGATAGATATGTACTTTATTTAGTTGTAAAAATAATAGTTTAAAAAAACTAAAAAACACGCTTTATATATAGAACCAAACTAAAAAATAGAAAATAAATTTTTATATGTAAATAAGAAAAAAAAAAATTTAAACAAAAACTTGGGGTGCATGGGTCAATAGTTATAAATATTCCATTGACAGATATGAGAAGAAGGATCATTTCGATAATATCTTAAAAAGCACCCCACGCTATTTTATAAATAAAACTTTTTTTTCTTATTTACACTATTAAAATTAAAATTATTTTGTATTTTTTACTTTGGTTTTCTATATAAAGCGTGTTTTTTAGTTTTTTAAAACTATTATTTATTTTCTACTTTTTAGTTTGGTTTACTTATAAGAGAGTGTTTTTTTCAAATTATTGCATTGTCATCGGTCTTTGACAGGTGTGCAAAATTTGAATGAAATCTGACCGTTTAAAGTGGGTCAAAATAGCGTCCAAAGGAGTCAGTTACAAACATACAAACATACAATTGAAGCTAATATAAAGCGTATAAAAATATTCCTGAATGCTTCATTTTATGCTTCTCTATGTTCTCTCACAAAGGTTTTTGAAAATATTCTTTATCAGTAGAGTAGTCGCTGTTTGCATTATTTCTCAATTTCATTTTTAAAATTGCATTTTATGCACTCTTTTGTCAAATACCTAGATCTTTTGACAATAGAATGCTCAAAATTGTTGTATGAAGTTTTAGGCTTGGGGCCCTGATTGAAAGACATGTTGATCAAAACGGTGTTTTTAAAATAAGGCCATCACTGCTTGCCAACGTCTCCGGGTGGGTTTGATTGCTGAACGTCTACTTTCTGCAAAATACCTACTATTATAACTTTCCATACATTTGATGGCGTTATGCCAACTTTTTAATTTAATGTAAATGAAAACAATTATCGGCTCTATGAGAATGTAGGCATAGCGCGATATCAAATTCATAGAAAAAGTCGGCAATGTGCGACCAGATGTATGAAAAGTTATATCCATCCATACCTATATACTATTATTTATTCTGTGCCAATATATAAAAGTGAAACGTTGTCCGTTTGTTTCTTTGTTTGGGGAGCTTTCTCGCGATAATAGCTGGACGGATTTTGATGAAACTTGGAACGGAGATAGCTTATACCCTGGAATAAAACAAAGGATACTTTTATTCCCAAAAAATTGTAAGTTTCCACGGGAAAACTGCAAAAAAAATTGATTACTCGCTGTAAGAAACGGTTGCCATGCAAACGAAATAACAAGTCTGTCAAAAAACATCAAGAGTGGTGCTATAACAACCTTTGCATTGGTTTTTAGTATCCTAGAAGAACAGGATACTTTTTTCGCGATAAACAGTACCTAGTCCGCGCGGATGAAGTCGCGGGCGGGAAAACTAGTATAATATATAGTCATATATAATAGTAGGCATTTTGCAGAAAGTTGGCATTCAGCTATCAAACCTCCGGGTGGCATAGTAATTAACTTAGATTATGTGAAACTCTGTGTTGCGTAGTTAAAAATGCTTAGAATGTTAAAGTTTGTTACAACTCAGCCCCGCAACGGCTGAATGAACGGCTTTATAAAAACTTGTTTGAATAATACATAGGCTACTTTTTATTCCGGAAAAATTATCTACGTAATACATAATTAATGTAACGTTTCTCAGGTGGCTGCGCAGACGCTGAGGACGCTCTCCGCATGGAAAGGCGCATGCTCTGGCGCGCCCCTGAACTCTTGCGGGACCCCAACCCCCTGCCCAGGGGGTCGCAGAAGGCGGACGTGTACTCCTTCGGCATCATACTGTACGAGATACTGGGCCGCAATGGACCGTGGGGTGACACAAACCTTACTAACGCTGGTAAGTTTTAATATTTGACCACTGAATATGCATACGCAAAGGCAGCTGGAGGGTGTCAGTCAGTGAAACAAGAGCAAATGCAAAATGTGGTATCCAATACGTGTGTGGTTACATCAGTAGGTAGGTACTATAAATATTCTTACAGCCCTATGTACTTACACACACTATAGTCGCGTATACGAACGTCATCTGTATACATGTCAGAGTACTCGGTATTTTAATCAACGTGGTTGTGTGGATTGTCCGTAATGTAATTTGACCTAAGTATCTACCTGTTATGTGTATTCCAAAATTTAAATCATACATGTCGTGAAAAATGTTGCATAAGTTTAGTGAGCACGTGCGCGCATCTGCGTCTAGCCACAAAATACATAATAGTTCAAAAAAGTGGTCCAGCGATGTAATCCAAAGCTTTTTTTTTTTCATTTATTAAACTAAAAATAGATATTTTTTCTATCAGTACTACTTTGGGCGGTCAAATAAGAAAGAAGAGGGTTGGGGTTGGTCCGTAAAAATACAGAGGAAAATCAGAGAACAGCAACAGCGGCGTTAAAATGAGCGGGTGTAGCGGGAGCGGTCGTAACAGGCGCGGTCCCGATTACGGCGTAACCAAATATGGTTTCGAAAGCAGTAGAAGTTCCAGGTGGACCAGCGGCGCGGCCTGAAAGCAATATATTTGCGAAGAGCGGTGCTCCGATGAGAAGGAGAATCTCAGAAGGCGAACAGAAACTGTCATCTGCGAGGCAAGCAGTTTAAGTATGACAGACTGGACACGTCAACTTAAAGTCGTCAACGTAAGTTGTCCGTGATACGTTCAATTACATAAGCATCAATAAATATAAAATTATCATTGATTCGCGATGATAAAGTTGCAGTAACAGCCCCATTAATTGGATTAGATGCGGAACCGATACCCTTTACACTTCTTTACTTTAATTTTTCACAACATTTCGACGTTAAGAAGTTGCTTTGGGAAGCTGAGTCAATTAAAGCGCGTACTATATGGCGACGCCCATTTAAATCTGTTACATAAACCTGTACGGTTCCCAGCAAACAAGTGGTATCGGTAGGTTGTGAAACAGGGCGATAATTACAAAGCGATACGCGTTGTTGTTGTTGTTGTTGTGACTGGTATGCTGTAGGTATAATAATCGGCTGCGTTTTTGCGGGACCAGTGGCCCAATTACAGA
The DNA here is from genome assembly GCA_946251855.1 of Alsophila aescularia. Lineage (NCBI taxonomy): Eukaryota > Metazoa > Arthropoda > Insecta > Lepidoptera > Geometridae > Alsophila > Alsophila aescularia. Next base: position 2,809,661 of record OX276379.1, on the reverse strand, counting down.
ACCTGGCTACAATCGGATTGTCACTTTTTTCATAGCAAAATCGACTCTATCGCAAAGCATTATTGAATTTGACTGCTTGAAACTGTCATGATCAACATTACGTAATCGCACTGCGGAGCTTGACTGTGGTTGTGGACGAGTGCGCGTGCCAGGTGGCATGCAATCTTTATGAGCGGTTTGAGCGCGCGTCGGTGACGCGCTAAGCTAGCGGTTACTATCACGGTAGATTTTTCGACGTAGGAGGGAATGGTGCTTGCATCCGCACATTTTACAGTTAAATTTAGAATTGCAAGTGATATATAAGTGTGACAGACTTAGGCAGTTTTTACACCCCATATTTTGTTTTATAAAAGAAAATCTGTCGTCTTTTGACAGTTTACTAAATGCTGGGCATTTATACAAGTGATCGTGGTCAGTTTGTTGACAAAGTAAACATTGTGAAACGCATATTGCTGCAAATGAGCGCGTTATCTTTGAAACCAGCTGTTTTTTCATAACAGCTAGGCTTAGCGGGTGAACTAGGCATTGTCCGTTCCAATATTTTATTTTGTACGCGTATAAATGTTATTAACTCATTATCTGTAGGCATTGGCTTGCCTCTCATATGAGCACATATGTGTTTGAAGCACATATGTGCTTCAAACGAATAAGCAGTGTTTGGATCTATTTTCTTTAAAGCGAGCTGTAACAGAATAAAATGAAATAAGCTTTCGAGTTTAAGGGAAAGCAAACTTGAAACAGCAGTGGAAAAATTGTCAAGAAATAGTTCCAAATTCTTGTTTGTCGCGGTATCGAAAGACTTAAACTCAAGCATTTGGTTAAGATAAGACGTGGCCAGATTACGTTCATCATTGTACTGATCCACAAGCGTTCGCCAAATAACTGATAGTATTCTGCGTTTGGAACATTTCCAGAGCAAACCGATAAAGCCTTTCCTGACAACTTAAATTGTCCGTTTAAATGATTCATAAAATGTTCGCCAAGTCATTGAGTTGCCATCAAAGACCATTAACTCCAGCTCGGGAAGTCGCATCGATGTGCGTTGCGGTGCATTATAACAACCAGTCGTTTCAACTGATTTCGCGGGCGGATTTAGTTCATCGTAAACAAATTTACAACGGCAAAACAAATCTTTTTATTGATTGATAATTTACCGTGTAAGAAGAATCTATAGTCAGTACGGTGACATATTTTTTTTTAACGAATTCATTGAAATCTGAGCGTAAGCGTTCCAACGAGATCATCCCACATACAAATAAATCTCTTTCTGTTTCATCTGTGAACGCATCTTTAGAGCGGTTATAAATTTTTTGTAAGCGGGAAAATATGACATCATGATTTTTATCATGTCATATTTATGTCATAGTTTCATAAACATGTGTGACAATATTGAGCAGTAGAGAATGAATTCTCTTACGTTTCCGAGTGCTCACTTTACTGCCAAAGCTACTGTTTGTTTGTTTGTAGTACGAGGTAGTGCTGGCCTCTGGTGTCAGAGTTTGTCAGGCTGCCCGAGGGCCTCTGACGTGGCTTAACGACTGCTAGTAATCAATAACAACCGGTAACGACAGCTTCACGTGCCCTCCGAAGCACATTCATTGGTAAAGTCATTGGTGCGGAGCCTAGGACCGAACCCGTTGTCGTTGGATTCTAAGTTGCACTGTTGAATTGTTAGGCTACCTTCTGACAACAACATAGTAACCATGGAGAAAATCAGCGTTCTACTGGACCAAAAACTGAACAGTTCATTGTCCGGGTTTATGAATGAATTTAGGACAGGCGCTAAGGGAATACATCAAAAAGCTCGTACATAAAGAAATTGAGTCTACAGTACAGCACCTCAAGGACGATTTTACAAGTACTACCAATTTCATCTGCGATGAGCAATCTTCAATGAAACGTGATATTGAGGACAAGGCCCGAGTAATAAAAGACATGGAATGTGAAGAATTACGCATACCAAAGGAGATGTCTATTTTGAACGTGCGTCATCAATGGAGCGAAAGACTCGCATTCAGAATCTAGTGATCAAAGCCTTACCTGAAAGTAATAATGAAAATCTTATTGGATTGTGTAATACTTAAACTTATAAATTAACCAGGGCCGGGTTATATTCCATGCCAAGGTGAATGCTACATCGGACACACCTCGTAAACTTTTAGTAACATTCGTCAATCAACCTTTTAGCAACCTCGGCTCAAAACTCAAAAGTTGAAAATATCTATATCTATATATATATCTATCTATATATATATTTTTTTTTGGAGGGTTCTCTGTATTCGGTACTGAAGCCTAAACTGTTTTTTTTTTTCATTTTTGTCTATCTGTCTGTCTGTCTGTTTGTATTTTGGCTAGGCATCACGCTGAAACTACTGAATGAATTTAAATGAAACTTGGTATGATTTGAGTTCATACTACGGCGTAGGACATAGGATACTTTTAATCCCGAAAAATTAAAGGGTTCCCGCAGGTTAACATGAAGACCCTGTACACTCATCGCCCGAATGTTAGGGTCTTCATGTTAGGGTCTTCATGTTAGGGTCTTCATGTTAGGGTCTTCATGTTAGGGTCTTCATGTTAGGGTCTTCATGTTAGGGTCTTCATGTTAGGGCCTTCATGTTTGGGCCTTCATGTTAGGGTCTTCATGTTAGGGTCTTCATGTTAGGGTCTTCATGTTATGGTCTTCATGTTAGGGTCTTCATGTTAGGGTCTTCATGTTAGGGTCTTCATGTTAGGGTCTTCATGTTAGGGTCTTCATGTTAGGGTCTTCATGTTAGGGTCTTCATGTTAGGGTCTTCATGTTAGGGTCTTCATGTTAGGGTCATCATGTTAGGGTCTTCATGTTAGGGTCTTCATGTTATGGTCTTCATGTTAGGGTCTTCATGTTAGGGTCTTCATGTTAGGGTCTTCATGTTAGGGTATTCATGTTAGGGTCTTCATGTTAGGGTCTTCATGTTAGGGTCTTCGTTTCGCGGCGAGGAAAGCTGCCAAGGATAAGTCTTATTATTAGTACTTCTGGATAAAGTATGGACGTATGTTATGATGATAAGATGTCAATTCGGGCTGCATCTTGATTAAAAAATGGACTTATTAAACAAGCTAGTGTAAAATTTAGTTCCATTTGGTATTTTCTTTATAAGTAACTATTCTTATTTACCTATTTTTCTAACCTTTGATGATGTTGGTCTATTATCAAAATGTCAACAGTCTAAAACCCAAAACTAAAGAATTTTTCCTCAGTGCACATCCAAACCAATATATAAAAGTGAAACGTTGTCTGTTTGTTTGTTTGTTTGGGAAGCTTAACCGCTGGACGGATTTTAATGAAATTTATAATGGAGATAGCTTATACCCTGGAATAAAACATAGGATACGTTTTATCCCGGAAAATTGTAAGTTTCCACGGGAAAACTGGAAAAATGTTAATTACTCGCTGTAAGAAACGGTTGCCATGGAAACGAAATAACAAGTATGTCAAAAACATCAAGAGCATTGCTATACCTACTTTTGCGTTGGGTTTTAATATCCTAGAAGAAAAAAGAATGTTTTTTTTCGCGATAAACAGTAGTCCGCGCGGACGTAGTCGCCGGCGGGAAAGCTAGTACTTAATAACAGTTATTACCTAATTTGCCTGGCGGAGACGAACGTGAACAGCAATGTTTGACTCGGAATTGTTCGATAATCGATACAACGTAGTTAGAAGCCGCAGACATGAGTCAAGTGCACGCAAGACAAGAAGGAGAGGTTTCAATAGCATTAAATAAGCACATATGTTTTGTTCGTCAGGCATCTTGGGATTCTGATATCGAAGACTCGTGGATTAGTATTTCGCCTGGAGGTAACAATATCAAAATAATATACATATGCTTATGTTATTTAACATCCGATTTGTCTTTTGAATGCATTCGTGAATTTTATGAAAATTGACAAGGAGTCATTTTACAATCACCTGGAGCATATCTAAATCTATACTTATAATAAAGCAATAAGAACGAAAAAGTCTGTAAAAAGAAGATAATTTAAAACAGAAATAGGGTACTTAAAATTAGCTAACGAACAAGTATGTTTTTGTTTTTAATCGTGTCGGTCTGTTTGTCTGTACGTTTGTTCGCGCATCGCGTAAATACTACTGTACCTATTGCGATGCGGTTTTCACTGTTGGATAGCTTAGGGTTTGACTTAAAAACTAGTATACTTGGTAATCTCAATCCATTGAGTAAAAGCCGAGCAATCAATAAAAAACTTTTTGACGGCTGAAGGAAGTTTGATCAAATGTTGGTATATTGGTATTTTAGGTCTTTGAATAACATAAAAAGTATTTTTTACCTAGAGAAATGATCATGCGCGTGAAGCCGCTGGCACAGCTAGTGCAGAATATTTTTGTTTTATGCATACAGTGGTGTAAATATGTAGTATGCCTTGTTAGTACCCAGTCAGCCCGATGGTCTCAAAGCTGAACTCCTATTAGAAACCTTGTGCAATTTAAACCTATTTAATCATCATTGTCATCAGCCCGTGTCAGTCCACTGCTGGATATAGGCCTCTCCCAAAGCACGCCACTGAGCCCGATCTTCGGCTCTTCTCTTCCAACTGCTGCCAGCCACTTTGCGTATATCGTCGCTGCACCTAGCTGGAGGGGCCCTACACTATGTTTACCGAGTCGCGGTCTCCACTCAAGAACACGTCTACCCCAACGGTTATCTGCCCTTCGACAGATATGACCAGCCCACTGCCACTTCAGCTTACTAATCCTAAGGGCTATGTCGACAACAAGCAAGCAAGCATAGAAGAAAACTTTTTATGGGCACAACAACTAAAATATACAAAAATATAATTAGTACCTAATAATACAAATTAATATGTACATTATAAGCTACGCGAGTGTACCAAAAGAGCCAGTGCTAGAAGGACGCTGGTTTTCAGAAAGGCCCTACGCGGGTGATGTTAAAATTAGGTGCGAATTTATTTAAAATACATAAGGGGTTATATCATACATATATACATATAGATATAAAAATAATAAATACACTTCAGCAATTAAATAACATAAAAATACACAAATAATCTATACACTTAGAAATCAAGAAACATAAATTAACTATTCAGAATTATAATGGCTTTTTTTCTATGGCAATGGAATGGCATGGCAAATAGAAGAAAAATCTGCCAGTAGGTAGAGAAATCATTTTATGGTTAAAACACGTGAATAACTTGAAAATAATAGTGTGAAAGTATCCCTGAACTTGGAAAATAAAATTCAAGTGAACTAAGGAACGAAAAAAATAATGAAGTGAACCAGGAAAGGAACAAAAATAGCGTAAGTAACGAACTATGTACTAATAAAATAATTATATTGTCAAATTATAGACACCAATAACTAGGCAGATAATAAATAAAAATAAAATGGATTGTTATGTTTGTCTCATATGAATGACATATCAATATATATATATATATATATATATATATATATATATATATATATATACATATCAATATATATCTATATATCCGTGCTTTATCTGCTCGTTGACCAAGTATTTTTTTAGTTTGAGCCTAAACATATTATATAATTTTTCAACCCTCTGATCGGTGGCGGGAGATTGTTCCAGCACTTGGACGCGGCATAACCGAAAGCGCCTCTGAAGTTTGCTGTGAGGTGTCCGGGGATGGACAACTGCTGAGAACCCTGTCAGGCAGGCTTTGTCCCAGAAGGGACAAAGCCTGCTATCTGTGACCCATTTGAACTTTTCATACAAATATGAAGGATCTTTAAAATTAAATACACCGGAAAGTAGACATGCAAGGTGAAGTTTACGGCGACAGAAACTTCACCTACATGGCGAGGGCATAGCCCTTTCCATAGTCCGCTGAGCGACCTTAAATTGGTGGACTCGACTAGTCCACCAATAACTGTCATGACCGTGACTGTCCATGACTCGGCTGTAGGACACACTGCTTGAAGACTTTTGTCTTCAAACTTTGCGACGAGAAGACTCGACGAAGTTTCGCAAATGCTGCCCAGCCCAGCTGTATTCTTCTGTGGGTCTCTCTCTTGATGTTCTTTTTATCTGGTTGCAAACTTTTCCACAGATAAACATACTCCTGAACAACTTCAAGAGCAGATCCGTTAACAACAATTGATTCCGGAATAACTTGTTCGTTGAACATAACCTTGGTTTTGTCCAAGTTCAACTCGAACAAAACCAATTCAACCAATTTAATAACATCTATCTATCTTTCTATACTTATAATAAATCATAGAAAGAATTTGTAAGTATTAAAACATCGTACAAAGAAGATATTTTAAAAAAATGGTTTAGGGTAGGTACATAAAATAAGCTACTGAACAAATAACATTTTTTAAATCATGCCTCTCTGTTTGTCTGTTAGTCTGTTTGTTTGTCTGTATGTGTGTTCACGCATTACGTAAACAGTACTGGACCCATTGTGATGCGGTTTTCACTGTTGGATAGCCTAGCGGTGCTGGCGGCCTTAGTTTTGGAACTGCTCTTACTCGCAATCTCCTATCCTGTGATCACAGCGCAGCGATTATGCACTCATCAAATGTTTTAAGCAATATTATAATTTCCCGAGAGGAAATTCTCCGCGAAATTGCAAAATTGGACCGCAAATACCACAGTTAAGGCGCTGGCCCAGATGGAATACCGCCACTAATGATTAAAAAGTGTGGTAAGGAGTTGAGTTGAGCTCTATTAACACTGTTTAACACGTCACTCCAATCGGGATTTTCGCCTTTAAATGGAAAAAAGTCACATACTTAGTTCTCTTATTCAAATCTGGTGAGAGGGCTTATATTATGTCACTGGTAGTGGTGGTTGTTATCGTTCCGACTTTTAAGTACATAATATGTTTTTCCACAGAAATAATAGGGCGAGTCCGACAACCAATCGGTGGCGTGCTGTTCCGACCACCCGTTGGCGGGTTGGACGTCAGGCCGTCGGTGCTGACGGCGCTCACTTCGTGCTGGGGCGAGCGGCCTGAGTGCAGACCAGACTTGCGGCTGGTGAGGATTAGGCTGAAGGATATGCACGCTGGAATGTAAGTCAAAGTCAAAGTATTTATTGTAAATAAATAGGCAACTTAATAGCACTTTTACAAGTCAAAACTTAACATCTCATGAGAAAAACGTAAATTATTAGTTCAAATCAATACCATTACGTAAACTAAGTATGCTTTGAGTTTGAAAAGGAAATTTCTCTTGCATGTGCCGACTCAAAGTTAAATCTCACACAAACTCTACGGGGATGTAATTTTCTCCATTTTTGACAATTCCTTACTTATATATATTTTTTAATTGTCAGATATTATAATTATTACATTACAAGTACAAAAAATAACAGTGACTAATAAGAAACCAGGCTGGACCAGTCCCCACAAGCAGAACCCGTTCACGAGTATGACTTGTGCACCAGCCTTCACCCCCTTTATAGGGAAGTAAAAGTTCCAATGGTATATAAAAAGTCAAAGTTCCAATGTTATATAAAAAGTCATAGGATATCTCACATTAAAAAAGCCATTATTTTTAAAAGTAAGTACCTAGGTATAATGCATTCAAAGGTTTTAGGAATTTCCTGCTACTTTTTTCTGTACAACATTTTAAATTAGATGTAAAATTTCATGGTGTTCTTTTAATCCAAGATACCATGATAATGGGTCGGCAGGCATCGAAAGCAACTTTGGTGATGCGAATGTCTACAGGCGACGTACCTCTTACCTACCATAGGCGGAACAGATGTGGTATATCAAAATATATAGCTGGGTAGAAGCGTCAAAAATCATCTTACGATCTTATCGGACCTCAGTGATGACAGCTAGCAGTAACAGTCGGATGCAAAATACTTGTACAACTCTGCTACGACCTTAGGTACTTAAACCGGCGTTCGTCATTATCAGATAATAAGAAGTACAGAGGTCATTGTACCTATATAACATACTAGTTTTCTAGAACGCAACTTCGTACGCGCACACTACTGTTTATCGCGAAAAAAAGCAACCTATTTTCTTCTAGGATACCAATGCAAAAGTAGGTATAGCACCAATGCTATTGATGTTTTTGACAGATTTGTTATTTCGTTTCCATGGCAACCACAGACCACTCTGTGACGGCAACCGTTCCATACAGTGAGTAATCAACATTTACCAGTTTTCCCGCGGAAACTTTCAATTTTCCGGGATAACAAGTATCCTATATTTTATTCTAGGGTATAATCTGTCTCCATTCTAAATTTCATCAAAATCCGTGCTGTTGTTATCGCGTGCAAGCTCCCCAAACAAATAAACAGACAACGTTTCACTTTAATATATTGGTATGGATCTTTTTTTTTGCGCGTTCTGGCGACATGCCGCTCACAGTACTTTTCTGAAGATAAACAACCAAACCGTACCTCGTGAGCAAGAGACTACAAGCCACAGAGTCAACCACAGTGTACGACGAAAGTAATAATAGGTGTAAAATACCCAATATCGACTGTTACTGTTACACGTTTACTCGCCTGATGGTAAGCGTCACGCCTGCCCATAATAGTTGCAGTGCCACCCAGAACTGGTTATAAAATATTGCGCGTCACTGCACTGCGCTCGTCGCCCTGAGACATTGTTTGTTAAGTCACATTGCCCAGTAATTTCGCTGGTAACATTGCCCTTCAAACCGATATACAGAAATGTTTACTCACTACTGCTTGGCGGTTGAATATCTGGCAACGGTGTGGTACTTCCCCAGGCGGACTCTTGCGTAAGAGACCTACCACTGGAATATGGAAGCGGGACAGAACAATTGGGACATTCTAATGATTTTTCTGATATTCGCCTTCTTCATGATGTACCTACCCATATAACACATACTACAACTATTTTGTGACAATTGCCACCAAATAATAAAGAAGATTTATTAGGAAAAATTACACAACGAAAAAAAATTACGCCTAGTGATTTGTAGTGATGAATATTTAGACGGGGCAGTGCAATAACAACACGACGGCCATTTTAACACACTTTATTCTCAGCGAGTGGGTGGCGGGGGGACGCAGCCCCGCGCGTCTATATCTATGACTTAGTAGCTATACAACACTTCCTCCACCCTTATATAAGGACCTATAATCTACTCGTGGAATATCACGTACTTAATAATCTATTGGAGCTCCTGGATGACAAGCAATCAGTCGGGGGTGCTGTTGGCGTCGTCGTTGTCGTTGAAGGCGAGAACGCACTACTTTCGGATTCGGACTGACTCCCCTCCACTGTTATTTCCCTAGCGTTCACCTCCGGAAGCTCCAGCGCGGGAATATTAACTAAATCATAAACAATATCTTCCTGGACTCTTCCTTTATACAATAGTATTTGGTTCTTGTGTTTTTTCACTGTCGCTAATGATAAGCTATCCTTAACGAAATACATCACTTTGCCAATTCTCTTTAAAATTGTTCCTCTGCACCATGTAAACTTATTTTTATTCGCATATTTCTTGTATAAAATTTGGTCACCGGAATCAAAAGTGTTTAAATTGTTCCCGCCATACGCCTTAACCTGTGAGAACTGTTTGCGTTGGACGTTATCAGCAGATGATGTGAGTGAGGCTGACGCTCTCGAAACAATAGGATCACAAAGGTCTAATCGCGATCTCAGCTTGTGTCCGAACACTAGCTGGGCCGGTGAGAACCCCGTGACAGAATGCACAGAATTCCTGTGATCAAAAAGATATTTCAGCAGTCTATTTCTAGTCTCGCTGTTATTTACAGATGACAGAAGACTGGATTTTATACCCTTCTTTACTATTTTGATATAGCTTTCTGCCTGTCCATTACTCGCCGGATGAAAGGCGGGTGATGTGAGATGCGTTATCCCGTTTAATGTACAAAAGGCTTGGAACTCGTGAGAGGAGAAAACTGCTGCATTATCACTCACCAGTGTATGCATTAATCCGAATCTAGACATAAACTCATACATTCTGTCAATTGTTGCAGCTGAACTAGTATTATTGTTCATATCGTAAACCTCCACCCACTTAGAGTATGCATCCATCAGTACCAGGTACATGTGTCCATTTAATGGACCCAAAAAATCAATGTGAATTCTATAAAATTGCATACGTCACACGAACCTATTAGATTTTCTAACGCCCCGTCAATGCCCGGATACCAGAAACGGGAGCGAGCTTCAGCTTTTGTTTTAACTATACCAATGTGAGAGCTATGTAGTTCATCTAAAATTTTGGCACGTAATTTTTCATGCATGCATTTTTGTGATAATGCAGCAAAATGGTGCGTCGCTTCGTCCCCTCGGTGTCTGTTTTTACACTGATGTTGTTTGCAACAAACCATTGCGTCAATCTGCCTTTAAATGTGTCCCAATTTTGCACATTATGGTCAAATGTTGACAGAACACCAAATTGGGCCATTTTTCCCGATACGTCGCCACTGATGAATATTTAGACGGGGCAGAGCAATAACAACACGACGGCCATTTTAACACACGTTTATTCTCAGCGAGCGGGTGGCGGGGGGACGCAGCCCCGCGCGTCTATATCTATGACTTAGTAGCTATACAACAATTATTGATGTCAATTTTCTGTCAGATTTTCTAGTAGGAAAAAAACAATTATTTCCTATTGATTTTAAAGCAAATTAAGTCTACTTTTGATATCCGATTTAGATAAATATAGCAAGTTTCTTAAAATAATTAGCTTAAAAGCTAAAAAATACCCCTGCCCTGCCAAAAAATAACTTATGCCAATAAATTATATACTGTTGGAATTTGCTTATCAAGGCCTTCAATTTGATATCCATACTGTAAAATTCGTTTTTTTTTTTTGGTTTGGAGTATGGTGCCATAAACCCCTTTTTTTTAAATACCTATGTTACTCGGGGGGATGTAAGGATTCTAACGAGTCTACGTCTAAATCTGTTCAGGCATTTAAAAGTTATGGTGGAATAAAAAACTCACATACATACAAACAAGTACCTTTATTTTTGGGCAGCCGTGTAAAAATAAAGATTTTTGGTAATTTTTATTAATATTTTTTTGGTATGTTTTTGTCACAAATGCCATAATTTCAAAGAAAGTTACGATTTCCTTTAAAGTTCGTTTCTAGTTGGTTAATGACAGTACAATAAACATAACAAAACCTCAAAATGTATTAACATAGAACCATTCCTATTAAATATTAATACAATTTTGACAGTCTAGGAGAGGAGAGAGTCTAGGTACATTCAATGAGATTAAATTTAACTAGTGACTCGCACCGGCTTCACACGGGTAGCACTCAAACCGCGGCATTTTTCTTACGTCTAGCATATTTATACCCGACGTAACTTCTAACAAAAAATACGCCAGTAAGCGTAATTCAAAATCTTTGCCAGGAACGATCGTGGTGTTTTTTGACCATAGACAACTGCAGTATTAATCATTGCAGGATCCCGTATCCAACTTAGTATACGTAGTGATTATATTAACTTTGCCCGTATCTACTATTTAGTTTGTGCTCATTGGTCATTATTATTTCGTTTAACAAACACAAATTATTAAGTACTATGTACAAGTCCGACGAATCTAACTCGGATGGGCAGCGTTCGGGAAATTACGCCATATCTTCTCGTCGCAGATACCGCAGAGCCTCAAGACGAAAGTTTATAATCAGTGCGTGTTGCCAGTGATGACATACGGCACTGAGACGTGGTCGCTAACTATTGGTCTCATACAAAAGCTCAGAGTTGCGCAGCGTGCAATGGAGAGAGCTATGCTCGGTGTTTCACTATGTGATAGAATCAGAAATGAGGAAATCGGTAGAAGAACGAAGGTTACCGACATAGCTCTCAGAGTTTGCAAATTGAAGTGGCAATGGGCAGGTCATATAGTTCGTAGAACCGACAACCGCTGCGGAATAAAGGTTCTCGAATGGCGATCACGAACAAGCAAGCTAAGTTTGGGGAGACCCCCCACACGATGGACCGACGACATTGTAGCCATCTCAGGAAGTCGGTGAATGGAGGTGGCACAAGATTGCTCGTCATGGCGCTCTTTGGGGGAGGCCTATGTTCAGCAGTGGACTTCTAAAGGCTGACATGATGAGGATGGTAATGATGATGATGATGTACAAGTTCTCAACGTCATTCCGTTCTGTATTTTTGATAGGTACCGTCTACAATATTGCAACTTTCGTAGGGAACTCTATTTTTTTGTAAAATAAAATACCTACCGCCCATGTTACTAGCTGATAATGTAGCTATGGTGAAAGAATTTTTAAAATCGGTGCATGATTTTTTGAGTTGATCCATTACAAACAATCAATCAAATCTTGATAGAAACAGATAGATAGATAACTCTTTATTAATAATAATAATAACAATAATATAATATTAGTGTAGCCATCAACGGGTACTTTACTGAAGAGTTTGTTGACTGGAAGACGAAACTGGTTCAACGAAGAGTTTTTGTTATTGACAGGAAGACCAACATATTTGACAACATGCTGGCAATGATGGAGAAGTACGCGTCCAACCTGGAGGCCCTAGTGGCAGCCCGCACGGAACAGCTCTTGCAGGAGCAGCGGAGGACGGATGACCTTCTCAATAGGATGCTGCCGAGGTAAGCACATGCAGATCATTAATTGAGTCAATGAATCGTTTTCCATTTCACTGTTGTCAAAAAAATAAGCTGTATTTTAGTTGATAGGACTAATTTTATGACACCTTATTTTATGTCTAGTCGACTATATAATATAATCTAGTCGAGAATACCACATGGAGACAAAGTGTATTTTCAAGATAATAATTCCATATGAAAATCGGGTAGGCAGATTTATACATAGAGGCATTTGGATTTACAAACACTTACTGAGTATATCTACTCGTACTATGTATGCGAGAAAGTATCAATGAATGTGTGTCTAGTAACCTGTGCGCTACTAATTACAAGCATTACCATGTTAGTAAGTTAGGATGAGGCTCGACTCAATCTGTGGCAGAAAACAGCATGAAGCAGCAAATCGTGGCATGCTCAGACACCTGCCTATGTAGTGCCTGCAGAGCAACTCCCCGCCACCGAGCTGATTGTGATGTTCCATAGCTCACGTGAAATTCGCTTTATGAGTTGCGATCACGGACACGGGGAAGACTGACGACCTGCTGAGAGTCGCGGGGACCACTGGATGTGACGGGAGGCATAGACCTGCTGAACATAGGTTCAGCAGTGAACGTCATCCATCTGGTGTATCACTCAATGAACGTCACCCATCTGATATAACTCATTTCAAAACTGCGTGCTGAAAATAATTACCCGTTGCTAAGCTAACCTAACTACAAATAATACAAGAAAATACTCGTTTAAGTACCTACCTACACATTGAGCTATAACATTTTTATATAATACTCACCGAAAATGTTTATGAAATGAAATTGAATTAAATTGAATGAATTCCGTGAACGCGATAAGGATTACGCAATGGCAGAAACACAAAACCTATATTTTGAATTTGTATCCTGTTACAGATGCTTTGTTCCGTTTTCTTAGTATTTTTTCAGGCAGAAACCCGTTCACCCGAAAGATGGGACATTGCTTACTTGATAAATCCTTACCTAGGTATTTATAATTGTTAGACTTACGCCTGCGGAAGTGCTCGTGTGAATTCAAGTCATGAACCCCGTGCCGTATTCACTGAATAGATTAATCTGTCGTCTTTAGGTCATTATTTTTTTAGTTTATTTGAGAGAAAAAGGACAAACAGGCAAGCCCAATGAAACAATTTAAAAAAAGCATAATTTCATGGCAAAATAATATAGCAACAAGACATATAGTAGTCGCAGCCAATGTATATGTTAGTTTGTGAAGTTAGGCTCTGTGACGATTGCGCAGGTACTGCTGTGGGGATAAAATAGAATAAAGTAAGAGCGAGATAGAATATGCGAAAAATGTAAGCGAGTGAGCGAGGCAGTTATACAATGCTGTCTTCATCTTCAACATTCGGATTGCGCCTGATAAATAGCAGTTTGCGCAGCGACTAGCAGACAACTTCAGAGACACATACTTTCGCTGCGCCTACATACGTTCGAAAACTAAAACCCGACTACGTCTGGTAAAAAATTGATACTCTCTCTATGCTTAAGTACTCTTGCGATGAAGGCGAATCGATTGATACCTCGCTTGTCAAAATCGAACCAATAGGGGGGACTCTATAGTGGATCATCCACATACATCACAAAAACATGCATACATAGACTGTTAAACTCATTACCCTTCCCTTGATTCGCCGTACTCGCGTAAATCTTCAAAGTAAGAAAAATAAACAAAATACCCATTAAGACTGTGTCAATGCTTCGGAAATACACCCGTTAGAGAAGATTGCACCAAGAAACTCTACGGGGATGAATGTATTTTTTACGGGGATGATGAATGGACCGGTGGAGCCAGGTCCTCCGTCCATCGCCGCAACATGGCAGCCCTCGCCTGCCGTCGCATGCGCGTGACCTCCTCCCACGCTGGGGGGTCTCCTCGCGATCTCATCCCCGCCACGAAGTGGTACACTTCGGCGAGGATCTCCGCTTGGAGCTCCCAGGGGGGATCACCGGCCAACACGCACCCTGCCGTCCAGGACACCGTCCGGTATCCGCGTATCGCCCTTGTAGCAATCACCCGCTGCGGACGTCGCAGCAGGGTTTTGGTTCTGCGGTTGAGGGCGTCCACCCAGACTGGTGCCCCATACAGGGCCATACTCCGGACCACTCCGGAGTATAATCGACGGCAGTTAACACTCGGGCCACCCACGTTGGGCAGCAGCCTTCCTGCAATGGCTACAATGTCGTCGGTCCATCGTGTGGGGTCCGCTTGCTTGTTCGTGGTCGCCATTCGAGAACCTTTATTCCCCAACGGTTGTCGGTTCTGCGACTTATATGGCCCATTGCTACTTCAACTTGCAAACTCTGAGAGCTATGTCGGTAATAGTGATGTAACGAATATTCGCATTCGCATTCGCGAATATTCGCATTCGCATTCGCATTCGCGAATATTCGCATATTTCTGCATATTCGCATTCGCATTCGCGAAATTATTGCGAATGTTTTTGCGTGTATAATTTTTTTAAGTAGGTAATAATTGTTGGTTAATATAAGAAAATCCAATTCCATTAATTTCTTATGTTTTTTAATGCAATAAAAAGTAACTTAACCTCGTAATCACATTATAGTCTTCTCTTTATCATTTGGTATCATTTATTTATAAGCTTCACTTGTTTTGTTTACGAAAACACCGGCGCGAGCGGAATGACACTTCAATCGGATGCGTTCGTATTAACTCGGCTACTCTCGGAACGAAAAACAGAAGGAACGTACTTAGTTCGAACGGGACTGCCGCTAAAGTCACCAAGCCATAGACAAATGGCGCCAAATTTAAACAAAAACTGAATATTCGCATTCGCATTCGCGAATGTTGGCAGCAGACAGCAGATATTCGCATTCGCATTCACGAATGTCCAAAATATGACATTCGTTACATCACTAGTCGGTAACCTTCGTTCTTCTACGGATTTCCTCATTTCGGATTCTATCACGTAGTGAAATACCGAAAATAGCTCTCTCCATTACATCATCCCGAGTAACAGGCTATCGTTCCTTTTTGGCTTGGCAGTCGTGTTTTTTTTCTTTTACCTTGATGATTGTCATATACTCCTGTCAAAGAATAATTAATAGTACTGCGCTCCTGCTTATTGTCCTGTATGTCCACTCAGGTTGGTGGCCGAAGCTCTGAAGCGGGGCGAGCGAGTCCAGGCGGAGAGCTTCGACTGCGTGACGATATACTTCAGCGACATCGTGGGGTTCACCGAACTGGCAGCGAATAACACGCCGATGCAGGTGATTGCTTTTACCCAAAAATGTGGTCATTATTTCGACAAACTTCTTTAGGCAAAATAGGAACCATCAAGGTTGTATTGAATTTAACTTCTGGTGAGTTTTGTTTTGAAAATCCATTATTATCCAGTTTTGTTAACCCCCAAAGGCGAAAAGAGAGGCGTCGTAGCTCCCAAACGAATGGACCATTTTTTTTTATTCGCATTGTTTGAGTAAAGCATTATACAAGGCTTGGTCCGCAATTGCACTGCTGGCCACGCTATGATGGCCTCGAGATTTGCTTAGCTAAGCAATCGGCCATCATAATCGCTGCCAGCAACGCAGTCATTACAGCGGCTATAATGTATTATATTCCGCGCCTAGTTCTCTAGATTGATATATAAACACATGTAGTATCGCCACCCGGTCCCACCATTTTATGCACAAGTTGAGAGTAAAATGTTGAAGAAAACCCTCCTTGCTCCATTAAAACCTTCCCGTATTTTCCTATTTCTAGTTATGTCATTCGCATAATCTGTGCTCACATTTGCACACGAAATAAAAATATTTTATTAAGTTTTGTTGTTTTTAAGGTGTTTCTACGAAGTTAAATAGGCAAATATGTAATGTGTAAAATAAACGTTCCAAAATATATATATATTGGGATATCAATATAGCAGGCGGTGTGCGCCTGTAGATATGATGATTATTTCCTTCTGAAATACATTATAGCCAGGTATTTTTCATTGGTTGAAGTTCCAGTTTTTTGATGTTTTCACATCTTGAAAAATCGTATTTACGCTACGATGAGAATGCAATCTGACCTGTCCGGACTGACCTGTCTGGGACTTGTTCGCTGCATCGATGAAAGATTGGCGTTACTTCCGCTCCGGGAAGAAGACCTAATCTGATATTATTATCTTGGCTTGCGTTCTTTTCATTGGGAAATTAATCTTGCCATAGAAATATCACAAGCGGTTCTTGCTCTGTAGTTACAATAGTTTACTTTTACCTATTTAGGTAAATTACATGTTTGACTTAAGTCATAGAACATAACATATGAAGTACTTTCGTGACACTGGTAAACGACTTACCGAAATATGTTGTATTACATTGAATTGTCATCATGATAATATTTGTAAATAATGACGATTTTATTCCATGTTTGACTATTTAATACACTGAGTTCAAACGAGATTACCGAGATAACCGAGGATAAAGTCAAGGAGCCTCACCAAGGACCATGTGTTTTTTAACAGATCTAGATCCAGCAGTTCTCTCATTTTAAGATGTATATCCGATAAGCTGCAAAGTTGATCTTTCCAGCATCAAGGCCACGCAAAGTTCTTGTAGACCGCTTGTACAGTATATAGCCTTAGAAAATGCCTAGAAGGGAATACGTTCAAATATTATACTTGAAGATATAATATTTGAGCCTGCCTGGAGCCAGGGACCAGTATACAAGAATATATTCAGAACTGAGAAATAATCTTATAACTATACAATGGACAGACTTATCGCTAAAAGCTATGTTTTCCAGTTCCAGTCCTTTTGGATGTAAAGAAATATTACTAATATTATAATGATACGTGATTTATAATAAGAGTCCAGCGCAATAGCTTGGAGATCTCGTTAACATGCTGTTAAATTGAAAGATAAATTATCTTAAGAAAATGATAATTATGTTGCAAACTAGAAAACTATTTGATGCATCATCTAAAACAGTTCTAACGTGAACTTCAATATATATAGGAGCTTACTCCGAAGTCTTTAGACTTTATACTGAAGTCTGCTAAAACAGTAGACAAATCGGGCGACCGGACACCGATTTAAACAAATCTTGTTATTATTGACAACGAGTGTACCAAAACCTTCGAGCTTCGCCCCAGGTGTGTAGTTGGCTGGTGCATTCTGGAACCACCAGCGAGTAGCAGCGCGCACGAGGTTTCCTCTTGCAAACTCTCCGGCGCGGAGTCAAAGACACAGCTAAGTACTCTGGTCGTTATTCTGTTTTTATTTTGCATTTATGGGTCTAAGATCCAGTTTGCAGCTTCAATAACTGAACATCGTAGTTTCATGTAAAAACTTTCTGACTTAGCTGATGAGCTATGATTCATTATGACAATTCTAAGAAGTCCTTAATAACCTATACAAGTGGGTGCTATATCGGAGTATACGAGTAATGCATTGTGAACATGTATGATATGCAACTTATTTCACTTATTTTTCTTGGGCTGAAAAGTATCTGCAGTAAACTTCGACTCCTTTTAATTAAATATTATAATAACCATCTAGTCCGTGACCCAAATTTTTCCATTAGAAAATTATTATATATATTGACGCTAAGCAGGCGCTAACTGCTATAAAAATCATAAAAATAACCATGTTTATCAAAAATAATCTATCATTTTGAATTTAATTTAGACACATCACTAGAATTTTCAATTGTAAAACTGTTTCGACTTGAAAGATATCTTACGACTGTCACTCACGAGTTGTTTCGTCGAATAATTCAATTCGACCGGTGTTCGGACGTTAAAGACGTCCATTCTCGGGAGTTGGCGCAGCGAGGGCGTGACGTGAACTGCGGACCACCGCACGTGTCGTTCATTACGTCAGTGGCGCTGGCGGCGAGGGTGCTGCAGGCGGGGGAGCCCCAGCCTAGATGAAGACTCACTTAGATGAAGACTCACTTACGCACGCACCATTTTCACTGTTGTCGCTGGCGTACACAAACAGTTTAGGGTCCTCACACCAGTTGTTAACAGTGTCCACCTCGCGAAGAAACGGCTCACTTTCGGTGTTTCGACTTTAATTGATCTTTCAGACGCGTTTTTTTTTTTCTAATGACCATTTCCTGACTAGTGCCTCGGTTTATTACAATTCTAAGATCATACCTATATCCCATGACATCTATTATAGACCAAATCATACAAGATGACGTTTCAAATACGATCACGCTGCAGTCCGTTGCCTGAATTGAAGATTCCTGGGAGCTCGTACTCTGTGCCGCGCGAGATTTCTTGCGGATGGCGTATGATGTCATTGCGGCAATTGCCGAACGGTTTCACGAAGATATTGTACCGTGGCGTTAGATTGCCTTGCGCTGACTGAAAGCGTAAACAAGTAAAACATCTTTTGAGTATTTTTTTACGGGCACATTAGAGCGCGTTTAGGGCAAACCTAAACTTGTACCTCTTAACCTCTTAATTATATTATCTACTTATTCTTTAATATAATTGCCTATATCTGTGAATGTACCAGGAGGAGATACGGAATCTATAAAATAGCTTCAACAACTCAGTCTCAATTTTGATCTTATTTTTTATTTATTTTGATGTCACGTGATTGCTAATTTAGCAATTACGACAAATATGACCTGCGGGCCTGATTTATATATACCATATTTTGTTGCCTGGTTTTTGTTCATTTAAACAATATTACGTCGCAGCTGGTAGCTTTTGTGTTACACTTCCTTCAATTTGTTCTATTATCAGTAGATACCATAATTTTTTTTATTGAAAAACTGTGTATATTATATGTGTTTTTTTTTTGTTGGGAATATTCATAGAGTTAATATTCATCTTACCGCCAGACAAAGATCACGAATTAGATCAGAATTTTAATGTTTTTATTTCATTAATAAGGCTGATAACACACAAGAAATATAATCGGGATGATTATTACCCGTGAGTCATATCCTCCTGACCTGACGTCAAATAAGGAATGATGGGTTCAACTGAGATCAAAACCACTGAAATGTCTAGTGATGCACCGTACGTATCATACCCGTATGCACGCGCGTAGACATTCGCGCCGATATTCGTCGTGAGGTGACGTTTCGTCAGTGTGGCGACTTGAGTATGGGGCTGTTTGCCACATAATTATCGCTTGGAGACAATTGACCATATATTAATTACCTCTCGGTATTTTAGATATATACGATTGAAAACTCAACGGTTACTCGGTGCCTAGTCTTCATATCGTATAGTGACCCGGACGTTTTAGCCGTTGATTCGATTACACTATTGTTATTTTATTCAGTTATTTAAGCCATTCCACCTTTGTTTTCTTACAATACTGATTGAAGACTCCTGTTTCGCGTACTGTGACCCAAATTTTTTCTTCTTTTATTTAGCAATGTATTCGTATTATTGTCAAAGAGAAGCTATTCCGAGCTTGATATTATAATCTTGATATTGTATATACTGTGAGATGGTGAAACTTTTATTAGAAGACTGTCAAGGAGTAAGAATTCTAAGGCCATAATATTCCACCAAAAGGCACGAAGCGCTATTTGCTTCCAAATCTATCATGCGTATGTTGTTATTGACTATGTACTTACGTAGTATTTGTATATTTGTTAGGTATTGGTGACTGACAATGATCGTAATATTGTTATTGACAGTGTATGGTTGACTAACAATGATCGTATGTTGTTATTGATTGTATGTTGGTGACTGACATTGATCGTAATGTTGTTATTGATAGTGTATGGTTGACTAACAATGATCGTATGTTGTTATTGATTGTGTAATGGTGACTGACATGATCGTAATGTTGTTATTGACAGTTTATGGTTGAATAAAAATGATCGTATGTTGATTGACAGTGTATGGTAGACTAACAATGATTGTATGTTGTTATTGATTGTGTAATGGTGACTGACATGATCGTAATGTTGTTATTGACAGTTTATGGTTGAATAAAAATGATCGTATGTTGATTGACAGTGTATGGTTGACTAACAATGATCAATACTGATTGACTAACACTGATGATATGTTGTTATTGATTGTGCATTGTTGGCTGATAATGATCGTATGTTGTTATTGAGGTATCCCTTTGTTTCGCATAACTTTATAAATACTAATTTACTTTGGCATAATGTGTTAGGCATAACTTTTAATGACATAATATTGATTTTACATAAACAGTATTTGGCATACTTACTGTTAATATAGGCATAATGATATTTTGGGCTATATTATTTTGGACTAATAATGTATCTAGATTATATTTTATGTGGAGTCGCATAAAATATAATCTAGATACTATACTGTGACAGTAGATTAAGGTACGGCGGTGTGGCCCTTGGGCCACTCGTAGGCTACGAACATGTTTGTTTTACAAAGGTAGGTACGTAACATAATTTAGTATAAAGCTATTTCACTCACGGTGAATAATTATTTTTTTATGCTACTATATAATATGCTTGTTTATCGTTATGCTAACTTTAGACAATTATGGTAAACATGATTATCCCTAAACATTTATACCTAATTATTATTATGTTTGCACATTATTAGGATAAGTAAAATTATACCAAATTAAATTATGACATTATATTCTATGCGTATCGATAGAACCTGTTATTGACTTTGTATTGTTTACTGACTATGATTATAATTACGTTGTTATTGACTGTGTATGATTGATTAACAATGATCGTATGTTGTTATTGATTGTGTATTGTTGACTGACAAAGATCATATTTTCATGAAACGGGGCCAAAAAATAAACAAATTTGATATGGTGTACTTTGTTACAGGTTGTGGAAATTCTGAACGATCTGTACACGTGCTGTGACACCATCATATCCTACTATAACGTATACAAGGTAATTATATTATAACAAGCTTTTTCTCGCTCCTAATTCCTAGGGTTCAAACTATCTCCATACAAAATTTCATCAAGATCGGTTTAGCCGTTTAGTCGTGAAAAGGTATCAAACAGACAGACAAAGACGTTCGCATTTATAATATTACAAGATTTCCCGCCCGCGACTTCGTCCGTGCGGACTACTGTTTATAATATTACAAGATTTCCCGCCCGCGACCTTGTCCGCGCGGACTACTGTTTATCGCGAAAAAAGCAAAAAAAAAACTATTTTCAAAGAAAAAATCCAATGTTCTTCTATGACAAGGTTCAGCAGGAACCTCAGGCTTGCGAGCCACGTTGTGGCCCGCGAACGAATTGTACCTGGCCCGCGTGAAACAGTTTCACATTTTGAGCTTTTTCCCATGCTCAAAGAATTGAAAGAGAAGCCTATTATTGCCACTATACACTGTACTAAGCTATAACAAGTAATCATCAAGGTAAGATAAACAAAACACAAGAGCACAACAAAAACGGAACTAAAAAAAATATGTCTGTATCACTCGGGATGATGTAAGGATTCTAACGATATCACATACATCCAAATCTGATCGGGCATTTAAAAGTTATGGTGGAACAAAGAAACTCGCATACATGAACCCTAAAAATATAACACTATTTTTTTGGGCAGTCGTGTAATTAGATGCTTATTACGGTCGTCTGACAGCATGTTCCAGGACTTAAAAGTAAAAAACTTTTCTTTTGTTTTGTTAATCCTTTCACAACCAGTTTTACTGAAATAAACAGTTATCCTGACAATATTTAGATGGAGCTCACTGAACTCTCATACATTCACACACACACATCTAAAAGATTTCTTTTTATGTATAAATTCATAGAATTTAGGTATCTTATTTTTGTGTATAAGTAGGCAATTATGTGTTGTGCTCCGATGAAAGAGGCCTGGGACCTATCGTACGGGTTTCGAATCTAGTTTAGGACCCAGGTGCTCCATTGAACCATAAATGTACCTTTTGCCTTTATCCCAAATAAAAGATTTTATTATTATTTATTATTATTATGAACTCCAAAAATATTCTGCACTTAAAACCTTATTGCAGAAAAAAATAACTTCAAAGTCAAAAACTTCTTCTGAAGAATTTGGAGATTTCCGATAATTGGTGCCAAATCAACACTTTCCTGCAAAACTGATCTTTCAATTTTGTAGTTTTTATATGTAGTTTTGGATCGATGCATACTATGCATTGCATAGTGCATAGGTACATTTTTTACGCCAAATGAGGACAAGGCAGTGAGGCAGAGCAGTGGACCGAACATTATTGCTACAATTTAAACACGCGTCCCGAGACACTTCCGAGATTCCAAGAGTTGCTTCTACTACCTGGAAGTCGTCCCCTATTCAATATAAGATATTTAAACGAAGAAAGGACACGATGTCACCTTTCATCGGATGTAGCTATTGATTACTGAGCGTCAGTAATTTAAATACAATTTCACGTTGGTATCATAAACACTACAGAGGAAAAATACGTAAGTAGGATGCATGGGTACAATACGCGCCACGAAAGATGAGACTTGACACACCACGTGGTTTGACTTGCGCAGTAGACGATTTATAGGTCGGAAAGAGCGCGGGAAGCGCGGTACGGCGCTGCGCATGCGCGTTAGTTGCCTCCTGTTCTCCTCGCCCCGCGCACGCATCGCTTGACTCCTCCGCAGTACAGACGAGTTCAACCTGTGTTTATAGATGTGTAGTATACAGTGATTAGGACAATCTGGCATTTTTTTATCTTTAACTTTATTATTTCGTAATAAATATTGTGATGTATTATAATATAGTATTGCTATGCACCTAATTCCGAATGTCGTCGATAAATCCCTGAAAAGATTTACAAATAACTATTTGTTTGTGGCGTTGGGATTCAATAAGGCTTTATAGTCGACGCTCTTTCACAAAACAACTTACTATAACAAGTAGTAGAATAGCTAAACTGTTCGATTCTGTCCATGTTCTGCCTCAGAGCCGCTGAGTGTGAAATCAGCATTACTATTACCAACACTGCTGCGGGATAAAATTCAGAGTGAAAATTGTAAAGTACAAAAATTAACTTTTTGTTCAAATATCAAAATAAGAATTAGAAATGAAGCAGACATATTCTTCTCGCGCTGTCGCGCTTTAGTCTTCAGTCGTGTATCAGTATTTTTGGAATTTATATATTTGGTATATAAACGAAAAATAATTGAGTAGGGATCTCTCTCTTGTCAAGTTGTCAGTGTCGGTTGTGTACCTACAGCAAAATGTTTGCTGCTGATGTTACAAACGTGAAAGACAATTTATCAAACTGTCAGTGATCAATTGATCATACACGTTTTTCCCTAGTAATGTTTTTAGTTTTACCATCAGGTGAGCGACCTGTTCGACTCGTCACTCATAGGGATAAAAAAGTTTTTTAGTAGATTTGACTAATTACGAGTTGTTGGAGATGCAAATATTGGAAAAAATGATTATTTGACATTAGGTCCAAATGATCTAGTGTTAGAAAACAAGTTACAAAATAAATACTTCTGTGCAGTAGCCATGTCATGATGAAACTTAGAACGGGGTATCACAATTAAATGCGAATACAATATTTCGTGTCTGTGCTGTTAACCGTTGAGGAGTTTCCTAGTCAGAAACCAACCCTGACCAGCAACCATGTCATGGTAAAACTTAAAACCGGCTATCATAATAAAATGCGTACACAAAATATCGACTCTGTGCTGTTAACCGATGAAGAGTTCCTTTATCTGAAGCTAATGCTGGATGTTGATTCAGGTTATGTTTACCATATACGAGGTATACTACGAGGATACTTTTGATCCCGACAAATTACCGTAGAATAGGGGTTGAAAGTTATTTAAACGAACACGTATCACGCTGTAACTACTGGATGGATGTTGATGCAACTTGGCGCAGTCATAGTTTATATGATGGGGAAAAATTGAGGATACTTTTTATCCTGAACAAATAAAGTGTTCCTGCACTTCTCTGACAATTTTATTTAATAGGTTACTTCAGTCTGGTATTTTCCCTTCCTAGTAGAAAGCTGCTCATATTGTTCCCATCTTTAAGTCGAGTAATAGATCTCATTGTGAAAATTAGTGATGTAACGAATATTCGCATTCGCAAATATTCGCATATTTTCGCATTCGCTAAATTATTGCGAATGTTTTTGCGTGTATAATTTTTTAAGTATGTAATAATAGTTGGTTAATATAGGAAAATCCAATTCCATTAATTTCTTATGTTTTTTAATGCAATATAAAGTAACTTAACCTCGTAATCACATTATCAGTCTTCTTTTTACATTTGGTATCATTTATTTATTTAACTTTGGGCAATGAAGCTTAACAATCAAACTTTCATAACAATTTAAAAAACAAAACTATATACTAAATGGCCTAAATGCAATGTAAACAAACAAATATAATCTTCTATGATTTTTTACCAAAGTTTAATGATAACATTAAAGATTATTATTTTTAGCTTTATCTAAAAATAATAAACTACAAATACTTCTACAATAAATAAACTATAATTAAAATCAAATAAAAGTTTAATATGAGTTGCTGTCATCATAATCACAAAGTGTTTATAGTATATCTATATTATATAGTTTATAGTATTTATAGTATAAATATAATCATTTTACATAAGAGTTAACAGTTAACACTTTAAGCAAATAAAAATTAAATTATGTCTTTTACTTTAATAAAGCTAAAAAAAAAAATAGTTATTAGAAGTTGTGACACAAAATTTTAATGCAATTGAAAGTAATAAAATTAAAATCATTTAAACTTATCTCAGTTTTTAGATTTATTTTTAATATTTAGATAATCAAACAAAAATTATATTCTTCTACAGTAGACCATTAAATAGTCTAACTCTAAACAAAAAAATAGATTCTCAAACAAAATTTCACTAGAATTTGATTTACTCATGTTTATAATCACTATTCACACTGTAACCTCAAAATTCACTTGTTTTGTTTACGAAAACACCGGCGCGAGCGGAATGACACTTCAATCGGATGCGTTCGTATTAACTCGGCTATTCTCGGAACGAAAAACAGACGAGACGCACTTCGTTCGAACGGGACGCACTTCGTTCGAACGGGACTGCCATAGCGGCAGTCCCCCCCTAGTCACCAAGCCCTAAACAAATGGCGCCAAATTTAAACAAAAACTGAATATTCGCATTCGCGAATGTCCAAAATATGACATTCGTTACATCACTAGTGAAAATATCTGCCTTTAAGCATTCTTTCGTGTCTGGGTAAGTTATTCGAGTCGCTGGTCTACGACTCTTTGTACTACCATATTGAACCACTTTTATCCCCTCGTCAACACGGTATGTATGATGGGTTAAAATTAAGGATACTTTTATCCCGAAAAATATAAGATTCCTGCGGGATATTCCTGTTTATTCACGCATCACGTAAAAAGTACTGGACCGATTGCGATGCGGTTTTCTTAACAAATAGGGTTTGACTTAAAAACTAGGTTACTTAATATCTCAATCCAATGACTAGAAGCCGAGCAATTGATCAAAACCTTTATGACAGCTGAAGGAATTTGATAAAATTTTGGTATATTGTATTTTAGGTCTTGGAATAGCACATAGAGTACTTTTAACCTAGGGAAATGACGACGCGTGCGAAACCGCGGGTACAGCTAGTACACAATATAACACGTACTACTATTATTTATTCTGTGAAAACTGCGTTACCTTAAATAGCGCATATTTTTTTTTATGATTATATTCTGAGAAATCGTGATAAAAACAACAATAACGGTATTTACTTGTTTTGTACGGCAATGTCTGCTAAAGCACGCGGGTGAAACCACGGGCAAAAGCAAGTATTAAATATGTTTCATTTACGATTTTTGGTAATACCATACGAAAGAGAAAAACAGTGGGTGGCGTCGAAAACGAAATAATGCCAAAAAGTTTGGTACTTACCTGTTTTTTTTTTAATTCTGCCTTTTAATAATACAATAGTTCTGTCTTCTAATAAAGAAAACACTTGAGTTCAATGTTGTTATCTGTAAAGATATTGGTATAAGAAGGCTGTTTTTTTTTCAGATACCTAATTATGATGATTGTTGTCAGGTATACTTAGTAAAAACTGTGAATAAGTGAAAAAAGATCAAAAAAACACTCAAAAAATATTATGTCCGGCTTCTTGACCAAATTTCTGGCTAAATTATAATGCTTGTGTAAGGCTTTTCCATTTTTGGGCCTGATAACTCTGTGTGGGTTGGTATTATGCTTAGATTAATGATGCGGGCTATAGTTTGACACTTTGTAGGTGTTTCATTAAGTTCACAAGAAGTTAAATTAATGACACTCTGATTACTAACGGGTAAGCCCATTCCTGCTCACAACTATGGTAGACCCCAAACTAGGATGTTACCCTGTTAAGAGGTATGTGTTAGTGAAACCATCGAGATGCATGGTGAGGCGCTTGCCGTCTCCCTTGATATATCGAAGGTTTTTGATCGGGCCTGGTACGATGCCCTTTTAAACAAGCTTCCCTCATATGGATTACCCGATCGCTTATGCAATTGGATAGCTGATTTTTTGAGGGAACGATCTATTCGAGTAGTCCTAGAGGGCTGCTCGTCTAATCAAATGGCTATCAAAGCCGGTGTACCTCAGAGATCGGTTCTCTCGGCTCAAAAAATACTGCACATTAATGTTCTTCTGAAGCCCGGTATCTTTGGGTATGCTGATGACAGTACTGTAGTTGAGAGATACATTTCCAATGCTCAAGCCAGCTGTGACGCTATCCAGCTTCAGAGAGAGAGGCTGTGGTAGACTGTTTGATTATTTAGCCTTAGAAGCCGTGTCCGATTATGGCGAAGTTAATCTGGTTAAGTTTAATGCTACTAAAGTAAAACGCAGGCGTGTTTGTTCTCTGCTAAAAAAGAATCCTCTAAACCGATCTCCGTCTTTCCGTAGTGTAACAATACCTTTAGACGACCATCTGGAGCTTTTGGTTGTCGAACTCACATCGAACCTGAATTTTGGGTCTTACATTGAATCCAAAGCCAAGGTAGCTGCAAAGAAACTTGGTGTTTTGTCTATGGTTAGGTGGTACTTCACACCGGGACAGCTTTTAAATCTTTATCAAGCTTCAACGTGAGGTCGCAAGCCTGTCGGTGATCTACAGTTTGCACTATAGAGTGTGTGCACAAGAACTGCACAACCTGATTCCCCCATCACCTTTCCATCACCGTACGACTAGACGATCGGCAAGGCGCCACTTTTTTATGATTGAAATACCTGAAATACTTCGTTCTTGTCGAAGCGTTGCGCTTCTTCATTTATTATAACAACTGTAAATATGCAAAATACCGGCAAAATATAACGCAGGTGTGTTCAAGTCAAGAGTGAGATGTCGTGACTTTGGGTTATATTTTGCCGGAAACACTGACGAGAGCAGAGCATTTACGTAATAACGTAACAAAAAACGTTAAAATACGTTTTTGTGTATATTTCTGAGCTACTGAAACCTCAATCATGTACTTCTAATAAGGCGGGGTAAGGTATGCCTTAATACTACTTACAGAGTAATGTACATTCAACAATAAATTCTATTACTAGCTGTGCCCGCGGCTTCGCACTCGTGGTCATTTCTCTAGATTAAAAGTACCTACTCATGTGCTATTCCAGCTCTACGCTCTACTACTGAACTACGCTCGAATCAGGTCCTGACCTAAACTACCAATATACCAACATTTGATGAAATTTCTTCGGCCTTCAAATATGTTTTATCGATTGTTCGGCATCTGATCATCGGATTGAGATACCAATTACCCCAGTTTTAAGTCAAACTCTAAGCTATCCAACATTGAAAACCACATCGCAATCGGTCCAGTAGTACCACACTTTACCACAGTTATTTATTTATTTATTTATGTGCGATTTTTCATCGCTCTGTGCTTCGAAGGGCACGTTAAGCTGTCGGTCCCGGCTGTTATTGATTAATAGCAGTCGTTAAGCCATGTCAGAGGCCTTCGGGCGACCTGACTAACTCTGATACCAGAGGCCAGCACTACCTCATACGACAAACAAACAAACAAACCACACTTTTAAAGTTAATCGTATTTTTATTAAATTGCTTGGCTCTTTCTCATCGGATTGAGATACCAAATAAACCAGTTTTTAAGTCCAACACTAATCTATCCAACAATGAAAATCGCATCGCAATCGGTCTAGTAATTTTATTCGAAACTTAGTACCACACTTTTCAAATTAATGCAATTAGTTTTTTTGTTAAATTTAGTTCCTACACCTCGGATTGAGATACCAAGTACACCAGTTTTATTTGTCGCTGGTGAACATAGAGCCGTGTGAACTGCTATATCCAAGTTTGGATAAACGTTTTGCAAATTCTGTATTCGCAAGAACGAAGGCTTTTCAATGATCCAGAATCTGGTTCTATCTAAATTCTTTCAGAAGAAAGGTGGCATTGAAAATATGTGTATTCTTGAACTAAGTCAGTCTAAATGATTAGGATACATTTCTTCCAAGAAAAGGCTTTTTCCGTAGGTAAGGGTTGATGTATGTCACTTTGGACAGAAATAAAAAAATAACATTGAATTTGTTGTAGGCGTCCTGCCGTATTTCTAATTCGGATACGATAGACGTCTATCAATAAGGACGAAAATGTGTTAACCCTAAACGTATCACTCGCAGTCATTCTCATTTCTTCATCGGGTGTTTCATTATACATATATATTTTTCCACTTCGGTTGTTTTCCCCATTTTTTTTGTATACTGCTTCGACACGCTTCAAATCCATCGCCTTTACTTCGAAATACCTACTCGAAAAATTCTCGTTCAGCTACGAAACACGGCAACAGTGATCAAATCTACGATAGAATCACAGTATAAATAATAGGTAGAAGCCTGAATTTGAACATTCACTAACATTCCACACAGCAATCATTACCTCCGTTTCCATTTTTTCATTAGTATTCCCGTTGCTTCGTTTCGCGTTATAGACTTTTCGGTACAATCATCCTTGATTGATTTTGAAATTTTGGCCTCATATTTGCCACCCCTAAAATCTGCCGCCCTAGGGCACAGAATAAATAATAGTACAAGTACCTATGGTCCAGCCTACTCAGCCTCCTGGTAAGTCCGCCACTGCTGAATACCATATATTTTTTCGCCAGAGCGGGACACCAGCGGTATTATGTAAAAAGCTTATTGGTGGTTATTCGTATAGTACAAAATGAATAACAATAAATAATAAGTAGGTTTTTTAGTACACATTAGTTGAGTTACTAAGCCATATTCACATGACTTCTTTTGAGCAGTTGTTTTGTATTTGTCTTAGGAAACAAATCAGTTTCAAAGTATCGGGTTTAGTTTTCAAGTAGAAATGGAGCTCATTACCTATTACATGATTTGTTGATGTGAGTCTTGGTAATTAAAATGTCTTTCAATACTGCAACAGTTAACTGCGTTTTGTCATTTGTCCATATTTGAGAAATAACAAAAGCTAAAAAAACACGCCTGCCGCCAAAAAGAAACTTATGCCAATAAATTATATACTGTTGGAATGTGCTTATCAAGGCCTTCAATTTGATACCCATATTGTATCTTCAAAGAAAACATATTTTTTCCCATTTCAAAATGGTGTCATAAGAAACCCATATTAAATTTATTCAACAAATAAAACTGTTTCTCGGGGGATGTAAGGATGCTAATACCTACCCCATACGTCTAAATCTGTTCAGGCATTTTAAAGTTATGGTGGAATTTAAAAAAACTCACAAAAGCTAAAAAAAACACGCCTGTTTCATGTATATTTGTTTTTACATACATGAATTCTAAAAACATTACACTCCTTTTTTGGGCAGTCGTGTAAGAACTCTTTCTACAGGTGCGTTACTTACGCACCAGGTCGTACTCAATAATTATACGAAAGTTCATACTTTTGTGGTTGTTAGCACGGAAATTCTGGAATAATTCCACCAAACGTTGCGAACGCAAAGGTTATAGGTAGATACTTAAATTAATTTATCGTTCGGTCTGTTTGCGAAAGCGGGACGTTTTTGCCCTCGCTGGGGACAGCGGGACAGATAGCCTGAAAGCGGGACTGTCCTGCCCAAAGCAGGACGTATGTTCACGTTAGCCATGTACCTGTACTATTATTCATTCTGTGTCATGACCATAGTTAGGTCATAGATAGGTTTTGAATGGAAGGTCAAGAAAAATCTTTATTACGATACCTGCTCCGAGGCCATTTCAGTCCGTTTTCATGCAACCGTGATCTTTACTAAGTATTGTGCGAAACAAACCGCAGCCATTTTTTCCCCTAATTGTATGTACAAATCTTATGTGACTATGCAAGAGATCGCTCCTGATCGTTCGCCTTTGGATGCAAAATAAACCAATGCACTGAATTGCACTCGTTACCTATTGCCCAAAGTTTCGTTCAAAGCAGATAGGTACCGGTTTGAGACATATTTGTATAGAACCGACTTCTCTGTAGCTAGTTGCAGAGTCGCAGAACAACAGACTTGTATTACTATACAAGTCTGTTGTTCTGACCTATACCACAATCTATCACAGAATTAATTCTTTGATTCCATCTCCTATGCGTATGTAGGTAGGTTCATAAGTAAAAAGCGTAAATCTGTGAAACATAAAATAGAAACAAATCCATTGATGAATTTGTACAGTGAATTAGCGTGGAACAAGTGTTTTTTTTTTACTATTAATAGGTTTGCGCTATGGATTGCGTTTGAAAACTATACCGTCATCGTTATAATAATCAGCATTAAATTCTCTACTGCTGGACGTAGACTTCTTCTAATGCACGCCACTGAGCTCGTTGTTCAGCTCTCCTCATCCAGTTTCTTCCAGCTGCTTTTCACAGGTCGTCACTCTACTTGACCACAGGGCGACTTACATGTTTGCCTCCAGATAGGGTTGCTATCATCTATATTGCTGGAACCGGACAAAGATTACGTAAACCCCGGACATTTGGTCTAAATCAGGTTTTGTCCCCGGACGCACTTGTTTTTATTTTTTTATTTGTTTGTTTGATAACATAACTCTCGCCTAATTGGAATAACGTAATTTAATTATATCTATCGTACTCTACTATAAAAATGAGGTAGGAACTTATCTAATAAAAATATTAATAATATAGAACTCTCTCGGTTAGGTTCATTAGTTACTGCAATATTTTGGATGACTCACGCGTCGGTTGAAATATGAATGAAAAGCGATCGCGCGTCACGTGATTATGAACATATTTGCTTTTAGCTTGCGTGGAAGACATTTTTGTTGTTGATTGTTTGTTTGTTGGGGAGCTTTCACGCAATAACGGCTGGACGGATTTTGATGAAATTTGGAATTATGAGAGCTTATACCCTGGAATAAAATATAGGATACTTTTTATCCCGGAAAATGATAAGCTTTTACGGGAAAACTGGAAAATGTTGATTACTCACTTTAAGGAACGGTTGCCATGGAAACTAAATAATAACAAGTCTATCAAAAAGCATTAAGAGCGTTGATAATATGCTTTTGCATTATTTTTAATATCCTAGAAGAACATAGGATGCTTTTTTCGCGATAAACTGTAGTCCTCGTGGACGAAGTCGCGGGCGAAAGCTAGTACGTCATATAGTATACATAACTAATTACTGAAATAGAAAACGAATAAAACTGTCTACATGACGAGCGTCCGGGTTTTACCCGGACAGTTCTTGAGAAACCCCCCCGGACGCCCTTCATACTAGGACAAATCCAGGGAAACCCGGACGGATGGCAACCCTACCTCCAGAGAACTCGTCTACCCCTCAGTTATCGGTTCTTCGGAAAAGATGACCAGCCCACAGCCGTTTTAAAAGTTTTTATTTAACTTCACTATGTATGTATGTATGTATGTATGTATGTATGTATGTATGTATGTATGTATGTATGTATGTATGTATGTATGTATGTATTCTTGGAGTTTAGCAATCAATATGTACTTCCCGATTAGCTATCCGGCTGAAACTTTCAGGGTAGCTCACAACACGATGACAAAGCATTTATATAAAAAAGAAGCAATATTGCAATCAATACTTCACCCAGTAGCACTGAAGCTATCGGAGCAATATTGCAACAATACTTCACCCAGTAGCACTGAAGCTATCGGAGCAATATTGCAATCAATACTTCACCCAGTAGCACTGAAGCTATCGGAGCAATATTGCAATCAATACTTCACCCAGTAGCACTGAAGCTAACGGAGCAATATTGCAATCAATACTTCACCCAGTAAAACAGAAACTATCGGAGCAATATTGCAATCAATACTTCACCCAGTAGCACTGAAGCTATCGGATCAATATTGCAATCAATACTTCACCCAGTAGCACTGAAGCTATCGGAGCAATATTGCAATCAATACTTCACCCAGTAGCACTGAAGCTAGAGCAATATTGCAATCAATACTTCACCCAGTAGCACTGAAGCTATCGGAGCAATATTGCAATCAATACTTCACCCAGTAGCACTGAAGCTATCGGAGCAATATTGCAATCAATACTTCACCCAGTAGCACTGCAGCTATCGGAGCAATATTGCAATCAATACTTCACCCAGTAGCACTGAAGCTATCGGATCAATATTGCAATCAATACTTCACCCAGTAGCACTGAAGCTAACGGAGCAATATTGCAATCAATACTTTACCCAGTAGCACTGAAGCTATCGGAGCAATATTGCAATCAATACTTCACCCAGTAGCACTGAAGCTATCGGAGCAATATTGCAATCAATACTTCACCCAGTAGCACTGAAGCTATCGGAGCAATATTGCAATCAATATTTCACCCAGTAGCACTGAAGCTATCGGGCTGAAATTTGGCTCACAAGTTTGATTCTCGTGACATTACATGGCTACTGCATAAAAGCTTCTTTTTTATTATTCTTATTAGCTTGCTTACCCTTAGAGCTATTGTAGGTTATCTTGTTAAACCCTTGATGAAACTATGGCACCTAGTTGAAATACTTAGTCTTTTTCCATAGGTGGAGACAATAGGGGATGCTTACATGGTGGTGGGAGGACTCCCCGAGAGGTGTTCCCGCCACGCCGCCGAGGTGGCGTCCCTGGCGCTGCACGTCCTGGACGCGGTGCCCAAGATACCGGCTGCTCCACTCAATATAAGGATAGGTGAGTTCTCTGTAGGAACAGTAAATGCAGTGAATCTTGCAGGAGACAAGGAGAGAAATATTATATATATAGATATATTATAATTATTTAAAAAAGGGAAATAAGATAGAAAACCTTTAGGGGGAGACTTTTGTCCAGCAGTGGGACACTTTTGCCCAGCAGTGGGACACAATAAGTTAAAAAAAATAAAATTATTCCTATCTACTCGTGCTGTAAGTGAGTAATTGAGGATACTACCGACTTCAAAACTCTATCCATGCAAAGGTAGAGATAAAAAAAAAATGACTGCTATATTTTTGTGTTTTGGTTTACCTACTCCATACGATGTAATACCACCCAGAACTCCACACTTTGGCACTAACCTTTATGCCCTTATTTTTTTTAGATTTGTGGACTTGATGGTAACCAACCAACCAACCAACCAACCCAAACCAAAAGAATAAACATTAAGTACTTAGGTGTTGAAGCCGCGTGGTAGCGGTAGCTTTACGCATTCATCGATCATTTATTTTTGTTGAATTATTACTATCCAGGGAGGGTAGTTGATAGTAGTATTTCTGCTCGCTAGGTGGAGACCTTTGCCCAGCAGTGGGACAGTATAGGATAGAAAAAAAAAAAGAAAAGTTCGTCCACCAGTGCTCAACCTACGTCGACTTGTAAAGCATAGGCTCTCAGGATCCTCGCATCAGCCTGATCTCGAAGGTTGCTGCCCCGTCGGTATAGGGCTTCATCGGTAGTGCTCCGCTACGTCCAGAACAATTGAATTTGGACAACAGTTTTGTGTGAGACGTTCGAATCGTGATTTGGACATACAAGAATGGACGGCGACGTCTACGCGAGAACCCAAGCTGGAAATTTGTGAATGGACTTGCAACTTACTTCATTACGAGCAATCGAATCTAATTTGTTTGTTGGTACATCGCATTGAGCAACTACCAAAATACGCGCTCCTTCGACTTACGGAGGAACAACCACAGTAGGTTTCACTTATTCATATGCCCAAGCCTCCAACGCATCGGTAGACTGCCATATTTTGTAGGTACCTACTCAGTAAGTACCTATTTAAGTAATTGTACCTAAATATGCGTGTATTTTGTATGGTGCTCAATAAAGTGTTTTTAATTCACATGAAATTGAAACGGTTTACGCCTAGATGACAGACAAATGCACTCTTGTCCCTGTCTTCCTCATATAATTTCACTTACCAGTAGCACAATTTTAAAATTAGGGCATTGCGGGGCCAAGATTCGAACCATATGTCATTTGATTGTAGAATATTTTAGTGATGTCACAAGCAATCTTTAGAATCCGTTATTTTACAAACGGTGATGTCTGTTCGCAGGCACTTTGTTTAAATCGTCATTTACAAACGGCGTTCTCTGTTTATAAACAAGACATAAGTTCAAAAACTAAAACCTGACTACGGTCGGGTAAAAAATAGCCTGTGACACTCTTGCAATGAAGACGAATCGATTGATACCTCGCTTGTCAAAATCGGGCCAATAGGGCGACGCTATGGTGGAACATCCACATATAAACATACATAGACTGTTAAACTCATTACCCTGCCCTTGCTTCGCCGTACTCGTGTACTTTTAAGTCTTAGGTAGGTACCTATACTAATTGAAGTCGTTTTATTTTATTTATTTTTATTCTAAACCTTCTTAGTACAAGCGATATTTGTGTATTCTCGTGCAGGCATCCACAGCGGCCACTGCGCCGCCGGAGTGGTGGGAACCAAGATGCCCCGGTACTGCCTGTTCGGAGACAGCGTCAACGTCGCAGCTAGGATGGAGTCCAACGGAGAGCCTCAGCGGATCCACGTCAGCCACAGCACCTACTCACTGCTGAAGCAGCATGGGGGGTACCACTTCAAAGAGCGAGGGATTGTTAATATCAAGGTGAGGCACTGACGCAACAAGTCTAGTCAAGGAGTCAAGTACGTAGTTGCCCAGTGCCCCCCTAGGTACAGATGCCGTGCCAAGTACATGTAAGTCGAGGATTCAAACTGTCCTGTTTGTAGTTTACTGGGGAGATATTCGCGCTATGATTCGCTCTTAAAGCAAGGGGCCCGTTCACATAAACGTTCGAGGCCGCACGGATCACCCGCGCGTACACTCGAAATCGTTCACGGCGTCGTCCGGGCGTTCGCCTGGGTCATCCGAAAAATAGTAGTTGAGGGGAGGAATAGTATGAAACTGACACTTGACAGTTGTCAGTTGTATGTGGACGTCCAAAGTCGTTCACTATCTCCGGATGATCGAGCGATAATCGCACGGATGATTCGAGCGTGTAAGTGAACACAGCCAATAATTGTAGGTAACTTTGTATTATCTGTGTGTACGGACATAAGATCTGCGTAGATACGTCTCTTTGCCGTCTTTCTCAGTATGCCTTTCCATTAATAATTAGCACAAAATATGTACTGCGTTTAATAAATATTTTGTGTAATTTATTCCTTAGTTAAGTATCTTCGAGTAGGGTAAATAAATACGAAAGGGAACGTAATTAGGAGGAATTAGGGTAGATATGAGGAATTATATTTCTAAAGGAATTATAATTAAACATACCTACTTAAACGCTAAGCAGGCGTTTAGACGACCGGTTGGTCTAGTGGCTAGAGATCCTAGGAACGAAATCAAAAGGTCGCGGGTTCTAATCCTGCAAAGTGCAATCATTTGTGTGATGAGCAGAAATGTTTGTTTCCGAGTCATGGATATAATATTCGTATCTATGTATGTTTATCCGTTGTCTAGTACCCATAGTACAGGGTATCCTAGTTTGGGGCT
This sequence comes from Alsophila aescularia, assembly GCA_946251855.1. Taxonomy (NCBI): domain Eukaryota; kingdom Metazoa; phylum Arthropoda; class Insecta; order Lepidoptera; family Geometridae; genus Alsophila; species Alsophila aescularia. The sequence goes on along the minus strand of OX276379.1, from coordinate 2,773,187 downwards.
AGGTAATTGGTGTGGAATTGTGCCGAATATATTTATTTATATTTATATTTAAACTGTTAAAATCTTAAAAAATATTTGGACATTTTAAACATGATAGGTATATAATTAATGCATTTACAATCCCCTATAATTTTATTGTCAAATATAAGTAAGTAGCTACTTATGTAGGTATCTTTAAATGTAGGTACCTATCTGAATTAAAACAAACCAGAGAGAACCGTTACCTAATAATTGTATTAAAATTCCAGAGGAATACTGTTACAGAGACACGTGTAAGATAAATTAATTTAATTAGTACATAATGACTAACGTTTAAGATTTTGTCAAAATCCTTTGATCCAGTCAAGACACTAATTAAATAGGTATTACCCAATTACCTATTTGACACGCGCGCTGGCGCTGTATTGTATAAGTTCATTTTGAAAGGTACCTAGTACAGTACGGCCGGTAAGTCGTGGCCACTCTGTACTTTGTACTGGGCCCCGTTTCTGTAAGCTATTGAACCGCGATAACGCAAGTCGATCGCTTGATTTTTTTTTGAGAAATTTTCTTATTTACCACTTAAAAGTGCTAGAAGTGTTTTTTTTTTGAAAATATTCAAAAAATAAAAATTTGGAAAATAAAACAAAAAATGAAAACTTTAGCAAAATTTTCGCTTCCAGCACTTTTAAGTGGTAAATAAGAAAATTTCTCAAAAAATTTCAAGCGATCGACTTGCGTTATCGCGGTTCAATAGCTTACAGAATCGGGGCCCAGTTCTGTAGCCTAGACCACAGCACCGTGCGTGTCGCCTCATTACGCCATTCGGTTCGTAAAAATGATCATTGCGCAGCCATTGCACGAAGTACAGCCACTACTTATCGGCCGTACTGTACCTACCTACGTGTAGTGACAAAAGTACTTTACTAAAATAAGAAAGATAAGCGACAGTTACATAGTTATCGGTTTAAAAAATGTAGTGTACCTATGACAAATTCTAGTTATTCTTAAACCTAGCTAAAACTGAGGAAAGTCACTAGGATATCATATTATACTCGTACCTACACCTTCTGATATTTAAAGTATGCTAGGTAATATTCAAAATGAAAATGTATGGATAAATAATAGAGATAAAACGGATATCCGGTAACATCCGTTATCCGGCCTATTCAGCCTAAATTTACTATAGTACGGCCGGATACCGGATAGTAAACGAGTATTCGGCCGGTAACTGGATTTTAGAAAAAAAAACGAAATATCTAATTTAAGTATTTTATTTAATCTACATAACCAGTTTCTTGCCACGATGCGCACGCGGACTATGCGCGTGGTAGTTTTTAGGATTATAAAAATACTTTTATAATAACCTCGAACTACAATAGTAAGTTTACAATAACGTAAAGTTTTGTTTTTTTTTTTATTGCGGATTAGGCAATCGTTTGACCACGATCTCACCTGATGGAAAGCGATGATGTGGTCGAAGGTGTAGCACGCTTGCCTAGTAGATAGTAGGTTTTTGTGTAAAGGCATTATTAGTGCCTTTTTTAAATCGTCAGGAAAACATCCAGTTTCGGTAGATAGGTTTATTATATATGTCAGTGGTTCTACTATATACTCTAAGCTGCTCTTGATTACTTTTTTTCTTTTTTTTTATTACAGGCTAGGCAATCGTTTGACCACGATCTCACCTGATGGATAGCGATGATGTGGTCGAAGGTGTAGAACGCTTGCCTAGTAGATACCTATTCACTCTTGACTTGAACACACCTGGGTTGTAATTTACCGGAAACACTGACGAGGGCAGGGCATTCCACTCCTTTCAAGTGATCGTGTTTGCAATCAATTCAACAAGTCCATGAAACACTTGCTAACTTCGCTCATGAGCGAAAAGACCCGAATTCACCCGAGCCCACCCGATCGTTCGCCACCTACGCGAGCTAGCTCGTTACGATGCGCTAATCTATCCGGCTTCAAGGTTGGCCGGAGATCTGGTATCCGGCAAAACAACTATCCGTTTCATCTCTAATAAATAATCATTATTAGATGTTTCAGAGTATGGATGTAGAACTATTATTTATTCTGTGTTAAGGACAAAAACAAAGTAATTCTACGGAAATTCGACCGGCGCGGCTCGACCACTCGAATGTTACCTACCTAATCTTCTTATCTGTACTGTAGGTACTTATAAGAAGATTAGGTAGGTAACATTAGACCTACAGGTACTTATAAGAAGATTAGGTAGGTAACATTACACCTACAGTACAGCAGCATATAAGAAGATAAGGTAGGTAAAATTACACCTACAGTACAGCAGCATATAAGAAGATAAGGTAGGTAAAATTACACCTACAGTACAGCAGCATATAAGAAGATAAGGTAGGTAAAATTACACCTACAGTACAGCAGCATATAAGAAGATTAGGTAGGTAACATTACACCTACAGTACAGCAGCATATAAGAAGATAAGGTAGGTAACATTACACCTACAGTACAGCAGCATATAAGAAGATTAGGTAGGTAACATTACACCTACAGTACAGCAGCATATAAGAAGATTAGGTAGGTAACATTACACCTACAGTACAGCAGCATATAAGAAGATAAGGTAGGTAACATTACACCTACAGTACAGCAGCATATAAGAAGATTAGGTAGGTAACATTACACCTACAGTACAGCAGAATATAAGAAGATAAGGTAGGTAATATTACACCTACAGTACAGCAGCATATAAGAAGATTAGGTAGGTAACATTACACCTACAGTACAGCAGAATATAAGAAGATTAGGTAGGTAACATTACACCTACAGTACAGCAGCATATATAAAGATAAGGTAGGTAACATTACACCTACAGTACAGCAGCATATAAGAAGATTAGGTAGGTAACATTACACCTACAGTACAGCAGCATATAAGAAGATTAGGTAGGTAACATTACACCTACAGTACAGCAGCATATAAGAAGATTAGGTAGGTAACATTACACCTACAGTACAGCAGCATATAAGAAGATTAGGTAGGTAACATTACACCTACAGTACAGCAGCATATAAGAAGATTAGGTAGGTAACATTACACCTACAGTACAGCAGCATATAAGAAGATAAGGTAGGTAGCATTACACCTACAGTACAGATAAGAAGACCTAATCTTATTGTAATACAATAAAGAAACCGGCCAAGTGCGTGTTAGATCCGCATAGATTCGCTTAGGGTTCCGTAGCCAGGAAGCTAAGCTACACAACTATGAAAACCGCATTGAAATCTGTCCAATAGTTTTTATTTTATTTATTACAATGTTTGACGAGAAGGCAGGTCACACGCCTGATGGTATTCCACACCTGCCCAAAACTTTGGTTGCAAAACCTTGCGCGTCACTGCACTGCGCTCGTCACCCTGACAAATCGTTTTTTTACCTCACAAGCTCGGAAAGATTCTGTTTGTCATTCAAAATCTGAGTGCAAAAGTGAATTTTACCCGCTAGCGTGGAAAGAGTTTTTAAAATTCGAACCTTTCTATTCAATATATTTCTATACCGCCAATCCACTGAAAATACTTTATTACTAATTTATATTATATTATTATCCGATTAGACTCTACTCGGCTCTACTCGACTCTACTTGACTCTACTCGACTCTACGGTTTTCTACTCTGTTCTACTCTGTTACACTCTGTTCTATTCTGTTCTACTATATTCTACTCTGTTCTACTCTTTTCTACTCTACTCGACTCTACTCAACTCTATTCAACTTTACTCGACTCTAATCGACTCTTCGTTTCAATTTGACTCTATTTGACTCTTTTTGACTCTTTTCGATTCTATTCTATTCGATTCTGTTCGACTCTATTCTATTATGTTTACACATCTGCCAGGCATCCCGCGACGGCCCATTTTTTATTATTATTATAAACACTAATTTAATATATTATTTTAGCTGTTTTTCTTGCACCTAGCATTTTCCTCGCTGTAGTGAGGTGAAAAGTTTTGTGTTGCGCACGGCAGCCAAGTTATTTGGCGTCTCGTACTTTTGAAACCCTCGCTACGCCACAGAATAAATAATAGTACAAGGCTACGCTCAGGATTCAATACAAGTACTCTCGCCAACAAATCACTTTGTAGCCTTGCATAACAAATACTTAACTATTTAAGTATCATTGCCCAGTAATTTCGCTAGAAACAGTGTCCTTCAAACCGAATCACAGAAATGTTTACACACTACTGCTTGACGGTTGAATATCTGACAAAGCTGTACAATACAATACAATAACTCTTTACTGAACGCATCACAATAAAAAACAAAATAACAGTAATTATACATAAAAACCAATGTAGTACTTTCCCAGTACAAAAAATATATATACGCCAACAAACGGTTGTTTCTGGCTCTCACCACAGAATTTACCATCTTTGAGCCCGGTTTCAAAGTCAATGAAGAAGTTTATATCAAAGTCATAGTTGAGTTCAAAGTCAAAGATAATGAGAAAATCTAATTCAAAGTCATCGGTATATAAAATTGTTTCTGTAGCGAGGCCGAAGGCCGAGCTTATGTTCTGCGAAGCCGAAGGCTGAGCTCATTCTACTGCGAGGCCGTAGGCCGAGCTTCAAACAATTAGTTCCAGAGCACAAAAAAAATACGTGCGAGGCCTCAAGCCGAGCATCAACATATTTGAACCAAGCTTCAAAGTCAAATAAGAAGTTTATGTCACATTCATCGTCAAGTTCAAAGTCAAACCCAAAGTCAAAGTGAAAGTCAAAGCTCATAGATTCATAGATTGTCAAAATCAATTTAAACTTAAAGTTTAACTCATAATCAAATCAAAGGAATGGAATGAAATGGAATTTGTGTAGATGACTGGGTGAAACTATCGTTATCTTGGTCGCCTATAGCTCGTTTAAACTAGAAACCCTCAATAGTCGTGATAATTTGGTTGTGCCAAAGAACAACGGCGAAGTTTTATGTGATAAATCTTGCAGTATCTTGAAGTATCATTTCAACAGAACTAAAGTAATTATTTTTCAACAAGGCATGTAAGCTAGGAAAAGCCTGGTTAACAAATCAATTTAAAAAATTATGAAACTGAAACTTTATTTCCTTCCTACAATGTTTTATCGGCCTTATTGCGTGCTGAACGGGTGAAAACAGATATATAATACAATGACGTTTCCGGTTCGGACGTCAAAATCGTCAACACAGCCCGCCCGGTTTTTTAAACCAAAGGAGGTTGAATTACGCTTACTTCCACCCAGTTTTTTTAAACCAATGGAGGTTGAATTACGCTTACTGGTGTTAAATCTTTTAACAGTAAGCATAATTCAACCTCCTCGCGATAAACAGAATAATACTATTGTCAAAATGGTACAAAACTTTGAAGCCTAATACCAATTGTTCCTGGCCTCTCCAATAAAAAAATCTTAGACTAACAATCCCAGGAAAAGATGCTGAATTACTAGTGATATTTTTTTGTATAAAGACGCCGTGAATTTTACTGACATAAAAATATGTATGGGAGTTCGCCATTGTTCTTTCAGCCTTCTAGTATTATTACTAATAGCGTCTGAATAAAATTACTGTAACATAAGACATGACGAAACTGTAAGGGTTCCTTTTTTGACTACGGAACTCTAAAAATTGTGTTCAACAGGGCAAAGGAGATATGCGGACGTGGTGGCTCGTCGGGGAAGACCATGAGCGGAGGAACAAGTCTTTAGAGAGATATCGTGAGTTTGATTTAATATGTAATACTTTTTTATTCAATCGACGCGCGACGATTGGTTGGTCTAGTGGCTAGGACTCTAACACCGAAATCAAACGGCCGCAGGTTCGAATCCCGCAAGGTGCAATCATTTGTGTGATGTCTGAATGATTTGTTTCCGAGTCATGGATGTAATATTTGTATCTAGGTATGTTTATCTGTAATCTAGTGCCCATAGTAGGTATCTACAGGGTATCTTACTCTGGGGCTAGGTAATTGGTGTGATCGAATTGTCCCGAATATATTTATTTATTTATTGTACGACTACCTGTACCCACGTTGTCCTTTCTCTGGGATAAAAAAGTAACCTATATGTTATTCCAAGACCGAAAAGTCATTACAATATAAGTACTACATTTCCTCATAATATGTTTAGACGTCAAACAGTTTTTATCGATTGCTTGGCTTCTAGGTACTCATCGGGTTGAGATACAAAGTAGAGTCAAGGAGGCAACAGTGACTCATTTTTTTTCGAAAGGTTATAAATGTTGTGTGAACTCATCGGATTGAGATACAAAGTAAGGTCATGGAAGCAACAGTGACTCGTTTTTTTCGAAAGGTTACAAATGTTGAGTGAACTCATCGGATTGAGATAAAAAGTACCTAGGGTCAAAGAGGCAACAGCGACTCGTTTTTTTTCGAAAGGTTATAAATGTTGTGTGAACTCATCGGATTGAGATACAAAGTAGGGTCAAATAAGCAACAGTGACTCGTTTTTTTTTCAAAAGTTTATAATTGTTGAGTGTTGTTGTTTCTAGTATGATGATGTTAAGAATCCAACTGATACTTGCGGGTAGAATAAAAATCTAAAATTCTAAATATATCTAAAAAAGATCTAAAGAAGAATGAATGTACGTAAATTTAAAAAAAAAACTAAAAAAATAATATTAATAATATTTGGTCTAAAATTTATATTTCGTGTCATCAAATTTTTACTGAAGACTACTCACATAAATCGAGACACAATAAATAAAATTAAATGGAATTGAGCCACTGTGTACACAGTAAGCGTACACAGTGACTCACTAGCGCGGTACACAGTGGCAGTTAGGTTCTTACGGCATACCTACCCTCCAATGTTGTAAAATATTTGACTTCCATTGATAACTTGAACTTAGAATGCGTAGCAACATACTTGATTTTGACGCCTTTCGTATTGATTCGCCATTTCTCATCAAAAGCAATCAATAGTTCCTTATTTTAAAACCTTTTATTTAACTTCACTTGTATGTGTATCTACTTATGTATCTATGTATTTCTGTCTGTCCTGGAATCTTGCGACTCAAATTTCGAGCATTTCCTGTTAAGCTATCCTGCTGAAACTTTCACGGTAGCTAACAAATCGAAGACAAAGCAAAAAATGAAGCTTTTTTTTTCAATTTAGTTTATTAAATTATACTTATTTGTCTTCAGTCCAGTGTTCCCTACTTTACGCGCAGCGCAGTAAACTTTCGACGTGGCATTCTATGAAAAATAGGTCTACAAATCTAATCAAAATCAGGTTATTTATCGTGACGAAAAAATAAAGATACCTATAGAATACTAAAAGTTTACAGTATCTTGAGCGGGATACGTACGAGATTCTAGTTCTAGTAGTCTATTCATCTAATGCTTAGGGACATCCTCGAAGGGTCGTTTCTGCGAGACGTCAAAATTGGGAATGTAGTTTGCCCGAATGGTCAAAATCGTAATCCGCCATTTTGTGGCGGCGGCCATCCTAAAACAATGAACTGAATATACTTACATAATTGTATTGTCATCAGAATTAAAAGTATGTACCAAATTTCAGATCAATCGGTCAACAGGTAGGGGGTAAAATTTCTATTATACTATATTTGACCCAAAAAACAAACGGCAAGCTAAATAATACCATTTAAAAAAGCTGTATCACAACGTAATAGGTCAGGATGTCTGGACAACTTATTTATACCTGCTATAAAATTGTATCTTTAACTGTTTTGGCTTATTATATCTACTTATAACTTGTTTTCTCCAGAACTAAACCTGGAGCGGGCACAAGAAGGCGACGAGCCGCGCTGGGGAGCGGAGCGGTCCATCTTCAACATCCGCGACCGAGCGCGCCTCTCCTGCGGGGGTTCCTTCGGCCCCGGCTCAGCCCTGTCCTCCCCCGGACGCCCGGCCTGCGCCTGCTTCGTACCCCCCAGGGACCGCCACTCCGCCCCGGCGGTCTCATTCTGTGAGGACTGACGCTAACCACCAACACGTGTACTCGAAGATTGTGATACCGATAACGCTAGTGACCGAAATTTAGCTAGACCCGAAGTAACCTTTGAAGTAAATGTTAACGGATGTGTGAGAAATGATAGTCTTAAAGCTAGATATAGGAACTTACAAGTAAAAAGTGTTGGATCTTATTGTACATGTCATAATAGGGGTGAAGATTGTGATACCGAAAACACTAGTGACCGAAATTTTGCTAGACCTGAAGTAACTTTTGAAGGAAATGTTAACGATTGTGTGAGAAACGATAGTCTTAAAGCTAGAAATAGGAATTTGCAATTAAAAAGTGTTGGATCTTATTATACATGTCTAAATAGGGGTGAAGATTTTGATACCGATAACGCTAGTGACGGAAATTTAGCAAGACCTGAAGTAATCTCTAAAGGAAATGTTAACGACTGCGTGAGAAACGATAGTCTTAAAGCTAGAAATAGGAACTTGCATCTAAAAAGTGTTGGATCTTATTGTACATGTCTAAATAGGGGTGAAGATTTTGATACCGATAACGCTAGTGACGGAAATTTAGCTAGACCTGAAGTTTTTAAAGGAAATGTTAACGACTGTGTGGGAAATGATAATTTTAAAGCTAGAAATACGAACTTGCAAGTGAAAAGTGTTGAATCTTATGCTGCATGTCTAATTAGGGGTGGTAGTAATCGCGTCAATTTGAATGAAAGCGTTAAAGCTAATAATCATTTTTTTTCAGAAGCAGGCGTTAGTGTACTAAACGGCATGTTTTTAAGAAATGATGACGAGAAAATCGATAATTTTGAATGTGATAATAGAGATAGCGGTGTATTTTTACAAAAAGTGTTTGTTAATATCGATTATTCGGACCAAAACGTTTTCGACGAGAATTTAGTAGCACGTGCCAAATTTACACCAAAAGAACTTAGATCCAGAGAACAATATTTTGTCGTTGGCGAAGACCACAAAGCGTTAATATTTGATAACATCGATTACTCGGACCAAATTGACGATCTTTTCAAAGAAAAACGTCCTAAATTTAAACCAAAAAAACGTCTTAGATTGAGAAAAAAATATGTTGTTAATGGCGAAGCAGACAAAGCGAAAAAAAACAGGCATCTGAGGCGCCTGAGGGGTCTCCAAGGCCGATCCTGCAGATATCGCGGTTGGAGTTCTATTACAGGTTCTATCGTCGACGGCAGTGACGCCGCAGCGAGTTTAAGCGCCTCTAATGTTAGTGAATTTAACGCCAGTAATAGTCGTAACTTAGGAGAGGTGCGGCCAATTCCAAATGAAGAAATTAAATACATGGAGTACAGCTTGAACAATGAATGTAACCTTGTGTACGAGTGTAGAGGTGGTATAGAAAGGAGAGGTAAAGAGTTGGCTGCGTTACAAAGACTGTGTAGCGTTGAATTTCATCAAAATTGGTTGTAAATAAATATTATACTTACCATCTACTATAAAATATTGTTTTTTATTGTTGTATTGGTGAAAGACACTGTTTAGTGTAATTAAAGACAATATATAATCTTATGATTTATCAAAACAACACCTCTGTCTGTCTGTATGTTCGGGTGGTAGGTACAGGAACTAAGCCGATTTTGTTCCGGTTTTCACCACTGCCTAGGAGTAGAATAACCCAAGTTATCAAAAATTTGCAAAAATGTCGACGTAGATACTCGCTGCAAGGAACGGAATGACATGTTGCAGTAGAAACGAAATAATAACAAGTCTGTCAAGTACCTTCGTGAGTAATAATGCAGTTGTCTATGGTCAAAAAGTACCATGATAGTTGCTGCTAACGATTTTGAATTAATGGCGCATTATTTTTTTAAGAAGTTACTACGTGTATAAAAATCACAGATATAATCGAGAAAATGCTAATAGTAAGAAAAATGCCGCGCTATGAACGCTACCCGTGCGAAGCCGGGGCAAGTCACTAGTTTGGTATAAACTCTAAATCAATGTATTGAATGTTTTTCAAATATTTTATCATAAGAAGTTGTAGCTGTGTACAGATCTTAATAATAAATAATAATAAAAATAAGATATTACATTATGTGTGTCTGTGTATACTTAATTAATAACTATCCGTCTAATTTAAAACCCCCTAAGAGCAAATGTTTACATAATTTATTATATGTACCTACCTATACATCCTTATACTAAAATTATACAATGATGTAGCCTAAAGTATAAAATATATTTTTACTTAAATGTGATCGTAATTGATGTTGAATGTTGTTATTAAAGTTTTCTTTTAACTTGAACGATTTTATTTTATTAAATTAAATTCACAATGATTGTAACAATTATTCTATTTAATAAATAACTAAAGTGTAAGTACATACATTAATTATTATAGATACATATATTTATTTACATATGGTCAAGTGCCACTAGTAAAAAAAAGATCGAACATATAACCGTCTCCTTTTGTAAAGTCGATTATAACGCTAAATGCCTTTTTTGAAGAATTTTTCTACAGACACCAACATATGCTACTTTTATCACAGAACAATTACTGGCAACATGACGTCACTAGCACAGTCAACATTAGAAACGGTGTTTACCATGAGTACCTACATGGTAAATATCCCGTTTATAATGTTGACTTCAGGGCCAACAGTTTATAAATTACTTGGGATATTGTTATTTTTCTTTAAAGGTTGGCATAGCCACAGTACATAATTATACAACTTGTCACTGAATAGTGACAGTACATAATTATACAACTTGTTACTGAATAGTGACAGTACATAATTATACAACTTGTCGCTGAATAGCCTTACAAGTACGCAGCAGGTTTTTTTGATCAAGCATGTTTACGTGTGCAATGGTTGAATACTGTTCAAAATTCCCATACAAACAAATATTTTAAATTTGCTGCTACCCTAAATGTTTGTTTACTATCAATCTGGTGACCTGCACTAAAGGTTTTTTAAACCTATCTCAGGCACCAGCTCCTCACAAAGCCAGGTTTATTTTGTTACTACTGTCTGATCTGATCTGATCGCAATTAATGAGTAATAAACTTTTTGTGAGGAAAATAAATATTTAATTTATTACGTCGCACAAATATGATGTGGGTACAGATCAAAATATGTAAATTTAAAATATATACGTTTAGAAATCATGAGTTCAAAATACATAATTTAAAAATACCGAATTATTTAAATAAATAAATTTAAAATGTATAAAGTTTGTTATTTATAATGATCGAAATACCAAAAACCAATACACATATTTTTACAATTCATAAGTTTTAAATCGGAAAATCATACCTTATGGTTCAAATGAATAAATTAAATATCCATAAAGTACTGTATAAAAAATCGTCGAAATATCTAAATACTATACTGTGACAGTAGGTTAAGGTAAGCCGCGAACATGTTAATCAAATAAATGTTTGTTTTAAATAATTTATGCCTAGTATCCATTATGTATTCTAAACTTAGACTATTTAACTATTATGCTTTTTATCCATTATAAATTTGAACTGTTGTGTTGTGGACTTTATATATTTTAAATTTCGGTAATATGTACTTACTAACAAATTAAATTATATATTTTGAACGATTCAGTATTTTAAAATTATGTATTTTGAACTTATGAATTCTAAACGTATATATTTTAAATTGATATATTTATATATGTATACGTATATGATGATACTATGATGTACATACATCTTCGGGTTCAGGTTGCTAGGCCTCTCCTCACTTGCAAAGACTTGAGTGGAGACCTTAAAACTAATCACCAAAGAGAATGTAAATACTACGTAAAACTAATCACATTATAATCACTTTTTAAAAACTTTACTCGTAAATACTTCTAGTAGTCTCTGACGTGCAGATTTTCAGTTCTGACATTCGACAGACTACTGCGCAGTAGACTCCCGATGCACGAGGTTTGTCAATCAAACTTGACAACATACAAATTCAAGGTCAATGTTCGGTGCCACTAACTCAGTTCAGTTCAGTTGAGACAAAAAAGGAACTAATGAGGCCATATACTTCACTGTCAATGTCGTAAAGATAGTGGCATCCCACTCGACGGAACAAATACGTTGGTGGCACTTTATTGTTTTTTTTCAGCTGACCTACTATGTAGTACTATTATTTATTCTGTGCTACTAGGGTTTGAAGAACACTGTACCTGAAATGATCTATGAAAATAAATTCATGAATGAAAAACGTCGAAATCTCAGTCGTTGAACTAACGTTATTCACCACAACGCGGGGAATACCCCACCCCGGAAATAAAAATAAATAATAATAATCAATGAAATAAATAAATAAGGTAATGGGTTAAATATTAATAGGTTATTATGTTACATCCTGTATAGTCCTAATGACTATATATGTACTGAGGCATAGTGGTCCATCCGTTATTTATTTTTTTCAATCTTTTTATAGAGCACAGATACAATCAATAAATATTCTGTTTTTTTTTCTTTGCTTATTTATTCCTTTTTTGTTAGAGTAGACAGTATTTTCTAGTTTTCCAAATGTTAGGGTCAAGCACTGCAGCCCTTTTAGCAAGGAGCATTGATATTTATGCTTTGCATATTTTCTTAGCTCCTACAACAAGACTATTAACATCAACGCAGAACTACAGTTATGATTTCTTCAGCCCTCGCATCCTCAGTTCCATTTCCAAGTACGCTCTCATGGAAGGATCATCAACCATTTTGAGGATCTTTTCCGTGATCTCCGGTCCTGCGTTTTCCATTTTAGCTGATAGGGCTTCGGCCCAGACAATGAACACGCAGTTGGCACAGCCAGTGCGGCAGCAGGCAGTCGGAGGTTCGTCGATGGAGGCCTGAAATTTAAGAATAGTTCTATAAATCAATTTCCAATAGATTTTCAATTAGTTTGATTACTACTTGTCATGTGTCATATGCTAATGTTGGTATCAAGATTGATTATATAAGTTTGAGGCTACTTTTCTTCTTTATCTATACTTATAATAAAGCAATAAGTACGAAAAGTCTGTAAAAAGATAAATAAAAAAAAAGTCTAGCGTACTCAAAATAAGCTACTGAACAAGAATATATTAACATGGATAAAAATCGTGTCTGCCTGTTTGTTTGTTCGCGCATCACGTAAAAACTATTGGAACGATTGCGATTTTCACTATTGGATAGCTTAGGGGTTGGCTAAAAAACTGGTGTAATTGATATCTCAATCTGATGAGTAGAAGCCGAGCAATCGATAAAAATATTTTTGATGACTGAAGAAATTTTGATCAAATGTTGGTATATTGGTATTGTAGGTGCTGGAATAGCACATATTAGTACATTTAACAAGATAAATGACTACACGTGCGAAGCCGCGTGAACAGCTAGTAGATTTAATAAATCAATATCAATAATGTGGATAGAAAGATAACATACCCTCAGACATACCCTCTTCTCAGAAATGGCTACCTAGCTGAATACCTACACGATTTACAGATATAGATTGATGGGATAGAAAATTCTTTATTGCACACATAAGATAGGTACATAGACCGACTTAAGGCTAGCAAGCATTATCTTCCAGTTAACCTCGGTGTATTGTGATGTTTTAATGCGGAATAGAGCCTATTTTAATTTGGAAAAACTAATAGATTCCTAATAATAATAATATCAATACTATCACTATACTCGTACTAACATAATAATACACCTACGTGTATAATATAACTACTACATAATAATATGATTTCATGTATACATAGTATACCTAATTAGAATACATATCTTTATATATATAACTACATACAGTAATAACATACATAGCCGTGGCGGTCTCGGCTTAGAATTAGACCCCTCCCAATCCTCCCGTGGATGTCGTAAGAGGCGACTAAGGAATCATACACCGGAAGATGCGCAGCAGCGTCCTCCGAGCACATTTGCTACACTGCGGTCACCAATCCGCCTGCCAGGCGTGGTGACTATGGCAAACCCCCCCAATATGATAGACACACCAAAAAGACGGCCCCCAGTCCCCGGCGGCTCCGTTAATCCTGGCACCGGTAGCAGCCATGGTCACGGTGGAGCAGGGGAAGAAAATGCTAAGAATCCCCGGCAGAGACCCAGCTACCAACCCCCACGATCTCTAGACCTGGCAACTTATAACGCACGCACCTTGAGGACCGATGAGAAGTTGATAGAGCTGGAAGAAGTAGTAAGTAAGTTGCGCTGGGGTATTATAGGGTTTCAGAAGTCCGAAGAGAGGGAGAGGATACGATGACCCTCAATTCCAGCAACTTACTCTATTACCGAGAGGGCGACCAGCAGTCCCAACATGGTGTCGGGTTTCTCGTCCACAAGTCCCTCGTCAACAACATTGTGAAGATCGAAAAAGATTCGAGCAGGATATTGAAGATTTGTATACCTTATACTCAGAATTACCGAACGGTATTCGTTGAAGGTCATACAGGTGTACGACCCACACTCGAAACGCCCGCACGATGAAGTGGAGGCTATGTATGACGACATTTCTAATGCCATACATGCCCCGAAAACACACTTCACAGTGGTTATGGGGGACGTCAACGCACGGTTGGGCATGAGGAATGGCGATGAACTGAGAGTGGGGCAGTTTGGATTTGGACAGCGGAACCAAAGGGGTCAGCGATTGGCCGACTTCATGGAGAGGAGGGACTCTTTATGATGAACTCCTTTTTCAAGAAGCGCCTCTCCAGGAAATGGACGTGGCTGCACCCCGGCGGTCATAAGCACTGAGATAGCAGTGATACTGCAGTCACTGAGATAGATTTCATTTTGACGACCAATCGGCATAATAATATATTCAATGATGTCTCTGTGATTAACAGGGTTAAGACCGGCAGTGATCACCGCATGGTAAGAGGCTCATTGAATATCAACGTGTAGCTGGAGAGATCTCATTTGATGAGATCTACTCTTCGCCCAAGTCCTGCCCAAATACAAAACCCCGAGAGCTTTCAGTTGGAGCTCCAAAATCGCTTCCAAATCTTTACCGAATGCGATACAGTGGACAAACTAAATAACGGGCTGGTGGAAATTGTCCACGCGGTCGGGTCGGAGTTCTTTAAGACCCCCCGCAAAAAAAAGAACACAGAAACTCTCTGAGCATACACTCAAACTTATGGCAGAACGAGGCGAGATGTGGCTGCAGTCTTCAGACGGATCAGAAATGAGGAAATCCGTAGAAGAACGAAGGTTACCGACATAGCTCTCAGAGTTTGCAAGTTGAAATGGCAATGGGCAGGCCATATAGTTCGCAGAACCGACAACCGCTGGGGAATAAAGGTTCTCGAATGGCGACCACGAACAAGCAAGCGAAGTGTGGGGAGACCCCCCACACGATCGACCGACGACATTGTAGCCATCGCAGGAAGTCGGTGGATCGAGGTGGCACAGGATCGCTCGTCATGGCGCTCTTTGGGGGAGGCCTATGTTCAGCAGTGGACTTCTAAAGGCTGATATGATGATGATGACAGTAATAAAACTGGCAATTAAAAAGGTTTCTAATTTAGATGATTCTATTTTGGAATCGTGGAGGATAGTATGATCCAATATACATTTTAGAAGGTAAAGATCCACTGCTGAAAATCGGCCACCACCAAAACTACGGCACATAAAGCGGCTGTTCAATTGGGGGTAATTTTTCCACAATAACCACAATTGCAAATTCTTGCATGGATCTGCACTGTGCTCGTACCCTGAGACATTGGTTGCTAACTCTCATTACCCAGTAATTTCTCTGGAATGAGTGGTGCGTTAGCCTTCAATGTTATTTTTGTGTTGCCTTTAAACTATGTAGTTCCTGTTGCTAAAATAAATTTTATAGCTTGCCAAAAATATGAAAATAGACTGCTCCGCTACTTGCATTATTGTTTCCTTCAAGATAGCAAAGCACTAGCTGTGTTTCTGCGGCTTTCCCTGTTTGGTCACTTCAACTTCAATTCCCGTGTAACAAGGGTGGGAAGGGGGGTTTGAACTACGCGTTACGTAACATTGTAAAAAAAGAAAAAAAGATTAGAAATCTCTTGCTTTTAAAAACAAGACATTTCAAATATTAATAAATAATATTAACGCGATTAAAACAATAACAATGGTATTTTAGCGAATTTCCCGTACTTTACGCCACATGATTATGACTTTTAGGTAAAAATGTTCACTTGGTGGTTACGTAACGTTTTACTAGAGGGTTACAGAAAAACATTACGGCGCGTTACATGGGGGCAGGGGGGGGTCTAAAATGTCCAAAAAATAGTTAAGTAATACTTGAACGCTCCCTTACGTGTTTGTGATTCCAGGACAAGTACACTAGATTTTAAAACAAAGCCTAGGCTTTGTTTTAACGTGATAGGATCCTAGGCTATCCAACTGTGAAAACGACATTTCAATCAGTCCAGTAGATTTTATGTGATATGCAAACATACAAACAGACTTTTATTTGCTTATTAAGTCCACTAGACAAAGAAAAAATCATTGCCTTTTTCTTATAGACTTTTTGTTACTGCTAAGTAAGTTTAGATAGATTTTATCTTGATTTAATATAAATAAATATGGTATACATATTTATTCTTAGGAGCTGAAAAAAAAACGGTTTCATGTGCACATTCAGAGTTGACATTCAGGTGAACCCTAGCAATATCAACAACATCTGTCGGTGCTTTGGAAATATGCATGTTATAGAAAAGAGCACCAAATAAATTAATAACCTATAATATGAACATAATATTGAATTAAAAAGTAATACTTAATAAGGCTCTGTGGGCTGTAGACCTCGCGCGTATAACCTTTTTTACAAACAATCTAGCGGTGCACAGTAACGCCATCTAGTTACCTTATTGTAAAACTAATATTAATGACCAAGGTGCTCCATCAATCCCTACCTATTAGGTAAAGGGTTGAATCCACTGGTAGAATCCTAAAAGTGAGAAATTTACTGGCATGAGGAGCTATTCTGCTCATTATGCCGAAGATCCTCATCAGATGTTCACCAAATTATTAGGAGATCAATTTAAAGTTAAAAACAAAAAGCCTTTCAAATACAAAAAGAACCATCGAAATCGGATCTAACAAGGCGGACATATTCAGTAGCCCAGTTTTTGCCCCTTTTTGGGGGAAGTACCTCCCCATTCAAAAATCCCCGAAAACTAAAAAAAAACTTAAAATTCGTTTAATCTGTATACCAAGTTTCGTCTAGATCGGTTGAGAAATGCGGGCGTTTCCTCGTGGCCTAACAAGGCAGCCTATCTGATTCGGCCACGAGGAATTATTTTTCCTCGCGTCCTAACTGCTTGTCATTCTTCTATTGACTCAACCTGTATAAAGTACGTCATGGGTTATGTACAGTCATACGCACAAATACAGGTAACGGACTCGTGGTCACACCGATTTGTCACACTGGTGAGACTATAAGCTATAAAATATAAGACTCGTAGCAGTGTGAGAAACCAAAACACCAATTACTTAGAGACATAAATAAATGCAACAATTAATTAATTAATTTGTGTCAAAGTGACAGCTGTCAAACTTGAAAGGGCTTTAACTCGGAAACTACTGATACTGGGCTGTGTTCACTTACACGCTCGAATCATCCGTGCGATTATCGCTCGATCATCCGGAGTTAGTGAACGACTTTGGACGTCCATGTGGACGTCCAAAGTCGTTCACTAACTCCGGAACTAGAACTAGAACTGACAACTGTTAAGTGTCAGTTTCATACTATTCTTCCCTTCCCCTACTATTTTTCGGATGACCCAGGCTTACGTCCGACGACGCCGTGAACGATTTCGAGCGATCGCGCGGATGATCCGTGCGTCTTCGAACGTATAAGTGAACGGGCCCCTGGACTAGTAGTTTTTTACAGAAGTGATAGATCTCATTGATATCTTCGTTTTGGATGACAGCTGACAAACTAAAATAGGCTATAACTCTGAAACTATTGATCCTAGAATAAAAGTTTCTTTACAGAAGTGAAAGATCTCATCAATATCCTCGTTTTGGGTGACAGTTGTCAAATTAAAACGGAGATATCAATGAGATCTATCACTTCTGTACAGAAACTACTAGTCTAGAATCAATAGTTTCCGAGTTATAGCCAATTTTAATTTGAACACACTCTGTATGATTACCAGGGAAATCACCAACAAATCCCAGCTCTTATAGCCCTATAAGTCTGCTCCCTATACTATCGAAGGTATTTGAAAAAGTTTTCCTACAAAGACTCGAGAGAAGGCGCACTCGAAGACAATAAAATCATACCTGATCATCAGTTCCGGATTTCGAGAGAAACACGCAACTGTAGAACAAGTCCTTCGAGTCGTCCATAAAATCAGACAATCACTAGAAAAATAAGAATACTGCTCGGCAGTATTCTTATACCTTTTAAACTTTCACGATTCGAACACATAGTTAAATATTTAAACGGGACTAAATATTAAGTTTTCAGCGCGATTAAGTCCCGTTTAAATATTTAACTAAGTATTCTTATACATTCAACATTCAAGCATTTGATAGAATCTGGGACAAAGGACTTCTATACAAGCTAAAGACCCTGCTACCAAATTCATTTTGTATGATCCTAAAAAGTTACTTGGAACAAATACAATATATTCGGAGTTATTTCATTGGTATTTTTTCCACAAAATTCCAGATTTCGTCACTTAACTTAGTAATTTTGACCAAACTAACAATAGTATTCAGGTGTTTTTTTTAATGTTGGTAGTCCAGTAGTGAACCTTTTATGAGACATCAGAGCCATATTTCATCATCCTCATTATTTCTGCTGAACATGGGCTTCCCCCAAAGAGCGCCACAACAAATGGTTTTGTGCGCCTCCATCCAACGACTCCCTGCAATGGCTACAATGTCGCCCGTCCATTATGTGGAGGGTCTCCCTACACTTCGCTTGCTTGTACGTGGTCACCATTGGAGAACCTTTCCCCAGCAGTTGTCGGCTCAGCGAACTATATGGCCTGCCCATTGACACTTCAACTTGCAAATTCTAAGAGCTATGTAACCTTGGTTCTTCTACGGATTTCCTCATTACGGCTCTTATCATGTAGTGAAACTCCGAGAATAGCTCTCTCCATTGCACTCTGCGTGACTTTGAGCTTATGTATGAGGCCAATAGAAGTTAGTAATCAGTGCCAACACGCACTAATTATAAACTTTCGTCTTGAGGCTCTGCGGTATCTGTGACAAGAAGATATGGCGTAATTTCCCGAATGCTACCCATGCAGTTGGTTGAACTCTTTGTCAAAGTTGGATTTACCCAGTTGGATCGTCTGACCCAAGTAGACATAATGATCAACAGCTTTGATATCATTCCCAATATAGACCGCATGGGTACGACATGGGCATTTTTCATGATGTTCGTCTTACCCATGTTCATTTTAAGACCCACCTGTTGAGCAACATCATTGAGGTCACTGAGCACTGTGCTTAGGTCTTCTAGGGTTTCTGCCATGATGGCTATATCATTGCATTCGCCATTGATGTTAATACCATATCCATTTCAGTTTAGAAGATTGAATATATGTTCCAGTTCAGAGGTGAACAGTTTCGGAGAAATAATGTCTCCCTGTCTCACCCCTTTTTGCAACTGGATAGAATTCGTGCTCTGCTTTGATTCTGAAGACGGACTGTCATGGTGGCCTTGCTGTACAAACACTTCAACACTTCGATGTACCGGTAGTCAATCTGGCACCGCTGTAATGACTGTAGCACTGCCCAGGTCTCAATCTAATCAAAGGCTTTCTCGTAGTCCACAAACGCTAGACATAGTGCCAAACATAAAGTTATCTTTAAATTATTAAAAACAAAGCAGAAGAATAACTTCAAATTTTGTTCAAAGCAAAGTTAGGGAGGTCCCTAAAATAAAAAATAGGGTTTTTCTTTGTTCCTGTATAAAAACTTCTTCAATTCACTGGCAATAAAAGACCTCACATAATCACATAAAAGCAAAAGAAACGAAGCAAATTTGCAATTCCAATCACTAAATTGGCTGCTAGGACATCAATCCCGGCTATCCCTCAGCAACAAACAACTAGTTTATAAGGTAGTCATCAAGCCGATATGGACATACAGAATAGAACTCCAGGGTTCCATTGGTAACTCCAATATTGAGATCCGCCAGAGATATCAAAACATCGCTCTAAGAACTGTCTCAAGCGCACACTGGTTTGTGAGAAACACAGAAATACATGAGTACCTGGAGATGTCAACTGTAAAGCAGGAAATCAGCAACTACAGCAAGAGATATAAAGACAGACTTAATAAACACATAAATGAATTGGCAAAGAACCTCTTGAACACACAGGAAAATGTAAAACGCCTAAAAAGATGGCAAATACTCAACCTAGACCAAAGTAAATAACTTTCTATCCATCTCATCATGTCATTTAATGGAAGGAGACCTATACCATCTAATAGCTATTGCAGAAGGTAAAACTAGAGGAAGCTGATGCTGCTGTGTGCGATAATGAGGCCTCTCAAGTTCTAAAAGGGTAGGTTCTTGGTCAGTATATAGCGGCATACACTGTGACTGATGGTTTCTTAGCTCTGGGCGACGATGGGAAACAGTGGACTGCTATACTAGTGTATAAGACCACAAAGTCAATAATTCAGCAATATCATGAAAATTACCAACCAACACAACATAATTATCAGATGTCCTAATCTCTCTGAAAGAAGGCCTGATGTCCCAGTAGAGGCAATGTAACTGGCTGATAAAATAAATCTGCACTATTCTATTTTCAAAGTTGAAGCAGGTATCATCTATATCAGGGGTTCCTAAACTTTATAATGGAACACCTTTTATGTAATGGAACCCCATATCAAATGATTACAAATCGAAGACACTGTAATCTAAATAAGAACAAAAACTTTTATTAGAAATATTTTAAAGTAAAACACTTTATTCTTTATTTTAATTTTTAATGTGAAGAATGAAATTGATTCACTGTTTAATCAAAAATTGGTTTTTAGTTTGGTTTTATGTCCGACAGTTCTACACGCATATCTGGGGTAGCATCCAATCACGACTTGAATTTGTTTTTTGTATAAGTCTGTGTCAGTGAAAAACCTGTTTCACAACGATACGTTGTGACAAATGGGAGCAATATTAAGATTTATGATTAGACATTAAGAGCCTTTTTGGCTACTTCAGGGTTAACTACTAACACCAATCCTGGAGATGCCGCTCGACTCCCGTGCCTCAGGCTATGTGCGCTGTGCCATAGTCCGTCTGAATTGTCTACCTACTTACATAACAGTAATGCATTCTTCTCATCACATATTTTGCGCAATTTCAAAACAATATTTGTACTTTGGTATTATTTAACAGCCAAAAATAAAATTAATATCGCGGAACCCTGGTGGCTTTTCTAAGGAACCCCTACGTTCCGCGCAACCCACTTTAGGAACCGCTGATCTATATACTTAATTGAATTTTTGCCAAACAATAAAATTGGGGTGAAACACTTACATCTTTAGCAATCCTTTCAAGTTCTTTTTCTTTTTCATCATTTATAGAATCTGCTGTTGAACATAACTTTACATTACAGCTGTTGTAGCTTTGTTGCGTTAATATTCGGAGAGATCTTAATTTCGATTTCTGAAAATTAGACATAAATAATTGAGAGTAAACCATAGCAATAAACGAACAAACAGGATGCGTTGATATTACAGTGATAAATAATATATATGTAACTTACAAACATAACTAGTCTTAGGTATCTGGGGTCCTTATATTACCAAGAATAATCAAAATCATAGAAGACTCTATTTTTCTTCTGTCTAGTACTAATTAAAATCATTTTGTTTAATTTGTAGATTGTAGGGTTTTATTTTACAAACTAAAATAGACGAACTTAACCTTGGCCTTGGGATCAGTGTGGCCAGACCCGATCAGAACTCTTGCCCACACAGGTTGTTAAAATTGCCCTTTCCAGCACTAAATCGCCCATAAACGTTAAAACAAATATTACGTGTAGAGGATTCCAACGCCACCGCTGAGGGAGTGATCGCCGGGTGACGGACACGAAGGCCAAGAAGCGTAATCGTATGGGGAGAGACACGCTGGACTCTGTGTGGTGCGCACTGCTATGCGGAAAAAGAAGATAGCATGCTACTAATATGAGCTGACTGAGGATCACCTCAAAAAACAACAAATCTATTAATATTTTTTATGAAAAGCAATAATAATTCCATGTGATTTTATTTAAAGTTTCGTAAATTACGTGCCTAAAGTGCTTTAATGTTTGTCTTTTTAATAGTTACATAACGTACATATAAGTAATGTTTCAGAGTGCCTTCTGATAAAGTATTATCGATGTTATTTTATTTTACTTGAGAAATAAAATTAAGTTTGTCCATTTTAACGTTATAGCCCATATTTTACCGGTTCCCAAGACCTTCCGCCCTATTGCCCTTCTTTCAAAAAAAACCCTATAATTGCCCATGGCGTGGGCAATTACTTACGGTCTGGCAACACTGCTTGGGATGGGATCAGCGGCCCGCAGCCCGATTCCATAACTTGGCTTCAATCGAATTCTCAGTATCGCAACCACTAATGCCTTGCGATAGAGTCGAATTTGCTATGAAAAAAGTGATAATCCGATTGTAGCCAAGATAAGGAATTGGGCCACCGACCACATAACATGGCTTCAATCGAATTCTCAATATCGCAACCACTAATGCCTTGCGATAAAGTCGAAATTGCTATGAAAAAAGTGATAATCCGATTGTAACCAAGTTCTGTAATTGGCCAAGTTGTGAACTTGGCTTCAATCAGATTGTCACTTTTTTCATAGCAAAATCGACTCTATCGCAAGGCATTATTGAATTTCACGGCTTGAAACCGTCATGATCAACATTACGTAATCGCAGTGCAGGGATCGGGATGGGATGTTGGATTGGATGCACAGACATATACTTCCTCTTAGATGTCTGTGGGCCTGTTCACATAAACGTTCGAGGACGCACGGATCACCCGCGCGTATAATATGCGCCGCAAAAGATGAGACATGACGAGCGTCAGTAGTGGGGAGCCTGCGCAGGTATAGTCGCGTACGAAATAGTTATCCATTATGTGTATATCTATTCTGGGATTTTTCGATGACATTTGGAATTAGATGTATATCAATATTATATTAAAATTCTTTACAATATTTATTTCGAAATAATAAATTTTAAGATAAAAAATGGAAGATTGTCTTAGTCACTGTCACTGTTAATAAATGATACACCAGCGGGAAGATCATTGACTGGGACGCGGCCACTAGAAGGTACATTTACTCTAGAAAATATAGCACTTGTTCCAGGAGTTGACAGATCGTCGTTTTCGTCAGATGACGATGAGGAACTACCGGAGTCCTCTGAGTCACTGTTTGACAAATCTCCTACTCTGATAATTATTTCCGTATCCGTCAAATTGTCAATTATGTGATCACTTTCTATGTAAAAGTCTTCAATTTTTTTTGTTTTATTACATAGTGCTTTCCATTCATTTGGTCCCATTTGGTTTACCTTTTCTGTTATTAACTCTATCACTCGTTTGAGGTTCCATTGCACATTCTTACTGCTCACATAACCTTTTATTGCAGCCCAAGCCATTTCGATAGGATTTAAATCAGGGTGGTATGGGGGTAATCGCAGTACGTCATGTCCGTGTTCAGATAGTATTTTATCAATGCTGAATGTCTTATATTGTTCTTTATGTATTTTTATCAATTTGTACAATTGTGGTTTAAGCATATCTGGAGTGTAGGGAATTCCTTTTTGGGTTAGCCATGATTGCATATCGGCTTTCTTGGTGTTTGAGCTTGGTGCAGATTCATACTCCTTATTGTGATACGAGGCATTATCAACTACCACGACGGCATTTGGTGGAAGATTGGGTATTAGCTGGGTTCGAAGCCATTTCTGATAATTTTCGTAATTCATGTCGTCGTGGTAGTCGCCCGTTTTTGACCCAGATTTAAAAGTCAGTAAAGCGTTTGGTATGAAGCCACTCTCAGAACCAGCGTGTACAATAACCACGCGCTGGCCTTTAGATATTGGGTTTTTGAGACCTTTATCCGAATCATCAGACCAAGATTTGGAGGTGGTGTGCGTGGAATGGACGTAAGACTCGTCAGTGTATACAATAGAGCGGCCTTCTTGGCGATATTTTCTGAGTTTTTTCAGATATTCAATTCTTTTCAGTCTGATATTGGATTTTTCAATAAGAATTTTTCGATTATTTTCTGTCCTCTTCCATCGAAAACCAAGGTCTTTCAAAATGCGGCGTAGACTTGTATTAGAACCTGGAAAGGCAATATCATCGCGCAACTTCGCTAAAATTTTATTAAGGGTCGGCAGTTCCTTGTTCGTAACATGGAAGATGTGAATACATCTTTTTATCACTCCTTTGTCAAATTCGTCTATATCGGTTAAAAGTTTGGGCCTTGACCTTATTTTTCCAGGAGTGCGGAAATTGTTAGTAAATTGGAACTATTTGCTTCCTTCACAATTCTTTTTACTGTAATTAATGATGTTTTAGTTGCAGCCGCAGTACGCATTTGTACTTGCTTCAAATTTTGTACCTTCCTACTTTGCCTTCTTAATGTTTTACCTCGAGGCATAGTCAATATTTCACAAATTTACACTCGTATATAACACAACTATAAACTACGTAGAAATTTATAAACGCACGTTGCACTCGTCTGTACTTCGGAGTCAAGCGGTGCGTGCACGGGGTGAGGAGAACGAGAGGCAACTAACGCGCATGCGCAGCGCCATACTACGGCCCCCCGCCGTCCTCCCGCGCCCTTTCCGACCTATAAATCGTCTACTGCGCAAGTCAAACCACGTGGCATCTCAAGTCTCATCTTTTGTGGCGCGTACACTTACACGCTCGAATCATCCGTGCGATTATCACTCGATCATGAGTAAGTGAACGACTTTGGACGTCCACATAGAACTGACAACTGTCAAGTGTCAGTTTTATACTAGATCTCATTGGGCCCGTTCACATAAACGTTTGAGGACGCACGGATCACCCGCGCGTACACTCGAAATCGTTCATGGCGTCGTCCGGGCGTTCGCCTGGGTCATCCGAAAAATGGTAGTGGAGGGGAGGAATAGTATGAAACTGACACTTGACAGTTGTCAGTTGTATGTGGACGTCCAAAGTCGTTCACGGTCTCCGGATGATCGAGCGATAATCGCACGGATGATTCGAGCGTGTAGGTGAACACAGCCTGTGATTGGATGTTTGTTGGGTTGGGATGAGAAATGAATAGTATTATCGATATTAAAATCGATACGGTGCCACGGTTAATAGCAGTATTAGACGTGGTACAGCGGAGCCAAATTTATCTGTTAATTTAAACTGACTGTTAAGACAATGGAAAGGCCTGGTAACTTACATAGTTTTCATAACAATATACAGGGTATTTCCAGCAAAGCATTAGAGTTAGAACTTTTTTTTAGATTTTTCTAAGGTCGATGTTATGTGTGTAACTGAGCATTGGTTCACGATAGGTACTTTGATACCATCCATTAGAAACTATGTGATTGGTAGTTCGTTCAATAGAAAAAAAGCTAAGTCTCATGGTGGTTCTTTAATTTATTTAGTGAATACATGTAAATTTAAGGAGAGGAAAGACATTGTGGCCTTGTCTGTTGAACGGACTATTGAGTAATCATAAGTTGAGCTGGAGCATCATATAATTGTATGTGTATACAGACCTCCACTGGCTGATTTCAATGTGTTTGAGTCTGTTATGGAGGATGTTCTGAGGAAATGTTCTAACAATTCAAAATTCCTTGTTGTATGTGGTGATTTCAATGTAGATATACTTGTTAAATGTCCATTAAGCGATAAATTTCTAAATTTGTTTTTGTGCTTCAACATAAAAAATATTTTTAATCAGCCAACCAGAATCACTAGCACTTCTGCGACCTGTTTAGACAATGTTTTTTGCAACTGTGAACCTCGTAGCAGGGCTATAAGTGATAAGCTTAGCTCTGATCATAGTGGGCAAAGTGTTGTGTTTCAATGTAAATCAGGTAAAAACTCTCAAAAGTTCACTTACAGGCCTATTACTTGCAAGCGTTTGGAACGGTTTGTAGATAACATTGATAATCAACTTAGTCACTTGCCGTTTGATGGGAATTCTGATGACCTTTGCAATTCCTTGTTTAATATAATGGATAAAGAGTTTAACGATGTATTTAAATTACAAAAATTTAATGGGGGCATAAGGGTGGGATTTGATGACTGGGCTACAACAGGTATTTACAAAAGCAGAAACAAATTATACGATTTATATTCTCAAAAAAAAATGAATGCTAATGACACGAAATTTGTTGAATACTTAAAACAATATTCTAAGACATTTAAATCCGTGTGTAATACCGCGAAATCTCTTCATTTGAGTAGGAAACTTAAACAATCGGAAGATAAAATCAAAACAACATGGAAAATAATAAATACCGAAACCGGCAAAATTAAACCTCGAGACCGAAATTTTATCCTAAACATCGGCAATAAATTAATTTCCAAAGATCACGAAGTTGCCAATGCATTTGAAGATTTCTTTACAAAAATACCAATAGTTACTACCCAGTCTTTAAAATCTTCCTCAGTTGAGGCTTCTTGTATGCTCTCAAGCAACGTTGAAAAGTGTGATGTTACATTTAAATTTAAACATATTAATGTTAATTCGATTGTTAAGAAATTTAAATTGCTTAGCATAAAAAATACAGAGGATTTCTGGGGAATATCTACTAAAATTTTAAGTTCCATTATTGGTATAATTGCTCCATACTTAGTAATTATTTTTAATAATTGTGTTGATGAAGGAGTTTTTCCCGACATAATGAAAAATAGTAAACTTATTCCCTTATTCAAGTCTGGCAGTAAAAATGATCCGACTAACTACAGACCCATTTCTATACTTCCCGCTGTAAGTAAAATTTTTGAGAATGTAATATTAAATCAGTTATTAACACATTTCAATCTCAATGGTCTGTTTCATAATGAACAATATGGCTTCACTAAAGGCCGTTCAACGACAGACGCAGGCACAGGGCTCTTAAAGCATATATTCAATGCTTGGGAGGAGTCACAGGACGCAATTGGCGTTTTCTGTGATTTATCCAAAGCATTTGACTGCGTTTGCCACGAAACATTATTTTTTAAATTGAATCATTACGGAGTTAATGGGAAAGCTCTCGATCTTTTATCCTCGTATCTTAGCAATAGAATCCAAAAAGTAGATGTAAATGGTGCGAGGTCATCAGGATCTCTCATTACAATGGGAGTCCCACAGGGTTCAATACTTGGGCCATTCTTGTTCTTGGTTTACATTAACGATCTTCCCTTTTTCATAAAGAACTTATGTGATATTGTTTTGTTTGCAGATGATACTTCTCTAATTTTTAAGATTTACAGAACCTTGAATAATTTTGACGACGTTAACAAGGCAATCGCGCTAGTTCTTAGTTGGTTTACTACTAACAATTTAATGTTAAATCCTAAGAAAACTAAATGTATCAAATTTTCACTACCCAATGTCAGAGGGGTTCCTACGAATTCAAGTATTTTAATAAATAGTGAGCCTGTAGACCTTGTGCAGTCAACCACATTTTTGGGTATTACTGTAGATTCAAAATTACAGTGGGGTCCTCACATATCGTTGTTAGCTGGTAGATTGAGCTCTGCAGCCTATGCAGTACGTAAAATTAGTCAGTTTACCGATATAGCTACTGCAAGATTAGTATATTTTAGTTACTTTCACAGTATTATGTCACATGGCATTTTGCTGTGGGGTAAGGCCGCGGAAATTCAATCAATATTTGTGCTACAGAAGAGAGTAATTCGTTCCATTTACAATATGAAATCCCGAGATTCTCTTAGGGAACGTTTTAAAGAGATCAATATTCTTACAGTGGCTTGTCAATATATATATGAAAATATAATGTATTGTCGGAAGAAAATCAATACCTTTGTTAAAAATAGGGATGATCATAATTTTAATACTAGAAATAATAATAAACTAAAAGTGTCTGGATTTCGGTTAAAGAAAGTTAGTGGTTCATATATGAGGAACTGTATAAGATTTTTTAATAAGTTACCTGACGGCATTGATCAATTACCAATGCATAGGTTTAAAACTTTTGTTAAAGTAAATCTCATAAAGAAAGCGTATTACAATGTAAATGATTATATTAATGACAGAAATGCATGGCCTGATGTCTCCAAGCTCCATGATAATAATAAGTGATAGCTTCGATGTTAACGTTAAGTGAATGAAATGTTCAAAGTACTTTGTGAGATGTCTCAGACATACCATGAGATCACATTGTTTTATACAACATAATTATCGAGTTAGAAGTTTTTACCATATTTTTTTCCAGTATGATTGTTTGATGTTTGTGGGATATCTTATTGTCCCTTTTACCTTTTATATTTGTAGTTTACATGTTTTGTTATAATTGTGACATTTGAAAAAAATATAAAGAATGAACAAATATGGAAAAAATACATCCCCGTAGAGTTTCTTGGTGCTCTCTTCTCTAACGGGCGTATTTCCGAAGCACCGGTAGAGTCAGAAGGGTATTTCCTTTTCCAGTGTGAGATTTAACTCTGTTGGCACATGAAAGGGAAATTTCCTTTTCAAACTCAAAGAATACTTAGTTTATCTAAATTTAGATTGATTTGATCTTTTTATAATATTTTATGTATATCTCTTTGTTCAGGAGATGTTAATTTTGACTTGTAAAAGTGCTATTATTTTTGCCTATTTACAATAAAATACTTTGACTTTGACTTTGATAATTGCCATGAAAAAGTGTACCGTCATTAGAGGTGTGAATAACGGCTAGTTTTTTTAACGAGCTATATGCGCTTAGCTACACTTATATAGCCAGCTATTTAAAAAGCTATTGTTATAACGTGAACTTGAACGCCAAGACACGAATCAACGAATGGCGAGACTAACAAACAACTAATACTTCAATAAAAACTGGCAGTTTCTACCGATTTTTAAAAACAGCAGCAGTATGCATTTTTACCTTTCAATAAACTGGAATTATTGACTTTTTGGACTTTTCAATAAAGTTCCATACTATCGCATTACTATTTCTTGCAGTCATTTTTTGTTCACTCACAATAAAACTACCCTAACAACAAAGTCTATTTACACCAATGATTTAATATAACATCATTGATTTACACAATAAAGTCAAGTAAAAGGAAATAAAATAAAAGCTACACAATATTTTCATCCTTCAAACTTCACCCACTTTCCATAGGCCGTACCGAAAGCGAGTATTTTGCAAAGTTTTTTTTTTTACAAATGTGTAAGTTCCTTGATCCATACAAAAAGCTAATAGCTGTCGCTATAACGTATAACGTACTAACTTCATAGAGCAGAACAGCTCATGTAGCAGAACATAACACTAAATAATTCAACAAACCAATAACATAACTTCGCGTTTTGTACTGTTCGTTTATTTCGCGAATTGCATCGCGTCGCGAAGCTACAGTTAAAACTCGTTGCGTTATAATTCAACCAATGAGCGCTCAACGTGTGTTAACGATTAGCTTTGAGGAATTGTATTAATTGAGATTAGCGCCATCTACAATTCATTTCGCATTTATCCCAATCAAATAAATCAATGTCAGGAAGGCACGTGCGTGCTGGCGGACTAGAGCCATCTATGGAATTTTGAATGTGCTAGCTTGTCATATATGATTGTGCAATATGCTGCGACGTGACTCCCTAGATATACAAAAGTACCAATATCTTCAAAAATCGTCAAATGGTTATTTAACGATTGCTCGATTTTTACTCTTCGCATTGAGATATCAAGTACGCCAGTTTCTAAGTCAAATGCTAGGCTGGCTGCCCAACAGTGAAAACTGCAATTTTTATTAGTGGACTTTTTATCATTGTACTTTTTATCATTGGTCATTTTTATTAATGGACATTCATTAGCTTTGGACATTTATCTTTTTTGACATTAGTTTTGCAAATCTTGATTTCGGTCCAGTAGTTTTGAAAATGCTAGGCTGGCTGCCCAACAGTGAAAACTGCAATTTTTATTAATGGACTTTTTTATCATTGGACTTTTTATCATTGGTCATTTTTATTTTATGGTTGAAATACCTCGCACAAGATCGAAGCGTTACGCTTCTTCATTTATTATAAGAACTGCAAAGGAGTGGAATGCCCTGCCGTCGACAGTGTTTCCGGTAAATTATAACCCAGGTGTGTTCAAGTCAAGAGTGAATAGGTATCTACTAGGCAAGCGTTCTACACCTTCGACCAACATCATCGCTATCCATCAGGTGAGATCATGGTCAAACGATTGCCTAGCCTGTAATAAAAAAAAAAAAAAAAAGTAATCAAGAGCAGCTTAGAGTATATAGTAGAACCACTGACATATATAATAAACCTATCTACCGAAACTGGATGTTTTCCTGACGATTCAAAAAAGGCACTAATAATGCCTTTACACAAAAAGGGTCAAAAACAGAAATGGCAAATTATAGACCAATAGCCATTTTGACTAGTTTCTCAAAAAAATATGAAAAAGTGTTTTTTAACTGAATTACGTCATTTCTAGATACCAATAATATGCTAGATAGCAATCAATTCGGCTTTCGTAAAGAAAAAACAACACATTTGGCATTTTTTAAATGCTAAGATAGGTATGGGAAGAAATTAATAATAAAAGAACTATTGCTCTCTTTTTACATTTATTTATGGCATTTGATTGTGTTTCACACACAATTTTACTTAGAAAACTAGAAGCAGCTGCAGCCCGATTACATAACTTGGCTTCAATCGAATTCTCAATATCGCAACCACTAATGCCTTGCGATAGAGTCGAAATTGCTATGAAAAAAGTGATAATCCGATTGTAGCCAAGTTCTGTAATTTGGCCACAGCAGCCCGATTCCATAACTTGGCTTCAATCGAATTCTCAGTATCGCAGCCACTAATGCCTTGCGATAGAGTCGAATTTGCTATGAAAAAAGTGACAATCCGATTGAAGCCAAATTATGGAATCGGGCTGCTGGTATAAGAGTAACATCATTATCATTATTAGAATCATAATCTAGAAAACAGAAGTCAATCAACAGTCATTGATGTTTATAATAGAGATACAAAAGAAGAAGAACAATTCTTTTATAAGCGCAATTAAAATATTCAATCACTTGCCCACATAACTAAAATTATTAAAAGGCAACATGTTCAAACAGAATTTAAAAAAATGGTTATTATCTGTAGCTTACTATTGATTTAAATGAATACTTTGATTACTGAATCTGTGTAAATAAGAATGGAATGTAATTTTGATATCAGATTTAATAACTACCTATTAATTATTTTTAAGCATATTAATATAAATGTATCCATAAATTTATTTTATAAATAATGTTATGGAATAATGTTCAAAATATTGTATACCCGAAATGGATAGGCTGTTGGAACGTTTTTTACATATAAGACCACCTAATGTACACAGTTTTTTACAATAAAGTATTTCTATTTCACCCTAGATGTGGGTCATGTCCATTTGACATTGACATTAATATTATTGAATTCACGTTTGATGTTGCCCGTTTTGCCCTTTTAATAAAATAGATACAGATAAAATAATGAACAAATGTTACATCGCACAGATAAAGTTATGATAATTAGTACGTAATTAGTACATCTGTTACTGTATGGCGTTAATCCCTGCATTCGAGATGATGCAGTAGCATTTTGGGCTGTTTCGATTGCCCTTTTTGACACATACGATCCTTTCTAAACCTAACGAAAAACGACCCTAAAACCTAGACGATTAAATCGCTTTTCTGATGTCAAATTTAACTGTAATGTCCAAGCGAACGCTGATCGAAACACATTTAGCGTTTTTAACTGCTATTTTCGATTATTTAGCATCAAAACGAACGGCCCCATGGTCTATCTCTGTACCTAATAATTAGAAAGTCGTGGGCTTATAAATATGGGCCATACATATCTTTAATAGAGATGGTGTAATAAATCTAATGATACCGTGTATTATATAAACTCACATACACACATACAAACATACATGAACCCTGCTCCCCGATTCAGAACCTTTCGATAGCGAACCGAATCGATTCGATTCATAGTGAATGAAAAATGTATTGAATTGATCGATTTCAAACCGAATCCACAGAATAAATAATACCATATCGATCGACAACTGAGTTATCGAAGGGTTCTGAATCGGGGGCTGAAACCATTACACTACTATTTTTGGGCAGTCGTGTAAAAATACGTGAAAATAGTAGTTTGTCCTCTGCCAAATCATTTTACTCCATTGTGGTGATAAAGGACATACTATTTTTTATTTTCCCTATAGCCATTCTGGTGAGTCTGGTGACCAAAGCCGATGGAGAGGAAGGGAGTGGTCCGCCATAAATTGTTAGTAGAGTAAAAAATATACCTCTGGTAAAATTAAGTAGAAACATAAATAACACAATAATTTGTGTAATGAAACTATCGATATTTTTATTTTAAACTTTTTCTTCGTGGTAGTGCAGAACTTTTTTTTTTATAATGCAACCCTTCCCAATCTTTCATTCGAGCGATTGCGAGTTCGATGACCGCTTGGAAGCATTTTTTTTTGGTTCAGTCCGTCATTTTCATTTTTGATCATAGGACTTGAAGATTTTTCGCTATTTTGCCTTTTTTTGGTGCTGGTTATAGTGTTTTGGTGAACAACTCGTGATAATTTACTGAGGTTTTTAGCGGAAGCATCCGAAAACGTGAGTCTAGGTGTTATGCGTTAGCTGTTTCTGTCGCCTGAAAAGCTTTCCCAAATTTCGCAATTACGGCTTGCAGGCTTGCAGTGTCGATTCGATGCCGCTAATCTCTCTATTTATTCACAAGTACTTGTATCAAAATGTTAATATACATGGTGCCGCAAAATAGATTTTCGCTGTGCTAATTCATTTTCACGATATACGTAAATGGGCGGCCTCAACAAGTTGCTAACGATATTACAATTGTACCTACTTGTTAAAAAAGAAACCATGTCATCAGATATCGACGCCTATTTATTCTCAGCATGCAAATCTCCCATCTTAACTAATTAATTCGAGTTTTTGTTTGCTCATACATTGTTAACATTGTCAGAGACTGGTCTGGTCATCCAAATGTTAGGTTATGAATACAGGTGAATCATAGTCCTTTGCAAAACGTTATACGCCGCTGAGCTCTGCATGATAAACGTGTGCCATGCACCAATGCAGCTCATGCACAATTTTATAGAATCAGTGACTATGTATCTAGTTCAGTGTTCTATGTGCATAATGCCTAGCATAGTATATTTTTAATTAATTGATAGACTAAAACACAAGACATGTAGGTACCCTACTGTGTATGATATGATTGCCATATAACTGGCCAAATTCTATTTTATTTGATGTGACTGTTGAACTCTATTCCATACACTTTCAAACTATCACAATACCAGCATGATAAATATACATACACCAAGAAGCAATAACAAAAATACAACTTCAAATTAATCATTGATAAGTTTGTATTGTAACTATTCTGAGGATTCATGCATCACATTTTGCACTCATCATTATCATAATTAATCTACTTTCAGCTTGGCATTTGGGCGTTTAGGGCTGTTTCAAAATATTCAAATTTAACAACCCAAATAAACAAATTTTTGTGTTTTCAACACTTTTGCAATTTGTGCCATTTTTGCCACTAACAATTATTCTCAAACTGAAAAAAAAAATGATCCTTTGTCCCTACAGAATAAAGTCGTTTGTACCTAAACATGTAAGACGAATGGCGATTGAAAACATTTTAGAATGCTAATTTTACCCATAAATTTCCAAAACGGCCATTCACTTTGCCAATTGCTTCAAAGTGAATGGACAAATAATTAGCATCCATTTGTACAATAATGGATGTATTATTTATTATGCCTCTCCAACTCCTTCCATTTTGTGTTGTTGGTGGTCTCTAGAATCCACTGCTTATTGGCCACTACTTTCACAACACCAGATCATCTTGCTCCATCATTCTCCATTGTACAAGGGTTCCTGCCATTTGGCCATTTCCACTTCAGCCGAGAGATTATATTCTCGATTTCAGGAACACCAGTCCTTCTGCGGATATTTTCAATCCTGATCCTATCTGACAGGGCAGGAATATTTGAACCAACAACCTTTCCATCTTTCTTTGCTACATTTTGCTCTAAATTTTCCAATTTTTTTTTTAATTTCTTTATTATTTTTTGATAAATCCAAATGTCTTCAGTGTTTTGGTTTATTCTAATTTTTAAAACATACTGATTAATCCATTGATCACTACTAGATTTAACACCAAAGTGCATGCATGTTAACATATACTTTTTTAATGTTGTGCATGCTCAACCGCCATCATGTTGCTTGATCCAACCAAATTAATGCTAAAAGTCCTCATTCCTAGTAAACTAACATGTCTGGAGAACCTGAGGTAGCCCACACACCGGAAGAGGAAACTGAAGAAGAAATCAAGTCCTCGTACAAGCCTCCACCGGAGAAGTCCATTGAGGAGATCCTTGCGGCGGACCAGGAGGATGAGTCGCTGCGGAAGTACAAGGAAGCTTTGTTAGGACAGGCGCAGACTGGAACTGTTATTGTTGGTACGTGACTGTAAAATTTTTCATCGAGTGAGGTATGAGTTTTTAACTGACAAGGTCACTACCACTCTAAGTCAACATTAGATATGGGATATTTACTATGTTATTCGTTTCTTGAGGTTCATGACCTCAGAAGATGTGATCATCTTTAATGCTGTCCAACGGTTTACAATTGTCAGCAACCAGAACAGAAATGTTCCCTCCAAAATCCGAAGCACAGAGCAATAGCAGAAATGCATGAATTTAGTGACCTGACCTACTTAACTAAAAATATTCAAACCCGGACAGAATAATAATATTCCAGTAATAATGTAGTAGTAGGGCTCTTCTGCAGATTTTCATCTGCCATATGGCAAGCAGTGGTGTGCAAACCTTACGTTTGGGTTTGAAGGGCAATGCTTCTAGCAAAATGACTAAGCATATGAGACAAAAAGAGAACCAATGTCTCAGGGTGATATACACACATACACAGTGCAAAGCAGTGGAAAAATGTTGCTCTCTTGTAGTTCTGGTTGGCACTGAAATTGTGAGCAAGTGTGCATTAGTGTGTAAGTGTGGATGCTTACCGACAGGTGAACAACAGAAACTATACTTTTAATAATGCAGTAAGTACCAAAAAAACTGTAAAATTAAGATAATAAAAAAGAAATGGTTTAAGGTACTTCAAATAAGCTACTGATCAAAAATATAACATATTTTTTAATTGTGTCTGTCTATTTATTTATTTGTCTGTCTGTCTGTTTGTGCATCACATTCAATTACTGGACCGATTGTGATTCAGTGTTAACTGTTGGAAAGCCTAGGGTTTAAATTAAAATGTGGTTTACTTCGCCCTATCCGTGGAATAGAGCCACAGTGGCCGTTAGGTCTTTATATTTTTTGGGATCTAATAATGCATTATAAGATCCCAAAAATGCAATAAAACAAAGACCTAACGGCCACTGTGGCCCTATTCCACGGATAGGGCGACTTGGTATCTCAATGTGATGTTTAGGAGCCAAGCAATCAATAAAAAGCTATTTGATGGCCCATAAAAGACCACACAAGCAAAGCCGTGGGCACAGCTAGTCATTTCATAATTGAGTTAGAAAAGTATCAAAATTCCTGTTAAAACTGACAAGCTATCACATTCTGGAAAGCCGGTACATTGGCTTATCTTGCTATCTGCTCATGCAATGGATAAAAATTGTTTTTTCATATTGCCTTATCTAATCGTCCAACCTGTTAGTAAACACTAAACTATGTACCTAATTGAATTATTGATAAAAATATGTGTGAAATAGGAATAAAAATAATAACATGTACTTCTTTTTTTTTTATCTGCAATCTGCTCTGTGGCCATAATCAGATGTGTTCCTTGTTTTTGAGGTGTAGGTTTTACATTTTCCTGTGTGTTCAAGAGGTTCATTGCCAATTCATTTATATATTTATTAAGTCTGTCTTTATATCTCTTGCTGTTGTTGCTGACTTCCTGCTTTACAGTTGACATTTCCAGGTACTCATGTATCTCTGTGTTTCTCACAAACCAGTGTGCGCTTGAGACAGTTCTTAGAGCGATGTTTTGAAATCTCTGGAGTATCTCTATATTGGAGTTACTAGCGGAGCCTCAGAGTTCTATTCCGTATGTCCATATTGGCTTGATGACTACCTTATAAACAAGTAGTTTGTTACTGAGGGATAGCCGGGACTGACGTCCAGCAGCCAATTTAGTGATTGTAGTTGCAAATTTACTTCTTTTGGCTTTTATGTGATTGGCCCAGGTTAGCCTTCTATCTAGGTGCAAGCCGAGATATTTTACGCTGTTCTTGGTTGGTAGGACCTTGCCTGCCATACAAACAGTCGGGCAGTCACCTTTCCGGAGTGTGAATGTTGTCTGTGTTGATTTGGTTACACTTGGTTTGACTCTCCACTTCTGTAACCAGGCGTCTATTTTATGAAGCTGAGCTTGCAATTTCAATGATGCATTGTTTGGGTCTTTATCACTAGCAAGGCATGCTGTGTCATCAGCATATGTAGCTGTTAAAACGCTATCTGTTTCAGGCATATCTGCCGTGTATATGGAGTACAACACTGGACCAAGGACTGATCCCTGGGGAACCGAAGCAGTGATGTTATATAGCCTTGAGTAATCTTCCTCATACTTCACTTGAAATTGTCTTTGTTCCAAGTAACTTTTTAGGATCATAAAAAATGAATTTGGTAGCAGGGTCTTTAGCTTGTATAGAAGTCCTTTGTGTCAGACTCTATCAAATGCTTGTTGAATGTCTAAGAATACTGCC
This sequence comes from Alsophila aescularia, assembly GCA_946251855.1. Lineage (NCBI taxonomy): Eukaryota > Metazoa > Arthropoda > Insecta > Lepidoptera > Geometridae > Alsophila > Alsophila aescularia. The sequence continues at coordinate 2,736,290 of OX276379.1, read as the reverse complement.
GAAAAGTATTCTGTTTTTTCTAGCGATTGTCTGATTTTATGGACGACTCGATGGACTTCTTCTACGGTTGCGTGTTTCTCCCGAAATTCGAACTGATGATCAGGTATGATTTTATTCTCTTCGAGTGCCGGCTTAAGTCTTTCTATTTTCTTGGGCAGCTTTTTCATTATTTCACCCGTTATTAAATCAAAACCAGGAGCCTTTTTGTTCTCTAAGAACCGATGTGTATGCGCTAGTTCCCTTGGAGTGACTAGCGCAAGAGGCAGAGATAGCTGCTGGTCGCTATTGATAATTTCATCTACTTCATTTTCAAAGTTCTGCATAGTCGATTCGTTAGGAATAAATACTTCGCTGAGGTGTTTTGCGAACAATTCAGCTTTTTCATTCCCACTCTTGGCCCATGATCAGCAGAAGATTTCCTTATTGGCGGTACATGGCTTTGTGGTCTTTTGAAGATTTTTGTGATTTTCCACAATGAGTAATTATCTTTCTTGTGTGCCGAAAGACTAGATATTTTATCTTGAAAGGTAGAATTCTGGTTTTCATTAATCATCTCCTATAGTTCTCTTGAGATTCCGTAGTACTTTGTTCTGTCTGTATCTGATCTCGTGGAATGAAGTTGTCTTCTTTGCTTTCGCTTTTCTTCCAGCTTATTCCGTATTTCTAACGGCACATTATTTCTGTCGGTGATGTAACTCAGTCTCGGAGTAGAACGCCACGCGGCGACCTGTATGAGATTAGTTATGAAGAACGTTGCCTCATCTATATCTTCGTTCGTTTTAAGTTTGACTTTAAGATCAACTTCTTCTTTCAAATACTCAGCGAACGCACTTCAGTCTGTTCTGTGATTGTACAAAGTTAGTTTTTGTGTTTTTTGTATCGGACAAACGCTGAATGTTATTATTACGGGAGTGTGATCCGATATTGAGTCGAGTGACGATTCTACACCAAAATACATATCGGGCAGCCCTTTTACAACAAAAAAGTCAACAAGATCAGGCACTTTATTAACATCCGTTCGCCAGTGGGTAAGTTTGCCTGTTGATAAGGTTATGAGTTTACATTGGTCAACACTTTTTTTTTAGTTTGCGTCCCTTTGTGGTTATCAATCGTGATCCTCAATGGGTATGCTTACAGTACCAGTCTCCACCACTAATGAATCTATTTCCTAAGGTATGGAAGTAGCTGTTAAATAAGTCCTGTTTTGGATTGTGCTTCGGTGGACAGTCGGTCTCTTATGACATTGCCAGTTTTACTGACTGGAGTTTTCTCAGTCCATCCTTTGACAGCTGCACTGTACAGTTCTAGGCTTTCCTTTACAGTTACGTGCCTTTTTTTTGGTTGGTTAGATTCTAATATGTTTTCAACAACATGCTCATTGCTGCTAGTGTGAGTATTTTTAGTAGATTCTGGCTGCTTGTATTGATTTTATTATTTTCTGTCATGTAGTTACTGTTTGATTTGTTATAGATTTGGGGTTTATTGCCAGTCCTTTTTCTTGCAAGCACTTCTTTGTACACTTGGCATCCTTTGTAGCTAGCAGGGTGGCTGCCTGTGCAGAGTGTGCATATTGCTGGGGTGTTTGAATCTAATGTGCACACCGTAGTTTGGTGTGCACCTGCACACTTGACGCACCTATATGGCCGCATACAATTGTTTTTACTATGCCCATATTGCTGACATCTTTTACACTGCACTACAGTTGATTTCCTTTTTGGATCCTCAACTACAATCTTTTGGTTGTAGATTACTTTTATGTCTTTTACTAGTTTCGTTATTTTCATGTGGGGTTGTTAACAAAGAACGTGTTCAAAGGCTCCTTGGTTCCTGGTTTTCGGGCAGTCACTATTTTTCCTTGTACGCTGTTTCCTGTTATTTCACATCTGATCACATCTTTTGGAGTGCTAAAGTGAAGGTGCTTAATGACAATCCTCATACATTTTTGGTCTTTGCGGGTAAAAGTATGACCTATAAGTCCCTTGCTTCTGATGTCAAGCTTTTGTAATTTTCAACCGTGCTGGAGGATATAATAAGTTGGATTTTTGACACTACTTTATAAGTGTAACCATTGTTTTCCACTAATTCTTCTATAAGTTGAGTCAATTTTCCAAGGTCTTCGATGCCATATAATATTATTGGCGGTGGTTTGGGAATCCTTTTGAGTGGGGTAACATCTTCTATAACTACATCTAGCATCGAGAAGCTGTTACTATTTTCTACTTCTGGGGTAGTGTTTTGTTCAGATTCAGTCATTCCTCTGTGTTCATTGACCAGTTGGTTTCTTTGCTGTGTTCTTTTGGCTCGGTTTATCTTGGAAATTGCTGTTTCATCGAGGGACTGAGTTCTTTTTTGGGTTGGCACTCGCTGCCATGGAACTTTTGGATTGTATAGTCCGGTTGTATGAGCCGTATCACTGACATCACTCAATGATGCCGATCGTTGGCGGTTGAAGAGACCCGGAGGAAATAATTGTTGGGTCAGTGTTTTTGTTGTTTTTTCCTTGGTCAGCACTACTTTGCCCCCCCCTACTACTTTGTCTTGCTTCCATGGTGAATATTGTAATTTTTCTCCGTCAGGGTTTTCTTCCCCTAGCCAGTTTGTTCGGTTAATTGCCATCCTTGGTGCCCGCTGATTCAGCGGTCCCGGTCCACCCGAAGTGACAGAGCTGCCACCAGCCAGCAGCCAGCCCGAACCACCGATCTACAAACACCGCGGATGACAATCGGCGGAGACTCGCCCTCGCTCTTCATACTTAGTTGCTTTAGTACCGAGGTAGATGTTAAGTGCGGGGCTCGTTTTAGAACGTAGAATTGTCCGGAGGAGAAGATCCACAAAGATGGAAGTATGTGGGTCTGCCACTAGGCCGCGGCGGCAGACTACTGACAGCGTGGACGTGTATGAAGAACTTGTCGGTGCGCGCCTAATAGCCTAACTCCGCACACCTAGGCGTACGCTACTGGCAGCTTAGCATTTTTTAGGTGCGAGTTCCCTAGTCAAGAACTCACCCCACTAAGACCTTCACCGACCCCCTCCCCTTAAATATTTTTAAATTGTGTCTGTCTGTTTATTTATTTGTCTGTCTGTCTGTTCGTGCATCACGTTCAATTACTGGACCGATTGCGATTCAGTGTTAACTGTTGGAATGCCTAGGGTTTAAATTAAAATGTGGTTTACTTGGTATCTCAATCCGATGTTTAGAAGCCAAGCAATCAATAAAAAGCTATTTGATGGCCCATAAAGACCACACAAGCAAAGCCGTGGGCACAACTAGTCATTTCATAATTGAGTTCGGAAAGTATCAAAATTCCTGTTAAAACTGACAAGCTATCACATTCTGGAATTACCACACTGTGGAATTATTGATAAAAATATGTGTGAAGTAGGAATAAAAATAATAACAGGAAATAAAGTTAATATTAAGTTACCAATGAGAGATTGGTCAGCTAATTCAACGTTACAGTGACGTGGGTTAATGAAATGAAATGTTTTTTTTTTGTTAGGTGGTAACTGTCTGATACGACTATCATTGAAAGCTACACTTATAGCACAATTTTTGGCAGGGCAGTCGTATTTTATTTATACAATTTTGCATTTCATCATTTTAAATTATAATGCAATTTAGCAAGGTTATTTAAGTTTTAATTTCTTATTGTAATGTTTAATTTACATTAGCACCAATCTATACTTATAATGAAGCAGGTTTTTGTAGGTAACAAAAAGTCTGTACAATGAAGATAATATTAAAACTTAATAATATAAGCTACTGAACAAGAATATAACATAAAAATGATGTCCGTCTGTCTGGATGTTTGTTCGTTCATAAGTTTAAAACGACTGGACCAATTGAAAGCTGGTTTTCACTGATGGATAGCTTAGGTTTTGACTTAGTGTACTTTGTATCTCAATCCGACTAGAAGTTGAGCAAACAATAAAAACTATTCGACGTCTAACCAAATTTTGATAAAATGTAGTATATTGTACTTTTTAGTCCAAATCTCGAATATTTGATATGTCACGTGTTTGAATTAGAACGTGATCTGGATTGAGTGTATATTGAGTGTCTTAATCATGATCAACATTCCGATTCAAGCACAATCCCAACAGTGCGATTCAGCTAGAAAACCTAACCTGTACTGCAACGTAACTGCAACCTTTCGGTGTGCCATCTTGGTTTAAAACAATTACGTCCTTCTCACATTTCTCCCACTCCCTCCCCTCCCCCTTTTCCCCTTTCTTCCTTCCCTTATTTCCGCCCTACCTTCCTCCACTTTCCTTCACTCTTTCTCCACTTCCCCCACACTTTTTCACTTTCCCCCACCCTTCCCCCTTTCTGCCACTCTGCCCCCACCCTTCCATTCAATCTTCTCCCATTTCCCGCACTCTTCCCGGACCATTCGTCCACTTCCCCCTACCCTCCCCTCACTTTCCCCCAGCTTCCCTGACTTCCCCAAACCTTCCCCCACGTTGCAGTGCAGGTTAGGTTTTCTAGCTGAATCGCACTGTTGGGATCGTGATTGAATCGGAATGGTATTCGAGAGTAAGCCAGCAGGATCGAGATGACGGGTCGCGATCCTGGGATCGTGGACTTGAATGTGGACTGGATGTAACTCTTGCAGATGCCGGTGACCCGCGCAAGGTTATTGTCAAGAAGCTGGCGCTCTGCGTGGTCGGCCGCGACGACGTAGAACTGGACCTCAGTGGAGACATTACGGAGCTGAAGAAACAGGTCAGTACTTGTATTCTACTGTCCTGTCCTACTGCTTATCTATAGGTACCTACTTATAATAATGCATTGAGTAACAAACAATCTGTAAAATGAAGATAATAAAAAATAAATGGTCTAGGGTACTTCAAGTAAGCTACTGTAACAATTATAAGACATATTTTTATATATGTAGTCACATAAATAGTGTCTGTCTGTTTGTTCGAGCATAACGTAAAAACTACTGGACCTATGGCTTAAAAACTAGTGTACTTGGTCTCTTAATCCAATGACTAGAAGCTGTGCAATCGATAAAAAACATTATTGAGGCTGAACGAAGCCGAAACTTTTAACCCAAATAAATAACCACGCAGGCAAAGCCGCGGACACAGCTAGTACCATATATCATATGTCCTACAAATCATATGAACCAGCACACCTGTACACCTGTATTTTGCCTGTTTCCGCGCAGGTGCTTCCGGCCTAAGTTGGTGAATACAGGATTATTGGTTATTGGCAGAATATTAGGACATGCTGTCCACTATCAAATAACCCAGTAATGGTTCCAGCAAAAGTCAACCTTTTTCAAGATATTATTTATTTTATGTAAATTGACGGATAGGCAACCAATAAAAATGATAATAAAAAAACATTGCCATAAACTTTTTTATTGTTTTTAGGTTGAGATAACAATAACAAAAAATTGTGTATAATAAAATAAGAATAATTTGCAAACGTTTTTGAATCAGGGGTCTAAGTCTAAGCAAGTTTGATAATTTGTGTAAGTTTCTTCAACAAAAAAGCTAATTTTATTCAAAATACACAGTAACTTAACCTGCAGATTATTTAAAAAAACACTACATATTATCACCTATCTATCACCTATCTATCACCTATCTATCACCTGTCTATCACCTACTCACACCTATCCTATCGTATAATTTTTTGGTAGTTTGACAAAGTAACATACTATGCAACATTATACAAAATGACGGAGAATTTAAAAAATGCGTCAAATTGGTTTTGTTTCAATAAATCATGTACCATAGATAAAATCTATTATTTATCTATGGCCATACCAATAAATATCAATGTAGGGTTCTCATAATATCAACAGTGTTCAAACAAAAAAAAAACATGTATATCAAACCTAAAAAAAAACACGAAGGCGAAGGCGGGAGTTCGCTACCCTTCGTTCCCGTCTTCGCCTTCTAACCTATCACGGCAAAGTCGGGCTTCCGCCCTCGCCTTCTATTTTACGATATCATGTATAATGTTTGACCATATGAGTAGCCGTGCGTTTAGCTGTTCATATCGTCAAACACTAATCATTGATTCATCTGGCTAAACCATTTCATGATATCACCGATAATTTCATGAAATATAACTTTTTCATGATGTGGCCAACAATGTCGTATATTGATCAATTCTATGATATCGCCACGACATATAGATTATCCTTGTGCAAAGTATCACTGAAATTGGTTCAGCCGTTTGGGCGTGAAAACCAACAAGCAAACAGAAAACATTGACTGTTAGTGTTATTGTATTCAAATTAAAGATTTTTACATTTGTGTCCATCTCATTTTTGTGCCTCACCTCAATACAGAACTATTTATTATTCTGTGGTTATATTCATCATATTTTTTTGACAAATTTGTGGACTTGCTTGCCAGCATCTCATGTTATATTATAACTTTGGAATCTTTAGTCAAAAGTAAATAGGTTACAGGAAGCGTGCACAATCATTTTATTTTATAGAAGCTAAGTACAGGAGTTTACGAAACAGCCGAGCAGTGAGCGGTGAGTATGCGTCAGCATTCTTGCACCGTATTCATAATTAGTAAAATAAACAAACCCGGCAACAAAGTGATACGCTATTGATATAATTCAAATCGTTCGGAACACAGTTCGGAAATCTCATAGGAGCTAGCAAATGCCGCAACGGGCACGTCTCAGATTTAGAGGAAATAAGGTACCGCTGGTTTATCGTCGTTGCGTGCCTGAAATTCGTTCTTAGTAGGAGCAATACGCCTACTTGTTATCTATCTACACTTATAATAAAGCACGAAAAAGTCTGTACAAAGAAGATAATCCATACCAATATATAAAAGTGAAACGTTGTTTGTTTGTACAAAAATATACCTATATTTATATCAGTCATAGTTAAAGTGGTTAGCCGATGGTTGCCCTCCCATGTTTGAAATGCTCGAAAGTACAAAAATGTACCTATATTTATATACGTCATAGCACAGAATAAATAATAGTACAAGTACAGAAGGCTACTGAGTAAAGTCATTTAAATAAATAGCGACTCTCGCTTCAACGCTATAAAGTGCAATTTAACTCGCACGGCGTTGCGAGCAATTCAATTATATTTACCTAGAAGGCGCTCGCCCACCACGTGCAGGCTAGAATGCACCGTATCCGTATCACAACGCGCGAGAACTTCCATTGCTCTAACCGTTTCAGAATCGCTCTGTCCCTTTTTCGCTCGGTAGGGTTGTATTAAGATATGATTAGGTACTTGTACTACTAATTATTCTGTGATATGTTATGACTTAGATATTGTAACAGAATAAATAAGTAATAATGTATTATGTTATTACTTATTATTATAAATTAAAATAGTTCTATTACATACAATGACATTCTTATCAGAATAGACCTACTACCTCATTTTTACTACCTACCTATCCCGTTTTCAGACCGCCGATAAGTTTAGTGAGAGACCTACCTACGTGTCGTTGGTTGATTATGATTATATCCTATAGGTATTGCACTTTGATGAATAAAGGTGCCTGTTTGAATTCCATGCTTTTTAATGAGTGAAAAATAAATTGCTACCTACGTAATAAAAGGTATTAAAAGTAGGTAGGTATTATACGAGACATATATTATATAAATTCCTAATTAGTTGTAGGCTACTTACTAAGTCAGCACAGTAATTCATTTTCCGATCAACAATACCTACTATAATCAATTATAAAATTACGTTGATCGATTTAATAAACGACTTTATTTCTGCGCGGAAAAACCTTAAATATGCGTAGCTTCGGTATGAACACAAATGAAATAACATAAAACTATAGGAACCTACGTAATAAAAAAATATCAATATCTAACTACATAACTAGGACCTATAGGTATTACAATTTATTACCTTTCAATATCCTTTGGAAACGTAAAGAATGACAATTCGTCATTTCTATCACTATTCAAACAGCCGAATGCTATGCAGTACTTTCTAGCTTTCTTCTTGGTACTCATAATTAAAACACGAATAAAGTTTGTCAATGACTTTACGTAAGTAGGTGCTCTATCGCTAAGTACAAGGCGCGCGACTCATCGAGCGCACGCTTGACACTCGACTGAACGGACCCGAATATTGGGTCCTTGAATTTATTTGTACTTGTTGCGGAGTGCGACCGCCCTGGTCATAGTTAAAATGGTTAGCCGATGGTTGCCCTCCTATGTTTGAACTGCCCGAAAGTACAAAAATATACCTATACCTATATATATATATATATATATGTCATAGTTAAAATGGTTAGCCGATGGTTGCCCTCCCATGTTTGAACTGCCCGAAAGTACAAAAATATACCTATATTTATATACGTCATAGTTAAAATGGTTAGCCGATGGTTGCCCTCCCATGTTTGAACTGCCCGAAAGTACAAAAATATACCTATATTTATATACGTCATAGTTAAAATGGTTAGCCGATGGTTGCCCTCCCATGTTTGAACTGCCCGAAAGTACAAAAATATACCTATATTTATATACGTCATAGTTAAAATGGTTAGCCGATGGTTGCCCTCCCATGTTTGAACTGCCCGAAAGTACAAAAATATACCTATATTTATATACGTCATAGTTAAAATGGTTAGCCGATAGTTGCCCTCCCATGTTTGAACTGCCCGAAAGTACAAAAATATACCTATATTTATATACGTCATAGTTAAAATGGTTAGCCGATGGTTGCCCTCCCATGTTTGAATTGCCCGAAAGTACAAAAATATACCTATATTTATATACGTCATAGTTAAAATGGTTAGCCGATGGTTGCCCTCCCATGTTTGAACTGCCCGAAAGTACAAAAATATACCTATATTTATATACGTCATAGTTAAAATGGTTAGCCGATGGTTGCCCTCCCATATTTGAATTGCCCGAAAGTACAAAAATATACCTATATTTATATACGTCATAGTTAAAATGGTTAGCTGATGGTTGCCCTCCCATGTTTGAACTGCCCGAAAGTACAAAAATATACCTATATTTATATACGTCATAGTTAAAATGGTTAGCCGATGGTTGCCCTCCCATGTTTGCACTGCCCGAAAGTACAAAAATATACCTATATTTATATACGTCATAGTTAAAATGGTTAGCCGATGGTTGCCCTCCCATGTTTGAACTGCCCGAAAGTACAAAAATATACCTATATTTATATACGTCATAGTTAAAATGGTTAGCCGATGGTTGCCCTCCCATGTTTGAACTGCCCGAAAGTACAAAAATATACCTATATTTATATACGTCATAGTTAAAATGGTTAGCCGATGGTTGCCCTCCCATGTTTGAACTGCCCGAAAGTACAAAAATATACCTATATTTATATACGTCATAGTTAAAATGGTTTGCCGATGGTTGCCCTCCCATGTTTGAACTGCCCGAAAGTACAAAAATATGTGACACTTCTCTTTTACTTGTCTTTTTGATTAACTTCGAAAGAAGCAATTTTCCAATTTTACTGTAAGTTTTTTTTTGGTGTAAATGTTCGCTCATTTCTCCGGGATATCTGGACCGATTTGGATGATAATTTTTGTTTTTGAAATTTTCCTCCAGCGTGGTGCCAAAAAACACCAATATTTTTTGGAAATTGATTTTCTATTTTATTTATTAAATAAAGTCGAGCAGAACTTTCGCCTGATCGTTAAAGACTCTTGCAGAGAAAAGTATAGGAGCATTATGACGATGGTAGGGGAATTAATATATATATATATATATATATATATATATATATAGGATATAGGTATATTTTCTTATATATATATATATATATATATTTCTATCACTGTCTAGGCAATCGTTTGACCACGAGATGTGGTCGAAGGTGTAGCACGCTTGCCTAGTAGATACCTATTCACTCTTTACTTGAACACACCAGGGTTATATTTTACCGGAAACACTGACGAGGGCAGGGCATTCCACTCCTTAGAAGTTCTTATAATAAATGAAGAAGCGTAACGTTTCGTTCTTGTGCGAGGTATTTCAACCATAAAAGGATGGCGCTTTGCCGATCGTCTAGTCGTACGGTAATGGAAACAAAATAATAATTAACAGAATTGGGGCCCGTTCTGATGTCGCTGTAGATGGTGTTCATATGTTGGAGTTCGTGTTTGGTTGAGTCTGAGGATCCACTTTTCCCTGCTACAGTAGTGATGAACCTAGTTATTCGTTGGATTCATTCTTCCACCACTTGTGGGAACAGTTTTATAAATAAATCAATACTAAATCAATTTACAGGCGTCATTTTCCTGTTTTAATAGTTTTCCTGTTTAGATTGTTGCGTAAATAACATAGTACATTTTGGCATTTGTTCACAGAATCTATGAACGAACGGATGATGTAAAGAAAGTTTATTTCGTTTTAATTATTTGAGTAATACATACAGACAAAATACATAGATATATATATGTTATTAAATAAAAAATGATTATGTATGAAGTTTTCTAGAAGACTAATAATGGAGCGCTCCAAAAATATTACTGCACTTCACACAATGTTTTTGATTTTACAATCAATTTCTTTCGGAAATTTTGTCTATTTTTCCGGCTTCGGCGTAGAAAAAGGGTGATGTATTTGTCAATCCATGCATCATGCATGTATTTATGTTTGTTAGTTGCTCCAAATGACCGATTTTGGTAAATGAGATGTCAAAAGATCATCTTCGGCCGCAAGGGTTTCATAAGCTATAATGCTATAAATATTTTTCTTTCCTCTTTTTCAAATTATGCACTCATTTAGTCGTAGTCTTAGTTTCGTAGTAATTTGATTCAAGACCCGAGAAATACTTATCCACGCTTCAGCGTCTTTTTATATCCTATGTATGAGTCACCGCTCGCTGCCTTTCCGCCTGCATCATTATTATTAGTCGCTATAACCCGATTGCGTTCATCATACGTTGCTTATAAATTAATGCGCCATCGTACTACATTTTTAATAATACTAGCTGCTCTGCCCTACATCTAGTTTTCCTTTTATCCCACTAAAATGTAAAAAAGTAACCTAAAAAATAATTAAAAATAAAAATTGAACAATCAGCAAATGTAGATTCAATAACTAATCGAAAAACCATTTTTTAAGAATGCTTTTTTTTAGATTGCATTGTCATCGAGTTGTGAGCTACCCTGAAAGTTTCAGCTAGATAGCTTCTCGGGAAGTGCTCGAAATTTGAGTGATTCGGCCATAGTTATCGCGTGCGAAGTTGTCCGCCGGGTAATAGACGGTAGCGCAGGTGGCCGTTATGTTTTGCAATTTATCGAAGGCGTTCGATGTCACGGACCATGATGTTATCACCGAAAAACTTAGGCACCATGTCATAGATGGAACCACGCTCTCTGTTGGTTGACTTTATGACTGCTTGATCCCAGATCGTAGGTAAAGAAGGACAGGTAAAATCGAGATCCTTGGAGACCACCATTGGTGTGGCTCAAGGCTCCTCGCTATCTAATATTATGTTTCCCATCCTTCTCAACGACCTCCACGACGGTCACATCTTATGTATGCTTACGATGTCGCTGCTGTCGTAAGTGCCTCTTCGGTCGACTACTTAGAGTGAAAACTTAATATTGTTACGAGCTAGGGTTCGGATAAAATTTATGTAAGGCAATTAAACCAAAAATTAACACCTTTTTTCGAAAAACTATAAAAATAAATTAAACCAACAAATAACACTCAAACACTCTTTAACTTAACTTTAACTTAACAGTGATAATGATAATTGATTAGTGTGTACACACACTAATCAATTATCACTGAATACTCGCTTCGAATCACTTTGATGGCTTCGTTCCGAATGCCAAATCAAGACTGTTCCAGGCAGCCGATGCCCGCCCTATTTATACAGCGACGGAGGTTTCTAGAATGTACTAGTATGTACTCGCAGTAGTCGGTAGATACGTGACCTTCAAGGCCGGCGCCGCCTTTGATATTACCGCGTCGCGCCGCTCCCGTAGGTACCTAAGGCCGGCGCCGCCTTTGATGTTGCCGCGCCCATAATTATATACCTACCGTGCTCTCTGGAAACTTCTATAGGTACCTACGCGCTACTGGTGTGTTCCAGAAGGTTCCATTAAGTGGTACTCGCGTTTAATTTTAGTTTAATTATATAAATACTAGTTGCGCCCGGCGATAGCAACTGCGTCTCTCAGGAACCGACCATTTTTCAGGGATAAAGTGAAAAACTTCGTGTAAAGTGTTAATCCATGTGTGTTAACCCTGGGGTATAAGCTACCTCCATACCAAATTTCATCCAAATCCGTTCAGCCGTTTAAGCGTGAAGAAGTAACAAACGTAGTACACACACACACACACACACACACACACACACACACACACACACACACACACACACACACACACGCACCCTCTTACACACATACGAACTTTCGCCTATATAATATTAGTGTGATTATTTTTGCGGGCGGTCAGCTCTTATTCAATAATTTTGTTCGCAATCGGGTTTTTTGTATTTGCATAATAATTTTACTTAATTCTATGAGCTATCTTTGCTTTATGAGCCTTTTAAAAATAAATTAAGGAAAAGGCTTTCCTATCGAAACAAATTAACAAGCTGCTAATGTAGATTAAAAAAACAATCTAAAAAGCAGTTTTTAAGGTTCCATTGTTATAGATTTGTGAGCTACCCAGAAAGTTTGAATTGCAAGTTTCCACCAGGAACGAAAGACAGACAAACAAGATAGTAACTTAATAAAAACGTGCTAAAATAATAATCCGTCCTCTCCCGCCCGATAGCTTAGTACTATTATATATTCTATGTCTCAAGTAAACTACAAATGTTTCATAAAATACGTAAAAGAACGTAATTTTTGACATTCAAATACATTTAAAATAAAATTAATCTATATTTTGAAAGAAATATAAGGTTTTCTTCTTCGGTAAACAAAGCACTACACTACGCTCAGTGTAGCTCGGTTTGGCCTGTTATCGCGCCAATTAGTATCTCGATGGTATATTAAATCGATAAGTATGACTTTTTAGAGTGAGTTGTTCGAAGTGTTTCACAGAGTTTGAAGGGTGGTTTTATAACCAAATAGCTCTATTTCCATAAAGTTGTTCCTGAAGGAAACTCTATTTATCATTGACTCTGACCTCGTCAAATTTTCTGTTATTTTTTCCTTATTGGACTCTCAAGTCGCGTTTCAACAACATTCGTTGCTAGATGTTTTGTACATGTGTTAAAAGAACGGACACACTAATATGTCATGTATTGTTACGAGCTGGGGTTCGGATAAAATTAATGTACGCCAATTACACAAAAAAAATACACCCTTATTCGAAAAACCACAAAAAGAAATTAAACCCACAAGTAACACTCAAACACTCTTTCTGTACACACTAATCAATTATCAAGAAATAGGTACTCGCTTCGAATCAATGTGATCGTTTTGTTCCGAATGCCAAGTCAAAACTGTCCCAGGCAGCCGATGCACGCTCTATTTATACCGCAACGGAAGGTTCCAGAAGGTACTCGTATGTACTAGCAGTAGGTATTTGAACTTTCAAGGTCGGCGGCGCCTTTGATTTCGCGCCGCGCCTGTTGGTACCTAAGGACGGCGGCGCCTTTGATGATGCCGCGCCGCGCCCGTATGTACCTACCTACCGCGCGCTCTGGAAACTTCTGTAGGTACAAGGCCGGCGGCGCCTTTGATATTGCCGCGTCCGTATGTACCTACCTACCTCTCGCTCTGGAGTAGGTAGGTACCTACGCTACTGCTGGTGTGTTCCAGAATGTTCCTTTAAATGTAGGTATTGCGTCATCCAGCCACCCTTCTCGAACATTTTAGTACCTACTGTTTTTCTAAGAATCGACCGGCGTAACAGTATGTTATGTCGCAAATACAATGTAGGGAAAAGTGTAAAGAAAATAGGCAAAAATATACCTAACATACCCTTTCTTTCGTAGTTAGAAGTTACTTAGCTATTTTGAAGAAGAAAAGTACAGTCACGATAAACGATTTGGTCTCAATCAAATCTATTTCTTATAGTAAGCATAGGCCTCGTTGCTATTACGCTGCCAATTTCACGTGGAAGCAATGAAACATAATATGTATTGTATACAATGTCTATGTATATGTAATGAGCTATTATATCTAGGTCCTGTGTGCGCAAATAAATTGCCCAAGATCTAGATTATATCCAACTACTAGCTGCGCTTCGCGGTTTCACTCGCGTGAAGGATGATGATGATGATGAAAAGTATCCTGTGTTATTTCAGGGTACATATAAGCTATCTCCATTCCAAATTTCATCAAAATCCGAAAAGCTGTTGAAGTGTTAAGTGTTAAGTATGATGAAGATGACGACGAAAAGTATCCTATGTGTTATTCCAGGGTATAAGCTGTCTCCTAAGAACGATGGTAGCCTAACGGTTCTGTAGTGCAACTTAGAATTCAACGATACCGGGTTCAAAACCTACGCTCCGCACCAATGACTTTTCTAAGTTATGTGCGGTTATCCATCGCTCCGAGCTTCAGAGGGCACGTTAAGCTGGCGGTCCTGGCTGTTATTGATTTATAGCAGTCGTTAAGCCATGTCAGAGGCCCTCGGGCGGCCTGACAAACTCTGACACCAGAGGCCAGCCACCGCGCACCATCTGCTGCTGCGAGTTGCTCTTTACATCGACCGACTCCATTCCATGATAGATTTGCTTAGCGTTCCGGACCGCGTAGTTCAACTATTCGCACTCGTTTTACTTGCGCTTTTGACTAATGCGTCTGCTTTACTATGTTTTAGAATCAAGATTTAACTAAGTATCTAATTGATAGAAATAGCTCATTATTTTCGCCTTCGCTTCGCATGCGCTCGTTTAATATTTTTTCGCCTTCGCTTCGCATGCGCTCGTTTAATATTTTTTCTTAAGATTTGGTATTGTTTTATTTTATGTACCTACAGATAATATGTAAAAAGCTATATATTTTCGCACTCGTGTCAATACTTATTTGATATTATGGTTTGGAAGTATATTTTAATATCTACATTGACAGAAATTATTCAATATTAACACATAATATACTGCGCCTTTTGAACATTCCGATACCTACATACATATTTTATATCAAAATTTGGAATTATAGTTTGAACTAATAATGAATGTATTGACACTGATAGAAATAACCCAAGATGTTCACTTAGTAATAGTTCAACATTTTTGCGCTCGCATTTTTTTCTTATTTCCTTGGGTCTCCAATGAGCTCTTTTGCATTTGGACGGGTTTTTGAACCTCGGCGCTGCATAATGGAATGATTTTAAAGTACATATACAATTTATTATTTCATAAAAAATATCAAGTACTTTGGAAAAATGCGTTCCGGTTCGTGAGTGAGCCAAATTAGATCGCTGGCAAAAAAACCCCAAAATATTAGATAGATAATAAAATAATTAGATTCCGATCATCCGTAGCATTTTTTTGGGAGGGCTAGAGGGGCGCTGATGAGGTGCTTGTATAGGGGCGCTGCCAACATTAATCCGCCTCTGTATACCTAACATATCTTTAATATTGAGCAACATTTCATCAGGTCTATGATCCATCTCAAAAGAGCATTTGTACCACTGATTCAGTACCTCTGTCTGATAAAGGCCCATTCATCAGTCGAGTCGCGCACCACCTGTTTGGAACAAGTTGACTGTTAAATTATTGCTGGACAAGGCACAGTGTATACTTGACGTGTAAGTAGCTATTAGATAGTTTATGGTGCGTTCACACGATGCGTATCGTTGACGGCGGCGTAAGGTAGAATAGGACGTATAGAGATGCGCCGAATATTCGTTGATTATTCGTTTTCGGCATGGTATATGTTCAGTATCGGTCGAATATTCGGTTGATGTGTGTTCGATTTTATTAACCGAATATTAAATTTATGTCATTTTAAGACTTTCCTACAGCCTATTAACTCAAATAATAATTAAAAAAAACATATACGAGGGCTGTTTGATAAGCCGTTTTAAAAAGTAATATTTTTTAAACTATTTACATTTATTTCTCAACATAGTCTCCTTTGAGGGCCAAACACTTGTTCCAGCGAGTTTCCAATTTTTATCCCCTCCAAAAAATACGTTTTGTCGAGGTCTTCAAACTAGCCGTTTACACCTGCGATGCAGTCCTCATTTGTCAAAAAAAATTGCCCTCCAAGGCATCTTTTCAGATTTGGGAATAGGTAATAATCGCACGGAGCTAGGTCCGGCGAATACGGAGCATCAGGAACCAGCTCGAAGCCCAACTCGTGGATTTTGTCCATTGCAATAGCTGACGTGTGCACTGGGGCATTGTCTTGATTGTCAACAAACGTGGCACCCAGCAGACAGCTTTGTCATACCCAAATCGTCATGCAGGATTTTATGTACTCGCTCAGCGGATGCCTGTGTTCTCAACTATTTCACGCACCTTCACTCGGCGGTCGTCAAGTACAATATTATGGACTTCTTCAACAACATCCTCAGTAGTGACTTCGATTGGGCGACCAGAGCGTGGAGCATCAGATGTGTTCAGATGTGCTTGACCGACCACGTTTAAAATCATTTATCCAGTTATAAACAGTCTGCAACGTTGGTGCGTTAGTGCCATGAACAGAATCAAGTTCAGTTTTTATTGTGACAGCACTGCAACCCTTCATAAAAAAATGTAATTTGTTGTTTTGTGTGTATAACGGCACGAAATTCAGGTTTTTCCATAGATGTTGAAAATTTACGAGTGATCACAGTTAAACAATGGTGAAACTGACAAAAACTTGTTTTTTTTTTTGCTGAATTTTAGACAGTCTTCATTTGAAAGATGGTGCCTGCCAGTGTTAATGTAATTTACCAGAAAAAAGGTTTTATAAATAGTTTTTAAAAGGACTTATCAAACAGCCCTCGTAATATACTTATTCTTATTCTTATACTCTTTATTGTACAAATAAATCACATAAACAGTAAATAAATTATATATTATATATGCGATATATTTAAATATTTACAATACATATAAAATATTAATATATTAAAATATTAAAGCGTGCCTAAACGGAACCGAATAGTTCAGCCGAACATTCGGTTCGGTAATCGCTGAACCGAACAATGTTCGTTATTCGGTTCGGTTTAGAAATCCATGTTCGGCGCATCTCTAGGACGTACCTGCAACGCGCGAAAATGCAATGCATGATACACAAAATATGCAAACAGTATTTAAAACGGGATGTAAAGCAATTCATTTACTGTCGGCAAAGATTAAATCAAATGAAATAATTCATTCGTGAAAATGAATGGAGGTCAAAATACATTTATCTTCGAAACCCACGACGCACTGGTTTAAACTACGATTATTATTCGTAGGGTTTAAACTAATTGACTGTTAGTCATCCCAGTGACAGGTGCAAGCTGGTAGATAATGTATGGTGTGTTCACACCATGCTTCGTCGTTTCTCTTTTTGAACGTATTGGTGGTGGCTATGCTATTTACCCGGGAACGGCGAAGCAAAGGAAGGGTATGAGCTTAACAGTCTAGTCTATGTGTATGTATGTGGGTATGTGGATATTCCACCAGAGCGTCGCTTCTATTGGTCAGATTTTGTCAAGCGTATCAATCGGTTCGTCTTCATTCGTAGTGTCAATATGCATTTTTTTTACCCGACTTCGGCGATGAAAAGTCAGGGTAATACAATACAATACAAATACACTTTATTCCACACCAAAAAATAATACAAATAAAGATATTAATTAAAGAGTATAATTGGCGGTCTTATCGCTAAAGTGCGTTATCTTCCAGACAACCTTAGTGTGGTAGTGTGGCTAACAGTTCAAATTAAAAAGTTGGTTCGATTTTGACAAGCGAGGTATCCATCGATTCGTCTTCATCGCAAGAGTGTCCTAGGCTATTTTTTACGACCGTAGTCGGGTTTTAGTGTGACTAACAAATACTAAAACTCGACTACGGTCGGGTAAAAATAGCTTATGACATTCTTGCGAAGAAAACGAATAGATTGGTACCTCGCCTGTCAAAATCGAACCAAGTTTTTAGTTTGAACACATAACTCCTACTTTTCTTCGCCTTAGTCGCCTTTGACACTATACGTGAAGATGAATCGATTGATACCTCGCTTTTCAAAATCGGTAAAACACGTTATCCTTCCCTTGCTTATGCCAAAAAAAAAATGTAGTCGTGTGATCACCCCTTTCGTGTCTTCCGTCGCTTTCGCTGTCCGAAGCACGTCTGGCGTCCGTCCAGAACGCTGCATACAGGATGTGTTCTCGGCAGAGATGTTATCAATATTTAGAGTTAACGGGTATGCGCTTGTGTGCTCTCATTGTACGTGCACTAACTTGTGTACTCTCATAGTACGTGCACTAACTTGTCGGTGATAACGATATGTCTATTATCATAATATGTTTCAGTGTTGTTGATGCTTCGAAATATGTTTCTTCAAAAGCATAGGTACATTCCTCCGCTAATCAGAAGGCGAACCCGTGAAAACTGTAGGAAAGTAACGTCCGACTTTATAAATTATTAGCAGAGCGATGGTGGCCTAACGGTGGCTAGCTATAGTGCAATTTAGAATCCAACGATACCGGGTTCAAAACCTACGCTCTGCACCAATGACTTTTCTAAGTTATGTGCGGTTTTCCATCGCGCCGTGCTTCGGAGGGCACGTTAAGCTGTCGGTCCCGGCTGTTATTGATTAATAGCAGTCGTTAAGCCATGTCAGAGGCCCTCGGGCGGCCTGACAAACTCTGACATCAGAGGCCAGCACTACCTCATACGACAAACAAACATTAGCTGCGCTCCGCGGTTTCACCCGCGTCTTTATTTATTTGTGTTAAAACTAACCTAAGTGTTATTTCAGGACCAAAAGTACAATAATAATAAATTTTATCAAAATTCGTTTAGCCGTAAAATAGATTTTTATCGATTGCTTGGCTTCTTGAGATACAAAGTACACCAGATTTTAAGTCAAATCTTAAGCTATCCAACAGTGATCATCGAATGTTAATCGGTCCAGTAGTTATAACGTGATGCGCGTACATATAGACAGACAGATACACACCATTACTTATAATGTTATATTCTTGTTCAGTAGCTTATTTTAAATCCCTGACACCATTATTATTAAATTACCTTCGTTGTACAGTTTGTGGTACTTAGGTACTGCTTTATACTGCTGCTGTTTGTGGTACTTAGGTACTGCTTTATACTGCTGCTGTTTGTGGTACTTAGGTACTGCTTTATACTGCTGCTGTTTGTGGTACTTAGGTACTGCTTTATACTGCTGCTGTTTTTTTTTTTAAAGTTTTTATTTAACTTCACTTGTATGTATGTATGTATTTCTGTCTGTCCTGGAATCTTGCAATTCAAATTTCGAGCACTATCCGATTAGATATCCGGCTGAAACTTTCAGGGTAGCTCACAAACCGACGACAAAGCAATGAAAAAAATACGAAAAAAAACTTAAAACCTATTTTTATTTATTAAATTATATTTATTTAGCATAGATTATAACCTCGAATATTTGGATTTCTGTGAACTCTCTGGTCCTTGAAGTATCCCTATGCAGAAGAAAACATATTATCAATCCGTCGCTGTATGAATTTTCATATTAAGTGTACAATAAAATCATAACAATAGTAAACTACGCCGGGGCGTCTATATATACATTCAAGGACTTTGTTATCGATCGGGAGCGCAGCTTGCGGCGACATCTTTAATGAATCATAAGGCCAAGTATGTACTGGATTTTATCTACGGAAGCTAGTACTTATTTCAGGGTTTTAATAACTTTTTCGTTCCACCTGCTATGTCCAATTACACATCACGCAACCTCACCGTAAAGTAAGTTATTATATCCCAAGGTAGATAATGTTATATGAAACTCCCAAGGGATATAATGTGATTTGAATTTGGAACGTACGGGCATTGTAAAGAGAAATTATTTGAAAATATAACTGGCCACCATAGAAAGACAACAAAAAAAAAAGTCGAGATTGTAAGTACGTTAAAGTGAAACAAGAGACAGTGTTGGTTTTAGTTTAACAGTTCCGTATGTTATCATTTTCAAGTTTACACAAAAATGTCGAGTGATAGTGATTTGACTCCGGAGTTTATATCAGATGATATTTAATTATCTACTACCGGAAAAATCAAAAGATAAATACACAATGTTAATCAATGGAGAACAACAAAAGGAGTCAAGGCTGTATCCGGATCCGTCCTTTTAGTTTATTTAACTCGAAAGCCAAGTAGCATACGGTGCATTTATTGTCTGACAGAAGGTACGAGTATGAAAAGTAGAGTACATACTCACCTTCGGGATAAAGCCCGTCTTTTGTCACTGGCGGGATATTGGACCCCTCACTTCACTCGTGACTATATATAAACCCTTCGCTACGCTCGGGAGTCCCTCGTTACGCTCAGGGTACAACATGCCGCCTGTGACGTAAGACACTGCTTTATCCCCTTGGTACATAACCTAGTACTATAATATAGTTCACCACCGTCCTCAGACATTGATGCCTATTTGTTATGCAACAAACTTAGACAGTGTCTCGTAAAAATAAAACAATCTAGTTCTGGGTGCTAATTACACTATATTTTCGCGGTCAAAAATGATCTCTTTTTCGCATTATAAGCGAAATATGTTAAAAACTATTGAAACTATTATGAAGTCCATAACATCCCTATTTAGTATAAACATACAGGGAAATACGGTCACATGCTGAAACTATTTTACAATTTAAAATAGAGCGATAGTAGCCTAACAGTGACTTAAGATCCAACGATACAGGGTTCGGTCCTAGGCTCCGCACCAATTACTTTTGCTTCGGAGGGCACGTTAAGCTGGCGGTCTCAGCTGTTATTGATTAATAGTAGTAGTTGCCATGTCAGAAGCCCTCGGGTGGCCTGACAAACTCTGACAACAGAGGCCAGCATATGACAAACAAGCAATTTAAAATAGGTAAATATCCACAGATGTCGCATCACTCTGTAGCGAGTCGCGGTATGATCAACGCCGTGATCTAAATAATCTCAAATCTGTGGATTACCGCAGTGACGTCACTACTAGACAGATCTTACAATGTATTCGCATATTGCAATTCTACTGTGATGTAATGCCACTACGTTCAGGTCCATATCCACACCAATATATAAAAGTGAAACATCTGTTTGTTTTTCATCAAAATCCGTCCAGTCGTTATCGCGTGAAGCTCGTTTCACGCGATAACGAAAGGACGGATTTTGATGAAATTTGGAATGGAGATAGCTTATACCCTGGAATAACACATAGGATACTTTTCATCTGCGTGAGGGATAATGATGATGATGATGATGATGAAACCGCGGGGCGAAGCTAGTCTATCTATCTATACCTACTTATAATAAGAATAAGAACGAAAAGTCTGTACAGTGCAGATAATTTTTTAAAAATGGTCTAGAGTACTTACTTAAAATAAGCTACTGAATAAGAATGGAACAGTTTTTCAAATCGTGTTTGTCTGTTTGTTTGTTAGTTTGTTCGTGCTTCACGTAAAACTACTGTATCGGTTGCGATGCGGTTTTCAAAGTGTTGGATAGCTAAAAGTTTGACTTAAAAACTGGGGTACTTGGTATCATAATCCAATGACTAGATACCGAGCAATCGATAAAAAACTTTTTGACGGCTGAACGAATTTTGAAGAAATGTAGTAAATTGTACATTAAAGGTACTTTTGGTCGTTGAATAACATGTGTGGGCTACTTTTAAATGAAGTGACGCGATCAAAGCCGTGCTGTGCCCACGGCTTTGCCCGCGTGTATATTATAATATATCACGACGGGTAGACAAAGAGACAGCGCGGCGCTACGTCTACAATAGAATTCCGGTTAAGGCAATAGTTTTCAAAGTGGGGCGCGAGCGTGACATGTAAAAGGGGATCCGCCCCGTTTGTCTATCTTGATAGTTTACTTTATATTTTCTGCAACATACATACTTTTCTGAGATCTCTCCCAAAATAATCCAAATATTCATTTTTTACATTCACTTATCAAGTATGTTAAAAAAAAAATGTTTCTTTTTCACCTTCACTTATCAAGTATGTTAAAAAAAGTATGTTTTTTTCACTTTCACCTATCAAGTATGTTAAAAAAACGTTTTTTCACCTTCACTTATCAAGTATGTTAAAAAAATATGTTTTTTTTTGTTAACTCCTGTATAGCGGTTATAAATATCTACTCATGCGCCAAATTTTGCCCAGTAGCGTCTGTATGTTACTGTGACATACAGACCAGACGGACAGAATGACATGGAAAAACTATGAGGGACCTTGTCTGGCTACAGAACCCTATAAATTGCGTACCTATATATATATATATACATA
This sequence comes from Alsophila aescularia, assembly GCA_946251855.1. Taxonomy (NCBI): domain Eukaryota; kingdom Metazoa; phylum Arthropoda; class Insecta; order Lepidoptera; family Geometridae; genus Alsophila; species Alsophila aescularia. The sequence continues at coordinate 2,713,957 of OX276379.1, read as the reverse complement.
TAATAAAGCAGTAAGTAACAAAATGTCTGTACAAAAAACTTTTTTTTTTTTTTTGGTAAAATGAAAATAACGTTTAAAAAAATCGTGTCTGGATATTTGTTCGTGCATCACGTAAAAACTACTGAACTGATTGAAATGCAGTTTTTACCGTTAGATAGCTCAGGGTTTGACTTAAAAACTGGTGCACTTCTTATCTCAATCCGACTGGTAGAAGCCTAGCAGTCGGTAAACCCTTAATGATGGCTGAAGGAATTTTAGTCTTATTTGGTACTAGCTGCGCCCCGCGGCTTTGTCCGCGTGTACAATTTTCCGGGATAAAAAGTACCCTTTGTTGGTCTCTGTTGTGTACAGTATCTACATACAAAACTTTATCAAAATCGGTCCAGCCGTTATGACATAAAAACGCCCCGAACAGACAACGTTTCACTTTTATTATATAAGTGGGTACATTGGTATTTTAGGCCCTGGAATAACACATAGGGCACTTTTAACCCAAAGAAACGCCCACGCGAGCACAGCCTGCTGGTCTTAGAAAATAACCACGACATCAGTTAATAAAAATATTCCGAATTCCCTGCGCGTCTTGTTATACACGCGCAGGGTAAACGTATTCGGAATATTTTAGGCGCATGCCATGTCCTCCCCCCTCCCCCCCCCCCCAATTATAGCTAGGAAGCATCTCGATCACATCAGTTTTCAAACATAAAAATCGTTTCATCCGTTTGAGAGCTACGGTCGTCACCCCACTCCCCCCAATATTGTAGCTAAGAACCATCTCGTTTACATCAGCTTTGAAACATGAAAAACCGCAGCTAAATTGATCCATTCGAAAATACGATTCTCACCCCCCTTTACTCGACTCCGCCCCCCCCCCCCCCTCCCCATTTTTTTGGAAGCTACGATTTTCATATATCAGCTTTCGAACAGAAAAAAATAGCATCCAAATCGGTCCATTCGTTTGGGAGCTACGATGCCACAAACAGACACAGTACACACACACACACACAGTGATACACACCCTAAACTTATAACACCCGCCTCTTTGTTCGGGGGTTAAAAAAAGACCTAGAACAAACCGAACTTACCTATAGATCAATCGCCAAACAGACATAAAATATATCACGTAATGTGTGATATCACTTTCTTCCCTGGCTAGAGCTAATACAGCCGTATGTATATCGTTTGTTACCTATATTTATCTGTACGACCTTCAGTTGACAAGTGTATCGGGCGCAGTGATGCGGTGACGACTCTCGCCTTGACACTCTCGTACGGTCTGGTGACGACGCTTTTCCGCATAGCGAAACCACGCGCTTGTTGTGATTTTATTATTATCACATCTTACAAATTTGATTTTGTATGTATTCTTTTAGTATGTACGTGGGCTATTCGTATTTTTTATATAAAATTGAAAATTTGATTTACCGTTTTTAAAATATTTCCCTGCAGCTTCTATAGATTTATTAATTAGACTAAATCATCTTCCGATACATATAAACAAAAGAGATTTTGCGTTAGGTCAAATCACAACGAATTCATCAACGGCTTCATCACAAGTCTTACATTTTCTTCAACTTTTGCCATTTTTTTTATTGTGGAAATCAAAAAATAATCGCACGGGCTGGATCTGGGCTGTAAGGTGGATGCGTGTGTACTCCACACACGTAGTGAAGAAAATAAGAATACCGTAGACAATCATTGCACGAAATGCTTCACGCGGCACGCTCATGAAAAGAACAACGCATTGACGTAATAAACGGTTATTTAAAAAAAAAAGTCCAGTAATTCTTTCCAAGGACGTATACGTTGAAATTACTTTTGGATATGATTTAAATGCAGAAAAAAATAAAGAATAAAATACATTTGGCTACAAACTTTCGTAACAACCTTGGGTTCGAATCCCGCTAGGTGCAATTGTGTGAGGAGCAGAAATATTTGAAATATTGGTATCTATGTGTGTTTATCCGTTGTCTAGTGCCCATAGTACAGGGTATCCTAGTTTGGGGCTAAGTAATTGGTGTGAATTGTCCCGAATATATTTATTTATATATAACTTTGAGTTCCGTGGTTCCAGGTGTTCGTGATAAAGGAAGGCGTGCAGTACAGGATAAGGATCGACTTCACCGTGCAGCGCGAGATCGTGCACGGCCTCAAGTACGTGCAGAAGACATACCGGCTCGGAGTACCAGGTAAATACAAAACACACCTAAAGGTAGAGACAGAATGTCTCACTCACGGTGAGATGTATCTGAACTGGATCAAGTCTCCAACTTGTATATTAAATCGAGATAAAAGTGTTTTTTTTTTGTATATGTATATGTTATTTCATATCTCTGAGATTTCTGCATTGATTTTGATAATTCTTTTTTATTTGGAAGAGTAGAACATTGGCGGTGACATAACGGGTGTTGTTTTTTAAAGGTATAGAACTTTAAGTTGGCAACAATTTTTTAACTGGCGGCCATTTTGTCAGCTGTCAAGTGATTTATGTTTAGTTTGGTTTGGTATTTCAACATGAACAGACTGACGCCTGAACAACGCTTCCAAATTGTGCAAATTTATTTTGAAAGTCATGGTTCTGTTCGAAATACGTATCGCGCACTACGTCCATTTTACGGTCAACATAATCGTCCATCAGAGCAATTAATTCGATTAACTATGGAACGTTTTCGGACCACGTTTACTCTAAATGATAATACGCATCCACAGAGACGTCGTACAGTGCGTACAGAAGAAGTCATTGCTGCTGTAGAGCGTAGCGTAGAGGAAGACCCGAATCAGTCTATCCGCCATCGTGCACAGGAGTTGTAAATGTGTCCATCCACTTTATGGAAGATTTTGCGGAAACATCTTGGTTTGCGTGCTTACAAAATCCATCTCGTGCAAGAATTGAAGCCACACGATCACCTAGCAAGGCGTAGATTCGGTGAATGGGCGCAAAACCAAATTGCCGTTGATCCCGATTTAAATAAGCGAATTTTGTTTAGCGATGAAGCTCACTTTTGGTTAAATGGATACGTCAATAAACAAAACTGCCGTATTTGGAGTGATGATAATCCTCAATAATCCTCAAGCTTATGTTGAGACACCGTTACATCCTGAAAAACTGTTGCTTTATAGGCTGGTGGAATAATTGGTCCGTACTTCTTTAAAAACCGATGCTGGCCAGAACGTCACAGTCAATGGTGATCGCTATAGAGCCATGATTACTGACTTTTTCGTTCATCAATTGAACAATCATGATGTGCAGGAGCTGTGGTTTCAACAAGACGGGGCAACATGTCATACAGCTCGTGCCACAATTGATTTATTGAAGGGAACGTTTGGTAACCGCATAGTTTCATGTTTCGGACCCGTGTATTGGCCTTCAAGATCCTGCGATTTAGCGCCGCTTGACTATTTTCTGTGGGGATATGTGAAGTCGCTAGTCTACGCCGATAAGCCCGAAACGATTGACCACTTCGGGGACAACATTCGCCGCATTATTGCCGATATACGGCCACAAATGTTGGAAAAGGTCATCGAAAATTGGACCTCCAGATTGGACTACGTCCGAGCCAGCAGTGGCGGTCATATGCCAGAAGTCATATTTAAATTATAATGCCAAAAGATTATCTCTCAATACAGTAAATTTCATGTCAATTTAAAAAATCATCTTTGTTTTATTCCATTTCAAAGTTCTATACCTCTAAAAAAACAGCCTTTATAAATATATTAATACAATTATTCTGCTATTACTATTTTGATAATTGTTGTTGTTATCTATACTTAAATAAGTACGAAATAGTCTGTACAATGAAAATAATTTAAAAGAAAAGATCTAGGACACTTAAAATTTGCTACTGAACAAGTTTTTTTTTTAAAATCTTTTCTGTCTGTTCGTTTGTTCGCGCATCACGTAAAAACTACTGACCGATTGCGATTTTCACTATTGGATAGCTTATAAACTGGTGTACTTGATATCTCAATCCGATGACTAGAAGCCTAGCAATCGATAAAAAACTTTTTGACGGCTGAAGGAATTTTGATCAAATGTTGGTATATTGGTATTTTAGGTCTTGGGATAGCACATAGAGTACTTTTAACCTAGAGAAATGAACACGACTGCGAAGCCGCGGGTACAGCTAGTTAAATAATAAATGACGTTTAATAGTAATTAACAGAATTGCTTTACTTTAATAAATTAATCATCAATAATTTTAGTAAATTAAAACCACAGCTAATAATTGATTGTGTTTTTCCACGCGTGCCCGTGAAGTGCCCGGTACGTATCTACGAGTATATTTTTTATTGATCGTCCGTCGCTCCGGATTTCCTTACCACATCTTGTATAGTAAACAATGTTGTATTGTACACCGTCGCCTATCACAGGAAGAATAAATGTTCTGCGATAACATGACCTCCTAAAACAACTAAGACTGGTGCGGCGGCTGAAACACTGAGAGTTATAAAAGGACTCTATAGTCGTGGGGACCAAGAGACCATCGGATTTATAAATACCTATCGCGGCGTCTGCACGAAGCAGCACGTGTTTTTTTTATTTAAGGATTGCCTTACGACGTGGCAATGTCTCCAGCGTTTTGGTAATGTTGGATCGGCGTTAGCCTAGGTTTAACTTGTAGGCCCGACTTACTAATGAATCCACCCCTGCTCATCGCGCGGGTGCTGTGAGCACCAGCACGGAAAATTAAGGAAATGGTCGGCAGCATGCACCGTGTATCAACAACTGCGTTCACCGCACCGCCTGCCATGTTCTGCAGAGCTCGTCGAGTCGGCAGCATGCACCGTGTATCAACAACAGCGTTCACCGCACCGCCTGCCAAACCCCATGTTCTGTAGAGCTCGTCGTAACGGTTGACGATGTGAGGTTAAGGTTCGCATGATGTCGAAGCCATATCACAGAATTGATAACTTCATGATGTGAAAGATAATTTCATGAAATGGTTTTATTCCAAAGCTTAACAAAAAAACGAAGACCTAACCTATCACGGTCAAGTCGGGCCTCCGCCCTCGCATTCTATTTTACTATATTATCACTATTGTTTGATCATATCATGAAATAGATTAACTCTTTATTGGACACCACAAGTACAACGAGAAATTATATCTAAAAATAAAGTATAACAATGAGTGTCACAAAGGGCGGTCTTATCGCTCAGAGCGATCTCTTCCAGACAACCGTGCACGGAGAGGAGTAACGATTAGTCTGTGTCAGTCAGTCAGTAGGTAATATGAATGTACTTTTCTCGGTGCACGTTCCTACATGATTCGTTTCGAAAAGTAACGATTAGTCTGTGTCAGTCAGTCAGTAGGTAATATGAATGTACTTTTCTCGGTGCACGTTCCTACATGATTCGTTTCGAAAAGTAACGATTAGTCTGTGTCAGTCAGTCAGTAGGTAATATGAATGTACTTTTCTCGGTGCACGTTCCTACATGATTCGTTTCGAAAAGTAACGATTAGTCTGTGTCAGTCAGTCAGTAGGTAACATGAATGTACTTTTCTCGGTGCACGTTCCTACATGATTCGTTTCGAAAAGTAACGATTAGTTTGTATCAGTCAGTCAGTAGGTACATTAATGTACTTTTCTCGGTGCACGTTCCTACATGATTCGTTTCGAAAAGATGATACAAGAAAGTTTAGTATGTCGTTGCTGATAAGGCAGCGTTCAGACGAAGCCGCGCCCGCGTGGCTGTACTGCCGGCCTATATCTTCGCACATAACATCAGGAACAAAACAATGCCCACCATGCCTATGTTATAATACTACTACAGTACGTTATTGTATGTATGACTGTTCACAATCATTATCTTTATTTGGCAGTCGGCGTGCATCGAATAATAACACCAGTCACAATGCATAAGTATTTATATACCACGATTACATGACGCACGACGACCGATCGACTTACCTTAACCTATGATTGGGGTTCGCGTAGTCTGCACTTAGAAATATAAGTCCTGGTGTATTTTTTCAATATTGCCACGAAAACTATTACAGACGAGTTTCATTTCTTGCGCCTTTAATTGTATCGTGGTTTCCCTTGATTTATTGTGCATTATATACTTATACTAATGGAGAGCGATGGTGGCCTAACGGTTCAATAGTGCAAATTAGAATCCAATGATATCGGGTTCAGTCCTAGGCTCGGCACCAATGATTTTTCTATGTTATGTGCGGGTTTCCGTCGCTCTTTGCTTCGGAGGGCACGTTAAGATGTCATTCCCGGCTGTTATTGATTAATAGCTGTCGTTAAGCCGAGTCAGATGCCCTTGGGTGGCCTGACAAACTTTGACACTAGAGGCCAGCAAAAATATACTTATAAAAAGTTGTTTGTCGTACTGGCCTCTGGTGCCGATCGATTGATACCTCGCTTTTCAAAATTGGACCAACTTACTTACTTTACCTTACTTTGCTCGCTGAAGTCGGGTAAAAAAATTGCTTATGATACTCTATACCTGAAGACGAATCAATTGATACCTCGCTTGTGTCATAGATGTATCATAGATTAAGTTTACCGAAATGAATATTTGTATATTTTTGTCAAATTCTGACCAATAGGGGCGACGCTATGGTGGGACATCCACAAACCCACATACATACATACATAGACTGCTAAAACTCATTACCCTTCCCTTGCTTCGACGTACTCGGGTAAAAACAGTATATTATCACACTGGCGTTTGAATTTAAAAAGGAAAGGAATTTTCCAGCAAAGGTATTCTTGCAGAAAAATTTAATTTTCCAATTTGTACTTTCCAGTGGACAAAATGACGCACATGGTCGGCTCGTACCCGCCTAAGACGGAGATCCAGTCGTACACGACGCCGCCCGAGGACGCGCCCTCCGGCCTCATGGCGCGCGGCTCCTACTCCGTGTCCTCGCTGTTCACGGACGACGACAAGCACGTCCACCTGCAGTGGGAGTGGGCCTTCGAGATCAAGAAGGACTGGAAAGATTAAACTGCTTGGCGTCGAGTCACTGGGTTGGACGGCTATCACTTTGTTCGAGGCGAGTGAGATGCGCTGAGTCGGACTGTCATACCAGCAGCGGAATTAGCTAATTCCTGTTGCTATTACTTTGCAGACTAAAGGCACATAAGTTAAGTACAGTAAGTACTTAACTTATGTGCTTTAGTCTGCCGACTCTACTTGAACCAAGCGTGCATGCTACATTACACTAAAAGCATGAATTAATAATTTATATATATTTCAAATAGCTACAGGAATTAGCTGATACTGTTGAATTAACATAAGGGTGCGTACGCACTAGGCCAATTTGGCCACACAATTTGGACACTAGCCGAGCCAATTTGACATCAACTTGACGCAAAATGAAGCATTGCAAAATTTCGTAACACTGTTAAAGCTCTATTTTCAATGTGTTACTTTTGGTCGAGTCGTGACGTGCGATGGCCATAACGCGTTGTGCAAACGTGACGTGCGATGGCCGCTACGCGTTGTGCAAACGTTCCATTTTAAATAGCATTAGTTGCAAAAAAAAACACTTGTAAAAAGTAGACTGTCATCTATTTGCGTGCGTTCGCTCTCTTATGCCGCGAACGGGCATACATGTCATAGATATATTTAAAGGAAAGTAGATACGGCATGCTTCAAAATCACGTAAGACAACTACAGGCACACACACAGCTGCATTTCCACTGTCGAGCTTCATGTGCATCAACAACAAAGATAGACATACGCAGACTGTTGCAAGTATGAGATAATAACACCAACACGTGCTACATAAACGTCACTCCGATTATGGCGTTTGTGTTGTTTGTGTGTTGTGATTGATTAAGGCAAATTATGTGCGTTGCACCTAATCTTCCCACTCTTAATGAAATCTATGATGAATGTAGCTGATTTTTGAAAAAGGGCACAATTTTGAAAAAACTCGCTTTGTGGCAAGTATTGGCTTAAATTCGCTTGATAATGGGCAAAGTAATTAATTTTTGGTTATTGTCGAATCATATCTGCGCCTCCACTTCGAACTTCTGTCTCAACAACATGACGCGCATGGTCATGGTTGTTGTGCGTTGTGTTCGAACTTTCGAGCTGGAAATCAGTGCCATATTTAAATTAACACCCATTCACGATATCCAAAACCCTCGCTAGTCGGTAAACAAGTTTTTGATCGTATTTATGAATGAAAAGTGACTAGCGAGAACTCTTGTGAAAGGGTAATGATCCTTAAAGTTCGTCTCTTAACGCACAGAATGTATCGTGGCCTTGCAGAGAAGTGATGTCCAATCCAGTTAGTCATGTGTCGAATAGTGACTGACTTTATGAATGTTTGACAACCATTTCCATAATTAAATGTACTTAGAAATTGGACTAGAAAGTTAGGAGACGTGGCCCGAAAACCATTGAGCTAGTATGTACTACTAGATGAGACACCTAACTTCATTGCGCTGTCCCATTCAATAGCGTACATGACAGAAAACGTAAGACATAAACGATTATTTAAGGATTCCTAATACTCATTACGAGATAAAAACACATTATTATAAACAACTTTAAAGTTACTTTACACCATTTGACAAGAAACTCTGCACAATGTACGTGACGTCAATCTTGATAAATAACTTAGATTCGCGGTTGTTTTGTTGCAACAGAATGACGTCACCGTGCAATAGTCGTGCGTGACGTCATTTATCATTCATCATTCTGTCGCCATGACAGCTATGTTCGTTTTTAGCGCGATTCAATCAACTTGCAAAAGTGCAACAAATATATTATTAAATAGATAGAGGATTCTATCGATTTTTTAACGAAAATTAGTCATGTACCCTATTGCGGCGATAATGCCGCATTTCACTCGGGCGCTCGTTGTGTGTTGTGATGATTTGAAAAAAAGAATATCTGCTTACTCAGATATTTCTGTCGCATTTGTTCTAACTCTTACACCCCCCGCGCGCCTCCTCACCGCTTGTAGCGCGTAAAGTTTGTCGTGTCGCTTCTAGTGCGTAGTATATAATGTCACAATAAAATACTTGAACGCGTTTGAACTAGTTAAAACTAGTAATGAAGGCCCTTAGTTACAATTAGTTTTAAAAGTTGTTATTTTAAACCCGTTTCTAGATAGAACCGTTTCCTCTAGTAGGGCCGGCCCTTGGGCCTGCCCTTGGGCCACCCCCAAGCCGCAAATCTTAAAATATTGCAGTTGTTGCAATATTTTAAGAAGATAATAAAATTGAATTTTGATGACAATAACCTGTCTAATATCCCTAGAAGAGTTTTAATAATTTTCGAAAACTAAATGAAGTTTCGTTTAGTTCCTACATTTACTGCAGTTCCTGCAAGTTTCCGCTAGAGGCGCAACCATTATGAGGCGTATGGAACTAAACGAAAACTATAAAACTCGTACTAGGGTACTGTAATAAAATGTCATCGGGCAGCCCATTAATTAACTAGTTTTAACTAGAACTGTTTATATATTTAATTTACTTTGACGCATACAAGCTCAATGACGAAACAACCTCGCTTATCACCAACTAGCAGCTAGCTACAGTTATCTATCTTACCAACGCTTTGGTATATAATGATAATACATTTTATTCATATAAGAATGGACAATGTTATTTAAAGTTATAATGTGCGTGACCAAAATCGGGCCCCTCTTAGCATCCCTACAGCTTACGTTGTTAAATTTAACATCACTGTTGACAGTTCCAATACATTAGTCGTATTTTAGAACTTTTTACAAAACAAATGTTAATAAATGTAAGACATTTTTCTATGTATACAATATACATTTTTAAATCTTTATCGCGTACAGTATTTATACTGTGGTCAATGTTGCAATACGTAACGAAATAGTTATTGCCATATGCAAAAAATGTAGTTTAGTCAGTCTACTGTTTGATGTCGACACAGTATGCTATCATCGGCATTCCTGGAGCATTTTGAGCCAAGCTATGAATATATCGGTGGTCAAGCTTATATGTAGAAACATTGATTTTATAATATAGCAACACAGATTTCCAATGGTTTTGTGCGATCTTGTATTTTGTATATTATTGCTGTGTTGCCATCTTATTTTAATAAGTGTAAGTAACTAAAACTCAGTATTTTTTTACTTACATGTGAAATTCTTAGATTATAAGATTAACAGTTTGTAAACTTTCTAGCTTTCTAAGTTGTAGAACGATAGAAACCATCAGGAATTAAAATACATTTTTAAACCATTCTTGCGTTCACTAAATAGTGTACGACAGTTTTCTTTAAAATCAATGTGTAAGTACCAAATCTTAGTATTAAAATATAAGGGCAAAGGAAATCTACCACGACAATGGAAATCTATTTTTAATATTCACATATTATTGCTTGTAATATAAACGTGCCAGTCGCGAAAATCGGCAATAATATAAAAGTATTATTCTAATTATGCAGCACTGCTGTTCCCTTTAGAAATACGTATTAGACTTTAAGTGTGTGCAATAAAGTACATTTTGAAACAGCTCCCGGCTAAATACTCAATGTTTGAAAATATAAATGCATTTAAAAAAATGGGCAGAATACAAATATGGCTTGTGCAACGATGGAAGATTTAAAAACAAGGGGTGCTTCAGTGTTGCCACTGGTGCTCTTCCATTTAATCTTAACGGTAGGCTTCCCTTTTATATATTTTAGATTATAATATCAGTATACAAATATTAATTACTGCATTGAAGCCGAGACCCAATTTTGATACAAATGTTAGGACGTCATATTGAATAAGGTTATTATGTATTTATGCGCCATTTTATTTGAGTCGAGTTTTAATAATTCTTTAATTAGTAAAAATGATCTTAAATATAACATTCTGTTTTATAATGAAAATGTGATTTTAATTTGTAAATTTTTGGGTCAGAATTAAATAAGTAAATAGGTATGCGTCAGCATTGCTATATTTTATGAAGTTTATCTGTAACTTACAAATAATGTTTTTATTTAAATAGAAATATAAAGTTTATGCAATGTAATAGTTTGGCCAAAAAATAAAGCTTATTTATTCAATTCGCTGGTTTTGTTATTTAGTATTATTACAATTAAGTTTATAAAATATATTTTTTTATCAGATTTAGGATAAAATGTTACTTAGACTTTCTCAAATTAAAAGGTATTTAGTATTTACACTCTATCATTATTATTCATTCATAAGACGTTCAAAATCATTTGAACAGTAGGTAGGTAGTTAAAATCCCATTGTCCCCCAGCGGTGGACAAAAAGTGGGGGACAACGGGAATAGACGAAATTAAAGCACAGATTCAACTAATCGCTTGCTTTTTTGGCAGCTCATGCAATAAAGTCACGATGCAGACAGAATTTCGTATAATGATGTTCTTATCTCTATCGCTCGCGCAGAAATCCACACCAATATATAAAAGTGAAACGTTGTCTGTTTGTTTGTTTATAGTTTTAACGCCATAACGGCTGGGCGAATTTTTATGAAATTTGGAATGGAGATGGCTTATACCATGGAATAGCAAATAGGATACTTGTCATCAACATCATTCTCAAACGGCTGAACGGATTTTGATGAAATTAGAAATAGAGATAGCCTGGAATAACATATAGGATACTTTTCATTATCATCGTCATCATCATCATACTTCATTCTCAAACGGCTGAACGGATTTTGATGAAATTTGGAATGGAGATAGCTTTTACCCTGGAATAACAAATAGGATACTTTTCATCATCATCATCATCATCATCATCATCATTCCTCACGCGGGCTAAATCGCGGCCCAGCTAGTGCGAAATAAATGTAGGTATTGGCAATACACGTTTTTGCGATGAGGTGACATTGTACGAAATTCTCTCTGCATCGTAACCGGCCTTTAGCGGATTCAATTCAAACGGCTGAAGTTGATCAACATTTAAGTACTGATTTCTTTAACATTTTAAGTATGGCGAGTTTTTTGTGAACAAAACTTTTTATCCGTTTATTCCCGCTACTTTTACATGGTACTTAAAACATTTAACTAAGAAAAGTCGGACAATTTGAAGTGAACTGTTTCTTTTGGGTTCATTTTCATATATTCATATATTTATTTATTTTTTATATTTAATCCTCACCAGAATTAAACATAAAATGTAAACTATTATAAATGAAAACGACTGCCAACTAAACTAAAAAGAGACAAGCTTTAGATTCTTGATTTTGAAATAATAGATGCAGTAGAAGGCATCATTCATTTCTTTTCTCCTTTGACGGGTTAAGCTAGAGCCTAGCGAGCTGCTCCTGACGGCTCCGACTGCTCGGGAATCTGTAGAATTGGGAACAATTCCCTCTTATATATCAAAATCAAAAATTTATAGCTTCTTTGCCTCTTTTTAGTTATTTTTATTAGTTTTTTTCTATGAATTATATATTTTTAGAATGGTATTTTAAATACCTTCATTTTCATACCTCACTCGGTAACTTTTTGTTAACGACCTAAAAAACGTCAGGTTTTTTTTTATTATTTTGTTTTCAACTTTAAATCGTTATAGATCTTATATGGTTATTCGAAATGACAATTGATAAGATAAACCTTAAGATGTTTTTATATACCTAGCCAATAACACAGTTAACTAAGTTCGAAGCGTAGACTTTCATTTTTGTGAATTGTATTTTGATTATTGTAAGTCTTAAGAATCATCAAAATCGCCCCACCCGTTTGGTCTCTAGAGCACCACAAAGAAACATACATACATACATACATACATACATACAATTATATACAAAGGTTGTTACACATTGCCCTACTTTGCGTCGCGCAGTCGCGTCGGGTGAAAACCTATTGATGGGGATTATGCCAATTTGATTTGAATAACCAGGTATATTATGCGTTTGACAGCTATAGGCGTGTACAACGGGCCCACGTCGACCGCAAAGGACAATAACCATTCCACATCATAGGATTCACGTTCGCCCGATTCGTGTTCCACAAAGAACTCCGCGTAATTCAAAAACTCCGCGCATGGCCCGCTTATAGTGGAGACGGCGTCTTTAATTGGCGAATAGGTAACTAAACTTAATCATTATAAAAAGTAAAAAGCCGCTATCCTTATTTTTGGGCCGGGGCAGCACACATAACTAATCGACTACATATGACGCGATCACGCGACACGCACACCACAAATAGTCCGTGATCGCATTTTGAATAATAGTAAGTATTAAGTTCTTGATCTTTATTTGATTCCTACATCGATGTTCCACATAGACTCGTAGCCGTTGTGGTCAAGCACACTAAGCCCGACTTGCACAGCTGCCTTAGCCCCGGGCTGGTGTCTAGTCTGGGCTAAAAATTTAAGACCAAGTAGGATAGAGAGACATACGCAGACAGTAGCGCGAAAGAGATAACAATATTTTTTGGACTAACTCACAGATTAAGTATCAGAATGGATAGAGCTATAAAACGTTGCCGCTCCGCCCGGCCATTCGTTTACGCGTTGTCTTGTTTCTTTGTAAGATTGGCAACCTCGCACTGTCCGTGTGCCTCGTGCCGATTGTTGACCTCCTAGGAGGCCATAACATTGCAACCTGTGTGCATATAAAGTGTAATCCTAGTGAAATATCTTTGCTAAGACTAGACATTCTAGCTAAATAATAAAACTATGTCGTGTTGTGCTGTGTTTTGTGCATCAAGAACAACAAAAAGAGGAGTAAAAGATCCGGAATTATCATTTCACAGGTATGTCTTTACCGGCTATTATTATCTTAATTATCGAAGTTTCAAAGCAAAAATGTATTTCACATTAAGGATACACATAATTAACATCATATAATTACCTCGTGGTGATGATTAACAAAGCATTTAGAGCTTTAATCTAAGTTAATTAAATGCATTGTTTTCCGCCTCCAGACTAGTGATGTTCCTACAGTGCTAATACGACTTTGTCGATGTTTGGTAAATCCATATGCTTGCTTAATCAATATTATTAAGTGATCCATTGATCGTTTATTCTTCTTTCGCTGAATGGATTTGGATGATATTTTGTAAGGAAGGATGTTGATTGGGCATAACTGTACCAGCTTGACCCACGATTTTAGGAAAGCGGGTGGTGGCAACAGGTAGGGGGGAGAGAGTGGTACCGCCCCTGAGAGTGGGAGGGGGAGGATCTCTCCCCTCTCTGAGATATGTTTTTTTTAATATATATATATTTTGCTATTTTTTTCGAAGTTTTACGCTTCTGTTAAGTGCTGTTTTTTTAGGTTAGAAGGCGAAGGAGGGAGAGAAGCCAAGCAAGCAAAAAACATATCTCAGAGGGTGGGAAGATCAAGCCCCCTACTTTTACACTTCTGTTAAGTGCTGTTTTTTTAGGTTAGAAGGCGAAGGCGGGAGCGAAGCGAAGCAAGAAAAATAACATATCTCAGAGGTTGGGAAGATCTAGCCTCCTACTCTCAGTGGGGGTTCTTCACCCTCCTTTCTCCCCGCTCCCTCCTTAAATCGTGGGCCAAGCAAGTACAGTGGTCTCTCAAAGTGCAAGGTGTCAAACTGACAGGTGTCAACCTCTGGGTGCAATAAGAAGGGATTTATTAGAAATTTTATTCCTGAAGAAAGGGAACGAATGATGGTGGTGGGAAAATTTGCACGCGGGCGACGCAGCTAGTTATTAAAAAGTATTTAACATAAAAAAAAAAAAGTTATGTAGTAGGTTTCCATAATGTCTGGAAATCAGAAATCATTGGATAAAAGCTGTAAGGCGCGAAAATTGGAAGCCGACTAAATACTCCAGGCTTTGCTCGAAACACTTTAATATATCCAGCTTTGTGACTGGATTGTCAATAAAGAAACTTAAAACAGATCCAGGACCTATAATGTTTGAAGAATATTCGATATATTATCAACCGGTGGATAAAAAAGAAAACAGTGTGAACACAGAAATGAAAACCTGGATTTGACTCCTAGGAAACGGAAGAGGATTGAAGCGTGTGGAGTGAAGTAAGAAGATCTTCCTACAACTGCCAGGCGCGCAATGAAAGTTTAACATTTTCTTATATTTTTCAAGTGTTGGTTGAAGTACCTATTTTACAACAATTTCTTAGGTACTTCAGTACCTAAGAAATTGTTATATGCCACTGTGTATGCAATATGACTGAAACTTTGCCACTTTACTTCGAAGTAACAGAAGTCAGCTTTCCATAAAATGATTGCTTTAGATTGTAGAATTGTAAATATAGGCAATATTTTTAACGCACTATTAACCGTGCCGGCCACCATGCCGATTTCAAATCGTTCAGTGTGCACATAGACGAGAAAACTATCTAAAATCCTAAACCCTTTGTTGCGAGTTGCGACATCCAAATTAACGGAATGAGTTATCGATGGTCATCTATCATAATATGTATGTCACCACGAACCCCACAATAATAGGGATCTCTACCGATACGATAACAACCGATAAGCTGTTAGCCTTCTTTTTAGTCTGTCGTCTGCGGAAAAGTCTCTTTAGAGTTACTCTTACGTATTATTGTAAGTATTCCATGTGGTTTGCCTAGCAAAAGT
The DNA here is from genome assembly GCA_946251855.1 of Alsophila aescularia. Classification (NCBI taxonomy): domain Eukaryota; kingdom Metazoa; phylum Arthropoda; class Insecta; order Lepidoptera; family Geometridae; genus Alsophila; species Alsophila aescularia. Next base: position 2,698,475 of record OX276379.1, on the reverse strand, counting down.
CAAGTGTAACTAATTGTAGATATTATAGCGTGCTCCTGTCGAGTGTCAATGTGATAAGTATTTATTAAATTTATTTCGTAATTAAATTGTATTATTTAATAACTTGCCTTACCATGTCCATAGAATCCAAAAAATAAGAAGTTATCGTATTTTCTTACTATCGTAATTTCTGTTTAGAATCAGCTGGATTTAATATAGTCAAATTAACACTACATCTGTCTGAAATCGTTAAACATTGTTATGATAACAACACTGAAAAACTGCTACTTACGGGTATTATGAAATTATTTTTGTATGTTCTGTAAAGTAAATATTTTTAGCATAAATATTATTTCCTATATTGTCATGCACTGCAGTTTTGTTTAGATATGTTTTTATCGATATGGTCGGCACTAACGATCACTTCCCTACTCACGCACACTAATGCATATCTGGAAACTCACACCATCATAAAATGGACATGCTACCCAAGCTTAAGCTCCATCCATTCTGATACTTAATCTGTGGACTAACTAGATACTTATAGTAGTCGCAGCCGATTTTTGTGGTTGTGAAGTTAGGCTTTGTGAACAATTGCGCAGGTACTGCTGTGAGGATACAATAGAATATAGTAAGAGCGAGATAGAATAAGCGAAAAACGTAAGCGAGTGAGCGAGGCAGTTATACAATGCTGTCTTCACCTTCAACATTGGGATTGAACCTGAAAACCACCATATTCCACCATAACTTAAATGCCTGAACCACAGAAATAACGATTTCTGTGGCCTGGGGGCCTAGTACGAGTTTTATAGTGCTCGAAAACGAAATGTAGTTCCGTTTAGTTCCATACATTTACTGGCAGCGCCTCTAGCGGAAACTTGCAGGAACTCCAGTAAATGTATGGAGCTAAACGAAACTACATTTCGTTTTCGAAAACTATATAAACTCGTACTAGGGGTACTGAACAGATTTGGATGTATGGGGTATCGTTAGAATCATTACATCATTCCGAGGACATAAGACTTATTGTTTATTAAATTCGTGATTTTCCCCTAACTTTATGATTTAAATACCTACTTGTTTTGTTTCTATTTTGACCTTTCCTTGTTGTGTATTGACAAATAAACGTATTTAGTTCTTTCTTTTTCTTTTTTAATGCAACAACTCGTCCATATTGACGTCATAAATTCTGCTGTAGTCGACTTTTTTGATTGTTGCCTCCCGAAGCGTAACGACGACGCTCATGTCCGTTTTGGTGGTGGGACAGAAGGCCGTCAGACGGGTCGGCACGTAGTAAGTGTTGACCATTTTCAGTGGCATCGATATGGCCATGCAGCCTTGTTCTGGAAGAAAGACATGGAATTTTATTTGGTTAAATGCAGTGCTACCCTTATGGGTACCTTGTTCAGTACCCGAACATTCCAGATCGACCGGTGTTAACCTCATACTAGTGGCGCCGTTTAGTATGGAATAGCTAGATGTTCCCATATTTAAGTAATGCCCCCCGCCGGTAGATGGCGTTGCATGTTTGGAAGGCGTCTATTTAAAGTCCACCTTGTTCAGTACCCGAACATTCCAGATCGACCGGTGTTAACCTCAAACTAGTGGCGCCGTCTCGTATGGAGTATCTAGAAGTTCCCATATTGAAGTAATGCCACCCGCCGGTAGATGGCGCTGCATGACCAGCAGGTGTCTATGTAAAAGTCCTACTAGACCATAGCACAGAATAAATAAAAGTACAAGATCATGTATGACCATAGTTTGTGTTTTATGTATGGACCAGCGTAACCAGGGTCGGACTGGGCCGGAAGGGCCCGGGTGGCTCTCCACAAACCCAGGCCCGGGACGGGATAATGGTAGATGGGATAGATGGAATACTATCGAAAAATAATGAGATATACAAATTATTAACAATCAGCGATATATATTATTGAGTAAATATAGTTCCAATTACTTATAATGTAACAAATCTGAAGCTAGCCAATCAATTTTTTTTAAAAGAGGTGTAGTTTCAGGTAATCTGTCAATAACTTGATTGTAAAAGCTGCTAGTCTCGTCATCCTTGATTAGATCAGATTATGTGTTTAATATGAATCCAACAGTTCTTGCCCCAGTAGAGAGCCAAGTCTCGTTATAATGCGCTTCAGCGCTGAAAATCTCACAAGTCACTTAGTACGAAATTGTGAGAATAACACAATATGCATCATATAGGGGGTGTACGTATTGATGTGCATGTTATGTTGTGATAAAAAATTACATGCTCAAAGTAAGCAACTTACACAGAGGTCCAAACCGCTTCGGGTAAGACAGGGGTCTTCAAAGTTTTTAGCCTAAGGCCCAGACTGATTGCTCCACAAAGCCCCTAATGGGCAAGATCTAGCTAGCTCATCAGATTAACATACCATTGCAGTTTTTAAACTTGTAGTAAATAAATTTTGTATTGAATTTCAAAATGAGTTGAGTTGGCGAATGAGTTATGTATTTGGTATGCCATTGTAGTAATCTGTGGCATGGTGGGGACCCCGCACTAAATACGAAACTCACAGAAGGTCCGCTAAGTACTTGCTTACAGGGCTTACAGGGCCTTAGACATCTGGACGCCCCGGGCGAGGTATTTATTAGTACCCGAAATGGCTTTTAACCTTACGATCCGTGAACATTTTCGTATTGGTAGTGTACCTAGATGTGATTTAATAATACAAATTTTTAATATTTTGACCTGCTCGTACTTATATTAGAGTAATTACAGGCAAAGGGCAATATTGTGAAAATAAAATAAGCGTTTATGGTCAATCATCAATATGGGGGTGAGTGGGAAAACATTAACAATACCAACAAAAGCGCGAACGAAGCGAGCGTGAAATTTTTGAGCTATTTCTTGTACATTCTGTGAGTGAGGAAACAATGTAATAACTTTATATTGAAGGCCAGCATAACAAGCGTGAAAATTGTAGAAAATACACACAAAAAGCAATATTGTAAAAAAATAATAAGCGTTTATGATCGCTTATCGGTGAATGGAAAAACATTAACAATAAAAAAAAAAAGCGCGAGCGAAGTGAGCGCGAAAGTTTTGAGCTATTTGTGGTACATTATGAGAGTGAGGAAACAATTTAACACCTTTTTTATTGAAGGCCAGCGGAACAAGCGCAAAAATTTTAGAAAAAAAACATTATCATAGCGCAGGTCAGTGGAAACTAAACATTAATGGAGTTCCTCAGCGTGCGAAAATCCATACCAATATATAAAAGTGATACGTTGTCTGTTTGTTTGTTTGTTTGTTTGTTTGGGGAGCTTTCACGCGATAACGGCTGGACGGATTTTGATGAAATTTAGAATTGAGATTGTTTATACCCTGGAATAAAACTTTTGATACTTTTTACCCCGGAACATTGTATGTTTCAATTACTGGAAAATGTTGATTACTCACTGTAAGTAACGGTTGCCATCACAGAATGGTCTGTGGTTGCCATGGAAACGAAATAACAAGTCTGTTAAAAAACATCAAGCAATACCTGCTTTTGCATTGGTTTTGCATATCCTAGAAGAAAATAGTATGCTTTTTTTCCGATAAACAGTAGTCCGCGTGTACGAAGTTGCGGGCGGTAAATCTAGTATATAATATCACAAAGGCGCCAGAGGAGTGCGCGAAAATATCGAACTATTAATTTATTATAGCCGTGTTTACGAAAGAAGTAGAATAATTATTGTGGATCTCTTGTGTAGCAATATAAAAGCAGACAATATTAACAACAAGGTGCGAGAGTAGCGAGCGCCATAAGAAAGTTAGAAATATAATGAAGGTGCGAGCGTAGCGAGCGCGAAAATTTTGAGCTATTTCCACCGTGAGTATAAGACAAAAAAACCGGCGGGTGCAGGTAGGTACGGTAGGGGGCCCGCCGGTTTTTTTTACCGCCTATCCTGGCTTGCGGCTAGCTAGCCCGCAAGGCCCGTGGGGGGCCCGGCTGGCAAACGCCACCTCGACTATATGGCCAGTCCGACCCTGGGCGTAACAATATGATTGCAACGTGGTTTAGAATTATTAGTTATTACTAGCTTTCGCCCGCGACTACTACTAGTCCGCGCGGACTACAGTTTATCGCGAAAATAAGCATCCTACGAGTATGTTCTTCTAGGATATTAAAAACTAATGCAAAAGTAGGTATAGCACCAACGCTCTTGATGTTTTTTGACTGACTTGTTATATCGTTTCAATGCCAAACGTTCCTTACATCGAGTAATCAACATTTTCCAGTTTTCTCATGGAAACTTACCATTTTTCGGGATAAAATTTGCCTGTCTTATTCCAGGGTATAAGCTATCTCCGTTCCAAATTTCATCAAAATCCGTCCAGCCGTTATCGCGTTAAAACTCCCCAAACAAAAAATCATTTTCACTTATTTAAAGATAATGATAAATATCATGTTTTATTTGCATAAAACATGAGTATACATCACAATAATGCACAGATGATAATAGTCTGATAAAAGAGCTCACCTTTTGCCATTCACAGGCGTACAAAATTAAGTATGTATATTGGTGTTTATCTAGGAGGATACATTACTATAATAATATTTGGTCTGAGGTGTTTATTCAAAGACATGGCCACAAAAAACCTACGTTATTATATCTGAGGACGTGGCTAGCGGTTAAAAACCACATTATGATCAGATTTACGTTATCAGAAAATACACAGATTTACAAATAGTTTTCATCGCATTGTTTTAATTGGCCAACGCTCTCTCGAGAAAAAAAACACTCGAATATTGTCGCCCATGCCGGCAGGTAGGTAAATAGTTCAGGCTGTCTCACCTGGTATCTTCCTGATATTAACATTCTCTATCATGTAGATCCCGTTCTTTCCCAGCATGTTGGCTACCGTCCTGGAGGTGAACTCCCTGGTCTGCGCAGACTCCAGCGACGGAGCGTCCGTGGCGACGCCGACCACGTGGGTCAAGTTACTCGATATCCACTCGGCTAGCTCGTAACTTATCCCTGGCAACATACAGTTTCATTCAACGATGATATTGAACTGATTAAGTAAGTATGATAAACTGAAGGAGAGAAAAATGTGAAATAGAAGAGCTGGAAAACCTAATATAAAATTATAACATAATTTATGTTATTCATAAAGTTCTCAAACATAAAAAAACATCAGTATACTTCATTTATTAAGTACCTACTTAGAGAAGGGCTTATGCACACGTATTTTATACGCGCCGATAGCGCGCGTAGAGTAGGAACCAATCTTTATGGCGGCCGAGAAGTTAGGCGCAAGGCACTGCGCAATAGCAAATTTTAGGTGTAAGCGGGCTTTGGAGAGGAGAGAGGCCGGGGCACACCCTCCCGCTAGCCCACCGCATCCCGCGCGCGTCCTACGCATTTGTGCTTGTGTGCACGCTACATCCGTACATACACATGCATGCGATTCTGTTCAAGAACAGTCTAGTTAGTTATTTTAAAGCTGTTTGTTTCCAACCAATAAAATCCACCAACACGATATCAGCATATATTCCGATATTAATATTATTGTGTTGACGTATGTTAACATAATTTCATGATTGGTTAAAAAATAATGAATAGGTTAAAGCGTTAAGTGTCGACGCTAAGTTAGCTACTAGAAACATAGCTATAGGTATAATTATTTTTTATCATTCCATGATTTGTATATACTTAACACATATATTTTTTCAATCATTACATTATTTGCATGTGACATGTAAGTAAGTATGGTTTATGTAGTTTATTAAATATGTATGTAGGTATATTCATTTTTATTTTGCATGATTTATTGTATTGTTTTGCACCACCGTCCTTTTTTAATTCGTAATTTCTGTCCATGCAAAGTTTGTCTGGAAGAGATCGCTTTTAGTGACAACACGTTTTGCCTATTTTTAAATTAAATTCTTGTATATTTGTTTCATAATTCTTATTATTAGCATGTTCTACAAGTAGGTAGTAAAAAAAATACTCTAATAATTGCGAACCTTACTGTACCAGCGCGAAGTCACACTCGCAGCGCGCTTCACAGCCGCCATAAATATTGGTTCATGCTATACACGCGCTTCAAACGAGGTACAGTCGCAGCCACGCAGCCTTTGCATAAGTATTTGGCGCCGTAAAGTATTGGTACAACCGCGCGTTCATGAAATGCGTGTCGTCTGCGCGCATAAAATACGCAGTGTGCATTGACCCTAATAATTTCTATATTACTGAGCTAGGGCGTGTTATAGTGTCAGAACTGAAATTTAAACGTTGATAAGGTCATAGCAAGTATTAGAAAACGACGTCGAGCGAAGCCAGGAGGTGTCGTTAGTTTGAGGCCGTGAGCCGAGCGAGCGATGTAAGCGTGTCGCCCCTATTAGTCCGATTTTGACAAGCGATGTAGCAATCATATCGTCTTCAGCAGAGCAATTAGCTATCTTGAATCATTGAGCAACAAGCAATATTTCATAGCAATTTCGACTCTATCGCACAGAGCATTAGTGATAGTGATAATGAAATCTGATTGAAACCAAGTTAGCTAATAGGACTTCAGGTAGTGTCATAGGCTATTTTTTTAACCTACTACGGTGATGCAAAGGAAGGGTTATGTGTTCAAACTAAAAACTTGGTCAAATTTTGACAAGCGAGGTATCAATCGAGTCGAATTACCCGACCGTAGTCGGGCTTTAGATTTTGAACTTATATCTTGTTGACATTCCAGCAGCTGGACCGTGAACAAGTTGCCTAATTCCAATACAAACAAAAGTTATCCCAATAAACTAATTAATTTGGATTGAAATTGTAATAAGGGCACTGTTTGTATTGTCTGCCTGAAGTATAATAATTGTAGGTATACGTGTTTGAGTTAGTTAAGTGCCTGACTAAAGTGAAGAGCAAAGTATAGGTAGGAAGTTTCAAAACTTAGCAGGATCTAAAATAAACAATTGAATATTGTTTTTACTAAGGCTAACTAACGGGAATTATGGATTGCACGAGCTAAGTTTAAATTTATCATCAACATTCAGAGATTTTCCACACAGCACACTTTTTCCAGGTATTTTTCTTGGTAGGCACACCGTCTATTTACTTTGATATTTCTGTTCTGCCCAACCGTGCGTTTAGCTATTTTGATTTCTCTGTTCCTACCTAGTGCATTTCACTGCATGAATCAGTCCATCTGCTCTTGTTGTTCACCTGGTATCTTACAGACGCAGCTCCTTATCCTGTATATGTAGGGCTCGTCCTTCCATCCGAATTTGAAGAGCAACAGCGTCGGCTCTCGAGGGTCTCGCTTCAGAACTGGCCATTGCAAGGCCACATCTAGGGTCAGCACGAAGTCTTCGTCTTGTGACGTGTGGGACGATAAGTCGATAATCGTCACTGGAAATATTGCAAAGGTACCCAAACAGAGATTTATTCAACTTATGACCGAACAAAGTAAACTACTACTACTACTAACTACTACTAACTACTACTAACTACTACTAACTAGTTACTCTGTAAACATTAAGAAAAAAGATTACATAAACAAAAAAAGAGGTAATCATGCGTTAGATTCTTGATTTTGCAATATAAGATGCAGTCGAAGGCATTACGATACCAGTCGCGAATGCGCCGAGAATGCGCTGATTGCAAGCCACTTGGCATAGACTATATGCGTGGAGCGATTTGGATGATTCTTACCTACTTGTCCGCATCGGCTGAGCACTTTTTCACTCTATTTAAAACCAAGAACAAGAGTAACCATACTGAGGAATAGTTACTCTGGTTATTTACACTTGTAAAGATACTTGAATTGATACTTCTTACTTTGTTTTATAACCCCCAATAAGTTAATTATGTGAGTTCATTATAAGTATATGAGTTTCATAAATCCATTTCTTAAAGGCAAACACATGGCGAGTGATGATGCTGTCTTTGAGTTTGATCCGTGCCAAAACTATATGTTCTTATAATGCGTTGCATGGTAAAGCACTTTGAAATGCGTTACCATGCAACGCATTTCAAAGTGCTTGCTTTGAATAATGGCGACCGCCTTAAGCAATGGCTATCCAAATTATGTAATACAGATATGTAATTACGCTGATTTCGAGAGGTTTGTTCAAATTTTAATCTAAAACATGATACACCTTTTGGCAAAGCGCCACCCTTTTATGGTTGAAATACTTCGCACAAGAACGAACCGTTACGCTTCTTCATTTATTATAAGAACTGCAAAGGAGTGGAATGCCCTGCGCTCGTCAGTGTTTCCGGTAAATTATAACCCCGGTGTGTTCAAGTCAAGAGTGAATAGGTATCTACTAGGCAAGCGTGCTACACCTTCGACCACATCATCGCTTTCCATCAGGTGAGATTGTGGTCAAACGATTGAAAAAAAAGAACACCACACTGGCAGACCATCATAATATACAATAAAACTAAATACATAATGACCTTTTATACTTTTATTTTCTACCAGCTGTACCCGCGGCTTCGCACGCGTTGTATTTTCTCTAGGTTAAAAGTACTCTATGTACTATTTCAAATTTCTTCAGCTGTCAAAAAGATTTTATCGATTGCTCGGCTTCTACTCATCGGTTGGAGATACCAAGTACAACAGTTTTTAAGTAAAACCCTAAGATATAGAATCAGTGAAAACCGCATTGCAATCAGTCCAGCAATTTTTACGTGATGCGCGAACAAACAAACAGATGCAGATAAACAAACAAAAACACATATGTTATATGTAGGTATGATACAATAAAAATTAATCAAATTTATAAATGTGACGTCATTTTAAAAAACATTACAATATTAAAAAAACAATACAATATTATTACAATTTAAATTTCTTGAAAAATCCGATTTTCTTAATTTTTCGTTTTGCCTAGATTACAGGGGAACTTTTTTTTTGGTCCTACAAAGTTCCACTTGTACTAATATTAAAGTTAATTAACTTTTCTACAACTTTTTTTTATCTTTTTCCTCGTAGAATGAGTATTATAGCCGATATTCTGCTCGGAAGGTGGCTAAAACTACAATTTTGAACATTTTAGGAAAATCGCCAATATTTGAAGTACTGTATCTCACGTTTTTCAAAAAATATATAGTGCTGCGGCTTCATATTATGTGCTTTTTATTTTTAAAATTGTAATAGCGTGGGTGGCTGTCGCGGATACACCCACCGCAAATGCGCAAGCTGAGACGGTCACTTCCTTTAATAGCAGCACTGAATGAACAAGACCACAAATTCTTAGCTTTCTTACTATTGGTCATAAAAAATGGCAGCAGGCCCCTGGACTATATGGCAACCGACAGAATAGCGGTACAACCATCCAAAACAGGTGTAGCGAAATGTCTCAGGCCGGAGACGGGGAGCAGCGTCACTGTTGCGAAATACTACATCCTGCGATCGCCAACCCGCATGTCCATCGTGGCGATAATGGGCATAACTAGGGAATGCAGACCCGGCCCACATCTGAGAACTGGGTCCGACCCTTTTCTAGAAATAGAGAACCGGGTACCCGCGGGCATCTATTCCCGTTGTCCCCTACTTTTTGTCCACCACTGGGAGACAATGGGGGAAACAGTATGGTTTCAGAGTTATAGCCCTTTTAAGTTTGACAGCTGTCATCCAAAACGAAGATATCGATGAGATCTATTACTTCTGTGAGGGAACTACTAGTCTAGAATCAATATTTTCAGAGTTATTGCCCTTTTAAGTTTGACAGCTGTCAACCAAAACGATGATAATCGATGAGATCTTGACAGCTGTTGATAAAAGTTAAGTAGTGAGGGACAATGCCACATGGTTAGTTAAGATATCCACCACTGGGGAGATAACGCGAATAATTTAGTAGCGTTTTTCACCACTTGGGGACAATGGGAAAAAAAGTAGCGTTGTCGCCCCCGCTTTGGACAGCGCTAAATTATTACTTATTTATTGGATAAAATTCGTATTTTAAGAAACTTTTTATAGTTTTACCGGAACCGGTCTAATATAGTTTGACCTAATATATAGTTATAGTTATATAGATTGTTGAATAGTTTCTTAAAATACGGATTTTATCCAATAAATTAAAAGCATATCATATAGGTAATAAACTTTTAGACTCTTACTGCCGTTCATAATCGTCAATTTACGCCAATAATGCATAAAATTGGTCAAACAATATTAAGCAAGTGAATCCTTGATTACCGTTAATTGACGAATATGACTGCGGCAGTTAGACTCAGAATTACTACTGACTCTACTACTCAGAATTCTAATTGCGCATAAAATTATCGAAATGATCAGACACTTTTGAAAAACTATCCGCCCATTTCCCTCCTCAGCCATGTCTACAAGCTGTTTTCGAGAGTCATCACGAAACGTCTTGTGCGGAGATTCGACGATTTCCAGCCAACAGAGCAGGCCGGGTTCCGGGGAGGATACGGCACCATAGCCCACATCCATACAGTGCGGCAGATTATACAGAAGACAGAAGAGTATAATCGGCCCCTGTGCCTGCTGTTTGTGGACTATGAGAAAGCCTTTGACTCTATCGAGACTTGGTCAGTTTTGGATCCCCTGCAACGATTCCATGTCGACTGGCGGTATATCCAAGTGTTGAGATGTCTGTTTGACACCGCAACAATGACCGTCCAAGTACAGAACCAGCAGACTAAGCATACCCACTGCATCGAGGTGTGAGACAAGGGGACGTTATTTCTCCGAAATTGTTCTCAAATGCATTGGAGGATATGTTTAAGACTCTGGCTGGAAAGGATGTGCCATTAACATTGATCGTGAGTACACCTCACACTTGAGATTCACGCATGACATCGTCATTGTGGCAGTAACGTTGCAGGACTTCAACAGATGTTGGACAGCCTAGCTAATTCGTCTCAACGTATTGGTTTCCGGATGAACTTGGACAAAACCAAGGTTATGTTCAACGAACAAATTATTCTGGAATCAAATGTTGTTAACGGATCTGCTCTTGAAGTTGTTCAGTAGTATGTTAAACTTTGCAGCTAGGTAAAATCAACTTCAAGCAGAAGAATACAGCTGGGCTGGGCAGCATTTGCGAAACTTCATCGAATCTTCTCGTCGCCAATACCGTAAAGTTTGAAGATAAAAGTTTTCTACCAGTGTGTCCTACCTGTTATGACATACGGAGCCAGTCGGACTAGTCGTGCCGTTGTATCCACGAGTCCGTGGACACAACGGCACGACTAGTCCGCGAATTTAAGGTAGCTCAGCGGGCTATGGAAAGGGCTATGCTTAAAGTTTCTGAAAGATTGTATCAGGAATGAGGTGATCCGGCAGAGAACCAAAGTTGTCGACATATGCTTTAGGATTAGTAAACTGAAGTGGCAGTGGGCTGGTCATATCTGTCGAAGGATTGATAACCGTTGGGGTACAGTGGAGACTACGACTGGGTAAACGTTGTGTAGGGCGCCCTCCAGCTAGGTGGAGTGACGATATACGCAAAGTGGCTGGCAGCAGTTGGAAGAGAAGAGCCGAAGATCGGACTCAGTGGCGTGCTTTAGGAGAGGCCTATGTCCAGCAGTGTACTGACACTGGCTGATGATGATGATGACGAATTTTGTTCAAAGCAAAATATTTCTTAAAAGTTTAAAGGTACCTAACATAAAAAAATGGCATATTTTTATAAAATTGAATATTTTGTAAGAAGTTTAAAATACTGCTGCTACTGTTTAAGTAAAATAATAATATATTTTCGGAATGGTATTTTAATGACTTTAATTTTGATACCTCACTCGATAGGTTTTGGTAATTTTTTGTTCCTTTGGAATTACAAAAAAGGCAGCTGTAAGCCGCCATATTAATTTTCTTAACACTTCATATATATATCTTATGTCACTCTCGTCACAGTACATATATCTATCTATCTATCTATCTATCTATCTATCTATCTATCTATCTATCTATACTTATAATAAAGCAATATGAATGAAAGAGTCTGTACAAAGAAGATAATTAAAAAATAAATGGTCTAGGGTACATAAAATAAGCTACTGAACAAGAATATAACATTTAAAAAAATCGTGTCCGTCTTTTTGTCTGTTTGTTTGTTCGCGCATCACGTAAAAACTACTGGACCGATTGCGATGCGGTCTTCACTGTTGGATAGCTTATGTTTTGACATAAGCTATCCAACAGTTTTTAAACTGGGGTACTTTATATCTCAATCCGATGAGTAGAAGCCGAGCAATCGATAAAAATATTTTTGACGGCTGAAGGTATTTTGATCATTTGTTGGTATATTGGTATTTTAGGTCCTGGAATAGCACAAAGAGTACTTTTAAACTACAGAAATGACCACGCGTGTGAAACCACAGTACATATTATATAGACTACTAGCTGATTGAGAAAAATCCAATAATCATTAATCAAAATTTATCGAAATCTATCAAGACGTTTAGGCTGTAGGACGTGCCAAAGGAACATACTGTTATACTTATTATTATTATTATTATTATTATTATTAGGTCCATTGAGTAAAAACCGAATCCAAAATGAATAAAATAATCTTATGTAAGTAGAAAACAGTTAAGGAAGTCAGTGCCGTTGATTTGGTTAGATTTAAGAAAATTTGGCACCGAATTCCATAACTGTTTTCTACATAAGATTATTTTATTCATTTTGAAGTCGGTTAATACATTTTTTAAAGCATATTTTATTTCCCTATTTTGAGTGCCGTGAACAATACATGAAAATGTGATTACAGCAATCGCAAGTGACTTGATCCATTGAGGAGTTTCTTTGTATCTCCAAAGGTCTTCATCAGGTCTTCACCAAACTATGTATGGGACCATACCTAAAGTATATCCTATTCTATAAAAAAAACTTCAAAATCGACCCACAGTTGACGCAGATATCGCGCCATAAAGTGGGTGAAAGTTAATAAAATTAAGTCATCCCCTAATTTTCCACCCAAGAGGTGGAGTATTTTCATGAAATTTAAATGGGACTACCCCTGAGGCTTACCCTATCCTTTATAAAAATATTTTTTGACATCGATCCACAATTGCCGGAGATATTGCGTAGCAAAAAACGTACGGGTCGAATTGAGAACCTCCTCTTGAAGTCGGTTGAAAATGATACGCATCGTTGCCCTTTATCGAACACGCGACGACATTTAGGTAACTAGGTACCTGTACAAGACTCGTACGCGATTCCTTAGATAGGCAACGCGGCTGACGTCCGCTTTTGTCTAGACATTTAGTGTTTTAATCATTATCTGTGATCATTATAAGATAATGTTATTTACAATTAATTATTTTCTGAATACAGCTATACCTATTAATATATAAGTTTGATTTGGGAACCCTCTGTCTGTAGCAACAAGTGAACCTGAAGAAGAAACGCAGAGTCAGTGTGACCGGTGGTGCACTTTCTACGCGGCTGAACAATGGATACTGAAACCTCTAATATTTCGAACCATCTAATTTAATGAACAATAGCAGCTTTCCCCTCGTTTACGGATTCAACCTATCCAGAGCTCAGCCTACGGTTGCTTCTGGGGGCCGCGTCTGCATCACAGAAAATATTCTTCTTACAAGGTGTGGTAATCTAACTCAAGTGGGGTCAACGGAAATACAAATATTTTGAGAATAACTTCGTTGATTTTTATTAGAATACTCATTTCTGAAACAGGCGGATGCAGTGGATACAATATAACTAACATGAAACTTTCTAAAATGCTCAGCCAAAGAATTCTAGCTGATAGTCAAAGTGCTGTGCAAACATGAGTCGAAAAATAGCGCTTCCGCAGTTTTAAATAAACAGCATATGTAGATTAAACAACTAATCTAAATACCACATTTATTTTTATTTATTTTCTACCAAATGCATTGTCTTCGAGTTGTGAGCTACCCTGAAAGTTTCAACCGGTTAGCTAATCGGGAAGTGCTCGAAATTTGAGGTACAAGATTCCACCCGGAACGACAAACAAGAAAGTGACTTAATAAAATGTGTTAAAATGAACCGTACCTAATAGTATACCAGTAGTAGTACCAGCTTAGTGAAATCGGGTCCAATAAAATACGATAGTACAAAAAAAATGTATAGCTCATTTTAAAGTCAAAAACTTTTCCCAAAGAGTCCATGTAACATACCAGAAGTACCGCCAGCATCAACATACTTTCTAAAAAAAATGTTTTTATTATTTTGATTTGTATGGAATGGTCTTTTATCTACTAACACAGGTTATTATTATTATGCGAATCATGTCATGGGGTGCCGTTGTACGATTTTTCCTTTTATGATCCATAATTAAATACAATATGTAAATTTCAACCCCTACCAGCCCGCCATGATTATGCGTATTAAGCTTTTCAACTTCATTGTCTCGACTCGAGACATACCTACCACAGTATTCACCTGCGAGCCCTGACTCTCTTTCCCACGCAAATCAGGCGTTGATATACGCATTGTAGTAGATCAAGATGACGTAGTATAAGTGTGTTTCATGCAGAAAAATAGGTATTTGAATCTAATCTAACTCGATTTCTCTAATCGCTGATAAAAAATTAATACTACATACATACTGTACCTACGCACATGTACCTGCCACTTACTAATAACTAGTAAACATCAAGAACGTGTAGAAACATTCCTGCTTGACATTACAAAAGTGGAGGGGAAACTGTCGAGTGGCAGATCCCTGGTGCGATGTTGAAACCAGTTGAAGGCAGCAGCCGCTGAAACTGTGGTCGGATGGCTGTGGACAGAAACCGATGGAGGCGCCTAACGCCGGAGTTGTCGACAAATGGCGATCATGATCTTGTTATGAAAGATCGAGTTTACTTGATGTAGATTTTAGATTTTACCCAAACTACTTTTTTACTTGATCAAGGAGCACCGCAGAGTAGGTACTAACATGTAGTCTATCTAGATAGTACGAGTACATATCTACAAACTTAGTATATGCTATGTAGGTAGATAAGCTAGTTGTGGCCGGTGACTTTTAACGAACAGTTGTAACTAACGTTATATGTATGAACAATTGACAGTTTACATGCTGCACAAATTCAGTTGTCAGTGTCAATTTTATCAGTTCAATTAAAACTGTCAGTTAAAAGTTATCGTATGCGGCCGGTGGTAGGTATACCTACTCACGTCTGGTAATTAAATAGTCCGTGGGAATGACGGCTGGATACATGGACCCCACCGAGCTGGAGTGTTCGAGGTGCATTGCAGTGCCCAGGCCGGGGGATCCACAGTTCACGCACATTTTCCTGTAAAGAACCAAAGTGTCGAATTAGGGAAAGTGTGGACCCATTGATAGATACATCTTATTGTAGACTAGCTAATTTTCCCGCGGCTTCGCTCGCGTCTTAGTTTATTTGTCCTCGTGGTTCCTAAGTATACCATGTATTGAACTAGCTCACATTTTTCAGAAGGCAGGAAGGAATACACATAACTTAATGACTACGCAGACGACGTTTTTCTCACGCGCTGCTAATACGCACTTAAACTTGCTGCAAATGCCATGCGTTTTTCTCACGCGCTGCTAACACGCGCTTAAACTTGCTGCAAATGCCATGCGTTTTTCTCACGCGCTGCTAACACGCGCTTAAACTTGCTGCAAATACCATGCGTTTTTCTCACGCGCTGCTAGCACGCGCTTAAACTTGCTTCAAATACCATTCGTTTTTCTCACGCGCTGCTAACACGCGCTTAAACTTGCTGCAAATGCCATGCGTTTTTCTCACGCGCTGCTAACACGCGCTTAAACTTGCTGCAAATGCCACGCGTTTTTAGAACTTATGTTTTGGTGTAACCCTTTTTTTATAACCAGGCTGATCTTTTAAATTATCTGGTGGTGTAACCTTCCTCATTTTCTATATTAAATTAAGTTAATCTTTTAAGGCGTTCCGTTACATGGTACTGTTTTATAGGTCAATGTTGATGTGCTATAATTTAAGTATTTAGTGCAATAAAGAGATCTCTAGGTTTATTTGAAGGCCCCCCCTTCAAATAAACCTAGAGATCTCTTTATTGCCATCGTCAATAGTATAATTGGGGGTCATCGTGTATTATAAATTAATTATAGGTATAGGTACCATATACACATATATATAATACATATATAATGTTGAATATATATATATATATATATATATATATATATATTCAACATTGACCTTAAAATAGTACAAGCGACGGCCTTATCACTAAGCCCACTAAGTTCCAGGCAACCTTAGAATAGAAAGTGAGAATATTAACATAAATGAAAGATAGGCAAGTAGGATGTACAAGTATACATTTACTGAAATGAATACATTTACACTTACCATCTTTTCTCAATCGCGTTGTAGTACTCGGACAAATCTTTCCAGTTTGTCGGACGGGTCATGTCCACAATTTCGATTTTATCGTCGTCCCCAACTATTTCCAAAAAGGCATTCAAACAAATACAGGTTAGTACAATGTACAATTTTTTATGCATATTTTCAGCACGAAATTAGTCAGCTATTCGTATGACACTATGAGGATGACTGACTTGATTTGTATAGCGGCATTGTTTTGATGTTTTGATATAGAATTAGCTCAACTTATTGTTTTCGAATGGGTTGATAGTTTCTAGTTGTAAATATTAGAGGCTTGTTTGTTGATCTGAGGCGATGATCACATTTTTTTGGTTTCATCATCATCATCATCAGATATCCATCCACTGCTGGACATAGGCATCTCTTAATATGCGCCAAATGTGCGCCTGATCTTTAGCTCTTTTCATGTAGGTAGTTGCTGCCAGCTACTTTATGAAGGTCGTCGCTACATCTAGCCGGAAGGTGTCCTTCATTACGTTTGCCTGCATGTAGTGTTTTTTTGTTTGAGTAAGACTGAAAAGAAGATTGTGCAACACGTGTATAAAACAAGCAATTTTATCCACCCTAGCCATAGGAGTGAGTAGATATTGAAGTCGAGGATAAAATGCCTTGTTTTAATAACTCTGCTATTCACTTAGATCGCGAGTAAATTAAATAGTGATGACTTATCTCATCTCACTTTCTACATGAAACTTAGGGCTCGTCGGAGACCATAGAGTTAAAGAAGTAAAATACTTTTATGCTCTAGAGCCAACGAAGCGTAAAATGCAGATTTATGTCGCCTACAGCTACACCCCTACACTTTACGAGCATGAAAACTGAAAAAGTTTGTTTTTGTACCTACTATAGAAAATGGATAACAAGGACGCATCAATTTCCTTTTTTAAACTTCAGACTTTCAATTCATTTTGTTTCAATTTCCCTGAGTTTTGGGAAATATCTCGAGAACTGAAATCCCTAAAATTATGTTTTTCTTGACGCCCAAAATGCCTGGCATGCCTGGTTGTTTCGTATTTTCGTGTGCCTGAGTTATATATATATATATATATATATATATATATATATATATATATATATATATATATATATAAAACGCCAACGATAATTAGGTACCTAACCAATCAAACTGCATTTAGTCAGAGCTATCAATATTTTTGGCTAATTAATATTGATCACTTTAATTACCAATATCAAAGGTAATCAACCAATTAATGATCTATGATCTCCAATCAACGAGCTGTTTTTTATTCATCACATTTCATCAAATATGATGTAGTACTTACTTACTTATTGTGTGGTAAGCAGTATTCAACTAATAGGTATTCTCACTATTATAAATGTCAATGTCTGTGTGTTTTTGCTTTCAGCTCTGTAAAGGATTTTTGAGATGGTGCAGTAAGGGCAAACAAGGCCTCCTTTGAGATGGTGCAGTAAGGGCAAACAAGGCCTCCTTTGAGATGGTGCAGTAAGGGCAAACAAGGCCTCCTTTGAGATGGTGCAGTAAGGGCAAACAAGGCCTCCTTTGAGATGGTGCAGTAAGGGCAAACAAGGCCTCCTTTGAAATGGTGCAGTAAGGGCAAACAAGGCCTCCTTTGTAGCTACAAGAAAAGTTTTTGTTAGGAGATATTTTTACTTGCATTCACGGATTTTGGAAAAATTGACGGCAATAACTCCAAAATCCGTCCATTTACACAAATACTTATTTTGATGCAACAATCCTGTTTCTTATATCGGACCAACTGAGGTACTAGAAAAGTATTACATACATAGCCTATAGTTATATAGTTAGTATAGTTTTCCCATACATTTTGTACGAAATGATCGTGGAGGAATAAAATAAATTTCAAATCAAACGAAACTATGAAAAATTGTATTCAAACGAATACAAACTTTCATAGTAACTTCACTTAGAAAAAAATACTTTCCGCCAAAAAAAACCCAATAATTTTAAAATTTTCATATTTGGCCGCCAGACAGACAGACACCACTTAAAAATATTGTATTACATTCTTGTTTGTTTTTTTCTTTTGTTTCTTGTTATTATTTTATTCTTGTTTAATTTTTCTCTTGTTAAGTAACCTAGAGCATATTTAAGTACTCAAACAATGAGTTAAGTTGCAGTTTTGGTTAAAACAAGAAGGGATAATAATATTTTTCACGAATGTTATGTGTCTGACTGACCTGACTCATGAATGTTATGTGTCTGACTGACCTGACTCATGAATGTTATGTGTCTGACTGACCTGACTCATGAAACGGTATGTGGGAATTTAACGTAAGGGACAAAGACAAAGTAAGGGCTTCAACTAAAACATAGCATATACGATGTTATTGATTTTAAAGATAATATTATCTATAAAATATTGATCTATAAATCCCCACAATCTGAAATAATAAATAAGGAGATTAAAAAGAGTTATGCCGTCAAAACCAAATCCATATCCGTTAAGCGCTCTGTACATCTAAAAGAAATCAGCTTCCTATATCCCTGACATTCGCTATTGATGTGGTACATCTGAAGCTTAAATAATAGGAGAAAAGCAGACGCAAGAACATGTTTTGCATTAACAATTCATATGAATAGGTACCTTTTAGCAATCGGTAGGTATGTGGATTTAAAATAAATTTGAATACGTTGATAGAAGGTATATTATTCCATTAGACTTATTTGCTTAATTTGGTCTAAGTGCCTAGGTACATATTATCTATCTATACTTAAAATAAAACTATAACGGGTCCAATTCTGTACATTGAATATTGAAGCCAAAACTGTTTTTTTTCTTTTTTGTCTGTCTGTCTGTCTGTATCTTGGCTAGGCATCATGCCGAAACTACTGAATGAATTCAAATGAAACTTGGCATGATATGAGTTCATACTACGAGGTAGGACATTGGATACTTTTATCCCGATATTTAGCATGGTTCCCTTGGGAGAGGGGATGAAAGTCAAAAAGTGTACTTAGTTGTTATGCATTAATGTGTAGTCAGATTTTATTTTTTGTTAGAAAGGAGGTACCTACTTTAAATATCTCAAGTCATGTAAATATTTCAAGGTTATCAGGTTTGTAGTTCAGAAATTACAGACAGTACAACCCTCAGTATTATGTCCAAATAACTTCAAACCTGAAATGTACGAGAACGTTTGAACGTAGGCTCATCTTAAGTTGGTCTTCACACTTTATCATATAGGATTAACAGTCACCGCAGACACAAACACAACCCCGCGTGTGGGACGCCCGCCAGCCAAGTGGAGAGACGACTTGCAAAATACAGCTGACAGTGACTGAATGAGAAGAGCTTAAGATCGAGCTCAGTGGCGTTCATTGGGAGAGGCTTACGTCCAGCAGTGGACTGGTATAGGCTGATGATTATGATGATGATAATTATGTAGACACAAAATTCGCGTTAGGCTTACTCTGTGGTTAGGTCACAAAAATCAGTACCGTCCTGTTTTTTTGGGATGTTGTTAGGATAGATACCAGTAGTGTTAAACTTAATGTGCAGCTTCGAAAAACCTGAGATAATTTAGTGGTGCTCGAAAAACATCGAAATTTTCGGTCATTTTTCAGATTTTGGCTTATGAATTCTAAAAGGTGCTTCCCACGGAAAAAAATCTGCAACATTTATAAAGAAATGAATTTTTATATAATTTGAGCCCAACCGCAGCTCAGTTATTTTTTGAAAAACCTGAGATGCAGTACTTCAAACATTGGCCATTTTTCCTAAAAAGTTCGAAATTGTTATTTTAGCCGCGTTCCGAGCAGAATATTGGATTATTTATATTATGAGAAAAAACATGGAAAAAAGTTGTAGAACAGTTACTTAACTTTAATATGAGCACAAATAAAACTTTGTAAGTGTGTGTGTAAATCGTAAGTGTGATATATTAATGCCCATTCTTTTCAAATGCAGCGTCTTAAACATATCTTCCAGGGCATTGTACATTATTGTTTCGGGCATATAAAATCCCCCCTGTCTCACTCCCCTGCGTAGTTGGATATGTTTAGACTGCTGGTTTTGGACTTGGACACGGCTTTTCATAGTCGCGGCGTCATACAGAAACCTCAGCACTTCGGTGTATCGCCAGTTCACTTGACAACACTGCAAAGACTCCAGAACCACCCAGGCTTCAACGGAGTCAAAGACCTTCTCATAGTCCACAAAAGCAAGACATAGGGGCTGGTTGGGGCTTTTTAGACTTCTGAATAACCTGCCTCACTGTGTGTATGTGGTCTATGGTGCTAAATTCTTCACGAAACCAGCCCAGTTCAGGAGGCTGGAATTAGTCAAGTCATCTTACGAGAAGATTTGAGATGACCCTCGAAAACAACTTATAGACGTGGCTAATGAGTGAAATAGGTCGGTAGTTCTTTAAAAGGGTTTTATCCCCGTTTTTAAAGAAGAGTACTACCAAACTCCTCCAGTCCTCTGGAGTTCTCCCACTGTTAAGAACGTTGCTAAATAACAGCTACCGAAGTACGGGTTGTAAAGTTTTCACGAGCTCTGAAGTTATACCATCCGCACCATCCATCCGCGCATCCGATTTTGCTCAATTGCCTTTTCTATTCAGCGTGTATATGAACATTAGAGTTCACGTCACACCAGCTTACTGATATTTTGATTGAGCTCCCATTTTTCTGACGGTGCGGCTTGCTGTTGTTCCCGTCGCTCGTCCACAAGCCTAAGAGTTTCATCCAAGATTTTAGATTTCGTGCCTGTACGTTGCAGCTGACAAATTGTAGTGCCTTCCTCACTAAGGAATCCCACAACATTTTGGAGTTCATCATCCACGTTATTTGTGATTTCCAAGGCAGCAAAACTTAAGTTGGAACTTTCCTGATCCAACAGCGGCCTGGAGCAGGTTGGGTCGTAGCGTAGGCTTCACCAGATGGCATCTTTCAAGGCTGTGGTCAATATTCAAGGAGCCTCGGACAAGTCGGTGATCATTACGGGTATTAAACCTGCTGATCGCTGAGATGCTTATTATCCGTCATTATGAAGTCAAACTCGATTTTTAGTCACAGTGTTGGGGCTTTGCCAAGTCTACTACCTCTGGGGTTGCTTTTTGAAAAAAAAAGAAGAAAAAAAAAAGTTTTTTACCAAAAAGTTAACTAGGTTTTGCCCCCTGTGTTTCCTGTCTCCATAGCCGTGTGGACCTATTTTAGATTCACTGAATCTAACAAACAAAATAACAAACAGACAACGTTTCACTTTTATATATTGGTATGGATGTTCACCAAACTGTAGCTCGAAGCTCAAAATGTCTCGTAAAAGTTCCATTATTCACTTAGATAAGTAGTAATTAATTATTACGAAAAAGTTTCAATAGATCCGTCCGTTTTTTATATATCCGTCTTCCGCACTCAGACGCTCAACGTTTGATTTTAGGAACAACAAATAAAACAAGCGCAAATTAAAAAAATATGTTTCCCCCGACCCCCCACCCCCATTATAGCTAATAAGCATCTCAATCACATCAGTTTTCAAAAATAAAAACCGCGTCAAAATTGGTCCATTCGTTTAGAAGCTACTATTCTCAACCCACTTTTCTCCCCTCCCCATATAGCTAAGAACCATCTTGATCACAAAAGCTATAAAACAGAAAAAAACGCTTCAAAATCGGTCCATTTGTTTGGAAGCTCACACAGCTCAACAGACACACTCACACACACACAACACGCACACTCTCGCACACACATACACACACACACCCATGCACACGCACGCGCACACACACTTTCCTAAACTTATAACACTTTGTTTCTTATTTTACCTAGAGTAAAATAAGAATGGATTCAAAATTGAAACAGTCATATCACTTTCAGATATCGTCACATAAAAGAGCAGCGGGCGAATGTTTTACATGTTCTATAAAATAATTGAGCCGTAACAGTTCCAACGTGTTCTTTTAAATAGGTATCTCCATAATTGCTACATCACTGCATAGCAAGGTGGTGCGGAATGAATTTTAAAGAGCTAATGTAACGACCGTTTTAAGCTTTTAGACCTCCGTGATGGCCCTAATATGATATTATTATAATTTCACGCGATTGTAGTAATACTTTTATGTATTGAAATAGCAGGTCGTAAATTATAGACTAATTGAAACGAGTTCCTCAAAACAACTTGGACGAATACTTTGAATCTCATACATATTATTTAATGGAAATCTATGTCTATTGTAAAACGAAAGTCATCTTAATGAGATTAAAACGTAATGTGGCTGATATGAATTTTACCAGATTAAAATAATAATACATGTTTATCGTATGAAACTATCAATCATTCCCATGACACTGGTAGATAAATCACGCAGTAACGAGTTTAATTGCCAATAATAGTGGGTACCTAATCATCTGTCTATACTTCCATATTACTATTTATTGATTTTGTAAACTAGCTCTATTTCCCAAGGAATAATAGCCATCTGGGCGCCCTGGGCGAGTCATTTTTCAGAGCCCCTCCTTTTTATGAAAAACTGCTTTTAATCTTTTTTAAACCGGTATCCCAAAATGACTTCTAATATTTCTTACGACCGACCACGAGTCATTAAAAATCTAAAAAAATATGTGCTGTATTGTTAGTTTATGTGTTTTTTTATTACTCATACGTTTATAAATATAAATTATGATCGATCAACTGATTCTGTTAGTGCAATAACTATATTAGTTACTAGGTATTAAAAAGACGCGAGCGAAGCGAGCGTGAAATTTTTGAACTGAAAAAATTTTTTTTTATAATAATAAGTTTTTATTAATATTCAGTTTATTTAATTATTTTTTGACAACGCCATCTAGTTTCATTTTCATCATCATCATTTTGATGAAACAAAGACTCCTCCGAGGACTCCAAGAATTACAGTTTCGCAAACGGCATCTAAATACATCCAATGGTTTTTGCGTGATGAAGTCACACACAGACAGACAAAGTTCTAAAAACAATATGTTTTAGATTCTACTACCTTATTAAACACATGTTATTTATTTTTTTATTCTCTCCTTGTCTAGATTTCACCTTGGTTATAGTTTTATTATATGTATAGATTACAAAGGTACGAGCAAAGCGAGCGCAAAAATATCGAACTATTAATTCATAGCTATGTTTCGAAAAAAGTAGAATAATTATTGTGGATCTCTTGAGCAGGTATATGAAAGCAGCACATATTAACAACAAGAGGCGAGCGGAGTAAGCGCAATAACATGAAGCTATTTCTAAGTGTTAGTCAAAAACTGGAGGAACACAAAGGATCTCTTGAGTGCTCAATAGATTCACCGTTATCCTTCTTCGTTAAAAAGTTAGTATATGAATAAAGACATCGCAGTGATTACGTTTTTTTAGCTATTTCAAGTATCAGTGTATTTATAAGAAGAAAAAAGTATTATATTAGGGAGAGTGGAGAGAGCTCAAAAATTTGGAGCGTGTACGAGTACAAGAAAAAATATATTGCAAGTCTACCAACCGGGACATTATGTCTGTTTATGTAAAGAACGGTTGCCATCACAGAATGCTCTGCGGTTGCCATGGAAACGAAATAACAAGTCTGTCAAAAAACATCAAGAGCATTGGTGCTATACCTACTTTTGCATTGGTTTTTAATATCCTAGAAGAAAATAGGATGCTTTTTTTCGCGATAAACAGATAGTCCGCGCGGGCGAAGTCACGGGCGGGAAAGCTAGTGTTTAATATAATGATAGTTAACTGTTTTTAAGACAACAAATACAACAAAATTGTTGTCTACTCTAACAGAAATAACTCAAAAATTGCTCGTTACGCTAGCACTTTTTTTAAATTATTATAAATAGTTTATGAATATATTAATTTATATGTTACTAACTGATGCTAGCGGGCACCTAACCTAACCTAACCTAGAGGTTAAAAGTACTCTATGTGCTATTCCAGGACCTAAAATACCAATATACCAACATTTGATCAAAATTTCTTCACCGTTAAAATTATTTTTATCGTTTGCTCGGCTTCTACTCATCGGATTAAGATACCAAGTACCTTAGTTTTTAATCAAACCCTAAGCTATAACGAAAACCACATCCCAATTGGTCCAGTAGTTTTACGTGACGCGTGAACAAACATACATACAGACAAACTAACAAACAGACAGATACGATTTTTAAAAATGTTCTATTTTATTTCGATAGTTGATTTTAAGTATCTTCTTTTTTTTAAATATCTTCAGTGTACATAATTATTAGTTTATTATAGGTATTGATAGATAACTACAGACTTTCTTGAAAGAATTTACTTACGCAATTTTCGCACTTTTTGTGGTACCCACCATAACTAATTTTTTATAACTAAGGTTTCCGGGTTCCCCAGCCAACGAGCGCGGCGAACCTGATGCCTGCACTGGAAATACCTTATTATGTTGAACAACTGCGTAAGACTCAGAAACGGGCTAGACAATTGCGGCAAAAAAGTAGCCCGTTTCTGATAGAGTTCATTCCATTCTAGCCTCAGCGCTCTGACGTGATGAGGAGAAAGATGATTTACAATGTAGGTAATAATAACGCGCCGATTTTTCATAAATATCCATGAATGAATAGGCTTGATGTTGGTCTGTTTGTAAATAGATGAAGGTCCCATTTATGATAATGACTCTAATTTTCCTACTACTAGTTACATAGATCATAATTATAATGACAGTATGGGGGTTAGGGGGGGGTATGACCTATCTGCATTTCCGGCTTGTTTTTATTTTATCTACCTCTTAAATACATAATGGCATAGATACCTATCTATTCCATTGAAATAAATCATGGAATTGATAGGTATCTATTCCATTATGAATTTCAAGGATCTATGCTGAGTAGGTAGATATTATACACAAAACTGTAAACCTAAGTTAACCAACTATACAGGATTCATGTTTTAATATGTTATTTTATAACAAATTAGGTAAGTTATAATCCCATTCAAAATATATTTAGTCTATTTTAAAATCCTTCGTCTGAGAGTGCTACGCCGACATGCTGTGACGTCAGCTGACTCTTTTTCGTGATATATTATTTATTTATATATTTAGTCATTCTCTCAATGACTAAATTTATATATGAAGTTAGCTGTATAGCTGAACTTTTGTAACTTAAATTGTTGTATGAAAAAAGTGACAGAACTGGAAAAGAAACACCAAAAGAGAGAAGAGAGGTGCTGTATTAAAGATTTTGACTACTTACAAGTGAACTTTCTAAGCAAAGCGATTTATATGTAGGCCTAGAAAGCACGAAAGAAGTGGAGTTTTCTAACACAATCCTAAAGTGATTGAAAAAATAAACGAAGGAAATAAGACGAAGGCTACAGATGAAGCGAAGTGTAAAAAGAAGAAGAAGTTGAAAAAAGAAGAAGATAAAATATATAATACTAGTTTTTCCGCCCGCGCCTTCGTCCGCGCTGACTACTGTTTATAAAAACCATCCTATTTCTTCTAGGATATTAAAAACCAATGCAAAAGTAGGTATAATGCTCTTGATGTTTTTTGACAGACTTGTTATTTCGTTTCCATGGCAACCACAGACCATTCTGTGATGGCAACCGTTCCTTACAGTGAGTAATCAACATTTTCCAGTTTTCCCGCAAAAACTTTCAATTTTCCGAGATAAAAAGTATCCCATGTTTTATTCTAGGGTATAAGCTGTCTTCATTCTAAATTTCATCAAAATCCGTCCAGCCGTTATCGCGTGAAAGCTCCTCAAACAAACAAACAGACAACGTTTCACTTTTATGTATTGATATAGATTATTCGAATTCAACATCGGTCCCTAGTTCGTATTTTTAAGGGGATCAATATTAAACATTTGTGGAGTTTTTTTATAGTAAGTATGCTGATGTGATCAGATCCTGGTGTGATCGCCTCTGTCGGGATTCAGTACTGATCAGTAAGTATGCTGATGTGATGAGATCCTGGTGTGATCGCCTCTGTCGGGATTCAGTACTGATCAGTAAGTATGCTGATGTGATCAGATCCTGGTGTGATCGCCTCTGTCGGGATTCAGTACTGATCAGTAAGTATGCTGATGTGATGAGATCCTGGTGTGATCGCCTCTGTCGGGATTCAGTACTGATCAGTAAGTATGCTGATGTGATGAGATCCTGGTGTGATCGCCTCTGTCGGGATTCAGTACTGATCAGTAAGTATGCTGATGTGATGAGATCCTGGTGTGATCGCCTCCGTCGGGATTCAGTACTGATCAGTAAGTATGCTGATGTGATGAGATCCTGGTGTGATCGCCTCCGTCGGGATTCAGTACTGATCAGTAAGTATGCTGATGTGATGAGATCCTGGTGTGATCGCCTCTGTCGGGATTCAGTACTGTTCAGTCATCGATATGTTCATTTGTTTAGATTAATGTAGCTTCGGAAATAAAACTAGCGTTGATCACCGTCTTTCAGGCTGTAAGGAAGTAGATTCCTGATAAACTTACAGATAAAGGAAAAAATGCCAATACAAACTGGAAATGAACGCAATACGCCTTCAACACTCGTACGGAACGCAAGAAAACAGCAACAAGAAGAAAAAAGAAGACAGTCTTCGTATCGTTATCAGCTAACAATCGCGCAAAGCAAGTGGCAGCCGCGTATTCTAAGATAAAGGAACTTAATAAAGAGTAACACAGTGGCGGTATCAGGCCAGTGGTAACTAGACAGCCAAAATGTTCAAAGCATTGTTGCTGTTGACCGCGTGTGTGGCAGAGGCGGTGGTGGCGAGAAACTCGCCCAACGCTGCAGTGGTGGAGAAGCTGTATAGATCCCAGGTGGGATCCCGCTACTCCAACGATATCCTCGAAGATGCTGAACTTGACGTGGTGAGTCCATGACGGATTTTGTGATCTGGTCTTTCGAGGAACTTTATTTTCGAGAAATACAAAATCTAGGTTCAAGCCTTTGCCCTGCTCCTACTTTTTAAGTTATCTATGTGTGGCATTACCTCCACTCATTTTTTTTAAGGTAACCAGAAGAATCCGGCATGTACAGAAACTCTAAATTGAATGACCTATACCTACCAAACCGCAATGGTTAATCAATCTAATGTTATCCCACATCAACCCATTGCTAGTTACAAATGGCTCCTCATACGCACTTCACTCTTTCCGGCCCTGTGCTAAGAATCCACTGCCTTTTTATGTTCCTACCAGCTTTATGATGTCGTCTGATCTTTTATTTTTTGGTTCAACGAGCCAATCTAAAGCACTTCTGCTTTTACTCGCTGCTGAGCTGAGCACTTACCGGTCTCTTCTGCCCTTTGGTCTACCTTTCTGTTACCGCTTCCCTTAATTCTTATATTATTATCCTTATACTTGGTTACATAACAATACTATCTTCACTGTTTGTTTTTATTACTTGAGTACCTTCTATGTATGTGTATTATTTATACTTATAATAAAGCTGTAACAAAAAGTCTGTACTATGAAGATAATCTAAAAAACTAGGAGACTTAAAATAAGTTACTGAACAAGTTTTTCATTGGTGTCTGTTTGTTTACGCATAACGAAAAAAATGCTGGACCGTTTGCGGTGCTGTTTTCACTGTTGGATTGCTTAGATTTTGACTTTGAAACTTGGAGTACTTGGTATCTTAATCAATCGAAATGTAGTATATTGTACTTTTTATGTATTTTTGGTCCTGGAATAATTCATAGTTTACGCACATACAGTTGTATGTGCGTAAACTATGAATTATTCCACTACTTTATAATTCCTTCTTTTTTTTTTTTCTTTTTTTTTTTTTTATTCAATTTTATTTCAGAGTAGTTATAACCGTTTACCGTAACCGTAACCGTCAAACGTTTTGCGTTTTTTGATGGATTATGAGTTGATACTGCAGCAATTTTGTTTGTAACTGAGACCGAGTTATTATTGAAATACCAAATTGATTAAAGGTAACCTACATTTAGCAAACTGAAGAACGTGTTCTTCTTTTCACGACAAAGAAAATACGCACTCGCAAAAGTTCATTATCGTTTCATTTTAGGTATTAACTTATTCACATCAAGTGCGATGAACTATTTTAATTGAAAAACAATTCAAGGGCAATTGAAGGAAGGTTATGAGATTATAGTATTATTGCAGTGTTCTTCAATCAGTTTAACCGATTAGGTGCTAATTGCTACCGGCTTTCAACAAATACATCACTGATACTTAAACCCCAATTGAAAATTTGTATTATAAAAACGATTAAATGTGATTCACCTACCAGGTAGCAGGACATATCTTCGAAATGACTTTAACATGTCTGTGATATAAGTGACGACTGTCACATCATCAGAATTCATAATTATCAGTTTCATCGTTGCCTTTGTCATTCCATTACCCATGACTTGACTTTATGTCTCATCTCTTTCACGCCATGCCATATCGATTGAGTCATATCGTCAATCAGCCTGGCCGATAAACTACCCCTAGATCTTAACTGTGGCCAAAGCGTTCAGTCAATAATATTACTTCATAAGACTTGCAAAACGCCTATCATTAAATCATATTATACTCATTATTATCAACATCCTATATTAGTCCACTGCTGGACATAGGGCTCTCCCAACGCGCGCTACTGAGCCCAATCCTCGACTCTTCTCTTCCAATGACTGCCAACTAAATTACGCAGATCGTCGCTACATCTAGCCGGAGGGCATCCTACACTACGTTTGCCCATTCGCGGTTTCCACTCTAGAACTCCTCTACCCCAACGGTTATCGGTTCTACCACAAATGTTACCAGTCCATTGCCACTATAGCTTGCTTATTTTTTGAGCTATGTCGGTCATCCTAGTTCTCTGTCGAATCATCTCATTTCGGATTCGATTTCTCAGGACATAACTAGTTCCAAGCTCGCAGAGCGACTTTCAGCTTGTGGACCAGTCTTACAATCAGTGTCCACGCTCCGTATATTATACTGTTCCATAGATAATAACCAAATTGTAACTCCACAGCCCGGCCTTATCGCAAAATACGGCTACCCAGTAGAAGTCCACAATGTGGTCACAGCTGATGGGTACATTCTGGAGATGCATCGCATACCACACGGTCGTGACAACCACAACACCCCTAATGAGAAGAGGCCCGTGGTCTTCATCATGCACGGCCTTCTGTCATCCTCTGCTGACTTCCTGGTGATGGGCCCTGGGAATGCCTTGGGTAAGCTAACTATGGATATTATTATTCTTTGTGATTGGTTACTACACGCACTGTACTATGTCCGATAGATACGAGTAAGTGCTGGGACCTGGGGCAGGTGTGAATATACTTATGATTGGTTTTATGGTCTCGCTTACTCCTGGACGGGGGGACGTTCTACATACTTGTAGACTGCCGGCGCCTACAAAATATCAAAACTACGGGGCGCGGGCGCTTCTCAACCCTAATGAAATACTTGACTATTCGTGGTAATGGAATTGGTCGCTTGGCTGGCTGGAATGCCTTTGTGTTTCAATTTAATTGTTTTCATTGATTCCTGTTGATTCATAATAAATCCTAACTATTTATAAATGCAAAGTGCAAGTTTAAGCACTCCGTTCTGCAATCAACGGCTCAAGTATTTGTATTTATTTGGATAATATTGGGTGATTTGGTATGATCTATCATTATCCTCGGATCATCATCATGATCATCATCATGTCAGCCTTTAGAAGTCCACTGCTGAACATAGGCCTACCCCAAAGACGAGCGATCCTGTGCCACCTCCATCCACCAACTTCCTGCGATGGCTACAATGTCGTCGGTCCATCGTGTGTGGGGGTCTCCCCATTCGATAACCTTTATTCCCCAGCGATTGTCGGTTCTGCGAACTATATGGCCTGCCCATTGCCACTTCAACTTGCAAACTCTGAGAGCTATGTCGGTAACCTTCGTTCTTCTACGGATTTCCTCATTTCTGATTCTATCACGTAGTGAAACACCGACCATAGCTCTCTCCATTGCACGCTGCGCAACTCTGAGCTTTTGTATAAGACTAATATTTAGCGACCACGTCTCAGTGCCGTATGTCATCACTGGCAACACGCAGTGATTATAGACTTTCGTCTTGAGGCTCTGCGGTATCTGCGACGAGAAGATATGGCGTAATTTCCCGAACGCTGCCCATCCGAGTTGGATTCGTCGGTTGACCTCTTTGTCGAAGTTGGATCTACCCAGTTAGATCGTCTGACCCAAGTAGACATAGTGATCAACAGCTTCGATAATATCGTTCCCAACATAAACCGGCATGGGTACGACTTGGGCATTTGACATGATGTTCGTCTTGCCCATGTTCATTTTAAGACCCACCTGTTGGGAAACAATATTGATATCACTGAGCATTGTGCTTAGGTCTTCCAGGGTTTCAGCCATGATGACTATATCATCAGCAAATTGAAGGCGAGTGATGTATTCGCCATTGATGTTAACACCAAATCCGTTCCAGTTCAGAAGCTTGAATATATCTTCCAGTGCAGAGGTGAACAGTTTCGGAGAAATAACGTCTCCCTGTCTCACCCCTTTTTGCAGCTGGATAGAATTCGTGCTCTGATACTGAAGACGAACTGTCATGGTGGGCTTACTGTACAAACACTTTAACACTTCGATGTACCGGTAATCAATCTGGCACCGCTGTAATGACTGTAGCACTGCCCAGGTCTCGACTGAATCAAAGGTTTTCTCATAGTCCACAAACGCTAGACATAGTGGCCGATTATACTCTTCGGTCTTCTGTATAATCTGCCGGAGCATATGGATGTGGTCTATGGTGCTAAAGCCTTTCCGGAATCCAGCTAGTTCGGGAGGCTGAAAGTCGTCAAACCTACAAGCGAGACGGTTTGTAACTACTCTTGAAAACAGCTTAGACGTGGCTCAGCAGCGAAATGGGCCTATAATTCTTCAAAAGGGTTTTATCACCTTTCTTAAAGAACAAAACCACTACGTTCCTGTGCCACGCCTCTGGCGTAGCACCCTCGAGGATGACGGAGTTAAACAGCTTTGAAGGACTCTGATTGTCCTCGGATGAAGAATTGGAATGCAGATAGTTTATTATAGTCAGATATAATATTGTATATATTTGACGGCCGGTTGGTCTAGTGGCTAGTAACCCTGGGAACGAAATCAAACGGTCGCGGGTTCGAATCCTGCAAGGTGCAATCATTTGTGTGATGAGCAGAAATGTTTTTTCACGAGTCATGGATGTTGATATTCGTATTTATGTATGTTTATCCGTTATCTAGTGCCCATAGCAAAGGGTATCCTAGTTTGGGGCTAGGTAATTGGTGTGGAATTGTCCCGAATATATTATTATTATTATTATTATTATATATTTTGACATATTTGTACCTAATATATTTTCTGTCTTCCACAAATCTCTATCCAAAGCGAAATCCAGCCAGTTGGGTTGATAGGCGATGAGTCATCACCCCCTTTTTGTGGTGCTGACCACGACGGCTTTTGCCCAGCAGTGGGACACAACTGGTAAAAAAATTGTTTCCTTTCTTAATAAAAGTTAGTTTTAAGTGGACATTTAGTGATCAGAATTTGGAACAGTCTTATGGTGGTTGTAGAAGTTGAATCTGGTAAAATCCTTAATTAGTCGAACAGGTGGCAACACTGTTCTCAACTTCAAGTTGGCGTTGTCCATACCGCGCGAATTCCGCTCTATAGGTATTTACTCTCTCGAAACGCGTGCTTGTCAACCCCGCCTTAGCCACCAAGTAGCGACAATACCTAAACCTAGGAGTGGTTTGTGATAAATTGTAGTCACTATTATCCGGTTGAATTTCGACAAAAACGTATTGTAAAAACGTATCGTCGTATTTAGATAGGAAAAGGGAGTGTTCTATGATATGAATCATTTTTGGAAGACTAAAACAAAATACAATATGAGTTACTATGTACCTATGTAACCAACATTTTCCTTGCCTAATGATAAAGGAGACGTAGTTCAAGCATTACGGCATTTTTATATGTCTGAGCACGTCACCAAGTTTGCCAAATGTACGAGTCTCCATCAACATGCGTCTTGTCATCTCCTTTATGCCTAAGTTCTTTGCTCTTAGTGCTGTAGTGGGATCACTTTGGTGGTGATAATTTCGAAATGTTTTTTATTACTAGGACGCTGAAAAACAGATCATAGGTTTAAAAAGATGTGACAGAATGTCCTAAAACAAAGAAGAAGTCCTAGGCATTGATCATTTGCTCCATAGAACGAGTTCCCATGTTGGACTGCTTTATTAGAATTTGATGACCCATATTATGTTAAAGCCTTTATGTCTCCAAAATAAATTATTGCGTAACTTATCTCTGTCACAGCTAGATGCCAATCAGTGCGATAAATTCACGATAGATTTTTAAGATAAGGAAATGTCTTTCGCATGATTTGTATCGGTCATTAACCAGCCCAATTAAAGTTAGGTTTTCATAACTGTTTTTTTGTCGTATGAGATAGTGCTGGACT
Organism: Alsophila aescularia; assembly: GCA_946251855.1. Taxonomy (NCBI): domain Eukaryota; kingdom Metazoa; phylum Arthropoda; class Insecta; order Lepidoptera; family Geometridae; genus Alsophila; species Alsophila aescularia. The sequence goes on along the minus strand of OX276379.1, from coordinate 2,665,771 downwards.
CAGAGTTAATCAGGCCACCCGATGATTAATAATAGCCGGGACCGACGGCTTAAGGTGCCCACCGTAGCACGGAGAATGGAAAACCGCACAAAACATAGAAAAGTCATTGGTATCATTGTATCGTTAGATTATAAGTCACATTAGTAAACTGCTAGGCTACCGATACTAGGTTTTTTATAATAATTTTATAGCATGTGGCTATAAAATTATTATTAAATTATTAGTATTTATCTAGGCTTCCAGAGCGCGAAATTAAGGTAGTGACGAAAGCGTGACGGTTCTAAAAAACACTAGACTATAAAAAGTATTAGGTACTTGAAAGTATCCCAATAATGGTAACTAACCACGGAACATATACTAATCCCCCGAAATTGTATTTTTCAGGATACCACCTCGCTGAAGCTGGCTACGATGTATGGCTTGGCAACGCTCGTGGCAACTTCTACTCCCGACGCCACACCAGCCTCAACCCTGATGGCAACAACGACTTCTGGAAGTTCAGTTGGGATGAAATTGGCAACTTCGACCTCCCCGCTTTCATCGACTATATTCTTGATACCACTGGAGAGAGCAAAATTCACTATATCGGACATTCGCAAGGCGGAACATCCTTCTTGGTTCTCAACTCTTTGAGGCCTGAGTATAATGGGAAGTTAATATCTTTCCAAGGACTAGCTCCCGCTTCCTACTTTACATATAGTGAGAATACCATGTTCAATAGTTTGGCGCCTTATGAAAGTATTATTGAGGTAAGTGTAAAAATATTTCTTAGGATAATGTCATATTTGTCCAACTCTAAGGACTCTTATCCTATATGGATCCTGGACTATATGTTGTTCGAAAACGATGTCGTTTGCTGTAATCTGTTAATTCAATAAGAACCTTACAGCATAATGTGTAGCTATGATCTAGCTAGTTACATTATTGGTCTTGCTGTTTCACGATCTTGCTGATTTTAATGTCAAAATTGTAACCTAATCTAGATATATACGTAAACTATTGACAATGTTACATTTACGCACGTAATAATCTGGGTATGATTAGGATATCTCGTCTGTTAACACGTGCTATCAATTATGTAGGTAGGAACTGATTTACTACAACTTTTAAGTGTAATACATATTATCTTCTAATCACACGGTCCCGATAGGTACACGAGCCAAATTTTTCTTTTATCTAGATTTTGGCGATTCCGGCTTTGATAGCACACTCGTTACTGAAATTGTGAATGAGTACCTAAATCACATTTAATGAGGGTTTTATAATTTTTACCTACTTCAAAATTATATCAATGTCTACCTAATGAAGAAAAAAAAAGGAAGGATGATTCCATTTTTTCTGCTATGCTCATAAAAATCACACTAAGCTTGCAATGAAACCTGATGAAATAATTAATGAAATGTCTTAAAAAATTACGATGTGGGATGACTTATATTGATTTTAATCGATTTAATTGTGTTAAAACATTTACCATAAAGACAATTTAAGCTGTTTTCAATATTATCAAAAGCTACTTTCAAAATTATCAAAGATCTTAAGAGTGACACTGCAGGTTTTGACCAAATTTATTTAAATATTTTAATAATGACCATGCCACAGTCTTTGGAAGTGATTACTGCTATGGTTAACACCTCTATTTGTACTTCAACCTTTCCAGACCTGTGGAAAATTGTTATTGTTTAACCTTTGCCTAAAATCAATAATCCGACTCAAGTTGAAAATCTTGGACTTACTATTTTGCCCTACATATCAAAAATTATGGAATAGGTAGTTTGCCAACAGCCTACGGAATTTCTTGAACTTAATAAGATTCTTTCAGAGGTCCAGTCTGGTTTTTGGAAATGTAAAAGCACGGAAAACCGCCTTGTTAGATGTTACCGATAGCAGTTTAGCTTCTCAGGACGAGGGTATATGCTCGACGTTAATATTGCTTGATTTTTCCCACGCATTTGATTCATTCAATATTGCACTACTTCTCTCTAAACTCACCTACTACGGATTCGACCCGGCTGCGATCTACTGGTTCCATAGCTACTTAAGTAGATACCGACACAAAGTATGTAGATCTGCGACAATCTGCTGGCACAGTTCTTTCCTCAACTCCTTCGGAGGTCTAAAGAGATGTACCACAAGGGTCTTCTTTGGTTCCTATTTTATTTTTTACAGCGCTTACTTTATTAAATGTATTTAAAACTCTAAATGTCATATTTACACTGACAATCTGCAGGTGTATATAATTTTTTGTCCCAAAGACCTTGATAGCGCAATCTAAAGTTTAAGTGAGTCTTCACTTAAACTTATTAAATATAATTGCAGACTGGCTGGATAATAATTGACATTTACTAAATCCACAAAAACTAAATTTATGATCTTAGGCAGCAAAAACTAACTTCCAACGCGTTTGCATTGTGCCCTATTCGTCTATGTCATTATTAGTCTATTTCTTACATTGCCCATTTCGAGATACGACTATTTCGTTATTGGTATATTTCTTACATTGTACATTTCGCGATACGACTATTTCATTATTGGTATATTTCTTACATTGTACATTTCGAGATACGACTGTTTCGTTATTGGTATATTTCTTACATTGTACATTTCGCGATACGACTATTTCGTTATTGGTATATTTTTAAAATATCTATTTCGCTATACGACTTTGCCACTATTGGCCTATTTCTTACCAAGAATTTTAGCCTGATTCGCGTTATATCAAACTAATTCATTGCAAACTCCTTTAATATCATATGTTTTTTGTCTCTTTGATTACTGGCTGCTTCAAACTGATTACTGGCTGCTTCAAACTGATTACTGGCTGCTTCAAACTAAAGTGTTACTGGCTGCTTCAAACTAAAGTGTTACTGGCTGCTTCAAACTAATGTGTTATAAACTAGCTGCGCCCCGCGGTTTGTACACGTACAAAATTGTAGCCCGCGACTTCGTCTGCGCGGACTACAGTTTATCGCGAAAAAGCATCCTATCAAACTATCTGTCACTTTGACACCTGTCAACTTTGACACCTCTCAACTTTGACACCTGTCACTTTGACACCTGCCACTTTGACACCTGTCACTTTGACACCTGTCACTTTGACACCTGTCACTTTGACACCTGTCACTTTGAAATTGAAGTGAGTTGAGTTTCGCATATGTATACTAATTAGTACAATTACTGTTATTAGTACAATCGTGTACCTTTGTTTTTTATGTGTTTTTATTTGTATTTTTGAATGGTTCTGTGCCAATAAACGTTGTTATTCTTAAACTTATATATTTGCAAAATTTCAAATGGATACGACCACTATGTTTTAAATGGTAAAATATCTGGATGATTGATATTTTTGCGAACAGTATTCCCTTTATACTGCTTTCATACTTCAACTTTTTGTGTTCTAATGCAATGTATTTTTTTTTCAAAATTCCAGACAGCTGCTTGGGCTGTGGGCATCGGAGAAATCTTCGGGGGCCCCGAGTTCTTGGTCTGGTTCCAAGACCAGCTATGTGAGGCTGGAAGCGCCTCGCTCGGAGCCTTATGCGAGGGCGGGCTTGCTGCACTTGCTGACAGAGAATATTATAACGCTGTTAGTATTTTCAATACTAACGATCTATCTGAATACACTACTATATGTATAAATTTGACAGGGATTCCAATTTGGTTGCCACAAACTAATGTAGTCTTCATTTTAGTTAAGTCCTGTCAAATGATTTGTTGTCACCTTTAAATGTTAAAACGAAAAGTATAGCAATAACTGTAGAACTATCCAATTTATTGTGTAACAATACTAACTGCACTAAATCTATACCATTACTGTATTCTTATAATCTTGTAGATATATGTTTTAACAACTAACGCAACTAATTTTCTAATTACAAATAATCCTTTCCAGACAATGGTGCCAGTTATCGCCGGCCACACGCCTGCCGGCGCCTCCGTCCGCCAAGTCTCGCACTACGGCCAGGTCATTCGTTATGACGCTTTCCGCCGCTATAACTTCAACCCCGTCACTAACCTCGCCAACTACGGTCGCCTCACCCCCCCTGCGTACGACCTCTCCAGGGTCACTGTCCCCACTTATCTTTACTACGGATTAGCCGATAGTGAGGTCGACTACAGGGATCTTCTCAAATTAGCTGCTACACTTCCCAACGTCGTCAGTGTCAACAAAATGAGCAGAGACACCTTCAACCATTTTGATTTCATTTGGGGCATTGATGCAACTGAACAGTACTACCACGACGTCGTTGCGTCATTGAGAGATGCCGAGAGAAAATTCGGTTAATGGTCCTTGAATATTTGGCTGGTCATGCAGATTGGAACTCTAAAATGCTACTGGTCCGATTGTGGTGAGATTTTGGCTACCAAGTTGGAAAGCCTTTTTTATTAGTAAAAACAAAGATTTTACCTTTTTTAGCTATTAAATACATTAAATAAGTTTATTTATCAATTTATTACTTTAATTTTCGGTCCTTGGCGTTATTTATATAGAATTTGATAGACGTAAGGTAGTATAGATACGAGTACAAATGTTTTTTGGGAGGTTATAATAAAACATTGTGATTAATGTGTCGTTGATACATTTTTATTTAATTATTCTATACTTATAATAAAACAGTAGGTAAGAAAAAACTCTAAAAGATAATTTGAAAAAATTGCCTGATGACTTAAAATTAGGTACAGAACAAGGAGATAACGTTTTTAAAAATCGTGTCTGTCTGCCTGACTGGATGTTTTTGGCATCACGTAATAGCTACTGGACTTATTTGAAATGCGGTTTTCACTGTTGGATAACTTAGGTTTGGACTTAAAATCTGCTGTACTTCATATCTCAACCCATTGATTAGAAACCGAGCAATCGTTAAAAATATTTTTGACAGCTGAAGAAACTTTGATCTAATTTGGAAAATTGGCATTTTAGGTCCTGTAATAACACATAGGGCATGCATTAACCCACATAAATGACACTTGGGCAAAGTCGCGGGCTCATCTAATACAATATAAGAGTATAATACGTGCGACGAAAGATGAGACTTGACGAGCGTCAGTAGTGGGGAGCTTGCGCATGTATATTCATGTACGAAATAGTTATCCATAATTTGTAAATCTATTCAGGAATTTTTCAACGACATTCGGAATTATGTGTATAGCAAAACTATATTAAAATTCATCACAATATTTATTACGAAATAATACAGTTAAAGATAAAACATGGCAGATTGTCCTAGTCACTGTTACTGTCAGTAAATCATAGTTTTCGTCAGATAACGTTGAGGAACTACCCGGGTTGCTGTCTGGCAAAATCTTCTACTGTCATAATGATCTCAGTATCCGTCAAATTGACAATTATGTGATCACTTACTATGTAAGCGTTTTTTTCCATTCATTTGGTCCCATTTAATTTGCCTTTTCTGTTACTAACTCTATCACATGTTTGAGGTTCCATTGCACATTCTTACTATGTACTAACATAACCTTTTATTGACGCCCCCATTTCGATTGGATTTAAATCAGGGTGGTATGGGGGTAGACGCAATACGTCATGACCGTGTTCAGATAGTATTTTGTCAATGCTGAATGTCATAGAATGTTCTTTATGTATTTTTATCTATTTGTACAATAGTAGTTTAACCAGTAGATCATCGGGTGGCGATATATCTAACATTGCGCACTAAAGCGCGCATAATGCGCGTGCGCGTCGCAGTCCTTTAAATATATAAATTATAAAAATTGATTATAGAATAATTTGATTTTAATTAAAAAATTAAAAAAAAAAATGGGGTGCCACGATATCAGAAAATCTTATCAAAGCAAATGTGTCCAGAGTACCTACGCATATCTTGAGTGGAAGGAAGCCTTTTTTGGGTTAGCCATGCTTGCATATCAACTTTCACAAAGTTGCACTCGTATACAACACATCTATAAACAAAGTAGAAATTTATAAACACAGGTTGAACTTGTCTGTACTGCGGAGGAGTCAAGCGGTGCGTGCGCGGGGCGAGGAGAACAGGAGGCAACTACCGCGCATGCGCAGCGCCGTACCGCGCCTCCCGCCCTCTTTCCGACCTAAAAATCGTCTACTGCGCAAGTCAAACCACGTGGTGTGTCAAGTCTCATCTTTTGTGGCGCGTATTGTACAATTCTAAAAGAAAACGAAAAAGAAATGAAGAGGTGAGTAACTATGAAAGAAGAAAACATAGATGATTACTACCTACTTCATAACTGTTACAATCAACTTTTAATATCAAATAATTCCTAATACTATAAAGAAATCTTACAAATTCAATAAATAGAGGAAAAAAGACAATCGTGACGTCATCTTAAGCTAATTTTGCCATTAACAAAATTACCAAGATATCGTTGGAAGCTCGAAATAGATTGAGCATATTAAGAGAAAAATCTTACAGTGCACTGTTTCTGAAAGATGTCAATTATTATTAAGGCAAGGACAGTATTGAGAAGACCACGCCCAGGTACAAACAAGTATCTATTTTGAATTACAATCAGCAATACCTGAAGCTAAATGGACGTTTCCTAGTTAAATACTTTTTTGGTCATTACGGCTCACTTAAAATGAAAATCGTCTGTTAAGAAACAGTGCGTTCTAAAATAGTCCTAAAGGATATTGCACTAGTCGTAAAATAATGTATGAAACACTTAAATTAGTCGTTGGTTTTGATTACACTTTAATAAAGCACCTATTAGTATAATCCCGAAGGCATATCAGCTAGCTTATGCACACCAAAGTTGCTAGAAGTTCCCATGGGTGACAGGGTTCTCTTTAGGTCAGCATGACTGTGGGTACCATTCAAAACAAGGCTGGTCATACTAGCCGGGGCGTCTCGAAGCATTGGCCCGGAATAAAACCCAGCGTTGCTGTGTCCACGTTTGACAAGAAACGTTGAACTGTTAAAACCGGATTGACTGTCATAAGTAGGACTCAATTTTGGGTGGGTTAAGAAAAATTTCGGCTGAGGATCGGATTTGATCAGTGATTCGTCCTTGTTACTTGATGATCTGGAATCAAACTTCGTATGGAAATGTCTGCTGTTTGATCTCGTGACAGGAATCAAAGGAGATTCCTTACCAGCGTCACTACTAGTTCTCGAAACTGATCTTTGCCTCTTCTCGTAAGGCCATACTGGCTTCTTAGGCTCCGATAGGACGACGATGTCTACCATCGAGTTCAGTCCTTCGTCAATCCTGTCCAGACTTTTGGTCAGCTTTTTTGACTCAATCAAGTTGACTATTTCATCTACTCTATTGTATTTAGATCTTTGTATGGGTGACATGTGTGATTCAGAGCAAAACATGCTATCAATGTATTCACGTTGTCTTGATCCTTTTTCTGAAGTTTGGAATGAGCCGCTTCTTTTTATAGATGACCTCCTGCTTTCTTCCCTCGATCTGGTTCTGGATCTTTTAGTAGTTTCATCTTTCCCAGTCATTGAATTAAATACAGCTCTGCATTCTTGGAAATCGAAACTAGTAAGTGAAGATTTTTTGATTATTGGATTGATACAACGCGATGCGCTCAGCAAGGAATCTGATTCCTCATCGCTCGAGTAGAAGTTATCCTCATACAAATCTGGTGGCTTATTATAAAGTAGTCCTTGGTCAACCGGTGGGACGAATAAATGCACCAAGCTCTTCGCTTTTCTTGGTGGATGTGGGACTATTTTACTTGGAATTATTTCTGCTTCCTCATCGTCATCTATATCCGCAGAGTATTCAGCATTATTTTTTATTTGTATACTGTGTCTTGTGCTTGTTATAGAATCTTCCTTTTCAGCATCTTGGTGCTTTTGACAATCAAGAGCGTTCACCGAAACATTTATTTCTGAAGTTTGATTACACCTTGAAGATCTGTCGTCGTACGAGTCTTTATACTGTTCGGACTCGGCATGATTTACAATATTTCTAAGTTCCTGAATAACTTCATCGATAGTCGTTTCTTCTTCTTCGTCAGAAGATTTCTTGTCATTCTTTTTGGATTCTAATTTCTTGTGTAGATTGCGTTTGTTTCGCATTAAGTCGTAGGTTTCGTTTTTAACATTGAAAACTTCGTATACCATTGAGTCTCGCTGTGGATCACCTTCAGGGCTAAGAGATCTTTCGGAGGAACTTATACCTTCGTCTTCCGGTGGTGATGACTCGTCTGCAAAAAGAATATCCTTATTATTTTATCATCTACTTATAATAAAGCAATAAGTACGAAAAATTCCTTACATAGATGACAATAAAAAAAATGGTCTAGGGTACATAAAATTAGCTACTGAAAAAGATATAACATTTTTTTAAATCATGTCTGTTTGTCTGTATGTTTTGTTCGCGCATCACGTAATAACTACTGGACTGATTGCGTTGCGGTTTTCTCTGTTGGATAGATTAGGGTTTGACTTAAAAACGAAATACCTGGTATCTCAATCCGATGAGTAGAAGCGGAACAATCGATAACTTTTTTTTGATGGCTGAATGAATTTTGATCAAATGTTGGTATAATGGTATTTTAGGTCTTGGAATAGCACAAAGAGTACTTTTAACCTAAAGAAATCACCACGCGTGTGAAGCCGCGGTTACAGCTAGTCTCTCTATAAAATATCTACCTACTGTGTAAGATTTATATCTAGAAACCTACCTCTGTTTTTAAGAACCGCGTTTTTTTTCTTCATAGCGAAGCTTTTTTTTCTATTGGAATTTCCGTGTTCAGACCTCAATGTTGAAACTTCCTCCTGCAGCTCGCAACATTTTTCTTTTAAGCATTTCTCTAACGACAACAATATCCCTTTCTCCTCTTGAAGAATCTGAAAAGTAAATGAACTCCATAGAATTACGATTTCGTAATTTTCGTTTGTTTTTCGAGAAGTTGCATTGATGTACTTAAAAAAGTTTTTTGATTTGGCTATTGTAGCTCTCGTAAAGCTTGCATGAATATGTTACAAGATTACAAGCTCCTCCTAAAAATTTGACTGAATGTTTGTAAAAATAGTACAAATGCTTACTTTTCAAAACGGAAAACAATGTGATTCTTACCTTCACTCTCTTCTCAAGTAGGTCGAGTTGATGCCTCAGGTCGTCTTTCTCTTTCAAGGCCTCAGTGGCCTTCTCGCTGAGGGAGTCAATGTCAATTAATTGCTTCTCGTAGTTTTCTATCTCTCTCGTCACCTGCTTGTTGGGAGCTGGCAGTTTGGCGATCATCTGTAATGAGCATTTTCAAAGATCTTAGTTATTTATGAATGTAGGATGCCCAGTAATTGGAAACAATCATGAGCAGCATTACTTTTCAATCAAATGATCCTTGGACTGGGTGCTACTACTCCTAGGTCCGCCCGGAGCTTCGCCTGCGTGTAAACTTTGAAATCCCCGTTCACCCCTTTAGTGATGGAATTTAAAAAACCATCTTTAGTGCATCCCTAGGGTACTCAAGAAGTATATTCTCCAAATTTCAAATTTCTAGATCCATCGGGTGGCTGTGCGTTGTCTGTCAGTCAGTCACTAGGTATGTCATGGTACTGTTTTATAGGTACAAATAGATTATCCCCGAGTCTCACATTGTTGGGCTGAGGCATTGTTCCCATGACTTCCATAAAGCGCATAACTGAGACACGTGCTATATAATTGTCGTCCAGTAGCTACTGAACAAATCAAGTTAATTTCGTCATCTCTTATGTAATCTGCCATGACTGCGCCCTGTTTGCTTTGCCAAATCAGGCAAGAGCAACTATTCTTTTGATAATTATATTGGCCCACAGCTCATGCAGCATACGGTAGATGCAGCCAGCCCAATTACACTTCAGTTCGACGTCCTTATTAGATACGTCAGCGATAGATTGGTTATTTTTTTGTTTATAGGTTTAAGACATTTTGCTAGAGAAAGACTGATATTGATAGAGATACAGTGGACTCAAACAAGCTTATTAAGGCTAGTTCTCCAGTTTTGTCAATACTATCGACACAGCTATCGACCGGTCTAGGTTTTCTCATGAACTTACCTTTTTCAAAGTGACAATATCAAATCCAGCTTGCTCCAATTCGGCTTGAATATACAACTTCCTCTGAGGAGTTGGAGCGCTGATCAACAGCGCATTGATGAAGGACAGGCCTGCTGCCTGGAGGTCTCCCGACCCTCCCGAGCTCTGCAGCATACCCACCAGGAACCTGAAGCGTACGGGCTCGCCGTAGCGGAGGCGGAGAGTAGACAGGGCTTCGGAGACCATGCTGTGACCACTGGCGGGTGGATAGCACGCTTTTGTTAGCAACTGGAAAGATAAAATAAATAAATACCCAATAAACCAATGTTGATGAAATTTATATGCGACTGCGCTGAAGATCTACCCTTTCAAATAATAACAACCAAATCGTTTCAAAAACACCGAATAAAAATAATTAAAAATGAGTACTTTCTACTTTTCAAAGTTAATTTTTAGGGTTCCGTATGCCCGAATGAAATGAGGAACCCTTATAGGATATACTACTGTATTGCATATCATAGAGAGCGCGTCCAGCGACTGGCAGTGACGTCACTGCGATCGAGTGCCCATCCCCGGCTCTGTCAAAAATATTGGGCGGAAAGTGCACTTTGATCTCAATTTAAAGTTAGTAATAAAATTAAAACGTAGTTGTTACAAAAATCGTTGGTCGTGTCTATTGGAACGCAGAGGTTATTAAAATCGTTGGTCGTGTCTATTGGAACGCAGAGGTTATTAAAAACGTTGGTCGTGTCTATTGGAACGCAGAGGTTATTAAAATCGTTGGTCGTGTCTATTGGAACGCAGAGGTTATTAAAATCGTTGGTTGTGTCTATTGGAATGCAGAGGTTATTAAAATCGTTGGTCGTCTCTATTGGAACGCAGAGGTTATTAAAATCGTTGGTCGTGTCTATTGGAACGCAGAGGTTATTAAAATCGTTGGTCGTGTCTATTGGAACGCAGAGGTTATTAAAATCGTTGGTCATGTCTATTGGAACGCAGAGGTTATTAAAATCGTTGGTCGTGTCTATTGGAACGCAGAGGTTATTAAAAGTAGGTATACGGAAAAAATATTTTTATTGCAGTTAGCTACAAGCAATTAAACCACTTGATGTCATCATAGTGCAATTAAACCACTCGATGTCATCATAGTGCAAAATATTTCTACTAATCTCGAAATAATATAGATATTAAGATATAGCTTAGTAATTACGCTTAAACGATTAAAGATAATAATAATGATGACTACACCGAACAATGAATTTCTTTAGACATAATCTTATCTTTTTACTATGATAAAACCTAAATCCTGATTAACTAAACGTGTTAAAAAAGGATTGTCATAAAATGATTCATAACAAATTAATAGTAACGTCGTAAGTCGTTAAGTTATGTGAGAGGCCATAGAGAGGTATGATGTAGTTCAAATATAGGTAAGCCAAGATACCTCTTTACCAGATAAGTATTACATCGCCGGACAGTAGTGCGCTCTGATCGGTTTCGATCCATGACCTCTCATAGACCTGACATGCCATCAGCTCAGTGCTTCGGAAGGCACACCATCAAGGGGAATCTTAGTTTTTTTTCTATAGAGTGAAGTATTTCGAATTGTGTATTGAGTTTATGACTTCACCATTCAAGAGTACTCATAGACAATAATTTTAAAATTCTAGAGCTTTCTACAGGTATTTCGAGAACCGGTTACTTTGACTTCAAAATTGAAGAGGTTCAATTCAAATGTTTTTTGTGTACATAATATCTAAAGAATTCAGTCATTTTTTTACTTGAACATGGATACTTCATGGTGATTCATATTTCATGAAAATTGGTTGCTTACCTATGTATTTTTTAGTGTCTTTTATTGGAAATCGCATTTTTGTGGAAGTACACATACAATTTTTTACAAATTTTTTATCCATTTTGTGGGGTTTAGATCAATTATGTAACTTATTACCTTGTACAAAGCAATGTTTACTGGCAGTACACGCGCAGGAAAGCAATGCAATCCTACGTTTTCCTATTCAACACAAGCTGTGCTGGCGGCTTTGCGCTCGTTCTCTCTGGATTATAAATAATCTTGTGGTATTCCATTACCAAAAGCACCTACATAGTACAAATATACCTACAACAATTTACCAAACTTCGTTCAGATGTCAATTCGTTTTTTATTGATTGCTCGGCTTCTACTCGTCAGATTGAGATAGCAAGTACCAGTGCACCATTTTTATTGATTGCTCGGCTTCTACTCGTCAGATTGAGATACTAAGTACCAGTGCACCATTTTTATTGATTGCTCGGCTTCTACTCGTCAGATTGAGATACCAAGTACCAGTGCACTATTTTTAAGTCAAAACTTAAGCTAATAGTGAAAACCACATCACAGTCGGTCCAGTAGTATTAACGTGATGTCGAATATACTAACAATGCAGAAACCATTAAAAAAATATGTTATATTTTGATCAGTAGCTTATTTTAAGTCACCGATAGGTAGAGGATACAGTATTCGTTTCTGTACCTGCAGAGCCAGCACCCTGGACTTGTTGACAGTGGACATGATGCACACGGTCAGGGTGTACACGCCGTGGGACCCCCCCACCAGCCTTCGCACGCAGTCGGGGTATCGGCTGCAGCAACTCCAGATACATTGTCTGGAAGGAAATTACGTAAAAAATTATTGCTTGTGATTGTTTTTGATGAACGACCGGTTGCTCTAGTGGCTAGAGACCCTAGGTACGAAATCAGACGATCGCGGGTTCGAATCCTGCAAGGTGCAATAATTTGTGTGATGAGCAGAAATGATTGTTTCCGAGTCATAGATGTAATATTCGTATTTTTGTATGTTTTCCGTTGTCCATTGCCCATAGTACAAGGTATCCAAGTTTGTAGGTAATTGATGTGGAATTGGCCAGAATATATTTAATATTTTAATTCTTCATTCTATTACTTGACAATAGATGTCGTAAAGCATTTTTCCAAATTTATACAATAAAATAAGGAAAAATTTGACATATAAAGGTGTACCATGGACAGCTCAGATGGAAGAGAATTCTGGAAAAGTTTTAAATCCTGCTGTGACTTTTTTCTTTTGATGTGATATTCTAAGGTCAACGCTACTACCAATGATAAAAAATGTATATAATAATATTATAACATGTAAAATTTATAATCAGTGCGTGTTGCCAGTGATGACATACGGCACTGAGACGTGGTCGCTAACTATTAGTCTCATACACAAGCTCAGAGTTGCGCAGCGTGCAATGGCGAGAGCTATGCTCGGTATTTCACTACGTGATAGAATCCGAAATGAGGAAATCCGTAGAAGAACGAAGGTTACCGATATAGCTCTCAGAGTTTGCAAGTTGAAGTGGCAATGGGCAGGCCATATAGTTCGCAGAACTGACAACCGTTGGCAATCAAGGTTTTCGAATGGCGACCACGAGCAAGCAAGTGAAGTGTGGGGAGACCCCCCACACGATGGACCGACGACATTGTAGCTATCGCAGGAAGTCGGTGGATGGAGGTGGCACAAGATCGCTCGTCATGGCGCTCTTTGGGGGAGGCCTATGTTCAGCAGTGGACTTCTAAGGGCTGACATGATGATGATGATGATGATGATGATGATGATGATGATGATGATGAAGTATTATGAAAATACAAAATAATTAAATATTCTTATTTAATAAAATATTTTACTTTACTCTAATTGTTGCAACTGCAACATTAGACTACAGTATTTACATTAATTTGAAAAATCTAAATTTAAAAAATGTTGTATGGAACTTAATATACAATTGCTACTGTTTATGTTAGACATAAACGCGCGAAGCTATGAGCTATGTAGTACCTACCTGTATGTAGCTATAGGCATAGATTCTAGAATTTAGGTCCATATTCTAGATCTTTGGCTATAGGTGTATGGCAGTCTATGCCGAAAATGGCGTCGTAGTATCTATACTTGATTGTGCTCTGCTATATTTTGTCCATTAATACAGTTTATAATGTTCTGAACCTTGCTTATTATTCACGACCCAACAGTTTAGTTATAAGACTTATATATTATTGAAATTATATTTTAAAGACTTTCACTTTCATATCTCACTCGATAGGTTTAGGTAATTTATTGTTCCGTCGGTAATACAATAAGGGAGCTGTAAGCTACCATATTAGTTTTCTTGACATTTCATATACCTACTCGTATCATATAGCACGCTCGTGATCAAGACGAATCCAATGATACTTCATTTATCAAAATTCATCAAGCCGTTTAGGTTGTAGAATGCGCCTAAGAAACATACAAACAAACAAGGAAACAACTCAAACACATAACCCTCAGTGCAGTCGGGTAAAAACCGTTACCATACCTTCGCATTCTTCTCTGCATAAACCAACTACGTCCAAAATGTAGATAAGTACTTACAAGCAAGCTAGCTCGTCCAGCAGCGGTCTCTTTCTGACAGCAGGCGGCCCTCTCGCTCCCTCCCCGGATTGGCTCAGCTGGACGTTGCGCAGGAGTTCCAGAAGCAAAGTAACGCCATCTAGTGGATCGCATGCGAACTCTTGCACGAAACTGAAGACAAAAGATTTAATTTTAGTAAAATAATCGTACAATAGTAATAAATAGCAAAACAAAGTTACGTATGTAGAGACCTAATAAGTACCTACTTGAGTACACAAGAACAATAATTATATATATTTAAATTTAAATAACTAGCTAAACTAAATAAACTCGGCTGCCGCCAAAAATGAACTTATGCCAATAAATTATATACTGTTGGAAAGTGCTTATCAAGGCCTTCAATTTGATACCGATATAGTAAAACTGGAAGTATTTTTTTTCTCCTTTGTAAATGGAGCCCATACAGCACCCATACTGGACATATTCAAAAACAAAAAATATACCCTTTGTTACTCGGGGGGATGTAAGGATTCTAACGATAACCTATACGTCTAAATCTGTTCAGGAATTTAAAAGTTATGGTGGAATAAATAAACTCACATGCATACAAACATACCAACATACACGAATGCTAAAAACATAACACTCCTTTTTTTTGGGCAGTTGTGTAAAAAAGGCTTAGGATGGTCTTCTGATGCGATCATCAGAACTTGGTCACCACGTGTAATAAATAGGACCAATCAAAACAAATCAAATGAGCCCATACTCGATTGGTCTACCGGTCTACGAGATCAGATTTTGATGACACGTTTAAGAGACATTGAAGGGTTCCACGATACTACACCTTCTTGCTTGTTCTGATTAACTGTGCCATGACTATTATGCCTGCAGTGGGACTACACAACTAGCCTGAGAAATGCGAGTCGATATAGTAGAGACCTCTGCATGCCTTGCATACGAGATAGGTACTTATTTTCAGTTACATTTGCACACAAATGAGACGTCACACACACCTACATACTTGCATTGCATACACGCAGCTTTTACATCTCGATTATTCAAAACTTTAAATGAGTGCATTGTTTACACTTTTCGAAGTTAATTAGGTAAAGGACATTCGCCTTATTGGCCGCCATTTTTTTACTGTTATTCAAACTCGCAACAATTAGATCTCAAAGTAAACTTCAATAAGATATGTCTACAATAAAATTAGTCTCCATACTAAGAACTACCTACTTCCATTGGTTTCTCAAAGTTTGGTAAAAATAAGTGGCCGTCCTGACGGTGTTATCACATAATGACAGCCTTTTTCTACACCATCTACACCAATATTATAACGGGGAAAGAGTTTGTATGTTTGTTTGTAATGGATAAACTCAAAAAATAATAGCTATAGAAAGCTATTATCAGCGAGTAACATGAGCAGTATTATATTTAAAAAAAAAAAATTGTTGCCTGTGTAAATTGCAATAATGTAACTCACGGTATCAAAAATACAGAACGGAATGACATGTTGCCATGGAAATGAAATAATAACAATTCTGTCAAGTACGTCAGTTGTCTATGGTCAAAAACCACGACGATAGTTGGCGCCAAAGATTTAGAATTACGCTTACTGGCGTTATTTTTTTAGATTTTATGACGTGCTTAAAAATACTAAAAGTAAGAAAAATGCTGCGGTGTGAGCGCTACCCGTGCGAAGCCGGGGCGAGTCATTAGTTTTGTATATATTTTTTAGCACCTAAGCTAACAACAAGCCTTGACAACTACATGGGAAACTTACTGGTTTCCATGAAGGTGTTCTTATCTTTGCTGAGCGACGACAACCAAACAACCGAAGAAACCTAATGATTCCGATACAAATTAGGTAGAAACAGATTCCAATTAAAGTTTTTTTTGCGCTTATAATTTTTCCGGTACCACTTCGATTTTGTAACATTTGTCGCCGTGATGTGGCGAGTTATATTAAAATCTTACGTGGATATAGATTCACAAAACAATCAAGTAAATATTGATTGCTAACAACCTGAGGTGTCATGTAAAACCAAATATGTAGCCCTCCGCTCCATTTCATATTAGTCACCTATCTAATGTGTGTTGTTTCATGGGCCAGCACCGACACGGCACGAGTCTCTAACTTATTATTAGGCGCAATCTCTCAATGACAGCCTACCATACTAGCCCAGGTACAAGCAAGCTTCGCGCCGTTTCCCTTCGGAGCAAGATATACTTTAATTTTACGGGTTACTAGACTTGGAGCAGTTTTTCGACTAGGTACTTTCCAACAAACCCCAACGTGCCGTGCGTGGAATTTCCAATAGCTGACATAGAGATATAGGTATGTAGGTATATACAATGATAGCTGACGACGCGTCGTGCCGTGCTATCGCCGTTGAGTAGTTACTGGTACTGACGACGCGTCGTGCCGTGCTATCGCCCTGCGGCCCGATTACAGAACTTGGTTACAATCGGATTATCACTTTTTTAATAGCAATTTCGTCTCTATCGCATGGCATTAGTGATATCGATACTGAAAATCCAATTGAAGCTAAGTTATGTGGTCGGGCCCCTGGTACCGTACCGGTGCTGGCTAATGGAAACACGGCCGTCGGTTGCACTGCTGAGATTGAAGCCTTCAGTTTTCACCGAGAGAGAGGGGAGTATGCCTGCATCCACCACTTTAGCACATAATCTAAGTTATCGCTGCTGTTCCCGCTTTAACTAGGTTAAAAGTAATCTACTTGTCATTTTAGGACCAACTCAAATAGTTTTTTATAGATTGCTCGGCTTCTATCTATCGGATTTAGATACAAACCTCACTAGATTGTAAGTCTTAACACAAGCTATCCATTAGTAAAAACCGCATTGCAATCAGTCCAGTAGTTTTTAAGTGTTGCATGAACATACAGGCCGACAGTCAGACAAACAGACAGACAGACACCATAAAAAAAAAACTTTTTCAGTGGCTTATTTTAAGTCCCCTAAACCATATTCTTTACTTACCTATAGGTACTTATTATATATCCATACCAATATATAAAAGTGAAACGTTGTCTGTTTGTTTCTTTGTTTGTATGTTTGTTTGTGGAGCTTTCAGGCGATAATGGGATTTTGATGAAATTTAGAATGGAAATAGCAACTCTAGAACAAAACATAGGATACTTTTTATCCCGGAAAAAATGTAAGTTTTCACGGGAAAATTGGAAAATGTTGATTACTCGCTGTAAGGAAAGGTTGCCATGGAAACGAAATAAAAAGTCTGTCAAAAAACTTCAAGAGCATTCGTGCTATACCTACTTTTGCATTGGTTTTCAATATCATAGAAGAACAAAGGATGCTTTTTTTCGCGATTAACTGTAGCCCGCGCTGACGAAGAAGCGGGCGGGAAAGCTAGTAAGTATATATAAATGATTATAGTAATAATTGCTGTTTCCCTGCTATGTTATTTCCGAGTCTAATTAGGTACTTATTCATAAAATCATCCAGAAAGCTAATAACTCATGGTTATGCACGTCATTTCCAAGAACGGCGGGACAGCCAGCCCATAATTTGACGCAGTCAATAATTACTGGCACTATTACGAGAGGAGCCTGGAGCACTCTTCCAGGAATTCCAAATACTAAGGAGAAATTTAAATGAGGCTGTCGCCAAGTTGTTTTGAACCGCGAATGGAACCGTCAACTTCGTAACAAACAAACATCATGGGACTCGTGCTTGTACGATTGTAGTAAATTGTATTGATCTTTTTAACTTAATTTTGATTACTTTAAATAACTAGCTTATAAAGCTCAAAAAAAAACACGCCTGCCGCCAAAAAAGAGCTTTTGCCTATAAATTATATACCGTTGGAATGTGCTTATCAAGTAAGTAAATTTCGAAGTTTTTTTTTTTAAATGGTGCCGTACTACCGCCATACTGGATGATTTAAAAAAAACTTTTGTTACTTGGGGGATGTAAGGATTCTAACGATACCCCATAAGTATAAATTTGTTCAGGCATTTAAAAGTTATGGTGGAATAAAAAACTAACATACATACATGAACGTTAAAAACAATACAGTCCTTTTTTGGGCAGTCGTGTAAAAAGATCACCGATGCGAAGAATAGGAAAGTTGTACAAGACCGTCTTTGACCATATGACTACAACTATAGTTTACAGTAAATTTACTATTCAGCACATCCACGCTACCGGACACGCTTTGTTAGAATATTTATGCAAGTACTTACTTACTTACTTACTTACATTACTTAATGTCATGGTAAAAAATATTAACCAAGCACACAACTATTAAAATCAATTACTATGTACGAATTTCCATCGCTCCGTGCTTTGGAAGGCACGTTAAGCTGTCGGTACCGGCTGTTATTGAATAATAGCATAGTTAAGCCACGTCAGAGGCTCTCGGGTAGCCTATCAAATTCTGACATCAGAGGCCAGCACTACCTCACGCAAGCTAGCAATTCCAAGATAGTGCGTGGATCTGTGTGGTGTGCCTATACCTAATGACTTCAACTCTTTTTCTGGTTGAGTCGACACCTCAGCCGAATTACCTTAGAAGAATAGACAAAAAAGACGCAGAAGTACGCTACCTTGGAAAGGACAGCCTCAGGTCAGCCCTCAATTTGGTGAGAAGTTCGCTCGGCGTGCCGAATTGACGGAGACTCATCTCCTCTCCCACTCCCAGGGAAGGATTCCTGGAATTATAGGTACAAGATAATACGGTTATTTTACAATGTTATTCAAAAATATATTAAAAATAATAATAGAACAGTAATTAGTTTTTTTAAATTCTAAGCTTCATTTAATTGGTAATTACCCTACGGGAGCATGGGAGCGATAAGGATGGGACATGCATTTTAACTGAATTGACTACCCTGATTGGGCAGTGTCCTGGTCTTGGTGGTGTACAAAGATCGCTGCCATGTACAGTGCTGCCAGAAACAAGCAACTAAGCACCTGTGTACAAAGATCGCTGCCATGTACAGTGCTGCCAGAAACAAGCAACTAAGCACCTGTGTACAAAGATCGCTGCCATGTACAGTGCTGCCAGAAAAGGTCTGAACTCAGCAAAAAAGCTGTGAATGAAAATCCACAGCGCTGATTTTCAGCTCAGGCCATTGGTGACGCACGGAACTTTTTTTAAATTAATAAATATAAAGTAAGTACACAAATATATAGAAAATAAATATAACTGTACAAGTAAATATCACAATAGTTCACGCACAGTATAAATAATATTAAAATATGTAAGATTTAATGTATTTGTAATTATAGTTGAATTTATAATATGTAACGATTATTGGAAGCTAAAAGATCACACGAAATCCTTGTATTTTTTATATTTTTTATTTGTTAAAGCTTTGGATTCAATTGAGAGACGTGCTATCAGGCTCATTAGGGATGACACTCTGGTAAAGAGTAAGCTTCAAAGTCTGGCGCATCAACGTGAGGGCGTAAGCCTGTCGGTATTCTAAAGATTGCACTATGGAGAGTGTGCCCAAGAACTGAACAATCTGATTACCCTATCACCGTACGACTAGACGATCGGCAAAGCACCACCCTTTTATGGTAGAAATACCTTTCACAAGAATGAAGCGTTACGCTTCTTCATTTCTTATAGAAGCTTTGCCTGTCCAGGCACAAGCTTCTATAAAATTCATGCACCAACTTCTGATAATAATCATTGTCATCAGCTTATATACGTCCACTGCTGGATGGATTGGCTGATGATGAGATAGGCTCGGTAGGCCTCTCCTTTTGGAAGCCACTGAGCCCGATCTTCGACTCTCTTTTTCTTATAATGCTTAATGGAAGCTGACCTGAAGTCCTTGCTGCCGTGGTTGGGCAGTGTCCTGGCCTTGTTGGGGTCCTGCCCTGCGTCCATCTCGTAGAGGCCACTGGCGCCAGTTTTTTTGCCCCATTTCTTGAGAGAAGTTGCGTAGTCTTCAGGGTTGTAGATCGGTGGGCGCTGCTTATCCTGAAAATTAGATATGTTTGGTTCCTTCAGAATTATTATTAGTATTGGCATAATATATATCATATCTACGGGATGTCTTAATAGATTTGCATGGTTTCTTCTTTAGTTGCAAGATGAGACTTCCGGGGTAGTCCAATAAAAGTCCAGAAAATTGGTTCAACCGTTTTATTAGTAAATACATTTGAAGTTGTTTTATTGGTTCATATAATAATTTGTTTATTTGATTTATATTATAGCTGTGTTCGCTTCTAAGTAAATGATCACTCACTCTTGCTTCAATTTCATATTACCAAGCGCGAGCAAAGCTGTTTTATTATGTGACATAAATTGATTACAGCAATTATAATTCAGCTCATGAGATAAATTGAGACATACAAGTTTAAAAACTGAGTTTTTAACCCGATATATTGCTACAACAGGTTTCATCAGTTATTAAATCTCACTGCAAGATTGCGTTAGAATTATTAGTTATTCTATGGCAAAATGCTTATTAGGTATGTTATTAGTACAAAGGGGAGAGTTAGAGTGCTGGCGATGAGCGGAACCTGAGCTGGTATGAAGACCATTCAAATTACTTGGGGTGCCTAAGTAGAGAGTAGATTATCGTTTTTATTTCTAAATGAAAATTATAAATGTCAATGTCAAATGAGACTTGAAAATACATAGTTATATCTATATTCTACTGGACCACGAGAGCACATTTGAAAGTAAAATTAAGAATACAACTATTCGAGAAAAAAAGCCAAGAAACTCGACAGCAAACCTGCAAACGGCCTGTGAGACCTTTCAGTGCTGTTAGCAGAATGTTTAATAGATACACTAAGATTTCATAATTATACATTTTTTTAGAATAATAGTAATTCATCCGCTTCAGTAGTCCTGTGTCACGGTAATGTTATATAGATAACATTACCGTGCCTGTGTGGTGGCAAGGTTACCGTGTGAGGACGTGCATGGATATGATTAAGGTGGGCTCTCGAATGTTAGTCCTGCTCGTCCAGGTGCAGTGTGAGCGGGAGAAGTGATGCAGCTCGGGAGTCGATTTTAGATACATTTTCTGCTTTTCTATCGATATCTCAAACTCAATAATTAAAAGTGTTCGATTATTTATTTAGTTGAATAGGGTAGCTAAGAATAGGATACAAAGCCATTTCTGAAAGTTCTGTTCAGTTATTTTTTAGGTAGTATACTTTCCTATCCACAGTATTTTTTGCTTTGCATAAAGTTTTTTCAGTACGTCGTTTTCGACGTTTTGCTATTCGTCTTTTTGCAGGTGAGACTGAGCCCGCCCGCATGTTTAAAGTTACAGATGGCGCCTATAGTCATGGTGACTGCATAAACTATTTGAGCTCCTGGCTCATGAAACCCAGTTTTTGTACTAGTTTAGTAGTCTATGGATTTAAAACTGTGCTGTACCCTACCATATTTTATCAATATAATTATTTTGTATTTGTATTTGAATAGCATATCTTAGAAGTAGGGTCATTAGGGAGTTCATTATCCCAATGATATTTCTTAGTTGTGAGCGGTTTTCCATCGCTCCGTGCTTTGGAGGGCATGTTATGCTTTCGGTTCCGGCTGTTATTGATTAATAGCAGTCGTTAAGTCATGACAAATTGACCGCCTGACAAACCCTGACAACAGAGGCCAGTACCACCATACCAGTACGTAACTAGGTGCGCCGCGATCTGACAACTCTTATAACGCAGTTAATTTTGGTAGTTGCAAAAACATTAATTATTTTTATACATATTCCGCTTGCATTGCAGCCCTACCCCCAAGCGTTTATTCTTCGAAATAAGTCTTCCTATTCCACGGCAATCATCAATCAAACAGCCAACAATGCCTTCGTTATGACAACAACTATACCATGGGCATACATTCTAGAAAGCTACCACAATAGCTGGTAAAATTTCAAATTTTCACACAAATGGAGAAATGTATTCGTGTGGTTACTGTTCAATCAAAATAAATGTCGTCGTTCTCTTGAAAAAGGTTTTCGCTGGAATTGCAATAGCTGTCAATATCCTAAAGCTGGTTGTGTAGAGGGTTCTCTATCGATACACATAAAATATAATGTCATAATTTAGTGTGACATAATTTTACTTATCCTAATAATGTGCAAGCATAATTTTAATTACGCGTTTATTTTTAGGCATAATCGTGGTTACCATATCTAAAGTTAGCATAACGATAAACAAGCATATTATTTAATAGCATAATATTACATTACCTATGTTGTTGTTTGTTTGTTTGTTTGTCGTATAAGGTAGTGCTGGCCGCTGATGTCAGAGTTTATCAAGCCACCCGAGGTCCTCTGACATGGCTGAACGACTGCTATTAATCAATAACAGCCGGGACCGACAGCTTAACGTGCCCTCCGAAGCACGGAGCGATGGAAAACCGCACATAACTTAGAAAAGTCATTGATGCGGAGCCTAGGTTTTGAACAAGGTATCGTTGGATTCTAAATCACACTACAGAACCGTTAGACCACCTCTTATGTAAAACAAGCATTTTTGTGGCCAAGGGTCACCCCGCCGCACCTTAACCTACAGTACTGTCACAGTACTGTAGGTTAAGGTGACAGTACTGTAGGTTGACGACCGGTTGGTACGAAATGGAACGGTCGCGGGTTCGAATCCTGCAAGGTGCAATCATTTGTGTGATGAGCAGAAATGTTTGTTTCCGAGTCATGGATGTAATATTCTTATCTATGTATGTTTATCCGTTATCTAGTGCCCATAGCACAGGCTGTCCTAGTTTGGGGCTAGGTAATTGGTGTGGAAATGTCCCGAATATATTATTATTATTTATTATTATTAGTATAGTACCTTATATTATATTACATATGTAAAACAAACATGTATAACTTTTACATTGTTTTGAACTACTTAGTCCAAAATAATATAGCCCAAAATATAATTATGCCTACCTTACCAGTATGCCAAATAATGTTTATGTAAAATTAATATTGTGTAAGTAAAACTAATGCCTAACTTATTATGCTAAATAAAATTTGTGTTAAAAAAGTTATGTGAAATAAAGGAATACCTGTGTAGAGTCGTGGTAATGGAGAGCGTGCGGGTTGTGTTATAAAACACCTTCTAGCTATTGATTTAGAATATATTTTCTACTTGTCCTAGCTAGTCTGCGATTCTATTCATTCAAAAACTATTAGTAATATCAAACCAAACTTGAATGAGCCGCTCTAAATCATTATTTAAAATCAAATTTTGTTTTGAAACAATCAATCGGATGAAGTATACGTCTAGGTACTTTATGTTTAGTAGGTGTTCTAAAATACCTTTAATCTCATGTTTTTGGTAAAAAGAAACACAAATTAAAATTTGAGCTGCTATCATTTTGGGTTCATGTTGTAGATGATGCAAAACCAAAAATAGTCTGTTTTTGTGTTTTAATTTCAACGTTACCGCAAAGTTTTAAGGCGCATTATTTTACACCGAAATCCCAACGTAATAAAGTTCAACTATGCTAGACGCAAAATCAAGCGGCTTGAAATTGACATGACATTCTGTGCTATAGTTAATTTAACCACCATCAATCTGTCACCCAGATCTTTGGCTTTCATTCTTGTCAGCGCTGCACTGCCCTCAACATTAAATCAAATGTCGGTTACATTGAACTTGTATTAATAATAAGGACAGAATAAATGTTTCCGAGGCGTTTTTATCAGTATATCTTCAAAACCCCACCGTGGAGAAAGGGTCAAAAACGCCTCAGTGGCTCCCCTGGCTATTAAATCATTTGCCCCGGGTTGAACCACCGGAGTATATACAATATTTTGACTGTTCCGAGCGAATGAAGAAAATAACGCCACAAATTATCGCGTATTTTATTAAAAATATAAACTTACTCGCAAAATAAATAAAAACATGCAGACGGAGCTGCGGGTAACTGCTGGTTAATAATAATTCTTAAACAGTTTTGCATCCTTCAGAAAATATGCTTGATAACTAACATTTTAATATAATTTTTCATTAATTAAAAATTATATTTAATTATATAATTGTTCAGTATTTCTTTTTAGTTTTTTTTCGTTTGTATTTTTTATGTCAAAGGTAGTTTTATAATTTATGCAGATAAATATATGTCTTTATATTATAAGAATGTACTAAGTATGTAGGTAAATAGGTGCTATCTATGAATGTAAATTATTCAATTCATGGAATGCCAAACTTACAGTCACGTTCCACTATCGTCCATTCATGGACACCCAATTTTTTTTTCACTGACACGGACCCCTTAATGGTCGTCGCCGACCCCTGGGGGTCGATATAGACCACTTTAGGTATCACTGACGTACACCTTCCCCTAACATTTTTTTGTGAAGTTTACTAGCTATTCCTTTACTATTTGAAAGGGGGAAGATCTAGAAAGGTCTCATTTTCTCTAAAATTAGATTAATAAAAGAAAGAAAGAAAAAAACATTTATTCAACACACAAACAGAGAAGAAACAAACGGGTAAAAACAAACATAAAATGTGCTTGTGTGTGAGTGTATAAATATCTTTGTATAAATATCTTATAAATTATGTATATTATATTTTATTTTTCGCACCCTTTTTTACATCATCAAAATGATGATGTAAAAAAGGGTGCGAAAAATAAAATAAAATGGAAAATATAAATAAACAACTAAAACTTCGAAATACATTCAATTTGATTATCAGTACATATTTTCAGTAGACGTTGACTTGTAATACCAACCAATCCGAGAGTATGCGCGGCCATCGGCTGAACATCAGTATGATAGTTCTATGATTAGTTTATTGTCTATAATTAATACATTAGATATTTTTGGTTCAAAAAATAGAAAACACTTTATTGTATAGTATAATCAAATATTTTCTATTTTATTCTAGGAACGTGTATTTAATGATTATTTATAATAACCTGTAAGAGAAAGTAGAGGATTATGTTTTTTTAAAGACTTTATTTGGAGCGCAAGTTGTAAGTCAATTTCATTGTAATTTATACTTCTGTGAGAAAAAATTTAAATGTGCCCATTTCATTTAGTGTGTACATTCATAATTGGCATTTTTGTGATACCTCATCTCTTTGTTATGTAAAAATGCCGAAAAGACAGCATTGTTACGTTTGAATTTATGGTTGAATGGGCCATAAAAAATATTTGAGAAAATTTTAAGATGGCTAAACTATTCGCACCGCGGTGAGAAATAGACAGATTGTTTTCATGTTTCCGGATTAAAAACTTGCTGTAACAGTGTAATAATTTATTCGATTTAGCGTTAATCAGACTACAAATTACCTACAGTCCACTTCCACTTCGTCACTCGGAATAGTCGAATAACTGGCTAAATACGTGTCGAACCACGCATATTGTAGAGTTCCGTGGTCAGTGTTTCCTTTAACATGAAAGAATTCATCACACAATACCCGAAATAATTTTTATAGCGAGTTTCTGGCACATAGTTTCTGCTAAAATGAAACTATGTGTCAAAAACTAGCTATGAAAATAACCAAGTTTGTAGGTCAAATTGTAATAGTGGAGTTAGCTCAATATAAGTAGGTACATCAAAACACGTCAATACCACATCACCCATCACTCAACCACCGTTAGCGAGTATTATAACATACAAAACATACGGCTAATCCAATTTTCATGATAATGATCGTTACGTAAAGCAGCAAAACTTCAACTTAATTGCTGAAGAAAGCAGCAGGCTTGAGTGAACTACATTTAAAATTTTCCGGGTTAACGAACGGAACGAGCAATGTGATGTGAAGGCAGCCTTAGAATTTGGAGTAAGTTACACGCTCGAGCGGGCAAGCTTTGTTTTTAGGATCACTTCTAACTATACAACTAACTTGGCCTCGTGGCAGTAAATTGAAGCCTATCGTCTCTAGTTTCCCGTGGCAGACTGAGAAGCGGACGGAGAGCGTGGCAATAAAGTGTTCCAACGAAGGAGAGCGTTGCAATAAAGGGTTCCAACGACAGAGAGAGTTGAAATAAAAGGTTCCATTTGGGTACGCAGAAACCTAAAATAACACAAATATTTTCCTCACGTGGCTGGACGTGAGGTCCGTAAAAGACTTCGTAATTTGTACAGTAATTCTGGTAACAGGTTAGCTTTGGTTAGCGGTTTGAGGTTTCCGGTATTTGATCGTAGGGTAAATGCAAAACCAAAAATGAGAAGAGATACATAATTATTTAATGAGTAAGTATATTTAATTAGGTGTTTACTATCACAGATGACGTCATCACTGAACATCAGGCAAGACAGAGGTCAAACCAGTGAGCAACAAAACAAGTAGCACATGAAGACTAAAAAACTAACCTAAAAACCACGCTGTAAGCTACCTAAAAGTTTCTGTCAGATAGCAAATCGTGAAGTGTTTTAAATTTGAATTGCAAGATTCCACCCGGAACGACAGACAGACAGACACACAAACAAGAAATTGGCTTTATAACAACGTGGTAAAATACATGCACTGCTGACCGTTCTAAAGTGCAGGAGGATATCCTCCTGTGGCACTTGATATTTCACCGCTCGCGCATATTGGCTTGCACTGGCCGAAACATAATTTTTACTATTACGATGATACATCTTTGTGTTTTTTGTTTCAAGATGTTATCTGTCAATGGAAGTACATTCGACTTAATAAATTTCACTTTTGTACCTTGTCACAATAACAATTGTTTTTTCCTACGTAGGCCCAGCCTAGAACCTATTGAACATCTGCGATGATGGCATGAACAGCCTTCCAATTTTTTTAAATAATTATTGCCGATGGTTATGCAACGCAGACGTTTAATATATGTATGTAGTTGTAAATCCACTTCTTGCTCCCATGAAAGTTCTACATCATCAGAGTTATTAAGCGATTTTTTAAGCTTTTGTAGACTAAGAAAGCTTTGCCGTGTGGTTCCAGTTCCATCCCTATTCCCCCTATCCCGCGTATGCTGTACAAGAAGCAAAGGGAGTTTAGAAATGTTCCTGTGTAATTATCAACAACTTATGCGTTCACCAAGATTCCTGAAGCGTGGTAATTATGGCTAAGTCCACCCTTATTAAACCCACGTCCAACAGAGGATTCCCCAGGCTGATGATATGATGGGATGATGTAAAGAAAGCAGACAGTGTTGAAATTTTGACAGTACTACAGTCATTCAAAAATGCAACAGTAGATTACAGATACAAAGAGTTTATGGCTTCGTGGAGTCAATAGCCTATGATACTATAAATGAAGACGAATCGATTGATACCTCACTTGTCAAAATCAGACCAATAGGGGCGACGCTAATGGAACATCCACATACCCACATAGATACATACATACTTACATACATAGTCTGTTAAACTCATTACCCTTAGTTAAATATTTAAACGGGACTTAATCGCGCTGAAAAACTTAATATTTATTTACCTCGACGTTTCGATCAAGTTGCATTGATCGTGGTCACGAGAAGACATCATCATACCCCTCATCATCATAGTCATTACCCTTCCCTTACATAACCGTAGTTGGGTAAAAATATACCTCTATTGAAGTATTAGGTAATACCTGAAATAACGAAACCTAATTACCATCAGAAGGGGTAAAACTTGTCTCACAATAAGACATCTTTATAAAAACTAAAGTTCGAAAACCGAGAACTTTCTGTCTCAGATGCGCTTCTATCATAAGATTTGCAGATGTCATCGTTCTGTTTACTGTTACACTCCAGGGCCAGCTTCACTGTATGATCAAAGTACTTTACGAAGCTTCCCTTGCGGTACCTAAAGGTCTTGAAATAAAACTGGATAAAACACAAAAACAATAACTTGAGAAACTACTAGTGCGAAGAAAATAAAAGGTAATATACATAGAACGTGTCGACAAATACGTGGACCTAGTCAGGAGATCAAGATGAATCAGAATCAGAATCAGAATCAGAATTATTTATTCACAAGAATGTAGTAATTAAGTAGATGGTAATAACAATTATAAAAGTCCAGTACATCCTACCATAACAATGGTGTGCAAACATATCTATACAAAAAAAAATACAACGATAATAAACAAGATTCAATAGTAAAATATAGGGTTTATTATTTAATTAATGTCAAAATGTCAAATTAAAGTTAATGTCAAATTATATCAAAAATTAAGTCATAGTTGCCAATTAGCAAGCATTAAATCAAGAATTTTAACATTAATTAATCACATTATGTTTCATTATTTTCCTTATATGTCATATACTCATTGAGATTATAAAAACATTTTTCTGAAAGCCACACAGTCAGTCTTCTTTTAAACATGTTAAGCGTCAGTTCTTTAAATGTGCATGGTAATTTATTATACACCTTAATGGCGTTAATGTAGGCATTTCTTTTAAATATATTTAATCTGCATCGAGGGATATAAAGTTTAAATTTATTTCTTGGAGTGACATTTCTCCTTACTATTTCCGAATGTAAATTGAAGTATTGTGGATGCTGCTTAACAAAAACACACAGCTCTCTAATATACATGCAAACCAATGGTAAAATTCGAAATTTTTTAAACAGTGGTTTGCAGCTGTCCATAAACCAGGCGCCAGAAATAGCTCTCACGCATTTTTTCTGGACTCTAAATGCTTTTCCAATCTCAACCGAGTTACCCCATAACAAGAGACCGTAAGAGAGCACCGAAGACACGTATCCATGGTATGCACTTAGTGCTGCTTCAGTAGATACTGTTTGCCTTAACCTTTTTATCGCAAACACAAACCTGTCCAACTTATCGCAGAGATAGTCAATTTGCGTCTTCCAGTCGCAGTGTCTATCAATTATTAGTCCTAAAAACTTAGTAGAGTCAACCTCCTCTATTTTAATGTTTTTGTAATTTACATTTAGGTTCATATCCCGTTTCCTATAGTTTTGAAATTGTATAAATTTTGTTTTACTAACATTGATTTTTAAATTATTATTACTGAGCCAATTAATTATTTTACTAAGTGCATCATTTATTTCTTGCTCGTATATGTTTATATTTTGACATTTGACAATTAGAGTAGTGTCGTCCGCAAATAATATCGTTTTGTGATGCGTTATATTAGGAAGATCATTTATGTACATCAAAAATAGAAATGGTCCTAGCACACTTCCTTGTGGAACTCCAAATTTATTTAGTTTAAAGTTTGACCTGCTCGTTACTTTCATATCTTTTTGTACTTTGTCTATTTCTACGCATTGAGAACGATCAGTTAAGTAACTTTTTATCCAATCATTTGCTACTCCCCTAATGCCGTACTTTTCCAATTTATGTAGAAGTAACTTGTGATGAACAAAATCAAAAGCTTTACTCATATCGAGAAAAATAGCCGTTACTGGTGTACTTTCATTAATCGCTTCTGTGATAATCTTTAATAAATTAAAACATGCTAGTGAAGTGCTACTATTTTTCCGGAAACCAAATTGTTCCTCTTTTAATACCTCTTGTCCCGTGACAAAATCATATAACCTCTTCAGCATTACTTTTTCGAAGACCTTAGAAAGAACTGGTATCAATGTAACTGGCCGATAATTGTTCATGTCTGTCTTATCACCTTTCTTGAATAACGGCTTTACAATAGATTTTTTCAAACTCTCAGGAAATGTGCCTTCCTCAAGTGACATATTAATTAGGAAACTCAAAGGTTGACAGATAAATTTTGCACATAATTTAATTATTCTTGTACTTATTTCATCAACTCCTACCGAGTTAGTATTGTTAAGATTGTTTATCAATTTATATATTTCCATTGGATCTGTCGGTTTTAAAAATATTGTATTAGAATTGTTACAGTCTATGCTTTCATTTATATTGTCAGTTTTAAATTTAAAATCATTTTCATTCGTCAAATTAATATAAAAATCATTAAATAATTTACTAATCTCAACTGAGTTTGTATACAATTGATTATCGTATAATATAGTATCTATTTCTCTATTTTTGTTATTGTCACCAATATTCTGATTAATAACGTCCCATACGGCCTTGCATTTATTTTTATTTTTAAGTATATATTTTTTATTTTGTAACTGCTGTGATTTATGTAGGCATTGCTTCAGGATTCTTGAATATTTTTTGTATGCATTATTATTATACCTTTTATTAGACCCAATTTGCTTATGTTTTAAATACAAATATCGTTTTTTTACGCAACACTTCCTTAACCCTTTGGTCAACCATATATTTTTATTACTTTTGTTAGTTTTTTTAAAAATAGATATTGGAAAACATAAATTAAAAAACAATGTAAATAGTTCATGAAATTCGTTAAACGCTTCATTCAAACTAGGTTTTTCATAAACTTCTGAAAATGTCATAGCAGAAATGCAACTATAAAATTTATCCATATTTTGTACACTAAAATCTCTAGCTTTCTCGAACCAACTAAGTAACTCATGTTTTTTATTAATTTTTATTGTCAATGTTTGACCTGTTTCATGGTCTGAAAGACCTAAATGGTGAACTTCAGCTCTTATTGGTTTTATATTACTAGCAAAATGGTCAAGGCATGCCAATTGTCTAGTAGGCGACTTAATATGCATTTCTATATTGAAATTTTTTAACAGATTTATTAGATCAAGACATCTCTTACTAGGGTGTAAAGTATCAAAATTCCAATCACCGCATAAAATTATTTTTTTGGATCTATTAGATATTTTTAACAACAGTTGCTCTAGTTTTTCCAGAAAAATATAAGGATTACTTTTTGGGGTTCTGTAGATACAAATAATGAGTATTTTTTGTGATGTTAATTCAATACCACTACATTCAAAAGTAAAATTACAAGCTAATTCGTTTACATAACTTAGGGCTCTGCAATCCACGTTATTTTTGGTCAATATACAAGAGCCTCCTCGTGTTGAGTTACGAGAAAACGATGAAACCAATCTATATCCTGGTATCTTCAATAATTGTTCACACCCTTTTTTTATGAAAGTCTCAGTCATGCACGCAATGTCTATTTCTCTATCATTTCGGGAAAATTCTGAAAGAGCAAAAACAATTTCTTCTGCTTTATTCATTGCCCCGGCTATATTCTGATGAAATACGGTAAAATTAGATTCACTTTTAGGAACGAAAAAACGTTTTACTTTTTATTTTAGGCTGTGACGGTTGATCATTTGTCGCTGGTTCTACACTCTTTGAAAAGTAGTAAGGTATGGTTCCCCTTTTAGGGGCATTTATGAGAAATTTGTCTGTAGGGCTCTCCAACTTGTCGTTGGAACAAGATTGAGATTGATTAATTTGAATTGAACCACTGATCATAGCAGCGGGTGAAAATTCACCAACCTTAGATACTGGAAAATACGAAACACAATTAAAAAGCTGTGTATTTAGTGATAAAAAATCTATTTCTACATGCAGCTTAAAACTTAACATTCTAATAAACCTTCTCGGATCAATTTGTGATATTTTTCTACAGTTCATTTCAATAAATTGGCAATTTGTGTAGTTTTTTAGTAATAGTTTTATATTTTTATTTAACAACTGTTCATTTAAGTATGGATTATGTTGAACATCGATAACAAACACATTTTGGTGACGCAAAAGGTAAAGTGAGTTACTCAAATCTGAAAACATTCTGTAGGGATCCTTGTCATTTGAACCAATTGTCAAAATTACGATGTCTTCGCGCTTTAAAGAATTGGCAAGACTTTCACAAGATTTGAGCATCTCGCAGCTTTCTGCCCACGGTTTAATCATGCCAATAATATCGTAGTTATTATCACCTTTATTGGTACGATCATAATCATAACACAGTTGAGAAGCCAAGCCCCGGGCCTGGCCATCACCAACTATGAAAATCTTCTTCTTTCCACTACCTGTGGCGCCATCTAGCGAATGGTTTTTCTCAAAAGTTGTGAGATTAAGTTTAGGCTTTGAGAGTGTTGACTCACCACAGTTCCCCTGTATACCGACGATAGTGGCAAGCTCATTGTGAGCTGAAGTTAATCTTTGAGGTATCTGGATCTGTCGACTTTTTGGTGTATCATTAATACATACTATATTCCTGGAGTTACTTAAAGGCGAAAGGCGAGGTATTTTTATCCGAATATTTGTGAGCTTCTTTATAGTTGGTGTAACAGATCGTCGATAGGGAGTAATAGCTGCTGGAGTACTCGGGAGCGAAGTACTGGAAATATTTTTAAGGAAGTGTATGTGCTTATTTTTCGCTGATAATTCATTTCTGAGGTGAGTACATTCGCTGTTGAGATTAGCTATCTCTTCATGAGCGCTTGCATTTTCATTTCTTAGTTTAGCAATTTCTTGTTGAATATCCCGAAATTCTGCTAGATACGTCCTCGAAGACGCTGGAACACTTATTGTTGACAAGTTCAGTCCATCAGAAAGAGTAGAGCTAAGAAAAGTATCATCTGAAGTCAATTCTGACAGGTCCATGTCCGATTTCCTTCTCATCAGTGGCTTTCTCATGGTTACGTTGTTAGTTTCCATGTTATATGACGTAAACTGGTTACAGCGCCCTCTGCCTTAAAATAGTAGTTAGAGTGTGTGTGCAGGCGCACGTAGACTTATGCGCTTTGGACCAATTCCACAAGATGGTGACACTTTGTATGTAGTATTTAAATTAACGGATTTCAGTTACAATTATTATCAATAAAAATAGTAAAAACCTCTTCAATATCAATAATAACTACTCAATCTACTCACTGAAGTCGTTTTCTTTGTTGTTACTGCAAAATATGAATATTCTATGTGATTCACAGGAAGTTCATCTTCAAAACGTTCTGGTATGAGTCACTGCATTAAGATGATGCTTAGTTTAAAATTCACGCAGCACAACGCTGAGATAACACTCGTGCTGTCGAATTGACTCGCACCCACTGTATTTTGATCTATTTCACTTCTAAATTTAGCACTTTACTATTAAAATGGATTATTTTATACTCGAGGTTCACAGAATGTTTGTTTACTAGATGAGCGCCATCTAGTTTATCAATGTGAACAATATGTGGACCTAGTCAGGAGATCAAGATGTGAACAATAAGTGGACCTAGTCAGGAGATCAAGATGTGAACAATACGTGGACCTAGTCAGGAGATCAAGATGTGAACAATATGTGGACCTAGTCAGGAGATCAAGATGTGAACAATAAGTGGACCTAGTCAGGAGATCAAGATGTGAACAATACGTGGACCTAGTCAGGAGATCAAGATGTGAACAATATGTGGACCTAGTCAGGAGATCAAGATGTGAACAATTAACCAAGGGAACGAGATCGACAGAAGAATAAGATTTGGACGGGCAGCATACACAAATTTTTGAATCGGCTCTCACTCAAAAGGCTAGTATAATATTTGACCAGTGTGTCCTACCATATTTGGTGGTTAATATTTTCACAATTTAAGTTTTGGTTTTGGAGTCATTGAAAGATCTCTAACACCATTACAAATCCCCATTTTTCTACACATCGTGCACTGATTGTTGAGCAATATTTTTATAAAGTTATGATACTGTGACAAGATTCTAAAACAAAAAGCTAATTGTGTACGAACATGGATGTTAGGCGGAAACACGCTGAGTAGATTATTAATCTATACAATTATGTCCATAATAACAGTTTGCTAGAACGAGATCACAGGTTGTGTAAAAGAGAAAGGTGATTGCTATCACAGGTTTTGATTGCGTAGTTTTATGAAATTTGGGGATGTTTGATCTCACAATCCTATCGGTAAAATTCTGTGAGTTTAATTTGATGGTACCTACTAATTTAAAATCTTTACAAAGCGCCAGACATCTTTTTAACTCTGCATATAAATTAACTGTAATTCTTCCCCTGACAAGCTCTCCTCGACCTCACCTCGTCTTCAAAATCAACAATCGCATAGTTCACATGTAATTAAATCATTCACATTGAATTGAATTCGTATCCCAATTGCAAAAAGAAGCAGAAATCGAGAGCGTGCGACCGATGACTGAATAACTACACTCATTGCGGAGTTTGGTGGAATGAAGTAGCTCTGTCGGATTGGGATTGTGTAAGTGATAGTAAAGTAGAGTCGCTACTTTTATTAATCCCGACGCTAAAAGAGGAGGTTTACAAGTTTGAAGTCTTTGGCTGTCTGTGTTTCTGTATGTGGCTTCGTAGCCCTCAAACAGATGGACCAATTTCAATGCAGTATTATTTATTTGAAAGCTGGATTTGGCGAAGTGTTGTTAGTAGTTTTAAGAAACCGGTGCAGATGTTCCCAAGATATTCAGCTCTCTTCTCTCAGTAAAGAGATGTCAGAAACTATTGCAGATAAAAACTGATAATTATACTCATAACAAAGCAATAAGTACGACTAAGTCTGTACAAAGCAATAAGTACGACTAAGTCTGTACAAAGCAATAAGTACGACTAAGTCTGTACAAAGCAATAAGTACGACTAAGTCTGTACAAAGCAATAAGTACGACTAAGTCTGTACAAAGCAATAAGTACGACTAAGTCTGTACAAACAAGATAATTAAAAAACAAATGCTCTAAGGAACTTAAAATAAGCTACTGAACAAGTTTTTTTTTTAATTAAATCATTTCTGTCTGTTTGTCTGTATGTTTGTTCACGCATCACGTAAAAACTACTGGACCGATTGCGATGCGGTTTTCACTGTTAGATATCTTAGAGTTTGAACCCTTTGAGTAGAAACCTGGGTATCTACTTGGTATCTCAATCCGATGAGTAGAAGCTGAACAATCGATAAAAACTTTTTGACGGCTGAAGGGTTTTTGATCAAATGTTAACATTGTTATTTTAAGTCATGGAATAGCACATAGAGTACTGTTAACCTAGAGAAATGACCACGCATGCGAAGCCGCGGGCACAGCTATTATACCATAAATTAAAGCATGTCGCTCATAGTATGGTACGTACTCCTCGGGCGGCCGGACAAACTCTGATATCAGAGGCCAGCACTAAACCTCATACGACAAACTCTGATATCAGAGGCCAGCACTAAACCTCATACGACAAACTCTGATATCAGAGGCCAGCACTAAACCTCATACGACAAACAAAACAAAATCCTATGGTACTATTAAAAAAATGTACCTACTAGCTGCACCCTGCGGTTTCACCTACCTGGATTATGATGCTTATGAAAACCATGTGTTAATCCAGGATATAGCTATCCTGGTACAAAATTTCATTCAAATCCGTTCAGGCGTTTGATCGTGAATGAGTAACAAACATACACACACACACTTCAAAATATAGATAGTGCTAATCAGTTTTTATGCATTTTATGAGTTTTTGTATGCGAAGTTTTCCACTCGATAAGAGAGTATTCGTTTTTAAAACTCTAAGCTCTGATTGGTCTGTTTACGAGAGCGGCTACACTTCTCTCATTAATAAATGAGTGTGATATTGAAGGATATTGATATATATTTGAAACATTCAAAATGTCTTGTTACCAATTACCGACTATAGTGATATTTTACAATTCATGGTTGTCTTTTACTAGCTTAACAGCTAAAAAAAACATGCCTGCTTTGCCAATAAATAATATAACCCAATAAATGATATACTGTTGGAATGTGCTTATCAAGGGCTTCAATTTGATACGCATATTGTAAAATTGGAAGAAACATATGGTTTTTCACCTTTTTAAATAATTCAGTAGAGTGTCAAGCGTGCGCTTGATGAGTCGCGTGCCGTATGTTCAACGATAAAGTACCTACTTACGTAAACTTACGTAAAGATTTTGTCAAATTTTATTATTTTTTAATTATGAATACCAAGGAGAAACTTAGAAGGTACTGCATAGCATTCGGTCTGACAAATCTCGTAAAATACCTACATACCGACATTTTATTACGTAGGTAGTCATTTCTTTTTCATTCATTATTAAGCATCGAAGTCAGACAGGCACCTTTTATTCATCAAAATGTAACCTATTATGATATAATCAAATAATGAGGTACCAGGTCTATACTGATAAGGATGTCATTATATGTAGTTAATAGAACTATCAACATTTATAACAATAAGTAATAAAATAATACATTTTTACATAATTGTTTATTCGGTTACAATATCTAAGTCATATTATATCACAGAAAAATTACAAGTACAAAAACCTAGTCATATCTTGATACAACCCTACTGAGCGTAAAAGTGACAGAGCGATTCTGAAACTATTAGAGCAATAAAAGCTCTCGCGCGTTGTGATACGGTACATTCTAGTCTGAATGCAATGGGTGAGCGCCTTCTAGGTAAATATAATTGAAAGCTCGTAGCACTGTGCGAGTTACACTTTATTGCGTTGTAGCGAGAGTTGCTATGTATTTAAATGACTTTACTCAGTTATCCTTCTGTACTTGTACTATTATTTATTCTGTGGTCATGGTTAGATGTGCCTATTATTACAATTGGAAAGGATTCTGTGATCACGATTAGTACTATCAAGTAAGGAATCTATGACCATGGTTATTATCATAGACATGGATAAATAATGCCATAGAGAAGTTTTTTAAAGTAGGAACGCTATGTTAGTGTGACGGGCGCGCTGCCATTGTGTCTTATTGTACTTATGCATACAAAGCGACAAGCGACCATTCGCGTAGGGAAATCATCCGTATATCCCATAATAAGGTATATTCTAAAGAGTAACGAATGGTATTGATAGCTTTTAAAATAATAAAACGTGACAAATATGAGAATTACATATCTTTGTACATTTTTTGCCTCAACTGAGAGAATTTATTGTTCGAATATGCAACAAGCAAAACTAGAATTCATACAAAATATTATGCAACAGGCAAAACGAGAATTCATAAAAAATTTGGTTCGCAGCCTTTCGGTCCATTCCCAGTTCAGTGGTTACTACAATTCTTTACTATTACGAAAGTTTGTAATCAGTGCGTATTGCCAGTGATGACGTACCGCACTGAGACGTGGTCGCAAACTATTGGTCTCATACATAAGCTCAAAGTCACGCATCGTGCAATTGAGAGAGCATATGCTCGGAGTTTCACTACGTGATAAGATCCGTAACGAAGAAATCCCTAGAAGAACCAAGGTTATCGACATAGCTCTCAGAGTTTGCAAGTTGAAATGGCAATGGGTAGGCCATATAGTTCGCAGAATCGACAACCGATGGGGAATAAAGGTTCTCGACCACGAACAAGCAAGCAAAGTGTAGGGAGACCCCGAACACGATGGACCGACGACATTGTAGCCATCGCAGGAAGTCAATGGATGGAGGTGGCACAAGACCGCTCGTCATGGCGCTCTTTGGGGGTGGCCTATGTTCAGCAGTGGACTTCTAAAGGCTGTCATGATGATGATGACTATTACTATTAGCCTGTACTATCCCATTGTTGGGCGAAGGCCTACCAACATGAATTCCAGACATTGCGATCTTCTGACAAATTTGGCCACTAGAGTCTTTATTAAAGAAGTCAAGCTCGTCCCGCCATCTCTTCCAAGATCTGCAACTAGGTCGCCTCGCTGTATCAGCGCTTCATTTTGTGGCGATTTTGGCCCACAGCTCATCCAGCATGCCGCAGACGTACCCTGCCCAGTTCCATTTCAGCTTAGTGGCTTATAAGGCTACGTCAACAATTTGAGTTTTTGAGCGCAACACTGTGTTTCGAACTCAGATCAGTTAACTTAACACCTAGTACGCTACGCTCCATTGCACTCTGGCAAACGTTGAGCTTGAACTTTTGGTTGTTTGTCTACACTACAAAGACCGTGTTTGGGAGCCATAAGTCAGGATAGGAAGGTTACACATGCCCATGAATTTCCGCTACAGTAGCATTGGAAGGAATTACTATTCTTAATAAAGAATATTATCATCAAGTACTATTAGGAAGTCAATATAGTTACTATCTACTACAATAGGAAGAGATCTGTAATTGCTATGGTTAGTATATGCGCCTACTGTTGTAATTAGTAAGAAATCTGTGATCATGACCAGCACTATCGAGTAAGGATTCGATGACCAAGGTTAGT
Organism: Alsophila aescularia; assembly: GCA_946251855.1. Lineage (NCBI taxonomy): Eukaryota > Metazoa > Arthropoda > Insecta > Lepidoptera > Geometridae > Alsophila > Alsophila aescularia. The sequence continues at coordinate 2,627,475 of OX276379.1, read as the reverse complement.
ACTATTCTTAGTAAGCAATCTTTTATTATGGTAAGTAAATATCTCCTATAACTGGTAAGGAAACTGTGACCATGACCTGTACAAATAACATAGGAGATTGCGACCATATTTAGTAGGTAATATTCAAGTAAGGAATCTGTTAGCATGATATTTTTTCTAACCGCTAAGACTAAGTGACTAGCTGCGCCAGCGGCTTTATTCACGTGGGCATTCCTCTGGGTTATATAGTATCCTATGTGTTATTCCAGGATCTAAAACATCAATTTTCTAAATTTGATCAAAGTTCTTTCAGCATTCAAATAGTTTTTTATCAATTGCTCAGCTTCAACTTGCGTATTGAGATACAAATTACATCAGATTTTAATTCAAATCTTACAGAAAAAACCGCATTTCAATCAGAACATTAGACACAAGTCCAGTAGACGTGTCTAAGTGACAATGTCAAAAAAAAAAAAAAACTGAAATAATAATTCTATAGAGTTTCTGTTATCATTAAATGATTAATATGTCATTACGTTATAACCTATTATATTATATCCTCTCGTAGTGAAGAAAATGTCTCAATCTTACAGCATGATAATTGTAATTAAATATAACTTTATACGATTATTTTTACACAGTTTCCCATGCATGTGTGCAGTTGTTACCCTCTATGCACATCACACTAATACAACAGAAGCCGGCAAGAATTAACGAACCTCCTTTTTTTAAGATTGATGATTCTGGACTTAATGACAGATATAGAGATAATGAGAAGGAACTACCAATACCGATGATAAATAAACCAGTTGTACCAAGCGAGTCGGATTTGCGAGGGACCAAGCGAGTTGAATGTGTAAAAGAAACTCAAGTCTCGCCTTCGCACGTGTTGAATCTTATGTCTCGAAAGCCCCTACTGGAGTCTACTACTTGGGACGTAAGTGTTCTGAATTCTGATACTAATTGACTTTTTGATACTGATAGCCTTATTACAGAGCATTTAAACATGGCACCCAGGTACATGTCATCGACAGGTGACTAGTGCGTGCCGCTGACATTTGACGGGTTTAAATTATCAAAAGCAAACTTCAAGTATACATCCCATTTCCTTCCGAAATAGACTTGGTTGATTTGTCGAAGAAATCGTATTAAGTAGTCGTCGCCTTATGGCTTATTTGTCCTATCTACCATTGATTACATTTTACAGTAGAAGATTATTTTGCTCTAATTTAAAAAAAAAACTTTAGTTTCCATATTTGAAGGTTTTTCTTAACACACGAGTTACTTATAAATTGATAGTTACAATTTTCGTAAAAAATAGTAATTAATTATATTTATGTCTATGTCTTATTTGTTCTATGTATATACAGGGAAGTGTTACAATTCACCGCATTATTCATTTAACAACTCAAACACTATATAAACCTATTTTCGTTTAAACGTGTGTCAATCTTTCTGTTTCTTTCGAATTATTAATTGAATTTGAAAATAAAAAAACACTTTTCAATCAAAACAGATTTACTCATCGTTTAAGTATTTTTTATGCAGAATGCGGTATAGTAGAGGATCCGAATTAGAACGACCTTAAATTAGTACCTTTGCTGCCAGACTACTTATCCAGAATAAAAACACATACCTCGTTGTTTTAATAATACCAATGGCGTTGTGTGTCAGCTTATACTGGAAATGGATAACCGACACTACCAAATAACATGTCATTTTAATAATTCTTTCCTGGGGTATTCAGAAGATAGAAACAAAAAAAAAACTGCCTTAACATGTAAATAGTCAAAGCTCACAACACTTTTTAGTTCTTTTTATGATTAGATTATTAAAAAAAAAAACTGATTGTAATAAAATGGAAGTGAAAAAAGGTAGGTAAATAAATAAAATAAATGTCTAAAGTTTTTTTCAACTTAAAATCTAATAAGACAAATTAATAAAAGAATTCGTGCCTGACAGCGCATTAAATTGGTCTTAGAATAAGAGCGCCAGAATCACTGGAGTCGTACTCGTACTCGTATTACAGTAACACCATCCGAGTTAAAGAAATAAGTCATTTTGTAAACTTGACAAACCGGGAATCAATCCGGTCCTACGTCTAGGATGATACATTACGCTACTTATATGAATGCACTATTAGGATTAGCTTAGAGGTTGTTCAAAGTCATTAAAAAACAACATCCCTGTTTCAAATTCATACAGAAATCGAGTGCAAATTAAAAAGTACTTACTGCTCAGTTTGTGGCTGCGTCTGCTTATATTTATTTTAACAGTATGTTTTAGACATAATTTGGCATTTGTCTAAAACAATTTAAGCATCAAAACACAATAATTTAAATGATTTTAGAACGTTTTCAGGAGCAACAAGGTGATTCTTGTGATGTCTCCTGCCACAGTGACAAATCAAATAAAATGGCAGACATGACGTCGCGGGCTGTGATTGGTCGATTGAGTGGACATGCAACACTCGAGCACAACGACTTTTACGATGTAAGATATAAAACAAACACTGAACATAGTACAAATAAGCAGAAAATTTTGATTACGGTGTCGTGTCACTAATAAAATTGTATTTTTTTTGTTGTTTTTGAGTTTTAAATTTTCCTTAACCAACAGGATTAAAATATAAGTCTTAAAATACTGCATTTAAAGTTGATTTTCGTAAATATTGGTAGAATAAAAAAGCACTCGGGCGACGTCGTGGTAAGCCACTTTGTCCAAATGCCGCGCCGCGCCGTGTAGGACCGTCATAATAATAAATACCCTTTCCCAGCACTCCAACGCAGCGGGTGCTATGAGAACTAGTTTACGGAATTCAGGAAATGGGCAGAGTAATAACATTTTACGTATCAACTGCGATCACCAAAACGTGTGCCATGCGTGATGATAATGGCAGTGAACGACTTCAGCCTGATGAAGTGATGTGAAGCCCTTTCTGCAAGTCTGGGAAAGTACACACCACACACTCTTCTGCCAGATATTTAACCACCACACAGCAGAGTGCAAACATTCCGGTTTGAAGTTAATTAGAAATAGCAACAATAACTGTTGTCTTATATAATTTCAGAATGTTGACAACAAGATTCAGATGTGGGCATTGTGTGTGTTAAGAAAAATGGGCATTATGTCAAACGAAGGAGTTTTCAGAATGGATGTTGCAATGTCCAAAATTCCTACAAAAGGTCAGATAAAAAGGTATAATCTGTCATAGTCGTTGCTGTTGAAGTTGCCGTTAGTGATCATTGTCGTTGCTGTTGAAGTTTCGTGATTATGTTAGTGATCATAGTCGAGCGAAAAGTATGGATAAAGAAAGATATAGCGTGCCAAACTTCAATCTACAGTACAGTACAGTTTTTGGACAGTACTAAATAATGTCTAAATATTTTATTCACATACAGATAGACGGATAGACGATCACACGGATGGCCAGATAGACATGACGAAACTTTGTGCGCGTTGTTTGCATGACTAGTTATGTTGTTTGAAAGACTTTGTGCGCATTGTTTGCATGACTAGTTATGTTGTTTGAAAGACTTTGTGCGCGTTGTTTGCATGACTAGTTATGTTGTTTGAAAGACTTTGTGCGCGTTGTTTGCATGACTAGTTATGTTGTTTGAAAGACTTTGTGCGCGTTGTTTGCATGACTAGTTATGTTGTTTGAAATACTTTGTGCGCGTTGTTTGCATGACTAGTTATGTTGTTTGAAAGACTTTGTGCGCGTTGTTTGCATGACTAGTTATGTTGTTTGAAATACTTTGTGCGCGTTGTTTGCATGACTAGTTATGTTGTTTGAAAGACTTTGTCCGCGTTGTTTGCATGACTAGTTATGTTGTTTGAAAGACTTTATCTATCTGCATTGTGTCTTAGACGGTTTTTGATGATTGCTTTTTTGTTTGAAAATGTACGCCTTCATTTCATATTTTACTCAAAAATGCATATATCAAAATAGCCGTCAGCAAAGTTGTATGGAATTTCTGGTGAGTTTTAGCCACCAGAAATTTCCTTTGCAAATCCATTATTGTCGAGTTTATTTCAAAAATAATCAAGTGCAAAAAGCGCGGTGCGGTGTTTTATTTTTCAATTTTCCATATTGTTTTCCGTCAATTTTCGTGATATCTTTCTATCTTCTTCTATCTATATTTATAATAAAGCAGCAACCTAATAAATAAATAAATTAAAATAAAACCTAAATAATAATGAAATTAAAAAAAAAGGTCTAGAGTACCTATTTAAAATAAGCTACTGAATAAAACTATAACATTTTTTTTAAATCGTGTCTGTCTGTTTGTCTGTTGGTCTGTTTGTCTGTATGTTTTCTCGCACATAACGTAAAAACGCGTTTTTCACTGTTGGAAAGCTCAAACCAAACCTTAGTTTGACTTAAAACATAAATGTACTTGGTATCTCAATCTGATAAGTAGTATTCGAACAATCGATAAAAACCATTTGACTTCTGAACGAAGTTATATGAATTTGGTACTATTGTTTTGGTTCAGAAAAATAACCACTTGGGCAAAGCCGCGGGCACAGTAAATTTAAAATAAATTTGTAAAAATGAACTCTTCAAGCGAGGGATCCTCCAATTCATTGTGTTCAACACCACCGGACATTCAAAAGGAAGCGAAAGTAGTGTTTGCAAAGTTCTTGCCACCGGAGTAAAAGTACCAACTTGCCTACAAAAAGTTTGCGCAATAGAAAATCGGCAGAAAGTCAAAGGTTTTATCGGAAAACGATTTCTTGTTTCGAAATTTCAAAGAAAATGAAGCCACATCTCTGGAATAGGGTACTTACTCCATGAAATGCACGGTTATGATAAAGTACAATTTGAACATAAAATACCAAACTGACGCGGGACTGAATGTTAGTACCTAACTGTATGCACTTTCAACAATTGTTGCTATACTTTAGTAGGAATAGTAACAATTTTATTTAAATAACCGGCATTGTTTGAGTAAAGCACTATGCAAGCCTTGGTCCGCAATGACTGCACTTCTGGCCGCGCTATGATGGTCTCAAGCTTTGCTTAACTACGCCACAGTACAAATATAGTCAGGACCTGTGGTCAGGACAATAATATGTACTGTGGCTACGCTCTCTGCCTTCAAGCTTGGCCATCATCGCAGCCCTTGCTGTCCGCGCTATAAAGGCCTCGACCTTCGGTGTCGGCCTTCATTCCAGTTTGGCCATCAAGGGCTGCAATGCTGACCGCGCTGTGATGGTCTGGAATGGCGCTACGCTGCGCTATTGGCCATCATCATCGCTGCCAGCAATGCAGTCATTACACACCGCGGCAGTAATATATCTACATTTCTTGAAAATTGGTTTTTGTGTTTATAAGACCCATTCGAAGTAGCTTTTGTGATTTCAAAAAATATTTGCATGCCACCTATGGTATATTATATTAAAGCACTCAAAAGTACTCGTTTATTGTTAATACCCACCTACGTTTATTAAAGTATAATGCATTATTGTTTTAGATAAGAAATACGCTGAAAAGTTGATAGACCGCTGCTTACCGCTAAAAGAAACTGAGCCTTACCGGATAGCCTGGCACTACGTGATATGCCACGGACGAGCAAGAGGAAACTTCTCAGCAATCAGCGTATTTTGAGCGGGCTGTCGCCGTTCCGTTATACGGTATTTTTTGGCACTATTTTATAGTTCGATTACATTCATCATTGGTTCACCACGGCCGTTTGTCCATCGCAACCGATAAGTCGGTCCAATATGGCAGCCCATGCGTCATGAGGTCTGTCCACGCGACCTACGACGGCCGGCAAATGACAAACCGGCCAGAGATATTTTGGCTAGAAGGGTGTTTGTCCATTTGACCGATAACGACAACCGATTTGTCGGCCCGGTATACCGGCCTATAAATGTATGTGCGGCTGTCGGAAGTCTCGAGGACAAAAAACCACGCAAATGCATAGGCCGCCATATCGGACCGAGGCATCGGTTGTCGTTATCGGTTGCGGTGAACCAACAATGAATGTAATCGATTTATAAAACAATAAATAAATACCGTATCGGTCGTATCGTTAGATCAGGCCGTTAGTTTTTGTCGGACAGATTTGGTCGCAATAGAATACGTCGACAGATATCCTTTATTCGACATTTCGCTCGCGCGCGGTTCTGTACTTACTTTTACGTTAGGCCGTTTGTCCACCGCAACCGGTAACGACAACCGATATGTCAATGCCTAATGTTTATACGCTGATTGAGTTAGTGGAAAGTAGAATGTGCCATGGGACCAAAAAAGATAAATGAAAAATAAATGTGATGGTGGTAAATGTGTGGCGTGAGATTTGCATGTTTTTGAGAAGTTTTCGACGATCCAAACCAGGATTCATGCATTCTGTGCCCGCGAGGCAGCAACCGTCCGCTACATGGTCGTCTGTTATCGGTCAGGTGCACAAATTTGAGCCGACAAATCTCCTAATCCGTCCGACCACCGACATATCGGTTGTAGATATCGGTTGCGGTGGACAAACGACACATTCGCCGCGGCCCATTTTATGGCGTGGTTAGCTATGTTGTTTAAAATGGATATTAGTTATTGAATTAATTTTAGAAAAAATAACTATTTGAAATTAAGATATTGTAGGTTTTACTGAAAAATAAAGTTCCTCCTTCTAGAGAAAAACAAAAACAAAAACTCGGTCATGAAAAAGTTTGTTCCGTTGAAAAAAAAATTAAAAGAAAAATGTAATGATTAAACAAGAGACAGAATTTAAAATACGTAAAACTGCGTGATTTTAGAGTTAGCAGTTTGGGAATCGGTAGATAACTTACATGAATATTACGTGATCTTCGTGTGAAGGTTAAATAGAGACGAAGTCGAGGTTTGAATTTTAATCAAGCGTCCGGTCGACGGAATCTTCAAAAAAAGAATCGAAGGATCAGAACAAATAGGAAGGGATGTTTAGGGGTGGCATTATGTATATAATAATGGAAGAAATGGTACTGATTGCGAAAAATGGCTGGCAGGAACTAGTCGAGGAAAGCCGACGATAGGGCTCAGTGGCGTTCACAAGGAGAAGCCAACAGCAGTGGACAAATATAGGCTGATGATGAGATGCTGATTGTGGTGATGACCTACGTACCTTGGAGATGGGCTCCTCACTCCACCCGCCACAACTCGCCATTCCTTCCAGCAGAGTCAGTTCACTGTAACAAACAAACAATAGTCGTAAGAATTTTTCATAAGCAAATTTAGTTTTGGACAAAAAGTAAGCGTACGCGGCTTCTATACCATATATACTACAAAGTAAGCGTACGCGGCTCCTATACCATATATACTACAAAGTAAGCGTACGCGGCTCCTATACCATATATACTACAAAGTAAGCGTACGCGGCTCCTATACCATATATACTACAAAGTAAGTGTTCGCGGCTCCTATACTATATATACTACAAAGTAAGCGTACGCGGCTCCTATACCATATATACTACAAAGTAAGCGTACGCGGCTCCTATACCATATATACTACAAAGTAAGCGTACGCGGCTCCTATACCATATATACTACAAAGTAAGCGTACGCGGCTCCTATACCATATATACTACAAAGTAAGCGTACGCGGCTCCTATACAATATATACTACAAAGACATCATTAAACAAAAAAAATATGAAGTTTTATTGCATTGTCATCGGTTTTTGAGCTACCCTGAAAGTATCAGCCGGATAGCTAATCGGGAAGTGCTCGAAATTTGAATTGCAAGATTCCAGGACAGATAGAAATACATAGATACATACATACATACAAGTGAAGTTAAATAAAAGCTTTAAAAAAAAACACAATGGCATTTTTGGACCCTGGATACATGAAGGGGTTTTAATTTAAGGTTTCGTAGTGTATTCCCAGGGTCAGAGCTCAGGAATCGGTTTCACGACTTACAAGTAGACATGATTGGGGAAAGTTCTTGGACGAACGGCTAAAAATATTTGAGCCCTAACATAGTACTAATATTTATTCTGTGCCCTAACGTACTAACGACACGACAAAGAAGCAGTACGTAGATCTAGGTAAGCAGTGTTAAGTGTATTCACTTTGATTGGTGACATAAAATAACTTCGATTAAATACACCGTGACTTTCCCCATCCTATCACATTCTACTAAACTCCAGTGACACAGACCGAGGCCTGATTTCGAACCGTTTATCGCACCAATCCACTAACCTACTTTTGACACAGTCCGCAATCGCGGTAAAATCATACCATTAACCAAACCGCCTGCGGAAAAATAATTTTCTATTATTTGAGGAAACTCGGATGGCTATTGGCAATGCCATTCCGATACGACGGCCTGGCTTTCGCAAGATGTTTGTTAACTATTGTTATTTTACTGAAAGCCACATTTTGAGGACGGGCCATCAATTCCTCTATGTTTAGAAAACCCAGAGAAAAGAACATTACTTGTCTTCTACAGACTTCTGTAGCTAACAACGGGGATAGCAAGAAAAACGAAAAAATGCAGGCGCCATCGCACGTGTCGTGGATCAAAATATATGCAAATTTTGCTGAAAATAAACCGAACTCACATGGATTTACTAAAAAAACATCCAAAACGGCTCAGACTTCTCGGAGAAATCATACCTATACTTACATAATTTATTTAAAAAAATACGCGTTGTATTGAGAACCCTCTCTATTGAAGTCGGTTAAAAGAAGAAGCAACAGAAGATAAGTAGTCAAATAGCGAGTTCGGTCGAGTGCTCTAGGCGACAAATGTCCCGCGATACGATACGACACTTGTTACTAAACATATCGGACGATGACATCTTGTCATTTTTATTAATGGGCATTTTTATCATTGAGCATTTTTATCATTGGGTATTTTTATTAATGAGCATTTTATAAATGGACATTTTGATAATTAGACATTTTTATCATTGGTCATTTTTCTTATTTGACATTAGTCGTGCGAATCATCTTGTCTCGTCCTCTTTTGGACAAAAGAGGTCACGAAAAATGTCCCGCAAAGTCGGTCCGTAAATACGAGACTTTAATTGATCGTGGGTCGGACACAAGTAGCTTAAGAAGAGAGGCGGAGGAGAGCAGTGGCCTCTCCTTTGGACACGGGCTGAAAATGATTGTGATGATGGTAACGATAGCTGAACAAAACTTGTGCATTTGAGCACGTTCGTTTTAATTTGTGTTTGGCAGTGGACGTCGAGAGAGAAATGTAGCACAACAAAGCGCTTTGCATCTCTTTCGTTGTTCTCGAGCTCTGGAAGATAACAACTCAGATTTCTGGAACTCTTCACGACACAGCAATAAAAAAAACTCAAGTAACAGATCCCTGTCAGAGAGACCCAAAATTTTCTATAAATTCAGATGCAGTACAACCAAACCGCATTGCATTTTTACCCGACTGAGGAGGGTTATGTGTTTGGGTTGTATGTGGGTTTGTTTGTTTGTACGATTCTTAGGCGCGTCCTACCTAGCCTAAATGGCTTGATGGATTTTGATAAATGAGGTATCATTGGATTCGTCTTAATCACTAGAGTGCTATAGGATATAAGAAGTGTCAAGAAAACTAATATGTCGGCTTACAGCTGCCATATTGTATTTACAACGGAACAAAAAATTACTAAAACGTATCGAGTGAGGTCTCAAAATAAAGGGCTTTAAAATATATAATTCTTTAGCTTAAACAGTAGCAATCGTCTTTCAAGCTTCCTACAATATTTTCAATTTTCAATTTTTACACGACTGCCCAAAAAAAGGAGTGTTATGTATTAGCATTCATGTATGTTTGTATGTGAGTTTCTTTATTCCACCATAACATTGAAATGCCTGAACAGATTTAGACGTATAGGTATCGTTGGAATCCTTACATCCCCCCGAGAAACAAAGGCAATATTTTTTTTGAAAAAAATCCATATGGCGTCAGCTATATGGCTCCATTTTCAGATTTCTTGGAATTTTATAATATGGGTATCAAATTGAAGGCCTTGATAAGCACATTCCAATAGTGTATAATTTATTGGCATATTAAGTTCACTTTTGGCAGGGCAGGCGTGTTTTTTTAGCTTTTAAGCTAGTTATTCAAGTTATTTAAGTACTATAGCCCAATGTTGCGATTGCAACTATTAAAGTAAAGTATAATATGAAAATAGGAAACATTAAATTTATTTACCATTACTTTTGCGGGCGGTCAGCTCGCATCGCATTGCGGGCGGTCAGCTCGCATCGCATTGCGTGCGTCTGCTATCGCGGCTGAAGAGCAAAAACCTGACATAGCACGTGAGTTGCTCAACATTTTATTCAATAGATACACACAGTATACAGTTCCACAGTCGGGTTTTTGTATTTTATAATCATTTTCACTTGTTCTGGATGTCATTAGGCTCAAGAAGATAATATATTATTCTTGAGGCAGTAATAAAAAGCTCAAAAGAGTATCTAATATTGTGCAAGTGGTCACGGTCAGAGTGTAACATCCATAATTCTCACACGAATTTATTAATATATAGTACATTACTGCGGACCAAGGCTTGTATAGTGCTTTACTCAAACAATGCGAGGTATTTAAATAAAACTAGCAAACTGATGAAAAATTATTAATTATTAACAACAACAACAACAACAACAACAACAACCAAAACAACACCAACAACAACGTCAAAAACAACAAGAACAATTAAAACGAACAACAACAACAAGAACAACAAAAAAAGAACAACAACATCAAAAACAACAAGAACAACAACAAAAACAACAATAACATTAAAAACAACAAGGAAAACAACAAAAACTACAAGAACGACAATAATAACAAGAACAACAAGAGCAACGAAAAAACAAGAACAACAACAAAAAAACAAGATCAAGAACAATAGCAACAAAAAACAACAAGAACAACAAAAACAACAAGAAAAACAACAAGAACAACGAAAAAAACAAGAACAACAATAAAACAACAAGAACAACAAAAACAACAAGAAAAACAACAAGAACAAGAACAGAAACCACAACAACAATAACAAAAAAAAACATAATAATAAACAACAACAACAAAAACAACAACAAAAAAACATACTACAACAACAAAAATAAATTACAACAACAAAATAACAAAAACAATAATATATATATATATACAATAACAATAATAGCTAAGAACCATCTCGATCACATCAGCTTTTAAACAGAAAAAAAAACATCAATATCGGTCCATACGTTTGGGAACTACGACGCCTCTCTTTTCGCGTTCGGTGGTTAACAAAACCACAGAATAAATAATAGTACTAAAGAAAATGAAATTCCATACAACTTTGCTGGCGCCTATTCAAGAAGCGCGGGAATGTCGACTTTGGCCAAAGCAGGTTGTCGAAATAATGACCACATTACAAGCATGTTTGAGTAAAGTATATACCTTTGGGTGGGCATTACATTAGTTCCAAAATACTAAAAGGTAAGTAAATTTATAAACATTATACTACATAAAAAATATACCAGAAAAAATAACAGTTACTAAATCTTACGTTTTTTGATATAGTAAAGCAACAACATTCGAACAAATCCAGATGCCAAAACTAACAGTATTGAGTAGACATATCGCCAGCGGTAATGGCGCCTGCCTCCCTAGTCCGGCCCTGCATAATGGATCCCCAAGCAGCTTATGCCGACGAGCTCTCACATATTTCCATTTTTTTAGTAACTTGGCATAATATTAATGATCTTTTACGACTACTCGTAAACCTAACGAATCGAACTTTATTTGCTTCCTAGAAAATTGACCTGGTCATAATCACGCGTAGCTTCCTACTTCCGGCCGATATTCACGCGTGAATCGATTCCACAATCCCATTGGATTTCCCTCATTCGATTATGTAAAATAATCGAATGAGGGAAAAGCGATGCATCGATGATGTAAGGGTTACTTCGGTATGAGAAATCATGTTACCGATATAACATAAACTCGTAACATCGTTGTGTGAAGATGAATTATGCGTTTTTAAACAGTGAGACCATACAAAATACTGGTCACAAGTATTGCTACATGCTTACCTATCAATAGAGAGCGATGGTGGGCTAACAGTGCTAAAGTGCAATTTAGAATCCAACGATACCGGGTTCAAAAACTAGGCTTCGCATCAACGATTTTTCTGAGTTATGTGCTGTTGCCCATTGCTCCGTGCTTCGGAGGGCACGTTAAGCTGTCGGTCCTGGCTGTTGTTGATTAATAGCAGTCGTTAAGCCATGTTAGAGGCCCTCGGGCGGCTTGACAAACTCTGACATCAGAGGCCAGTACTACCTCATATGACAAACAAACAAACCTATCAATAGATCATTTAAATAAGCTAATGAACAAAATATAACTTTTTTAAATGGTTCCTGATGTTTTTCTGTTGTCTTTTTGTCTTTCTGTAACTTGATTATGGTTACCAGAAGTCAAAACAACAAGAAGCTGTTGAAACGTGTCGTCGAGGTCAATAAAATGTTTTCAAGCAATATTCTATGGCTGTTATCAAAATATTGATATCACGGGCACAATATCCTAGACTTGTTACTACTTTGTATAAAGTAGACTTCGACCATTTAAAACACCGCTCCATACTTAGCAAAGCAATTGCAGCCACTGTTCCCGTATTACTGGCGAGATGTAATTTAGTTATCTGCACCGTTGACGCCTAGAGCAAGTGCTGTATCTCGTAGCACAGAATAAGTAATATCGTAGGTGCGAATGAACGAATGGAAATGGTATTCGTAACTTAGTTAGAATGATGCTAAATGTTTTACATTAAATATTCGTCAGATGTAATGTAGTTATCTGCACCGTTGACGCCTAGAGCAAGTGCTGCATCTCGTAGCACAGAATAAGTAATATCGTAGGTGCGAATGAACGAATGGAAATGGTATTCGTAACTTAGTTAGAATGATGCTAAATGTTTTACATTAAATATTCGTCAGATGTAATGTAGTTATCTGCACCGTTGACGCCTAGAGCAAGTGCTGCATCTCGTAGCACAGAATAAGTAATATCGTAGGTGCGAATGAACGAATGGAAATGGTATTCGTAACTTAGTTAGAATGATGCTAAATGTTTTACATTAAATATTCGTCAGATGTAATGTAGTTATCTGCACCGTTGACGCCTAGAGCAAGTGCTGCATCTCGTAGCACAGAATAAGTAATATCGTAGGTGCGAATGAACGAATGGAAATGGTATTCGTAACTTAGTTAGAATGATGCTAAATGTTTTACATTAAATATTCGTCAGATGTAATGTAGTTATCTGCACCGTTGACGCCTAGAGCAAGTGCTGCATCTCGTAGCACAGAATAAGTAATATCGTAGGTGCGAATGAACGAATGGAAATGGTATTCGTAACTTAGTTAGAATGATGCTAAATGTTTTACATTAAATATTCGTCAGATGTAATGTAGTTATCTGCACCGTTGACGCCTAGAGCAAGTGCTGCATCTCGTAGCACAGAATAAGTAATATCGTAGGTGCGAATGAACGAATGGAAATGGTACTCGTAACTTAGAATGATGCTAAATGTTTTACATTAAATCTTCATCAGATGTAATTTAGTTATCTGTACCGTTGACGCCTAGAGCAAGTGCTGTATCTCGTAGCACGGAATAAGTAATATCGTAGGTGCGAATGAACGAATGGAAATGGTACTCGTAACTTAGAATGATGCTAAATGTTTTACATTAAATCTTCATCAGATGTAATTTAGTTATCTGTACCGTTGACGCCTAGAGCAAGTGCTGTATCTCGTAGCACGGAATAAGTAATATCGTAGGTGCGAATGAACGAATGGAAATGGTACTCGTAACTTAGAATGATGCTAAATGTTTTACATTAAATCTTCATCAGATGTAATTTAGTTATCTGTACCGTTGACGCCTAGAGCAAGTGCTGTATCTCGTAGCACGGAATAAGTAATATCGTAGGTGCGAATGAACGAATGGAAATGGTACTCGTAACTTAGAATGATGCTAAATGTTTTACATTAAATCTTCATCAGATGTAATTTAGTTATCTGTACCGTTGACGCCTAGAGCAAGTGCTGTATCTCGTAGCACGGAATAAGTAATATCGTAGGTGCGAATGAACGAATGGAAATGGTACTCGTAACTTAGAATGATGCTAAATGTTTTACATTAAATCTTCATCAGATGTAATTTAGTTATCTGTACCGTTGACGCCTAGAGCAAGTGCTGTATCTCGTAGCACGGAATAAGTAATATCGTAGGTGCGAATGAACGAATGGAAATGGTACTCGTAACTTAGAATGATGCTAAATGTTTTACATTAAATCTTCATCAGATGTAATTTAGTTATCTGTACCGTTGACGCCTAGAGCAAGTGCTGTATCTCGTAGCACGGAATAAGTAATATCGTAGGTGCGAATGAACGAATGGAAATGGTACTCGTAACTTAGAATGATGCTAAATGTTTTACATTAAATCTTCATCAGATGTAATTTAGTTATCTGTACCGTTGACGCCTAGAGCAAGTGCTGTATCTCGTAGCACGGAATAAGTAATATCGTAGGTGCGAATGAACGAATGGAAATGGTACTCGTAACTTAGAATGATGCTAAATGTTTTACATTAAATCTTCATCAGATGTAATTTAGTTATCTGTACCGTTGACGCCTAGAGCAAGTGCTGTATCTCGTAGCACGGAATAAGTAATATCGTAGGTGCGAATGAACGAATGGAAATGGTACTCGTAACTTAGAATGATGCTAAATGTTTTACATTAAATCTTCATCAGATGTAATTTAGTTATCTGTACCGTTGACGCCTAGAGCAAGTGCTGTATCTCGTAGCACGGAATAAGTAATATCGTAGGTGCGAATGAACGAATGGAAATGGTACTCGTAACTTAGAATGATGCTAAATGTTTTACATTAAATCTTCATCAGATGTAATTTAGTTATCTGTACCGTTGACGCCTAGAGCAAGTGCTGTATCTCGTAGCACGGAATAAGTAATATCGTAGGTGCGAATGAACGAATGGAAATGGTACTCGTAACTTAGAATGATGCTAAATGTTTTACATTAAATCTTCATCAGATGTAATTTAGTTATCTGTACCGTTGACGCCTAGAGCAAGTGCTGTATCTCGTAGCACGGAATAAGTAATATCGTAGGTGCGAATGAACGAATGGAAATGGTACTCGTAACTTAGAATGATGCTAAATGTTTTACATTAAATCTTCATCAGATGTAATTTAGTTATCTGTACCGTTGACGCCTAGAGCAAGTGCTGTATCTCGTAGCACGGAATAAGTAATATCGTAGGTGCGAATGAACGAATGGAAATGGTACTCGTAACTTAGAATGATGCTAAATGTTTTACATTAAATCTTCATCAGATGTAATTTAGTTATCTGTACCGTTGACGCCTAGAGCAAGTGCTGTATCTCGTAGCACGGAATAAGTAATATCGTAGGTGCGAATGAACGAATGGAAATGGTACTCGTAACTTAGAATGATGCTAAATGTTTTACATTAAATCTTCATCAGATGTAATTTAGTTATCTGTACCGTTGACGCCTAGAGCAAGTGCTGTATCTCGTAGCACGGAATAAGTAATATCGTAGGTGCGAATGAACGAATGGAAATGGTACTCGTAACTTAGAATGATGCTAAATGTTTTACATTAAATCTTCATCAGATGTAATTTAGTTATCTGTACCGTTGACGCCTAGAGCAAGTGCTGTATCTCGTAACACAGAATAAGTAATATCGTAGGTGCGAAAGAACGAATGGAAATGGTACTCGTAACTTAGAATGATGCTAAATGTTTTACATTAAATCTTCATCAGATGTAATTTAGTTATCTGTACCGTTGACGCCTAGAGCAAGTGCTGTATCTCGTAGCACGGAATAAGTAATATCGTAGGTGCGAATGAACGAATGGAAATGGTACTCGTAACTTAGAATGATGCTAAATGTTTTACATTAAATCTTCATCAGATGTAATTTAGTTATCTGTACCGTTGACGCCTAGAGCAAGTGCTGTATCTCGTAGCACGGAATAAGTAATATCGTAGGTGCGAATGAACGAATGGAAATGGTACTCGTAACTTAGAATGATGCTAAATGTTTTACATTAAATCTTCATCAGATGTAATTTAGTTATCTGTACCGTTGACGCCTAGAGCAAGTGCTGTATCTCGTAGCACGGAATAAGTAATATCGTAGGTGCGAATGAACGAATGGAAATGGTACTCGTAACTTAGAATGATGCTAAATGTTTTACATTAAATCTTCATCAGATGTAATTTAGTTATCTGTACCGTTGACGCCTAGAGCAAGTGCTGTATCTCGTAGCACGGAATAAGTAATATCGTAGGTGCGAATGAACGAATGGAAATGGTACTCGTAACTTAGAATGATGCTAAATGTTTTACATTAAATCTTCATCAGATGTAATTTAGTTATCTGTACCGTTGACGCCTAGAGCAAGTGCTGTATCTCGTAGCACGGAATAAGTAATATCGTAGGTGCGAATGAACGAATGGAAATGGTACTCGTAACTTAGAATGATGCTAAATGTTTTACATTAAATCTTCATCAGATGTAATTTAGTTATCTGTACCGTTGACGCCTAGAGCAAGTGCTGTATCTCGTAGCACGGAATAAGTAATATCGTAGGTGCGAATGAACGAATGGAAATGGTACTCGTAACTTAGAATGATGCTAAATGTTTTACATTAAATCTTCATCAGATGTAATTTAGTTATCTGTACCGTTGACGCCTAGAGCAAGTGCTGTATCTCGTAGCACGGAATAAGTAATATCGTAGGTGCGAATGAACGAATGGAAATGGTACTCGTAACTTAGAATGATGCTAAATGTTTTACATTAAATCTTCATCAGATGTAATTTAGTTATCTGTACCGTTGACGCCTAGAGCAAGTGCTGTATCTCGTAACACAGAATAAGTAATATCGTAGGTGCGAAAGAACGAATGGAAATGGTACTCGTAACTTAGAATGATGCTAAATGTTTTACATTAAATCTTCATCAGATGTAATTTAGTTATCTGTACCGTTGACGCCTAGAGCAAGTGCTGTATCTCGTAGCACGGAATAAGTAATATCGTAGGTGCGAATGAACGAATGGAAATGGTACTCGTAACTTAGAATGATGCTAAATGTTTTACATTAAATCTTCATCAGATGTAATTTAGTTATCTGTACCGTTGACGCCTAGAGCAAGTGCTGTATCTCGTAGCACGGAATAAGTAATATCGTAGGTGCGAATGAACGAATGGAAATGGTACTCGTAACTTAGAATGATGCTAAATGTTTTACATTAAATCTTCATCAGATGTAATTTAGTTATCTGTACCGTTGACGCCTAGAGCAAGTGCTGTATCTCGTAGCACGGAATAAGTAATATCGTAGGTGCGAATGAACGAATGGAAATGGTACTCGTAACTTAGAATGATGCTAAATGTTTTACATTAAATCTTCATCAGATGTAATTTAGTTATCTGTACCGTTGACGCCTAGAGCAAGTGCTGTATCTCGTAGCACGGAATAAGTAATATCGTAGGTGCGAATGAACGAATGGAAATGGTACTCGTAACTTAGAATGATGCTAAATGTTTTACATTAAATCTTCATCAGATGTAATTTAGTTATCTGTACCGTTGACGCCTAGAGCAAGTGCTGTATCTCGTAGCACGGAATAAGTAATATCGTAGGTGCGAATGAACGAATGGAAATGGTACTCGTAACTTAGAATGATGCTAAATGTTTTACATTAAATCTTCATCAGATGTAATTTAGTTATCTGTACCGTTGACGCCTAGAGCAAGTGCTGTATCTCGTAACACAGAATAAGTAATATCGTAGGTGCGAAAGAACGAATGGAAATGGTACTCGTAACTTAGAATGATGCTAAATGTTTTACATTAAATCTTCATCAGATGTAATTTAGTTATCTGTACCGTTGACGCCTAGAGCAAGTGCTGTATCTCGTAGCACGGAATAAGTAATATCGTAGGTGCGAATGAACGAATGGAAATGGTACTCGTAACTTAGAATGATGCTAAATGTTTTACATTAAATCTTCATCAGATGTAATTTAGTTATCTGTACCGTTGACGCCTAGAGCAAGTGCTGTATCTCGTAGCACGGAATAAGTAATATCGTAGGTGCGAATGAACGAATGGAAATGGTACTCGTAACTTAGAATGATGCTAAATGTTTTACATTAAATCTTCATCAGATGTAATTTAGTTATCTGTACCGTTGACGCCTAGAGCAAGTGCTGTATCTCGTAGCACGGAATAAGTAATATCGTAGGTGCGAAAGAACGAATGGAAATGGTACTCGTAACTTAGAAATTATTTTGATCATAATACGCTGACCAAAATGTACTTAAAGTGTGATTATCCATACCAACATATAAAAGTGAAACGTTGTCTTTTTGTTTGTTTGTTTGGGGAGCTTTCACGCGATAAAGGCTAGACTAATTTTGATGAAATTTAGGATAGGTAAACATGAGACACTTTTTATCCCGAAAATTTTTAAGTTTCCACGGGGAAACTGGAAAATGTTGATTATTCACTGTAAGGAACGGTTGCCATCACATAATGGTCTGTGGTTACCATGGAAACGAAATAACAAGTCTATCAAAAGACATCACCATTGAGGTATACCTCAATGACTTTTGCATTGGTTTTTAATACCCTAGAAGAAAATTGGATGCTATTTTTCGCGATAAACAGTAGTGCGCGCGGACGAAGTCGCGGGCGGGAAAACTAGTTTTCCTATATATTTTTTAAGTTATTTGCTACATTTATCAGGCTTTTGACGAACGTCATAATGAGGCATTTGAATGTCGGCATTTTTGCGCTGATCGCAGTAGTTTCGCCACAGAATAAATAATAGGTTTCGCCTTGAGTTTCGCAGTAGTGAGGGTCCACGGAATTAACATACTTGTACTATAATTTATTCTGTGACTAACGCCAGGTGAGGGCGGGCTCTCGGTGGGGGCGCTTTGAATCAGCACAAACGAAAGTACGGCAAAGCAAATCCATTCAGATCAGCGGCATGAGCAGATCGGCATATCGGGTGCTTGCAGGTCTTGACAGACAATCAGGTAGGTATTAAGTTCGTAAAAAAGTGTTACAAATTCGTGCTGCAGCTTTGAATAACGTACGGAGAACTTTTTGTTTGACCTCCGCGGTACAGACGTGGGAAAATTGACAGCGCTCCATCATCACGCTCTATTTATCACTTTCGAAATTGTTCTTGTTGTGAAATACTAATTTTTAATTGTCGTTGGCTTTTTTGGTGACCTTGCGTTGAATACTGTAGAACGGAGAGATTTTACTGCAGTATAATAGTTACAGGTTATTTCCTGTACTAGCTGTGCCCGCGGCTTTATCCGCATGGTCATTTCTTTGGGTTAAAATGACCAGGAGTCCAGCATCAAAAGTATTATCTAAGTAACGTACAAAATACCAAATTTCATTCATTCGTCAGATAGTTTTTCAATTCTCGGTCAATATCGATTGCTCGGCTTTACGATACCAAATACACCAGTTCTTAAGTCAACCCCTAAGCTATCCAACATCGAAAACTGCATCGCAATCGGTTCTTAGTTTTGCGTGATGCGCGAACAAAGTGACAGACAAACAGACAAGATTTAAAAATATTAGTTGTTCAGTAGGTTATTTTAGGTATAACTTTTTTTTATTATCTTCTTTGTACGGACTTTTTGGTACTTACTGCAATTAAGTATAGATAAGATTAATGTTTTCTTATCTTAACAAATGCCTCAGTTTCAAAAACTCACCTCAATAGCCATGAGCCTGTAGTACTGAACGTACGTACCTATCCCTGAAATTTTAAGGCTCTTTGTTCATGTGCACGCTGTTATCTCACGGTGTTCTTGCCTCACGAATGTTCGATACCCGAGTAGTCAGACATGTCCCCACATTCCACTGCGAAACAGTTTAAACGTCCCATTAACTGCTCTCAGCACCCATAAATATCCCGTCAGTTCGGCAGTAAACAGTTTACGCGTACACATCTACGGGTCCCGCTGTCTGACCTACCGCGCCGCACGCGCAGCTATTTATTATTGTATGGATAGGATTTTGTCCCCAGGGTGGAGAGGATTGAGGGAGTTGATACTGTCCTCCATTGAGAAAGGTAGGTATTGTGTTTATCAGCCTATGTATGTATTGTATGCATGTCTGTTCCTTTGTGGCACTATACAGGGGTTGGAACTTTTTGACCACACCCGAGAGGAAAGTACTCTTAATACTGGAGGTAGCAAATTTTACTCAAAGGAAACATTCCTTTATTTTTAATAAGAAACAAATCTGCATTGAATGTTTTTCGAAAGCTCGCTTGCCACACTCGGGAATCAAACCGACTAAAACCGAAAATATAACATCCTGTACTCTTATGGCATCAAGTCAATCATAAAAATCAAATCTCTCTAACAAACATTATGGTTAAAATAAAAGGAAATCCATAAAATCTTAACTTATTTTAATTGAACGAATAAACGGGTAAACTAATTAATGAGTTGCTCGGAATGAGCTCTATTTTGTTGGATTCACAAGTTTGTTGTTTTAATAAAGAGGAGTCAATTATGTAGTTTAAGTTTATTTACAAACACGTGCAAATTGAAATGATTGACCTTATCGATTGATGCCATAAAAGTACAAGATGTTATTTTTTCGGATTTTAGATGGTTCTATTACCGAGTGTGGCGCGAGTTTTCATAAATGTTTGAAAGCAGATTGGTTTCATTTTAAAAATAAAATAAAGTTTCCTTTGAGTAAAATTTGCTATCTCCAGTATTTAGAGTACTTTCCACCCGGGTGTGGTTTAAAAATTCCAACCTGTATACTTATATCAAACGCGTGGACCGATGATGATTCTTACGTCAATCGATTTGTCTTAATATTGCGAGTGCTATTAAATACATGTCAGTAATCAAAATTCAATATGGCGACAACCAGACGCCATATTGTGAAAAAAAAGTCGACGAACTATGTTAAGTGGGGTATCATTGAATGGGTATTAGAAAATCATCTCTAGGTTTTTCTTATAATTTATCATTTCGAATGACCATACAGGATCTATAACGATTTAGAGTTGGTCAGCAACTATTCATGTGTTTTTCTTTTTGTTTAGTATTTTAACTTTAAGGCTGGTCATCACCAGAACTGTGAAGGATGATAAATGGCGATATATCATATGTATGTATGAAAACATCCAACAGTAATGTTGTTGTGTTGCAAAATAAACAAAATGATGCGTTGCATATGTACTTTTATTAGCTCACCACCTTATTCGGAAAAGTAGTTTCCAGTACTATACAGGTAACAAAGATTATTAGAAATTGATCTTACATGATGGACATTAGTAATAAATTCACACGATATTACCTAAATGTGCCAATGAGATCTCCCATAATAAAAAAACCTAGGATAATATAATAATACTAAAATTGTTGCCTAACATACTTACTATAGGAAAATAGTCTGGACCAGGCCCCACAATCAGCCCGTTCGCAAGTATGACATTATGTACCAGCCATCATCTTTTTTGTACCTATAACTTGTTCTAATCTCGTCACTCAATTGTAGAAAATCTTCGATCAAGATAAACAAATTGCAATATTTTAATACAAATCCCTCCTTATGCTCTCCTTGCACATGAGCTCAGCAACCTCAGAACCTTTCAGCTTTCTCTCCATAAATAACTTACATTGTTATGAGGAGTACCATTTTATTCTTTGGTTATTCTAGAAGCCATTTATTTGAACAGCACATTGCCCCGAGACAAATACAACGTGGATTGAAGTAGCGGTGCGTTTATCGCCTATTAGATTTGCACCGAACAGATTTCAGAACACATTCCGCAACACCAGGCCTCAGTTTTATCTTCAACTGGAGCCAATAAAGTACGGGAAGCTGCGGTGGTACATGGTATTAAGTCAGCGGGAGTCGTCGATTTACGACACTGGGCTACTGATTCATGTGCTGTCTTCTATATCTATCTATATCTTAACTTATAATACCTAAAGCAATAGAAACGAAAAAGTGTGTAAAAATAATATAATTAAAAAAAAAAGAAAAAAGTCTTGTGTACCTAAAATAATAACAATAGCTACTGAACAAGAATAGAATATTTTTTTAAATCGTGACTGTTTGTTTGTTAGTTTGTTTGTCTGTATGTTTGTTCGCGCATCACGTAAAACTACAGGACAGATTGCGATGCGGTATTCACTGTTGGATAGCTTTGGGTTTGACTTCAAAACTGGGGTACTTGGTATCTCAATCCGATGAGTAGAAGCCGAGCAATAGATAAAAATATTTTTGACGGCTGAAGGTATTTTGATCATTTGTTGGTATATTGGTATTTTAAGTCCTGGAATAGCACAAAGAGTACTTTTAAGAAATGACCACGCATTCGAAGCCGCGGGTATCAGATAGTGATAAAATAAAGTTAATAAAGTTGCTGGAGGTATAATAATCTATATCTTTGCTTATAATAAAGCAGTAAGTACCAAAAAGTCTGTCCAAACAAGACAATAAAAAAAAGTATATGGTACTTCAAATAGACTACTAACAAGAATATATTTTAGAGTGTCTGTCTGTTTGTATGTTTGTTCACGCATCACTTAAAAACTATTGTACCGATTGCGATTTGGTTTTCACTGTTGGATAACATAGGACTAGACTTAAAAACTGGTGTACTTGGTATCTCAATCCGATGAGAAGAAGTCGAGCAATCGATAAAAATTCTATTTGACGGCTGAACCGAGTTTGATTAAATGTGATATATTGGTAGTTTGGTTTTCGAAGAACTCATAGGATCCTTATATCACAGAAAAATAACCACGCGAGAAACGCCGCGGGCACAGCTAGTGAATCATAAATTTATGTAGATGTGTTGTACGTTAATGCCTTTGGTCTCACATTTATTACCAAGCAAGCAAGGGAAGGGTAATGAGTTTAACAGTCTATGTATATATTTATGTGGATGCTCCACCATAGCGTCGCCCCTATTGGTCCAATTTTGACAAGCAAGGTATTAATCGATTCATCTTCACGTATACAGTGTCATAGGCTATTTATTACCCGACCGTCGCCTGGTTTTAGAATTTGAACTTATGTCTTGTTTTACGTTGCAATTTAAAAGTAGGGGTCTTTGCGGGTTATTATAGTAGCGGTTAGTAGTTCGAGTTAGGTACATTCTAATTTAAACGTAGGGGTCTTTGCGGGTTATTATAGTAGCGGTTACTAGTTCGAGTTAGGTACATTCTAATTTAAACGTAGGGGTCTTTGCGGGTTATTATAGTAGCGGTTACTAGTTCGAGTTAGGTACATTCTAATTTAAACGTAGGGGTCTTTGCGGGTTATTATAGTAGCAGTTACTAGTTCGAGTTAGGTACATTCTAATTTAAACGTAGGGTTCTTTGCGGGTTATTATAGTAGCGGTTACTAGTTCGAGTTAGGTACATTCTAATTTAAACGTAGGGGTCTTTGCGGGTTATTATAGTAGCGGTTACTAGTTCGAGTTAGGTACATTCTAATTTAAACGTAGGGGTCTTTGCGGGTTATTATAGTAGCGGTTACTAGTTCGAGTTAGGTACATTCTAATTTAAACGTAGGGTTCTTTGCGGGTTATTATAGTAGCGGTTACTAGTTCGAGTTAGGTACATTCTAATTTAAACGTAGGGGTCTTTGCGGGTTATTATAGTAGCGGTTACTAGTTCGAGTTAGGTACATTCTAATTTAAACGTAGGGGTCTTTGCGGGTTATTATAGTAGCGGTTACTAGTTCGAGTTAGGTACATTCTAATTTAAACGTAGGGTTCTTTGCGGGTTATTATAGTAGCGGTTACTAGTTCGAGTTAGGTACATTCTAATGTATCTAACTAGTACGACTAATCCAATATATATGGACGAATACATGATGACTGGTAGAAAATGCTGTCATTGCATTAAGTTCTCTCTCTGTACACAATAATTGTGCATAATATATATCTCTAATTTGATAATCGAATGTATTTTATAAAAAATATAAATGCGAATGTTTGTGTTCATGTATGTATGTTTGTCTGCTGAACGTATTTTGATGAAATTTTGAATAGATACTTTAGGTCCTGGAATAACACCTAGGATACTTAATTTTCTTTATCATTTGCCATCCTGGGGTAATTTTATTGGGATAAGCATGGAGCTTACCGTCAGAAAGTGTCCATCCCGTCATTCAGTAGTGGCAAAGAATTACTAATATACATATACTTATACAGTGGGTAACTAACTTCGATATTTAATGGTTGACATGCTTCAAAATTTACACGAGCATAAGCACAGATTTAATTTCACATAATTATTTACTCACCTCAGTAAACCGACTTGAACAGATTTACTATATCCAAAAAAATAGATTCTTGTTCTTAAAATTTATAATCTAATCAAACCAAATCAAAAATTTACTGCTCCAAAAATCACTATTCAAATATTTGCACTCACTGGGCCCTGTGTAGGAGTCCTACATTTTAAAGGACACTTCAATACCTAAATACTACTCTGTCCCAGCATTAGACACGTTCAAGAGTCGTGAGTCTGAACACGCTTCTTTTATATTATGTATAAGTAGCCTGAGAAATTGAATATAAATTGTAAGTTTTCTGTCTCCACAAACCGACTCGTAAGCTATCTCTCTAGAGACTGTTCACTATCTATCTAGAGACTGTTCACTAATTATAGGTACCATTGGTTTCTACCTACTAAAGACACCGACAAATATAATGTATTTTTCGAATGTGTTTGTTACCTATGGGCTAATTTAACATACTTTCATTGAAGGTAATTTAATGCTTAATCCTGTATCGACGAGGTGTGGGCAGGAGGCGGCCTTTCTGGGGGAATGGTTTGGCTGCAGCACCACCTCACTCTTCAGAGCAGCTTTGTCTAAAGTTAGGATAGCCACTATACTGTCAACCTCCGATAGGAGTGGACCCCCAAGAGGAAGACCTTCTATTTGAATGGCATTCAAAATTACATACAGACCTACAATTAAAAAATGTGTTGCCACCGCGTTCGGGGTCCTATAGTCCGTCAACTTTAAGGTTTATTCCCGGTAATAATAGACCCGGGAATTCCGGGAAATCGGTTGATCTCGTTCCCAAGCGATGTTTCATACTAGGATTAATTTAAAAATATTATTTTAACTTTGGATGTACTTATTTATTTTTACGATGTTTAATAATTTTCATTATTATTATTATTATCAACAAAAAATAGTTAGTTGTTCATAAAAGAAGAAAATTATTCTTAAAGATATTTTATTGTTTTTTAATACAATTTTACAAACTTCATACACCATTCGCTAAGTTTTTGGGAGGATGCAACAAATTTCAAGTTAAGCTACAGCTAGCTAAGCACGCTTAACTTAGCTTCGCCGTAGCTTAGCTCTTGGTCTGCAAACGGCTTAAAAGCGATTAAAGTTAGACCACAAAATCACCATAAAGAAGGTACTAGGTACTACTTATACGGCGGATTTATCTCTAGACAAAAGGCCCGCATGGTACCATTGATGTATCTATACTATTGCGTATTCCGTACCTAGACATCAAAGTTTATTCCTTGCGGTACGTTTATCTTTTAGTTAAGTTAATTAATGAATGGTACCAGGTAAGTTATTTCACATATACTTATTTTGCGGTTCAATCGCAGGCATGATTAGTTCAATTCTGTAATGTTGCCTTCTTACATCAAAATTATTTGATGGCAATTCGTGGAGTTTGTGTGTCAACTTTCTTTACACATTTTCTTTAAAAGTTGTAAATATGTGCACTTATACTTCAAAACTGCAAGATAAAATGCTTGCGTACAGGTTGGCAGCACGTTCCACGAGTTTTTGCATTAAACATAAGACCAGATAAGTATCATAATGTTATGTCAACTCTTTCCTTTCCTCATACCTACTAGAAGTGGAGCATGTGGGAAATATGTATTACTTTAACCTGTCTCAAAAGTAGAAACGTTCATTTATGATAAGTGGCTAGACACGCAGGTTGACCAACAACACTTTAACTACGAACTTAGTCACACAGCCACTTACACAGTCTCACATTAACACATAATTTCATACAACATTACTATCATAATCACAACTCATGCACTCATACACACATTTTCAATTTACTTTTAGTTAAATGTACATATATATTTTTGCATTGGTACTTTGCGGATGTAAAGTCATTTCTCATTGCACAACACTGATTAAGGTGCGCCCTGTTGCTAAAATCGAGACATATACAGTTTGTTGGCACACTACATTACTACTGCTTGGCGGCTAACTACTCAGCACCATATCGTACTCACAATCATACCTTCGTACCCCCAACGGACTCTAGCAGAAGCGCGTGATATCATACCACCTCATTTCTTTTAGGCGACTGTAGCACCCAAATGAGTAGCTAGGCAGACCATTTTTGAAAAAATGTAGAGATTATACTCTATGACAACAATCATCAAACCCTGGATAGTCATATGTTTTTTTTATTGCCTGCTAACTGCGCCCCACTGCTTTGCCCACGTGCCAACTTTGCCGTTCACGCCCTTAGATATGTAATTTATAAAAATTGTTCGTTGAACCCACCTCTAGGATACTCAAGGAATATTTCCCTCAATTCAAATCTCTAGATCCACCGGTTTAGGATGTGCGTTATCTGTCAATCACTCAGTGTATAACGGTTTATAGGACATAAAGAAGATAATTCCTATAAACTTGAACATTACAGCATTGAAGATTTTATTTTTATTTGTTGATTGTAATCTATAAACAATACACACCACCGAACCACCGACGTGGTTGAGTACAAGATGAAATTTTAAATTGTATATAGTAGTTGTTTCATTGAACAATCGCGTCCAAGTGAATAATATTCCTTTTGTTCAAAGGGATTTTGTTCATTATTTTTGATGAAATTCACGCTAATTTGGATCTTAACATGTACCTTGGCTTTAAGTAAAAAAAGTAGAGCATAAAAGTAAGTACTTACAAGTTTCTTTTACAAAGTATTTTTGTAACAGATTATAAGTATTACGACTGAGCCATCAGTAACATACTGATTGCTTACTCGCTTTGCAATATGAAACAACACGAGTTTCACTCAAGTTCATTAACTTGCAAAGTTCTCTTCCTTGATTTCTACTTAAAATTTGCACTTTTCTGCAATACATTTCATTTTTATGCAACATTGCTGTTTTTATGCGTTTGCTGCGTACTAAAACTAAAGTTACTGACAATCACTGAAAATTCCCGACTGTTGAGTGGGCCTGCCATGTTAATGCTTGCAGTTTTCTACAATATTTGATGTGGTTGGTCTTGGTTACGTAACTTTTCGATCACATCTTTCAAACTTTTGTCTTATTGCCACTTTTCCGCGCTGTCGGTTCTCCATATTTTTGAACCGCTCCTCTGCTTGCAAATTGACTGAGAGAAGTGATACAGGTGGGTACCGAGTATAATGCAGGTCAGTTTCAATTCCAAGCACATATTTTGCGCGTATTTAACCGCTTGACTGTCAGTAGAATACGGGTTAAATGCGACTATTTTGCAAATTTTGCAAAAAATGAAAATAGAAAAGATAAATGGAAAGAATTACTTTCCTCGCATACAGATTTTGTGTATGGCAATTCTTTTAATCATCCAATATTTAAAAAGTAGCCCAAGTAGCTAACAAAGTAACCAGTCTCAGCATTTAAGAACGCGGTGCTTCGTTTAATTATATCGCTATAAGGGAGACATACTCTTTAAGAACAAACCCTTATTTAAAATACTTACTTTTAATAGAATATTTATCGAAAAATCAGTATGAAAAAAGCCAGTTAAACTTAAAATTTAAAGAGCAAGTTCCGTGTCGATACTCATTGAGAAACCTTACTTTTAAACAATTCATTTTAATAATTAGAAAAATGTATTTTCTACTACTCTGAAAGGCTATCCTTTTAAATGATACAAGAATCATTCAAATTGGTTCTAAAATCCTGAATTAAATACGAAGAAATATAAACATTGAAACAAATTATGGGTTTGATGAAAAACTTATTTATACCTAATAAAAACTACTGAACTAATTCCTAAATGAGATCAAAACGATTTAAATAAAAATATACATTCAAATCAGTTTAGAAATCCTGGTAACCTAATAAAAATACAGAGTGGTCTAATCGTATTTACCCCAAGTAAACATTTAGTTAACAATCGAGTATTCAAAATGCCTCAACAATAGTAGAACAGCAATCCCTTAAATCACATCGTAAGAGCAAACTAAATAAACAAAAACTTTAGTTTGCTTTACTGTTACAAGACTACTTCAATAAAATATCAATGTAATGCAAGCAACGTTAAAAATATCAATGTAAATTCCACCAACGTCTTTGGTATATTTTGTATGTAAATTTATTCACGCCCATGAAAAATATATTTGTGTAAGTTGCAAGCGGCGAGAAATTCGAAAAGGGGGTTACAGTAGTAGCTCATATAGTAGCTTAACTTGTCACAAATCATTAGTTCGCGAGTTACAGTACATATCTTTCTACTAAATAATAGAAACGATATATATTTTTTGTTTAACACTACTCCCAGTGCATTTGAGTTGCTACGTGAAGTCGTGTTGTGTTATTTTTACTCTACTGAATGTCTTGATGAAAATCCCGATATATGTTTTTAAGTCTCATACCTAGTTGTAAACTAGTAGTGGCTCTGTGAGCTGTAGACCTCGCGAGTCTGTCTTTGCATAGCTTAAAACTGAATAAATATTCAATTCGCCATTTTTTTCATTATTTTCCGACAACTCACACCCCCATCCCCTTGAAATTTATGCGTCTTAATAAGGGTAACAAAAAAGTTTCATTACATTTTTGAACATTTTTCGAAATAGCTGAAATATGAGTTGTTTGTTTTACCCATAACTCCGCCAAAATATCCTGAAAATATTCGTAAAACTGAAACGACAAAAAAATCCATATAATTGTCGAACCTGCTCACAAAATTTCACGAGAATCGGTAGAGAAATGCGACCTGTAGAGGAGAACAGCCAGACATCCGCCAGCTAGACATGTGAAAGAATTTTTACCCAAGCTGAAACGGAGACGCTTCGCGCTCGCTCAGTCAATTATTAACTGTTGCAAGTTTACATTTTAGTATGGAGTTACAATACTGTTTCCTCCTTTGTGATTCAGACTGGACGGCGTGTGAACTTGCATTGTTGTGCGACCTTCTTCTGTTGTGATTTATCGATAAACAGCGAACGGCCGGAGTTTGGAGAAAAATACGGTGCTTTGCGAATGGCAGGGATTGATTGCATGTTGCTACCGTTGCATACCATTTATATAGATGCAAAGCATGAAAAAAAATATAGGCTGTGGTGCGAGCTGGGGAGTGGTTGGATTGGATGCACGGAGTCTAGGTACAGTGTGATTCTCGAGAACTTGTCCTGACACTAAAAAGAACAAAAGTAAGTTTTCTAAGACATATGATCAGGCATGTTCTGATCACCACCGACTAAAGTATATCAGATATTGGCACATTTTAGACGTTGCATATAAAAAATACAAAAAAGTGTATAATGTGGCACTAAATTAGCACACCATGAGAAAAATACTGAGCTAAGTAGGAAATTCAAAAGCATGTGGAATATAGCTCCTTTTTATTATTTAAACTGCAAGGCAATAATTAAAAGCATTGCAATGCACATAAAATTCTTCATATTTTACTCAAGCCTTAATTAGGTTAGGAGTCAATTATGGTTCTCAAACTTTGTTTTGCCCGATTTATAAACATCCTTTTTTTGCGCTTCGTTCATATTGTATAGATCCTGGTTAGAACTAGGAGTCCCTATAATCTAGGGAATCAGAACGACAAACATACTCCCAATCCCAATACTCATATTCAGAGCAAATGCATGTGGTTCACATATTTGCCCAGCGCGGGAATCCAAACCGGAGGCTTCGCGCCTTTGCGGCTCGACAATATATTCTTATCTATCTATCTGGTCATCACAATATGGTCATCACAAAGTATGTACACCACTAAGGTTTTATTTGGTCATGGTTTAGCGTATGATCTTTCTATCATCATCATATCATCAGGTCGAGAGAGATAGAAAGAGATAGTATATCTTCTATAACTTGGGCATAGTTCGGTTCCATTAACGAAGTACCTACTAAAAAATAGTGAAAAATTAATGATCGGGCGTGACAGAACAAAGACGCCAGTACTCCATACAACGTAAACCAATGACCGCTGCCAATTATCACTGGGATTTTTAAACGTAAAAAGAGATCAAAAATGGCCTCCGTAATAAAGTTTGAGAACAGCAGACTTTAACCGGTCGTAAACCACATCCGGTGCACAAGCAGCTGCCTGCCTACTGCTTGATAACAGAGATAAGAACAATAAACAAAAATAAAGTTAGCAATACCCGACTAATGAGAAAACTATATAATTTAATCTACATATAAAGAGGCAGGTTAATTCTATTAACAGCTGCCGAGCCTTTTATCTAGGTACATTAAAAATAAGAGCAGCTCGTATTTTGAAAATGATGATGATATATACTTAAAATACAACCAACTATACTACTACATAAAAATTGTTGCAACCAATTTCCTGAATTCTCTTAGCTGGGTTCCCACAGCCTCCGCGGGTTGAGAGGGGAAGTGCTATTTAAACCGGACGCCACACTGCATATTACCACAGAATTAATAAGATGTTGCTGATATTTACACGTTTGACTTATTGCAATGAGCTGTGATAAGCCTAAAATATATTTAATTCTTCAAAGGAATCTTTCTTGAATCATTAGCCGTTTTTACCCGACTACAGCAAAGCAAGGGAAGGGTAATGAATTTAACAGTCTATGTATGTGGTTATGTGGATGTTCCACCATAGCATCGCCACCATTGGTTCGATTTTTGGTATAGAGTGTCTTCAGGTATTGAGTGTCACGGGCTATTATTTTTACCCAACTATGGCGAAGAAAGGAAGGGTTATGTGTCCAAACTAAAAACTTGGTCCGATTTTGACAAGCAAAGTATCAATCGATTCGTCTTCATCGCAAGAGTGTCATATGATATTTTTTACCCGACTATAGTCGGGTTTATCTCTTGCTCTGCTTCTATTAATCGGATGGATGTATCATACAGTTTTTAAGTGACACCCTAAACCATCCAACAGTGAAAACCTCATAACGATCGGCCCAGTACTTATAATGTTATGCGCGAACCGGCAAAAGCATTTAAAAAAAAAACCTTATTTAAGAACCCTAGTCCATTTTTTTGTTACTTACTGTATTGTTACAAGTATATATAGATAGATCAAGAAACAAGCTCGTACTTAAATTTTCCCAACCACGTACTATCTGAAGTTGGTTATTCACATCAGAACTCAACCCTCCTAACTTCGCCTTGATCATTTCTTCCAACATCACAGATAGAAAATCTAACTAAGCGATGAAGTTTGGTGGATGGAGATACCACCTAGGTATTATATTCCTCATCACTTCGACGGCAAACATGAAACGCTCGAGTTATGTTCGAAGCTAGACCAAACGCTCAAGTTATGTTGCTTCTAGCTGGAAACAATCCTGAGTCTGTCGCGGCGGAACGGAAATGCGACGTCGTTTGTCGCTCGGACCGGTCGCCTAAGGTACCCACCCACATTTTATGCCCCCTGCTTGGGAATGTTTCGCCATGTTCGTTTAACAGTGACAAAGCTTTCACAAATTCTCCTGAAATCCTTGGACAATAGTATCCTCTTCCTCGTGATTACATATTTTTTTGTCTTATATTGTTCTTCCATCTATTCCGACTTTCAGTGACATTATATTGCATCACATACTTTAGATTAAACTAAACATTAATACTAAGCGTATCGTGTTTGCCGACCACATCGTCACTATAGTGATCAAATAATAATATAATAATAATAAATATATTCGGGACAATTCACACCAACTACCTAGCCCCAAACTATACTATACCCTGTATACGCCACTAGATAACGGATAAACATACATAGATACGAATATTACATCCAAGACTCGGAAACAATCATTTCTGCTCATCAAACAAATGATTGCACCTTACGGGATTCGAACCCACGACCGTTTGATTCCGTAGTAGGATGTAGGGTCTCTAGCCACTAGATCAACCGGCTGACAAGAAACAAGACATAAGTTAAAAAACTAAAGCCCGACTACGGTCGGGTAAAAATAGCCTATGATACTATTGCGGTGAAGACAAATCGATTGATACCTCGCTTGTCAAAATCGGACCAAGTTTTTAGTTTGGACAAATAACCCTTCCTTTGCTTCGCCATAGTTGGGTAAAAAAAGGCCCGTGACACTCTATACCTGAAGACGGACCGACTGATACCGCGTTTGTCAAAATCGGACCAATAGTGGCGATGCTTTGGTGGAACATCCACATACCCACATACATACTGACTTCCCTTGCTTCGCCGTACTCGGTTAAAAAAGATTGTATACTGTTAATCAAGTACTTAACTGTTGGGTCGTCCATTTACATCAGGTGCGTTCTGTAATTTCTGTAAGCTCTTTATAAATAATTTCTAGTAGCAGCTGTCTGTAAGCATTCTTTTAGAGAGGTAGCCGTTTTCTAAGACTTATTGTATAACATATTAATTAGTTATATTATTTGCTGCATTATTAATGAGAAGACTGCACACACAAATTAACCTAACGTAAAAATATTTATTATGCAACTTGTTTTAAATCTATAACTTGATTGTAACTTTGATTTGATTTTAAACTTATGCATTTGGCTCATAATCGCCGATATAAAAATAAGTTTCTGAGTCAAGTCTTAGCTAAAAATTCACCTATTAATTTTCAATTTAACAATAATTTTTTACTGACTTCAAAATGGAGGTGGTTATACTTTCAAAATATTTTCTGTATTTAGTACATTTCAATGTTTCGACTGATTAGGGCGAAACCATTTCGGTCGAACAAATCTTCGGGATTTTTGAAACAATTTGTTATTTTTTTAAATACACCTAGGATAGTCCCAAATAAATTTAATGAAAATTATTATTGTATGTATTTTTAAAAATTCAATAAGAAGTATTTATTTAATTCTAAGAATAATTATTATTGTATATATTTTAAGACTTGAGGTATAATTTAGCACATTCTTTGGCTCTAAGTAACATCGAACTATATCGATCAATTTTATCATCTTATTATGGTGTCATATCTTGATATCACATGCACATTGCACACATTTAACTTCGACAGGATGGCTAAAGCAGAGAAATAAATGAAGTCCTATTTGCGACTCAAATTATCTGAAGCACGATCTACCATATAAAGTATAGGTATAGGCTCGTACTTATTAATAATTGCTATTCCAAGCAAAAAGTACTAAACAACGTTACTTTGTACACTCCTAAGATTAATTACTACCGAGAGAATCAAGCTTAGTATTTCAGTGGATACTTAATAAAATCCCTTCAAGGGCTCCTGAGACACCATCTTGGATTCGCTAGAAAATTTATCACGCACCACTACCAACCGCCTCGAGCCGTTAAGTATCTGATTATGAGATATGAAGCGGGCTTATTCAAGAGTTTCCATTATATATTAATAAATGATGTTCTAACGTCTATGCATTAGTAAGGTCCCGCAACTAGCGACGGGCACAATTTAATCAACTCAGCTTCTTTTTAAGATTTTAATCTAGAACTAGAAGCGGAGAATTTTGTTAATCGTAATGGTAATCTTGAGCTATTTTCATACGAAATTTTTATGCAATTTAGATTTATGATAGTTAGACAAGTTTTATGTTCACTTGAGAATTTATGGTGAATGAAGGAGTTGATTTATGTAATCATCATCATCATCATATCATGTAATAAGATAGATGATTAGCTCGGGTCAACATTCGCGTCGTTAAAATTCAATATTTTTATTTTAAACTCTGTGTTATTGTAATAATTCCGTCTTTGAACATTATAATGGAAACAATCTCACACTGGAAACAGTTCCACTACTGTCTGCCGTATCACTTCTGTTTTGATTTAGTCTACATTGTAACGTAGAAGTTGTGCTAAATCATGAGTTAAGACAGAGAGCGCTCCCTCTGTAATTTGTTTATCTACTCTTTGCTTGTAATCTAGAGAACTGGATGTGCTGGTTTATAGCATTTATTTCAAGTGTAAGATGTCAGATTTAAATTGTAGACGAGCCGTTTCTTGGACATATTTGTAGGGTATAATCAAAAGGGTTTACTCTGGTTTTACTGGACAATTCGTTTACGAGCATTTATGAAAACTGTTTCATCTTCAAATCAATTTATCTGCATACTTTTAAAGTAACGGATCGGCCTGATCTAGAGTTCAACCATATTCGGAATAGAGTTGGTTGAATCTTCAAATTCAACAAACACCGGTCAAAACGGAATGGGTTCAATGCTCAAAGTGATAGCAAGCTCATTGTCTGAAAGTTGTCGAAAGGAGTTCTTACATTTGACTATGATACCTGCAAGTTATACGGACAATCGCCATTTGAAACCTAAAGTAAGTATTGATATATGTTGCTGTTAGGCACGCGAGTTTTATTTTTTAATCTATTTACATCTCTTTGTTCTCTTCTTTTTAAGGAGTATAATTTGTGATACACCAGCATACTCCAGTAAAAAAATAAAAAATATGGAAATAAGTGCAAAAATAG
The DNA here is from genome assembly GCA_946251855.1 of Alsophila aescularia. Taxonomy (NCBI): domain Eukaryota; kingdom Metazoa; phylum Arthropoda; class Insecta; order Lepidoptera; family Geometridae; genus Alsophila; species Alsophila aescularia. The sequence goes on along the minus strand of OX276379.1, from coordinate 2,592,756 downwards.
CGGGCACTTCCCGCGACATCATGCTTCCCATCGACGACATCAGATCATTACAAAACAAATACGAGTATACAAAAATATATTACATCACAAATAGTGATGAATCGCCGCCGTCTCGGTATATCGAGACGTTCATTCGTCACGCTGCTGGAGTTGTCCCGTTGGCTAGACAGATTAGTTCAGATGAGAAATTTAAAAAATGAAACTATGGAGCAGGCTTGTCAAAGGCCCCAAAGACATCGATGAAACTGTATTTATAAAAAAGGTGTGCTTTTAAAAAGTATTAGGTTGCAAGTGGCTGTTGCCAAAATAAACGGCTGTGCGGAACAATTCAATTTTCGCTACTGCACATAGGAAGCCAACTGGAAGCGGCTATACTATACCTAGTGTAGTATAGCCGCTTCCAGTTCGCTGTATATACAAAATAACAGCATTGTTCCGAAGACTTTCAATACTGATGCCACTTAAGTACCAGTAGTTAATTGCCACTTTTCATATAACATGCCTCAAATACGGCAGACGCATGGTAGAGTAACAAGACTATGACAGAGCTGCTCTACCACACCGGTACTGTCCAAAATATGAGCAAACTAACTGCTGCATAACCATTTCAATTTTTCCAGAGGACGTTGCGTACAGAGCTCAGGAAGTAGGCATACTCAAAAACCTAATAAGAGCCTAAGCTGTTATATAAGTCAATACTGCGTTAGGTAATCTTGATAAGTATGTAGACTTTAACGATAGGTACCTTGTTTATTCAAATCAGTCAGGCTTCTATGTTGGATGTAACGTACTTTTACTTAGTAATTCTGTTTACATAGATAATTATGATAAAATGTTTAATCTTTTGCCTAACGTATAATTTGGTAATATGTAGGTAGTGTGATATTTTGTTACTTTCGGATTCTAGTTTATATACAAATTATATTTCATATTCAACTTTACACGTGAAGTCGCAATAATGTCGGTATTCTACAGATTGCACTATGGAGAGTACCTATGCGTCGGAACAGCCCAATCTGATTCCTGCATTACTTTTCCATCACCGTACGAGACGATCGGTAGAGCGCACCATTTTATGGTAGCAATACCACGCACAGGACCGAAGCGTCAAGCTTCTTCATTTACTATAAGAACTGCAAAGGAGTGAAATGCTCTGCCCTCGTCAGTGATTCCAGTAAATTATAACTCATGTGTGTTTAAGTCTACAGTGAATAGGTATCTACTAGGCAAGCGTGCTACACCTTCGACCACATAATCGCTTTCCATCAGATGAGATCGTGGTCAAATGATGTGACTAGCCAGTAATAACAAAAAAACAAATATAATATCGAATGAGGTATCTATCTCTAGTGTCAGACTTTAAAAGGACGCGGACGCCCGCCCGCCCAGGTTCCTCTGTCGTGGTTTAAATACTACTGACAAAAATTGCTATATAAATCGGAACCGACGGCCGACCTTTTTACTAAAAACTGTCACATAATATCGACCGTTGGCGAAATCTTCATAGTCCTAGTAATATATCCGCACCGTTTTTTCCAGTTTTCATTATTAAGAACAATTGCCTCGATATAGTCAGCGCTGGGATTGATTGATCAATCGAAAGTGTCACAATATCGGACTTTGGTTGGAGATACGTAAATCAATTATTTTCCAAAAAAACGGCCGACCTATCTTGAAAGTAAGTTTTAACTGCTCCAAGTAGGTAATTATAGTAAAATTATTAGAAAGTGTTTTCAATGGCATGACTGGTATTTCCTTTTCAACACCGAAGACGCGACCGAACAAAGGAGTTGCTTTCTTTTCAAATGATGGGGCGTTTTTGGACAAGTTTTTATTGAAGAGCAAGTTATTAAAGAAGTCATAAAAAGTATTAGGCTATAAAAAGAAGTAAAAGTAGGTGGCGCAACATGAGATATTCAATGTTTATGTGCATAATGTTATGTTTGGTTATGAGATTTAAGTAAGTTACGTTTTGTAAAAAAGGAAAGTAATTTGAGATGTGGATCTACGCTATTTCGAATAAGTCCTCATGTAGCTCATTTATTGCTTCACTTTTTGGACCTTTCTTTTTGAAGATGTATCAAGTGAGATCGGACCTCTATCAACATTAAAAACGACGCATGGGAGAAGCTCGCGGAGGCTGGAAACTTGTGGACCCGTATCAAAAGGTCAAAAGCTACACAACGAAGCCTGACTTGACCTTCTTGCACACAAAAGAGCTGATACATCTACTGCCACTTTATCTGCAACTTATATCTATACCTACAAGAGCGATGGTAGCCTAACGGCTCAACAGTGCAACTTAGAATCCAACGATACCGGGTTCGGTCCTTAGGCACCGCACCAATGACTTTTCTAAGCGGTTTTCCATCGTTCCGTGCTTAGGAGGGCACGTTAAGTTGTCGGTCCCGGCTGTTATATACCAATAACAGTCGTTAAGCCATGTCAGAGGCCCTCGGGCAGCCTAAAAAACTCTGACACCAGAAGCCAGCACCACCTCATACGACAAATAAACAAATCTACAAGAAAGCTATGCTTGGCATGTCACTCGCGTGTTGGTCTATACAGACATCAACAAATATGTTGGTATATATGTCTTTCGCAGAACATTTAATCTTCTGCAATAAACGTACAAGCCCAAGAATATAAATTATTTTAAAATATACGCGAGATCATGTAGTATTTTCGTTATCAGGGACGGTAAAACTCGTCAGCCAGAAAGCATTTATTCATGCTAAGAAATATTACCTAATGGAGCGTTCATAGGTTAGTACTTTCTGAACTATCAGACCCTAAGTATAGAGAATCCTGATAAGTAGACGAAGCTACGCATTCAAATTTCATTTACATCCTTCAATGCTATCTATTTTCCACCGTCATGTTATATTTGATTTATTATGACGACTACAATATTTACACTTTTTACTTTGCATAAAAATATATTGAAACTCATCCACACGTTCAGTCACGTTCAAAAGATGCAAATCAAAATCGACTACGATATAATCGGTGGAAATGCAAATCTCGATAATATCATGCGACTGAATAACCACATTAATAAATAATTATTAACAAGAACACTGGCCACCAGTCACACGACGAGCATTAAAAAGTTAAATAGTGATGGGACGCTCGTCAGCTTTCTATCGATGATTATTAGGTGACTATAGCGTTACGGTTGCAAATTACGCGTACCTAACCTAACCGTCATAACAATTAAAATTCATACAACAATACCATAGAGTTCAGATTCCTTTTTAAATAACAGCGAAAGTGTTCAGGCATTCGGATTGAACAAGTGCTAAATAGGTATGACTCGTTCCCAGTTATCGGCACTAATGAGGTGTGAAAAATGGTTAGAACAATGAAATTTCGACGATTTGTCGCTCGACTTCTAAATTGGGAACGATTTCTCGTTTGTTGCGGTTTTGTGTTTGTGCAAATTACTCGTAATTTGTTTATTTACGTAAGAGATGCAGAGAAGATTTGTGTTTGGCAAGAGCGGATTAAGTTTAATGGCAACAACATAATAAAATTTAAGAAATTAAGATCTGAAAATTTAAGGAGTCCTTTTATTTAAGGAAAGATTGACGTAATCCGGAATATCGATAAAATAAGGTACGTCCTTACTCCTTAGTTTCTCATATAGCGTCATTGTACTTCACGCTGGGTGCGCATGCGCAACTGCGCACAGCCACTCGGTAAAGGGCAACGATTTTTTAATCGATTTACGTGGCGTTTACTTCAACTTGAAGATTCTTCAAGCATCGGGCACGACATCTTGGAAAGTGATCTATATGGCGCATTATTTCATTTGTTAAAAGTTGGGAATATCATCTCATCGTATCGTATCGTTGTCGTCGTTATTGTTTTTAGATGACTGCCCAAAGGAGTGTAATATTTTTAGGATTAATGTATGTTTGTATGTATTTGAGTTTCCTTATTCCAACATAACTTTTAAATGCCTGAACAGATTTAGACGTATGGGGTATCGTTAGAATCCTTACATCCTCCCGAGTAACATAAGCTATATTATTCTTTGAATAAAAAAAACTAAAGGCCTTGTGCTTATCAAATTAAAGGCCTTGATAAGCACATTCCAACTGTATATAATTTATTGTCATAAGTTCTTTTGTGGCAGGGCAGGTGCGTTTGTTTAGCTTTTAAGCGAGTTGCTGTAAATTGATATGACGTTTATTATGATTTGTGTTAATCATAGCAAATAAACTTATTTATTTTTCTTCTTCATTCTAGCCGTGAAAGGCCATCTTCGAATAGATCGTCACTTAACACCAGGTGAGATATCAAAGACTAGCATATCTTATCGCCCTTATATTAGGCACACGCAAAAACAACTGTGTATCTGTCTGTTTGTTACCTTTTAACCGACTACAAAAATTTAATGTTTTTCAAGTTGAAAATGCGTAATATTCTTATAAGTTAGTCCATATATATGGGTGACTATGCATAAATTTCATGTGAATATTTGATGTTTTTATTGTATGTGTTTTATGTTTATAAGTATGTTTGTATGTATGTGCGTATGTAATACAGTCAAAAATATTATGCTTAATATTTATATATGTTAGTCTGTATGAGTATCTGAACATATATATAAATTTCACGAATGTATATATGTTTGTCTACGTAGTATATCTCGGAAACTATAAATCCGATTGCAATAGTTATTTTTGTAATAATTTTAGTATCTTTCAACTCAGGGAATAGTTTAAGTTTGATCAAAATCGGTCAAGAACTTAAAAAGTTATGAACTGTTAACTGTTTCCAGTATATTTTATTCTCAGCGAACTGAATAATTACTTCATTTTCTTAAGCTTACTTTAACGAAAGTAAAAAGTAAGCAATAACAACTTATTTGAAAAGAAAAAAAAAACGTGTAAAACAAAAAAAAATGTCTTGGTAAAACTCTGCACATTTCTGTGATCTTCATTCATTTCGAACTTTTACCACCTTTCACTTGGCAAATCAGAGAACACGGTAAATGTTGAAAAATACTAACATAACCTCTTTAACCTTACCTTTACATAACCTTTACATAGCCGCTTTCCCGCGGAATCCAGAAGATTTCCACCTACCTGGCAAAAAAAGAAAATAAAACCTAACCTAGCATTTATTAAATTATAATGATGAAACCCGAAAAAAACGTTAACTAACTCATGTAAAACCTAAGGTTAACCAATGTAACGGCTTTTACAGTGACATACACATAACACAAAAAAAAACTAAAAAACCAATTTTCATTTTATTGGGAGTCTCGTAATGTACTTTACTTTGTTGCCTTCAGTATTTCCATTTCTGATTATAATGAATGAGGTATCAACCCGACAGAATGAGCCAACACTTCTCCAGTATCGATGTCGCAACGATTTCGTCGTACGATCGAATTACTCGGAACAAACATCGTTACTGGCGATAGGAAATCGTTAACTCAGGTTCATTATCAAGAACAATGGCTTTGGACGAAGCGGCACTTCGGCGAAGGTGTCGTTTGGAGACAATGGGTGTCACAAAAGACCTTATAAGCACGCCATTCGGTAAGAAATATTATTGTAAACGATAACAGTTCAGCTGCAGCGAAGTACAGTACCGTTAGCCCATCTAGGCAAACATGAATTAAGCCGTTTGTCTGCGCAGCTAACTTCACGTTTGCCTAGATCGGCTGTCGGTACTGTAATGAAGTCCGAGTTATGATCATGATCAATGCATTTATATTGTTTTTGAAAGGAGTCAGAAAACAGTCCTTTTAACTGGATAATTGAAATTTAAATTAGACCATATTTTTATTATCTTCCTTTTACAGACTTTTTTACTTTATAATTAACAACCTGTGCTCGCGGTTTTGCCCGCGTGTTCATTTCTCGTGTGATTAAAATTATACATATATTATTTCAGGACCAAAAGTACCTATAAGGTACAAAATAGCAAATTTCGTTCAGCAGTCTGATTATTTATTATCAATTGCTCAATTTCTAATTATCAGATTAAGATACCAATTAACACAGTTTTTAAGTAAAAATCTAAGCTATTCAACAGTGAAAACCGCATCGCAATCGGTCCAGTAGATTTTAAGTGATGCGCGAACATACAGATAGACATTTTGTTCCTTGTTCAGTACCTTATTTTAAGTCCCGACCATTTTATTTATTATCTACGTTGTACAGACTTTTTGTTACTACTGCTTTATTGTATGTATAGATTATATTAAGTAAGTACTTATAGATTCGTAAGAACGTAGTGTAGGACGCCCTGTGACCAGGTGGAGTGCCGACCTGCGAAAAGCGGCTGAAAGAAAATGGATGAGGAGGGCTGAAGACCGAGCTCAGTGGCGTGCATTAGGAGAGGCCTGCGCCCAGCAGTGGACAAGTTAGGCTGATGATGAAGTACTTAGATAGAAGATTCGCCATCTGAGCAATTGCAAAATATTTCTCGGTCTACTTTGCATTGTAAAAGCTTCAATGCGATTATAATGTTAGGTGTGCAATTTACCATTACAAATTAATTTTGCGACAGTTTCTAATCACAAAATTATTACAAGGGTACTGGCATACCGATGCGGTTGCGGTGGCGAACCCAGTCCATGCAGCTTGATACAAAATACTTTTGAGGCTATAATGTTTAGGGTTCTACGGTTTCCAAATTGAACCCCTGGAACCCTGTTTTGGTAACACTGTCTGTCTGCCACGGGCTTGTTAAACAAATCCACACCAATCCATACCAATATATAAAAGTGAAACGTTGTTTGTTTGTTTGTTTGAAATAATAGCAAATCTGTCAAAAAGCATCAAGAGCGTTGGTGCTATACTTTTGCTTTGGTTTTACCCTAGAAGAACATTGGATGCCTTTTCTAGCGATAAACTGTAGTCCACGCTGATGAAGTCATGGGCGAAAGCTAGTACTAAATATTTTCTCATTTTTTGCACGCCTGCAACCCCTCTCTCTTACGCATTGTTTGGTTGACTGGTAAATAGTGCTTTTAGTATTAAGTCCGCCGTCTGTACTCTATTAATTGTGCAAAAATGCCTGGGGAAGTACTACACCTTTGTCAGATAGTCAACCACCAAGCAGTAGTGTGCAAACATTACTATGTTACGGTTTGAAGGACAATGTTTCCAGCAAAATTACTGAGCAATGAGACTAATAACTAGTTTCTCAGGATGACGACTGTGACGAGCGCAGTGCAGTGCCGCGCAAGATTTTGCTTGCCATTAGGCGAGCGACCTGCTTGTCTCACAGTATTTTTTTATATGTGGTTTTTACCTAGCAAAATGATTTTTCGGTTCATGTAATAAGATGAATTCAATAAATTGAAACTAGCTTATAAGATAAAAAAAACACGCCTGCCCTGCCAAAAAATAACTTTTGCCAATAAATTATATATTATTGGAATGTGCTTATCAAGGCCTTCAATTTGATAACCATATTGTAAAATTAGAAGAATAATTATTTTTTTGCAATTTGAAATGGAAACTGCCGCCAAAATTAATATTTTCTAAAAAAAGTATAGCCTCTGTTACTCAGGGAGATGTAAGGATTCTAACGATACCCAATACGTCTTCAGGCATTTAAGTCATGGTGGAATAAAGAAACTCACATACATATAAACATACATGAATCCTAATAAAAACATTACACTCCTTTTTTGTGCAGTCGTGTAATAAGTTGTTTGATGCACGGAACGAATACGCGAGTCACGACTTTGGCCAGATAGTGTAGTGACCATGGGACCCATGACCATAACAGGGTTTTATTATGTTATTCTACCCACAATAAGTCAAGACCTTCCATGTACGTACAGAGTTATGATATTTATGAGTATTGAATATCGTAAAGTTGATTGGAAATAAAATAACAAGAAATAAGTTCAAAAACTATAACCCAATCACGGTCGGGTAAAAAAATAGCTTTAGACACTTTTGCGATGAAGACGAATCGATTGATACTTCGCTTGTCAAATTCGGACCAAGTTTTAGTTTGAACACTTAGCCCTTCCTTTGCTTCGCCTTAATCGGGTAAAAAATAAGCTCTGACACTATAAATAATGACTAATTGATTGATATTGTAAAACTCGAAGTTTATTTTTTTGCATATTAAAATGGAGACATACTGCAGCCACACTGAGATTTATACAAAATAGGTCTATTTTACTCGGGATGATGTAAGGATTCTAACGATAGCCCATAGGTACATCTAAATCTGTTCAAATATTTAAAAGTTATGGCGGAATAAAGAAACTCATATACATATATGAACGCTTAAAACATTACACTCCTTTTTTGGGCAGCCGTTCTAAAATATGAATGCGAGAAAAATTAAGGCTGCAATAGAATTATTTGAATTTGAGAATGGAAGTGTGAAAAATGTGTGTGGACAGTTCACAGCGATAAACTATGAAATGAAAAACTGTTCATGAAAATGGATGAATTCGTTACAGGAAATAAATTAATTCATATCAATACGAAAGTGCTAGTGAGGTTTATTCTGTGGTGAGGGTCACAGGAAGTGTTGTATGTCAGTAAGTGCCGTGTAGCTGGAAACAGACAATGGCTCGTCGGGGACACTGAGTGATTGCTAAGCGGTCGTAAGTTAAGTATACAGGTATAACTTATTCTGTAACTTATGTAAGAATTTATCAAAAAAAGGGTGTCTCCTACGAGAGTTTAAACGCGTCTATTACTCCTGCACATTAAATCTACACAGATTTTGATGAAATTTAAACTTTTTAAAGTAAAAGCATTGAAAAAATAACTTTTTTCGGTGGTAAAATTTATAGCTATATTATAGCCAAAAATATATGATTATTTTATTTTTACTTATTTTAGTAATTTGGTTTTAACCAAAATGGTAAGACTGAAGACCAAACTTAAAAGATCATCATCAAACCTTAGATTCGAATAGATTTGGTTGAAACTGTTTCTTACAATACAATATAGCTTATTTAGATTAGCAAAATTAAACATCCAGTTTTAAGATAATCAAACCTTGCTTCATAGGTGGACTACTGGGTTTGAAGTTGTACAACATTAGAGTTTGAAGTTGTACAACAGTAGAGTTTGAAGTTGTACAACAGTAGAGTTTGAAGTTGTACAACAGTAGAGTTTGAAGTTGTACAACAGTAGAGTTTGAAGTTGTACAACAGTAGAGTTTGAAGTTGTACAACAGTAGAGTTTGAAGTTGTACAACAGTAGAGTTTGAAGTTGTACAACAGTAGAGTTTGTTGAAGAGTATCATTTTGACATTCCTTTATAACTATCTTAATTTAGGCTAGGATATTCGTGGTTGAAACTGCTGGCAAAAGCTAGTAAATATATATAAAAAATTGAATATGTGTTTGTTTGTCTGTGCGCGATGCGTTCTTATACTTATACTTCACATTTTAGAAAAATAAACGAATAACGTTTTTTTTTTTTCTTGTCTGAAGGGTATGAAGCATTTGAAGCTTTTGAATCAATGAGGTAGGGACTTCTAAAGACGCCCACGATGGTTTATGGTCAAAAAAAATATATATAAAAAAACAAAACCTATTGTCACGTTTGAAGATTGCAAGCGGGCAATGCCGCGGGGCGCAGCTAGTATATCTATAAAACTATCTGATTAATACTTCGCTTGTAGGAACTCTAATAATTTCCACTTCCTAACGCCTCCTATGAGCGATTGCCTCTAAGTTTGATTGAAAAGATAAATGAGTTCCCACATTAACGTAACTGGACTTAGTACCGTTCCAAACGAGCAGCTGCCTCATACTTGAGATATATTGAGGCACCCAAATTAAAATGAGAGCAATATATCTCCGCAACCAGTTTAAGTAGATATGGTGTTAAAAGTTTGGCCGGATTAACTTAGTAACCGGTCAAGGCTGGCGGTCTGCCACGGATGCAGTTAAAAACTAATTGGGGTGCTTGAATGAACTTTTAAGCGACTTAAAAAAACGATATTTCAAGGTTCTGTGCATGTATGCAATATTGTTGAAAACGCGTAATATTCTATAATGTTACTCTATGAGTTTAGTTACTCATATGTAGCAAATTTCGTGTAATATGTAATATTGTTGAAATATTGTTGTCTTTATTAGTATCTGAACTAAAATACCAAATTTCTCGAATGTATGTAAGTATGTGTCCACGTATTTCTCGGAAACTACAAGTCTGATTGCAATCATTCTTTTTGTAATAGTTTCACTATCTTTAAACTTAGAGAATAATTTAAGTTTTATCAAAAATCATTTAAGTTTTATCAAAATTAATTCAGTAGTTTAAAAGATATGGACAGGTATATTTTTCCAGCATGGCTTTTTTCTTAGTGAACGGAATAAGTACTTAATTTACTTAGGCCTACGTGATAAAAACTAAAGTTTTGATCACGTAGCTACTACGTAGGTACGTACTTTTTAAAGTAAAATTAAAAACTAGTATAAAAACTGGCTTTAAATCGTATAAAACTTAAAAGAAATAAATAAATATATTTTTTTAGTTCTGTGCCAGGTAAGTGCCTACTTACTTACTAAAGTCGGTGTGGGAGAGCACAGACGTCAAAATTTTTGAATAATTTCTTTCTCTTAAGTTTTATACGATTTGAAGTCGGTTTAATTTTTTTTATTAGTTTTTAAATACTTCCTTCACAATCTACTTGCTAGAATGCTAGATGCACCGTATAAACATCGAATTAAAAGTTTCTCTTGGATCTTGTTAAAGGGATGAATATGCCTAATTCTTTGCTCGGCATAAAATAAGGTTAGTTCGTGACTTCTTCAGGAATGATGCCTGGTATCACTGAATAACACGCATTACAGGATGCGGTGAAACAACTCATGAAAAAATATGAAATTATCCCCAACATCCAGCTCGGCGAAGATCCGGCGTGGCAGCTGTATAATGCCGACAAGGTATTTATGTTTACTAGTAATTAAAAGCCTTCTTATATTTGACTGCATGGTTATAAAGTCACGGTTATAGAGTGGCCGGATTGCCGGATCACACTGCAGCTCTAGTCTTGATTAGTTTGCCATAAATAAGCGTAGGTAGTCGTTACTTAAATTGCTTTCCGTGATATGACGTCACCTCTCCGAGATCGATACATTTTGTTATAATCATTCGCAATTAGTTTTGATTCTGGCAAATTAGGTTTGTGTGAGTTATGTCAGGAAAACATTTTTTTATGTAATATTTAGCCAGATCTAAGTGCTCCAAGCAGTAGAGTGCAGCTATTGCTGTGTTATCTAACTAGCTGGCGAAACTACTCGGTAATATTGTCATTTTAATAGTTAATACTTCTATGGGTAGGTTACTTATTATAAAGCAACAGGTAACGAAAAGTCAATAATGTACGAGCATAATAAAGATTATTAAAAAAAGGTTAGGTAGGTACTGAACAAGAATATGAATATATTAAAGAAAAATATCAAAAGTCTGTTTGTGTGTTTTCACATAACGTAAAAATTACTGCCCCGATTGAGTTCAATCAATCGAAAAACGATTCTGAATGCATTTTTGATGATATTGATGTAAATGTCCTGGCATATCATTATGAAACTATTATCCCAGAAAAATAAGCCACGCGTGCAGTCGCTGGGCGCTGTTATTGACATATTATAAATATCCTTAATATTGAGTCTATAAAATCTATGTATGTACAAGTGAGTGACAAGGTCCATGCGGTCCCACGAAACACTTTACAATCCACTGTTTTTGGTAGTTTTGGCAATCACCGTCAAGCTAACATAACTTCATTATAAAAGATGCAAAACAAGAGCCCGAAGTGGAATTTAAATAGATTGACTACATGGTTCTAAAAACTTCCGTTACATTTTGGGAGCTAGAATGCCTCAACGCCGTTTAGCTGACTTATCCTGTCTGTATGTCTTGACACAGAATAAAAAACACTAATATAATTTTAACGTTGCAGATTTACTTAGGTACATGTTGTACTTTACTTAATAGTTGTAATTGCAACATTGGACTTACATAATTTGAATAATCGAAAATCGATAATTTTGTAACAAGCTTGAAAGACAATTGCTACTGTTTAGGTAAAATAATAATATATTTTTGGAGTTCCTTCATGTTGATGCCTCACTCGATAAGTTTTGATCATGTTTTGTTCCATCGGAGATACAATATTGCAGCTGTAGGCACTTCATACATCCTACAGCACTCTCGTGATTAACTCGAATCCAATGTTACCTCATTTATCAAAATCCATCAAGCCGTCTAGGCTGTAGGATGCGCCTAAGAAACGTATAAACAAACAAAGAAACGTACAAACAAACATACAACACAAACTCATAACACTCCACAGTCGAGTAAAAAGACAGCCAGACTGCTGTCTGGGGCTTCGAAAATGGAAATATCCAATGTTCCGTTTTGACCGAGTGTATCGACGTTTCAAAGACCGGAGGTTAGAAAAAAAACTCGGCCACTTTCCGTCAACCAGACCTATAATGTCACAGTGAAACAATTAACCTGGGCACTTTATACCACGGTCTCAGTCGCCCAGCGTCGAACAATGCCTCTTTGTCGAACGTTCCCACACACTTGATAGCTTAACGTAGTTTAGCTATTTCCTTGTTGCTGGAAGTCGCGAGGAAAAGTGCTACAAGAGTTGTGAATTACTGGACAGGGCTTCACTGTTTAGCGGTGAAATCGTTTTAGTGCATTGGCCTTTTATGTATTACTGATGTAAACTTGAGAAAAGTGCTACAAGAGTTGTGAATTACTGGACAGGGCTTCACTGTTTAGCGGTGAAATCGTTTTAGTGCATTGGCCTTTTATGTATTACTGATGTAAACTTGAGAAAAGTGCTACAAGAGTTGTGAATTACTGGACAGGGCTTCACTGTTTAGCGGTGAAATCGTTTTAGTGCATTGGCCTTTTATGTATTACTGATGTAAACTTGAGAAAAGTGCTACAAGAGTTGTGAATTACTGGACAGGGCTTCACTGTTTAGCGGTGAAATCGTTTTAGTGCATTGGCCTTTTATGTATTACTGATGTAAACTTGAGAAAACTTTTGCGTTAAAGTCGTATTTTAAAGGACCTACCTACGCGAATAGTTCGCACGTTTGTTATAGGTACAAATGTTATGCGTGTTCGAAGGCTCACGGAAAGTAATAGACCATCGCCGAAATTACTTATGAAAATTCTAAGGTTTCTTCAAAGATAAAGTGAAAAGCTTTCTTTCAGGTCCGTGTGCTCCATTCTTAGAGACCTATATATTCGCTTATTTTCAAGCTAGTTGGGCAGGAGTGAACCAACATTTAAAGCATGAATAAACATCAATTAGCTTGAAATTGAGATACATTTTGCAAGTTACTCTGTTTAATTAGGTACGTTGGCTTGCTTGTCGTATGAGGTAGTGCTGGCGTCTGGTGTCAGAGTTTGTCAGCCTGCCCGAGGGCCTGAAACATGGCTTAACGACTGCTATTAATCAGTAACAGCCAGGACCACATCTTTACTTACCTTCCGAAGCACGGAGGGATGGAAAACCGCACATAACTTAGAAAAGTCATTGGTGCCGAGGACCTAACCGCATCGGCATCTTTGGATACTAACTCGCACTAGCATACTGCTAGGATACCATCGCTATATTGCCGAACTCCAACCGTAGTAGTCACTATGATAGCTAGTCAACCGATAAAAAGCCGAAGCAGAAAGTTTACGTCAAATAGTGTTACTGTTTCTGTGTGTGCCTGTACGAGAATAGGAGCAATCGTAAAGGTTGTACGGGGAATTATATCGGCGCATTGTTCCCAGTTTCATTTAAATTTATCATTATTTAACCACTCGGCGTAATTTCTTCCGACCTGAGTGCGCGCCGGTATAAAGTAAGGAAGCAGATGGAATAGGTAATTTAGATGTTGGACTTATAAAATAATTGAATACGAAAATAATAATAATAGAAGGATAATAATGAAATACGTATTTCTTATCTATTATTATATTATTATTATATTATACTTATAATAAAACTGTAACGGGTCCAATTCTGTACATTCAAGATATTTAGATTTTTTTTATTGGACCTTGCTCTAGATTCGATACTGAAGCCAAAACTGTACATTTTTTCATTTTTGTCTGTCTGTCTGTCTGTCTGTCTGTCTGTATCTTGGCTAGGCATCACGCTGAAACTACTGAATGAATTTAAATGAAACTTGGTATGATTTGAGTTCATACTACGAGGTAGGACATAGGCTACTTTTCATCCCGGAAAATGAAAGGGTTCCCGCAGGATTGGGGTTGAAAGTTATTTCAAAAAACACTTACCCCTCTGAAACTACTGGATGGATTTTAATGCAACTTGGCACAGTCATAGTTTATATGATTAGTTAAAATTGAGAATGCTTTTTATCCCGAAAAAATAAAGAGTTCCTGCGGGATAATGTCCCAAATTCTGAAAATTAAAGATGTTTTGTAAATTTTTTTAGGGGCCATTTTATATTCAATACTAAAGCCAAAACTGTAATTTTTTAATTTTTGTCTTTCTGTCTGTCTGTCCGTCTGTCTGTCTGTACCTTGGAAGTCCATCACGCCAAAAATACTCAATGAATTCAAATGAAATTTGGTATGATTTGAGTTCATACTTCGAGGTAGAACATAGGATACTTTTCATCCCACAAATTTAAAGGGTTCCTGCAGGATAGGCGTTGAAAGTTATTTAAAAGAACACATATCACGCTTAAACTACTTGACGCATTTTGTTGAAACTTGGCACATTCATATTTTATATAATAGGTAAAAATTGAGGATACTTTTTATCCCGAAAAATAAAGTGTTCCTTCGGGATAATGTCCCAAATTCTGTAAAGTAAAGATATTTTGGAATATTTTTTGGGGCCGTTCTATATTCAATACTAAAGCCAAACTATTTTTTTTTAATTTTTGTCTTTCTGCCTTTCTGTCCGTCTGTCTATCTGTACCTTGGAAGTGCATCACGTCGAAAATACTCAATGAATTCAAATGAAATTTGGTATGATCTGAGTTCACACGTCGAGGTAGGACATTAGATACTTTTTTCATCCCGAAAAAGTTAAGTGTTTCTGCAGGATAGGGGTGGAAAACTATTTAAAAGAACACTTAGCACGCTGAAACTATTGGACGGATGTTGATGCAACTTGGCACAGACATAGTCAATAAGATAGGTGAAAATTATGGATACATTTTGTTCCGAAATAATAAAGGATTCCTGTGTTTTTTTTGGAAGTTACTCTATATTCAATTATAAAGTTTAAACTATGAAGTTCAATTATGAAATTTTTACTGAATGTTTTTTCATTTTTGTCTGTATGTCTGTCAGTTTGTATCCTAGCCGCGCATCACGCCGCCCCGGAACTACTGGATGAATTCTAAAGAGATGATTTGAGTTTGTACTACGAGGTGGGACATAGGATACTTTACATATCGAAAAATATATGGGTTATTATTTAGAGGTTGAAACTTATTTAAAAGAACACGTACCACGCTGAAAGTAATGGACGGGTTTTGATGCAACTTGGCACTGTCTTAAGTTATGTGATGGCTTAAAATTGAGGACACGTTTTATCCCGAAAAAGTAAAGGGTTTCTGCGGGATATGGGTCCAAAGTTATGTTAATATTTAAGTAATAATAAATATTTTTTGGATGGTTCTCTATATTTGATACTGAAGCCAAACTGGTTTATTTTTTAATTTTGTCTGTCTGTTTGTCTCTGAATTCAAATGAAATTCTGTTTTGTTTAATTCTGTCTGACCACGCATCGCACCCAATCTATTAAATGAATTCAAATGAAAAAATGCTCATGGGTGCTTAAAAAAGGTATTGAACAATTTTCTTTTTTGTTAATCGTGGCTTTCTTTCTGTTTGTCTGTATGTTTGTTTGTTCACGCATCACGTAAAAACTAATGGACCGTTTGCAATGCGGTTTTCATTTTTAGGTAGCTTAGGGTTTGATTTAAATCTGGTGTAATTGGTATCTCAATCCGGTGAGTTAGAATTTTGTTCAAATGTTGATATATTGGTCCTGGAATAGCATATTATGGTACTTTGAACCTAAAGAAAAGAAAACGCGTGCGAAGCCGCGGGTACAGCTAGTATACTTATAATAAAACTGTAACGGGTCCAATTCTGTACATTGAAGATTTTTTGATATTTTTTTTTGGACCTTACTCTAGATTCGATACTGAAGCCAAAACTGTATATTTTTTTCATTTTTGTCTGTCTGTCTGTCTGTCTGTATCTTGGCTAGGCATCACGCCGAAACTACTGAATGAATTTAAATGAAACTTGGTATGATTTGAGTTCATACTACGAGGTAGGATAGGCTACTTTTCATCCCGAAAAATGAAAGGGTTCCCGCAGGATAGGGGTTGAAAGCTATTTCAAAAAACACTTACCACACTTAAACTACTGGAAGGGTTTTGATGCAACTTAGCACAGTCATCATAGTTTATATGATGGGTTAAAAATGATATTACTTTTTATCCCGAAAAAAGAAAGAGTTCCTGCGGGATAATGTCCCAAATTCTGTAAATTAAAGATATTTTGTAAATTTTTTTGGGGACCGTTCTATGTTCAATACTAAAGCCAAAACGGTTTATTTTTTATTTTTGTCTGTCTGTCTGTCTGTCTGTACCTGCACCGGAAGTGCATCACGCATACTTTTCATCCCGAAAAAAATAAGTGTTCCTGTAGGATAGGAGTGGAACATTATTTAAAAGTAATTATTTTCCACTCCAGTTTTTGTCTGTCTGTTTGTCCGTATCTTGACCACGCATCGCACCCAAACTACTAAATGAATTCAAATGAAAAAAATGCTCTTGGGTGCTTAAAAAAGGTATTGAACAACTTTTTTTTTGTTTTCATGTCTTTCTTTCTGTTTGTCTGTATGTTAGTTTGTTCACGCATCATGTAAAAACTACTGGACCGATTGCGATGCGGTTTTCATTGTCAGATAGCTTAGGGTTTGATTTAAATCTGGTGTAATTGGTATCTCAATCCGGTGAGTTAGAAGCCGAGCAATTGATAATAGTATTTTTGACTGCTGAAGAAATTTTGTTCATATCAGGATTGTTCCTTGAATAGCACATTATGGTACTTTGAACCTAAAGAAAAGACCACGCATGCGAAGCCGCGGGTACAGTTTTTAGAAATTATTGGTTGCATGCAAGCCAAATAGCTAACACTATTTATATATTAGAAATGTGCTAATTAAGTCCTTTCATTTGATACCCAACACGGCATAACAAAAAAAAATAAGGATTTTATGTCCTCTAGAGGACGCCATATTCAATTTAATGTGACGTCACATAGCCTACAACCACCGGACTATCAAGACACTTCCAACAATATCTCATTAGTCAAATTATGAGAAGTACTTTAGACGTTATAAGAGAACAGATGAACATACATACTTATAGGTTAAAATCATAGCCCACCTTTTTGCTTCGCCGTAGTCGGAGAATACCTCCATTTCTTGAATTATTCTTGGCAATTCCACTTCCAATTTCTCCTCACTTACATTGAAATAGTAGAAAACCGCCATAATATTTTATACCGACAGAAAAAGATGTAGGAGGGTGCAAACTTGATGAATCTACTGACTCGCGAGCTGTAATCAGAGCATCCGCTAGATATAGACCCAATGTAAGGCTTAACAGAGAGTAAGCTTCAAAACCAAATCAAAAATGTTAATTAATTACATTAATCTCTTTCTTTTTATCTTTGGACCAGGCATACATGAGGTATTAAGCTCGCTGGTCAGATGAAATAGAGAAGGCGACGCGAGAAAGGGAGGAGGATTACAACGGGATGACCGGAAGGAATAACGTGCAAAAAAAGATACTATTCAGCAATGACTGAAGATTTTTGTTATTAGCGTTTTTTAAGTGTAACATCTTTCCTCTCGCTTTCCTGAAATATAAAGAAGTTATTTCTTGAAAAGTGTAACAATGAGTGGGCGCGATGCATCAGTATCAAAGACACTTTCCGCGTCTGTCTCTCTGTCTATTTATCTATCTATATGTCTGTCTCTCTGGCTGTTTGGCCGCTTACTCCTCCAAAACCACGCAACGTATTTTGATATTTACCAAAAGTTAGATATTTTTTACGGAAGGTTTAATATAATACGAGCATATGATACCTGAACGTAACGAGGCGGCAAGCGAAGCGAGCCGCCGTCCCCCAAGCGGAGTGAAGGTCGATTGTAATACGAGCATATGATACCTGAACGTAACGAGGCGGCAAGCGAAGCGAGCCGCCGTCCCCCAAGCGGAGTGAAGGTCGATTGTGAGAGAACTCATGTTTTTCTCTTCTTTTTTTCTTCTAAATGGCACACGTGCGATGCCGGGTGGGACTCTAGTAGATAAAAGAGAGCTTGAATCAGATGTCGAACATCATATGCGACTACTGAAGGCTCGCTCGTTTTATTTATTTATTATTTGTGTTTGTATAACTTAAGTCACTGTTACGCGCTTACATTGTGATGTGATATTTCGTTATAATTTCAGTAAATTACAGTAATGACGTCGCTGCCGGAGAGATGCGGACTTTAGAAAGTCCATAACTGGAGCAAGTCCAAGAGTATGTGCAATAATTACTATTTTGTAATGGTTAATCACTATGAAATAATACTGTTTGGTAACTGTGAACTAATAATAGTGTTACAAACGTAAAATGAAATTAATTTAAAGATTGTATGATGTTGTGTGCAATGAAAGCTTTGCTCTGGTAGTTATTACTTTGTCCAAGCATAATTATGCAAAGATAGATTTATAAATAAGCTTTACTTGTAATGGATAATATACATAATAAATAATAGTACTATGTAAAGGACACATTCATTTGTAACAGCGGACTTTGCTCGCAATAGAAATGTGTGAGTTTTAGTTGAGTACTGCTTGAATTTTATTTTAATAACTAGCTGAGCCCACGGTGTTGCCCACGTTGTGATTTTTCTGTGTTAATAAGGATCCTAAAAGTAATTCCAGTAACAAAAGTACCAATATACCAAATTTCATCAAACTTCGTTCAGACGGCAAATAGTTTTTAATCGATTGCTCGGCTTCTTATCATCGAATTGAGATATCAAGTATAGCAGTTTTTAAACCTCATCGTAATCGCTGCAGTATTTTTACGTGATGCGTGAAAAACACAAAGACAGTATTTAAACAAATTATATGTTTTGTATTTTTAGTCCACAAGAGCTTTTTTATTAATTATCTTTTTTGTACAGAATTTTTGTTACTTACTGTTTTATTATAAGTATAGATAATAAAACTATTTTAATTACATTAAACTATAAATAAATAAAATTAATTTCTATTTAGTTTGGATTTATATTGATGACTGAAGGAAATCTTTATAGTCAATAATTGATGCTACACAGACAAAAAACACTAAAGAGTGAATGAAAGTGAATGAACTTATCAAGTGTGACCATTTCAATAAAATAATCTCTTTTTAACAATCATTTAGCAAATTTTTTGATTATTTTCATTTCAGAAACCCAAAGAGTTAACAGACTCAAAATGTGACAGCCTGTTTGCTGATTCTTGATGTGACACGCTTATCGGAAACCGGGTGTCAATGAGTCTAAATTTTATACAAGAAACATTATTAAGAGAGTTATTGCAACCAGCCCGACGGATAATATAGGTACTTACCTAGTTATTTAATTCAAGTAGGACACATACTCTTATTTTAGGGTTACCCATATTTTTTCGCTACCGAATCATCATCAGCCAATTATGTTCCCACTCTCATGTGGTCTCCTTTCAAAATTTTGAGAAACATCAACCAAAAACACGTACACAGGTGTCAAAAACCCCAGAGCAAACTGGACAACATAGAAAAACAGTAAAAACGTGTGATCTTTACCACCTTAACAGTACCTCGATCGTGATGACCATCGACTTACATTTCTTTTTTTAATAATAACAATAGCCGTTACCAGGCGATCATGATGTTGGAAGAGGTGGTCGACCGTTAGGACAACAATACAACTGGACAATTCTACCATTGAAAAATGTACTCTATAACTATGACTTTAAATCTAATCTTTGCAAGTCCAAGTTACATAAGTGGTTCGAATGTTTTTCCTGCAATTATTAGGCGAATCCAAACTTTAATGTGAGAAGAAGTGAGTTGAAATCAGATTGAGATGTTAAGATTTAGATGCTTCTGTTAACACAAAAAATAAAGAAGTCTTCTCGTTAAGTACTTATCTACGTAATGTCTAGAGGTAAATAAACTAATGGTTGTATTAAGTGACGATCAATCAAGTTCGGTTTAGTTTTTGCGACAAGTAGATCAATGTCAGCCAATAGGTAGGTATTATTCAATTCATTTTTTGCTAGAATAGATTTTCCTGGTTCGTAGACACCGCATTGCATCGATTTTACCATGCAAAGGCTCAACACTGGCTCTCAACTCAACAGTCCGTCGATATATCGGTTCTCTATCGATACGCATAAAATCGATATGTCATAATTTAGTGTGGCATAATTTTACTTATCCTAATAATGTGCAAGCATAATAATAATTTCGCATAAATATTTAGCCATAATCGTGATTACCATATCTAAAGTTAGCATAACGATAAACAAGCATATTATTTAGTAGCATAAAATATTCATTATTCACCGTGAGTGAAATAACTTAAAACTAAATTATTTTACGTACCTACCTATGTACAAAAAGCATGTTTTCTGTCAAAGTCTAGTTTTTTTTTAAATATTTTATTTGTTTTATGCGACTCCATAGTAGTCCAAAATAATATAGCCCAAAAGATCATTATGCCTACTTTAACAGTTTGCCAATTACTGTTTATGTAAAATTATTATTATGTCATTAAAAGTTATGCCTAACTCATTATGCCAAAGTAAATTAGTATTAATAAAAAAGTTATGCGAAACAAAGGGATACCTATATATCATCAGATCAGTTTGATTATCTCTCCTATAAGCTCTCGAAATCGAAATGTCACATTGTCATAGCATCGATAAAAGGGCATACAATATTTCTTACTAGTTCTTTGATAAAAAGTACAAACTAGTCTAATAAAATACAGAACATGATAAAATACCTTGTAGTTCTTGTGCACACTTCCCATAGACCCCATAGTAACATCATCATCATCATCATCAGCCTATATCTGTCCACTGCTGGACGTAGGCCTCTCCTAATGTACGCCACTGAGCCCGGTCTTCAGCTCTCTTCATCCATTTTCTGCCAGCCGCTTTTCGCAGGTCTTCACTCCATCTGGCCACAGGGCGTCCTACACTAAGTTACCATAGTAACAATACCATATAAATATAACACATGCACTAAGTATGTATAATTTTATCGTGATATCCGATATAATACGAGCGTATAGTAATTTAAGCGTACCTATAAATTGTTTGCCACGCTGTATTTTGTCATAGATCAAATCTGTGATGAAATCAAGAAGGCACAGTTAAAGGAACCGAAGCTTCTGTAGGAGCTTACTCCTCAAATCTGAATTACCGGCCTATTTCTCTTTACTATAAGGAGGAAAGGAGGAATCAAATAACTTTCAATTTGCACGACATTTTACTGCAGGAAATATTATTTATACTTTTTTGCGCGTCTGAGTAACCGTAGAGGCGTTGACCAATCGAATTCTGTACATAAATCAACAACAACATTAGTAGATGCGCTTGCGCCGTCACGTATTTGATGTGAGCATAACTCGGCGTGCGCTGCGTCAGACCAGCGGCGACGGCCTGCGATTCTGTTATGTATTTATGTAAATCTTACCTGCCCCTATATTGTTCTTCAAAAGCCTCCGGAAACTAATTAAGTTTAGAACAATATGTAAATCAGCTATAACTTATTTTTGGGTTGATGGTTAGAAGCGTGGGCGACAACTTCCGATAGACTAATCTCTATCGAGAGAGTGTTTGGGTTGATGGTTAGAAGCGTGGGCGACAACTTCCGATAGACTAATCTCTATCGAGAGAGTGTTTGGGTTGATGGTTAGAAGCGTGGGCGACAACTTCCGATAGACTAATCTCTATCGAGAGAGTGTTTGGGTTGATGGTTAGAAGCGTGGGCGACAACTTCCGATAGACTAATCTCTATCGAGAGAGTGTTTGGGTTGATGGTTAGAAGCGTGGGCGACAACTTCCGATAGACTAATCTCTATCGAGAGAGTGTTTGGGTTGATGGTTAGAAGCGTGGGCGACAACTTTCGATAGACTAATCTCTATCGAGAGAGTGTTTGGGTTGATGGTTAGAAGCGTGGGCGACAACTTCCGATAGACTAATCTCTATCGAGAGAGTGTTTGGGTTGATAGTTAGAAGCGTGGGCGACAACTTTCGATAGACTAATCTCTATCGAGAGAGTGTTTGACCTATGAATACGCAAGAAAGCTGTATCACGTGAACGTCGCATCGAAAAACTATTTATTACCTTTCTCTACATGCTCTGCTCTACGGCTCCACCCGTACTTTTCCCGTTATAAAACTGCATTTTCCCGGGGAAAAAGTAGTTTATGTCCTATAGGGTCTTGGCCTATTAATTCAACCGCCATCATGCACAATGCGCGCCCCCTAACGCACGCTGTGCAAACTATCGACAAGTAGGTACTTTCGGGCACAGAATAAATAATAGCACAAGTTTCGGGTAGTTTCGGGTTTCGAGTATAGGCTGCGTTTTATGCGCTATTAAAAAAAAAAAAAAAAAAAAGTTCCCACCAATTACATAGCCTCAAACTAGGATACCTGTACTATTGGCACTAGATAACGGACAAACATTCATAGATACGAATATTACATAGATGACTCGGAAACAATAATTTCTGCTCATCACACAAATGATAGCGCCTTGCGGGATTCGAACCCACGACCATTTGATTTCAAAAACTAATGAAAAACCAATAAAACACGGACTTTTACAAACTAACTACAGTGTCAAAAACAGTGTGATATTAGTGCATCATCAGCCTGTGTTCGTCCACTGCTGGACATAGGCTTCTCCCAATGAAAGCCACAGAGCCCGATCTTCGGCTCTTCTCATCCAGTTTCAGCCGGCCACCGTCCACAGGTCGTCACTCCACCTGGTCGGTGCAGTCAGCTGCCTACACTACGTTTGCCAAGACGCGGTCTGAGCCATCGGACGCTCATGTCCATCTGAGCCCTACCTCTTTATAATATTAGTGTAGATCAAAAGTACCGTATATACTTTCATATGCATTTCGTAAAAAGCTGTTATTTTGACATTACAAACACACACTTAAATTTTATTTATTTGTATAGATTAGTGCAGGTACGTGTTAACGAACGAATTCGATGTCGATTGATAGACATTCTCGATAGACACTTGTCTTCTTTCGATAGAGAAACCGCGCTGTAGCGCTAACACTATGCGCCCTGCAGATTACTATTTTGAAGTCTTTCCTCTTGGAGTTTTATGCTGGCAAGCTACGAAGAGCATTACGACCATCTCAGAAAGCAATTGCTGCATGCCGGCGCGTGCACGTGCATATTGTATCGAATAACACAGAATAATACTCGCCATAGTTCAGTTAGTTTTGTACATGCAACTAAATCGTTTTACTGTTTTCAGGTTTCATTTATTCCAATACAAGTAAAATTTGAAACAAAATATATATATTTCTATGTTTTTTTTTTCGTTTTTTTATTGATATGTCATCAGTTTGTGAGATACCCTGAAAGTTTCAGCCGGATCGCTAATCGAGAAGTGCTCGAAATTTGAATTACAAGATTCCAGGACAGACAAAATACATACATATATACATACTTAGATACAAGTGAAGTTAATTTAAGCTAAATATTTGATTTTGATTACCCAAGAAATAAACAAGAACACTAACAAATAAACAGTTTTTTTTGTTTTTTTTTTAATAATGTTTTTGGCGTTTTGATATGCATGGTCATACGTGTAGTGTGCCAGTGAATCCATCTCGTACACGATACATGACTCATGCGTGTGCGTCGATCCTATTCAACCACATAATCATGTCTCATTGAATTTATTGTGACATTATATTAACAATAAATTCAACTAAGACATTTAAAATGAAAAACTAAATTGTGTGTGACATTAAATGAATATACGTTTTATTTAATTATTTTAGAACATTTATAATTTGAATGTTAAACATTTCACCAAGCTCCTATATGGGGAAAGAAAGTTTGTACTGGAATTATTAAATTATTGTACTTAATTACTAAGATATAATCTAAGGAAAGTAGTGCTTGTGATGATTTATAGAAGTGAATGGAGTTAATGGTACCTATGTAGGCTTTACGTGGGTGATAATGATAATTGATAATTGATTCAAAAGTTTCTGAAGAAAATAATAATTTGAGCATGTGCTCATCACCCCAGGGCCCTCAGTAATTGCAGTAAATTATATTTTATCAATTTGATTGATTGATGAAAAAATTCAAAAGTAGTCTCAATAAAGTTGCATAAATCCATAACCATACAGATGAAGGAACTATGTACAGTAGGTAAAGTAGGTACGAGGTACTACAACATTTATTTTGTGCAAACTTTTCTACGAAAAGGCAGTATTTTACTTCAATCCTTCTCCCACCACATCAATTTGTCTGTTTGTCCACTATACAAGACATCGAACTGTTAAGAACTTACTGTATAGTTTTAGAATTTAAGATTTTAGCCACAAACCCATTCTCAAAAGAATCTTCTATAAATACGGTACAATTTTTCCTGTCAAGTTTCATTTTGTTATTCTTTATTAAGTTTAAATGCTTCTGAATGTTTTTATGGCGTTAATTATAACATTTAAATTCCCGTCGTATAGAGAGCACTTTGTTGTGTTCGCGACGTTGCGAATAAACGCGAAAAATATATTTGAAAGTTTAAATTCATGAATAACAGTCGCGAAAACCTAAGAAGCCTCTATTTTTCTTTTAACTCACATTCTAAGTGCTCATTGGCTACGTGAGATGTAAATTCAAGATACCAATTAAGATTACAAAATGTGCATTACCAACTGCCATGTTCTAATTCAATATCGCGACCAATTTATCAATTTGAAATGAGAATGCAAGAAACAAAAGCAATCCATAATTACAAACTTTCATAAAAAAGTTCGAGTCTCAAACGTTTCTCACGTGAAATTGTACGTTATTGTTCTCCTATGGCTTATTTATCTTACCAATCTTTCAACAACAAATGTGGAACGAAAGCTTGTCGACGTGTCACACTGTTTTGTGACTGTGGCTTATGAGATTATCGCTTGGTTTCCACATCAATATTATTGCGTGGTACGCAAGACGAATAATAATTCCCTATTCGGTACATAAGGCGGTAATTGGTTGAATGTTGAGAATGTAAACATGTACTGTACAAAATAGCATGGTACAAAAATCGACTTCAAATGGATTAACTATAACTAAAACAAACTACTGATCCAATTTTAATACAATTTATATGTGATCACCTCGAAAGTGTACATTTTCAAACAAAAAAACTTTTTTCAAAATAAGTCCGCAATAGACGGGGAAATCGGTAAACATAAAAAATACAGTCGAACATAAAACCTGCTCCTTTTGCGAAGTTGATTAATAAAGATAATGAATAAATGATAACGACGCATTTGTACATAAAAAATGGTTAGTAAAATAAAATATACAGATTCATTCAAGTTAGCGTGTTGCGAAGAAACGCGGAAACGGTGAAAATATATTGGACTCGCGAATGTTGCGTGAATAAATGTACGTAAGTATTATAAGTGTTTTGACGTGTGTTGGGTATTTTAGTTAACATACTTTAGTATCTAACTTCTAAACTATATTATAAGTAAATAAAGTTATATGCATGTAAAAAAGTAGCTTGTAAAAACATTTGTATTTAGGCGGTTTCTCAACACACTGATAAAATAGGTTTTAAATTACACAAAATTGAAACTACCCTGCGCTCAACTTTAGGTAACTGAAAATTTGAAGAACTATTTGGTACTAGCTTTCGCCCGCGACTTTGTGCGCGTGGACTACTGTTTGTCGCGAATAATAGCATCCTATGTTCCTCTAGAAACCAATGCAAATTATAGCACCAACGCTCGATACTTTTTGACAGACTTGTTATTATTTCGTTTCAACGGCAACCGTTCCTTACAGCGAGTAATCGACATTCTCCAGTTCTCCCGTGGCACCTTACTTTTTTCTGGAATAAAAAGTATCCTCAAAAGTGCATCAATATATAAAAAGTATATATGTTGGTCTCTATTTTGTACAGTACCTATTTACAAAGTTTCATCATAATCGGATTTGCCGTTTTGGTGTGAAAGCTCCCCAAACAAACAAATGAACAAACTAAAAAACAACAGGCATTTCACTTTTATATATTGGTGTGGATAATAATGAACAAAACCTGAATCATTTAAGTGGAAGTTGAACTCGCGCGGAGAGGGTTCCGTACGATGAATAATTCTCACAATACTCAATATTGTGAGATTTACCATTATTTGAAGTTATTTTAAAACCATAAAGACCACATATTAACCTATTTTCTTTAATAACTTTAAAACGATTAACTTTAAATTTGAGACCCTCACAACAAATTCTTTTATTTGACATTCTATAATTATGACACACGATACACTATACTACTATATAACTACGTAACTATTTTTAAAATTTCTATTTTTGCCCCACTAAAATGACATATTCAAAATTAATTTATTTACATTAGACCTCTATGTTTGGGTCACAGCTATTCATATGTACTAAATTTCAACTTAATCGGTACAGTAGATACGGAGCAAAGTGGTTGTGACAGATGGACAGACAGATACATGAGTGATCCTATAATGGTTCCGTTATTTTCATTCAGACGGAACTCAAAGTAAATATAAACATATCAAATAATAAGGATCGACCTATGAAAATAGCAGAATATATTTTTTAAATCTGACATGGTCTCAAATACTACAAGTATAACCATTAGAAACGGGATATTTACCATAGATATTATTTATATTGAGTTCCCGATATTTCGGCACTGTTGCAAGCGCTATGATAACGGATAACTGAAGTAACTGCGGATGGAATAGTCTACCATCTTTCTCACTCTTTTATTACGCGCGACTTCAGCACCATTGTTCACACTTTCGTTAGTAACTCGATCGCGACACACGCACTAACAGTATCACCTCGCGAATTAGGGATATTTCTTCGGTTTTCACATAGACGTACCAGTGGATTCCAGACACTCGACAGTTTAAACTCATCCTCACGATTGAAATACCCCGTTTCTTATGTTTATACTTGTAAAATAGCAGAAATCTTCAAAAGTTAGGAACAACCTTTACCATGCATAGCAATATTTTCTTTTTTCGTTTGTTTGTTTGGGGAGTTTTCAAGCGATTACGGCTGGACGAATTTTGATGAAATTTGGAATGGAGATAGCTTATTTTAATAAAACATAGGATACGTTTATCCCGAAAAATTGTAAGTTTCCTTGGGAAAACTATAGAATGTTGATTAATGTTGATTAATCGCTATTTCCATGGCAACCAGGAACGGTTGCCATGGAAACGAAATAACAAGTCTGTCAATTAATTTCAAGAGCATCGGTGCTATACCTACTTTTGCATTGGCTTTTTATATGTTAGAAGAACATAGGATGCTTTTTTCGCGATAAACAGTAGTCCGCGCGGGCGAAGTCGCGGACGGGAAAACTAGTTCCTTTATAAACAGATCCATTACAGAAACCAAATCATTTAGATATTAATATTAAGTAGTTACAAACCTTTATTAAGTAGATCAGCCAAGCAGTGACATCATACCTGTAACAAAAAGTGTAGCGATCAGTGATAGGTACATGTCAGGCATGACATTCTGTTTTTGCCTACAGTTACATGTTATGGTTATTCACATGTCAATCTGTAACCTCTAATCTAATTAACATAATATTTTTTGCTAAGCTTTTTTGATCATCAGATGCTGTAATTTAATCTAGTAAATGTCTCTACAGCAGATACTTTTGAAATTCATATGAATCATCCTATAAAGTATATATGAGAAGGAAACATTTCACTTATCCATACCGATATATAAAAGTGAAACTTCGTCTGTTTGTTTGTTTGTTTGTTTGTTTGGGGAGTTGTAACGCGATAACGGCTGGACGTATTTTGATGAAATTTGGAATGGAGATAGCTTATACCCTGGCATAAAACATAGGATACTTTTTATCTCAAAAAATTGTAAGTTTCCACGGGAAAACTGGAAAATGTTTATTACTCGCTGTAAGGAACGGTTGCCATGGAAACGAAATAATAACAAGTCTGTCAAAAACATCAAGAGCGTATTTTGCCTGATGGTATGCATCCTGCTCAACAAAAAGCAAAGGTAGCGATGTGCTCGTCACTTTAAGACAGAATTTTATGTACTAGTGCCTGTACATACATCTCTTTTAAGTCTAATAATAATGATGTCCAGTAATTTTATGTACTAGTGCCTGTACATACATCTCTTTTAAGTCTAATAATAATGATGTCCGGTAATTTTATGTACTAGTGCCTGTACATACATCTCTTTTAAGTCTAATAATAATGATGTCCAGTAATTTTATGTAATAGTGCCTGTACATACATCTCTTTTAAGTCTAATAATAATGATGTTCAGTAATTTTATGTACTAGTTCCTGTACATACATCTCTTTTAAGTCTAATAATAATGATGTCCAGTAATTTTATGTATCATTGTCCCTAACTTTTCACACTACTGTAGGCGTTTAAATATCTGGCAAAGATATGAAAGTAGGTATAGTGTACTTTTTTTTCTATTCTATTCTATTCTGTATGAAGAAAAGCTTTTCGTCAACTTTCGAATCTATAATATCAGATTTGTCATTATCGGTTGTGTAAACAGACATCTAATTACGAGAATTGTCATTTTTTATTCTGATATTGATTATTTTAAAATAGGTGAAGGCAAATACAAAATTCCACAACATAACTGGTTCAATACAATTCGCAATGTGAGTTTTCAGTTTGGTTCGAGTAGGTGCGATCAAAAGTTCGCAGGTATAATCATTATTTAAGTATGACCTAAAAGGTATTTTGTATTCATTCTTTTGTTCCAAGAATCAATCATCGCATGATGGATGCAGTAATGATCGTCACGATTTCAGTTAAGATTTATCTTTGCAAAAAATGTAGGCGTCTTGGTTATAAGTATTACATTACATTGTTTTTGTCTGCAGCTTCGTGTCCGCCTCGCCACTGAAACCATGTTTAGGATGAAGAAGATAATTGTTATTATAACAACCGACCAATTTCATATCGAACTCGCAAAGACGTATGGTTCCGTAGCACAGAACCAATAATAGTTAGGCAGGATCAACTGTGAAAACAGCACTGCAACCGGTCCAGTAGTTTTTTCGTGATACGCCACAAAGTTGTTTTTGCGACTGGATTCTAGTTCATTTTTTTCGTAAAATTATAAATTATTTCTTGCTCATATTTCTTGCAGAACAGAGTTAACTTGGTCATCTATGTCTCGTAAAATAGTGAACAGAGTTAACTTGGACATCTATGTCTCGTAAAATAGTGAACAGAGTTAACTTGGTCATGTATGTCTCGTAAAATAGTGAACAGAGTTAACTTGGTCATCTATGTCTCGTAAAATAGTGAACAGAGTTAACTTGGTCATGTATGTCTCGTAAAATAGTGAATTCTTGATTGATGTGCTAATTTTGTTAGTAAATTCATATTTAGTGCCCTAATTTTTATAAAAATTTTACATTAGAGGGGAGCTCAGGGGGGACATCGGGCAGTCCTTAAGCAACGAATGCGATCTCTTTAACGCATGCCAAAGTGGAGATTATAGCAGAACCCCTCCTTTTATGGGGGGAGGCCCAAGTTTAGCACTGGACATCTTCGGGCTGATGATGAGAAGCGGTTAATATTCTCAATTGTTCGGGAGCCAGATGTTATCAATTCCCAAAAAGTTGTCTCATTTTTTATATTTGTTGTTTGTATGTTTGTATATAATCCACAGAGAAAATATTTTCACTGTGGTGTAAAACAAAATTGGCTTGTTATTGCTGTAAGCGCAAAAAGTATTTGCTTGTTAATTAATAGACAACTTTCGCTTAGATTCTGCTAAGTAGATATGTATGTATATTATTTTAACTCTACCTAAGGCGGATATACTTTAAATAATATTAGCTTTATTGATTGCATTTCTAGCAGAGATGTACAAGGTACCCTATACAAAGTATCTGAGTACAAGATACAAGATACTATTAAAAATAAGTATTTCAGATACCAAATACAAGATACATTATGGAATGGTAACTGAAATACTAGATACAGCATACGTATCTTTTAAATACTTTTTAGGGATAAAAAACTTTTTGAAAGAAAACACAGTTTTATTGAGTTTAAGTTTATTATATGAACTAGCTGTACCCGCGGCTTCGCACGCGTGGTCATTTCTCTAGGTTAAAACAACTATATTACTATTCCAAGACCTAAAATACCAATATACCAACATTTAAACAAAACTCCTTCAGCTGTCCAAAAGTTTTTATCGATTGCTCGGCTCCTACTAATCAGATTGAGATAATAAGTACACCAGTTTTGAAGTCAAATCCTAAGCTATCCAACAGTGAAAAAAACACATCGCAATCGGTCCAGTAGTTTTTACGTGATGAGTGAGCAGACTAACAGACAAACACGAATTTAATTAATGTTTTATTCTTTTTCAGTAGCTTATTTTTTTTTAAATATCTTCCTTTTACATATTTTTTGGTAGGTACTTATTGTTTTACTATAGGTATAGATGCCCTTTAGTTTTGGGCAGAATAACTAAAATATGTGTTTTATAATATTATTTTAATCATGCCTATAAAACAGTTTCGTGACTTACCTACTGACTGACTGACTGACTGACTAACTGACTGACCGACTACGCCCAATCTAAACTGGTGGACCTAGGTATTTGAAATTTGGAGGAATTTTCCTTGAATATCCTAGATGTGAACTACGGAAGTAACTATAAACCGTAAAACATTAATACCAACTCCAAATAAATAACCTCTATCTTGCGGGGACCCTATAATTTACCGGTATGAAAAGTATCCAATGCCCTACTTCGTCATATGAACTTAAATCATGCCAAGTACGAATATAGAACCTCCTCCATTTTTTTTATAAAATACCCTCATAGTACAGAATTGGACCTGTTACAGTTTTATTATAAGTATATTCAAATTTGCCCCAGACTAAAGTTTCATCAAATGTCAATAGATGGCTCTTTGCATTTGCATAGACAATTTATAGGTAATTATGATTGAAAGTATTATAGCAAAAATTGTATTTACGAAATACAAGGTACCAAACGAATGGTATCTAAATACAAGATACAAAATGCATTTAAAAAAATATTTTAGATTTAAGATGGAAATACGTATTTTGTATCTTGTATCTGTATTTCAGATACTTGTAGCTTAGATAAGTCACATCTCTGATTTCTAGGAAGGCCGCGGGCTAAGATGTTATTTTTAAATTAATTTAGCTTCCGTTGTACACTACGCCATAAATAAATATATCATAAAATACTATGTAAACATGCCTTCATGCAAATATTGTGTCTAATACCTTTCACTTTATAGCAAGTGATTAATCATGCAAGCAATTGGTTCTAAATAATGTCATATTATAATTAATTATGTAAGATCCGTGTGGCTACAGCTTTAAATAATGGCCATTTATAATATATTGTTATCCAGTTAAACTTCAAAAAGGAGGATGCTGGTCGGTTTGTTTTTGTACAACGATTAACATGAGATCCCGCGGCTGATTTGTATGAACGAGGAAATCTTAAGGCGCTGTGAGTAGAGTGAGTAGCCCTATTTTTGGAATGAAATATGAAATACGTATAATCAAGTCAAGTTAAGTATTTATTTAGTATTTAAACTAGATTTTCACCAAAAGAAAACCTGATAACATTATATATCTTCGATCAAAATTTAATTTGAAACTTTGCTATTTTTCAGTCGAAGCGAAATATTTTACAATCTATTATGAATATTGACCCCAAATTTATTTTTGTAAGTTAGTTTTTAAATTGATCTTGATTCTTGCCTAGCGATTTTTCGATACATCCCCTTCATTAGATATACATTTACGAATAAAATTAGATATTCTAGACCAGAATGGTTCTTAATATAGAACCAACTAGAAATTACCGACCTAGGTATTAGTCGAAAGCTGGCTTCGATCTGGTCTTTGACTATTTTGTTTCGTGACACTTTTACCAGAATTAATATCCGATGTAAAACATAATATCAACATCGATGTTGGCATTAAATTATGTCTGCAAATAAAATATTTTCAATAATTAAGGAGACTTATGGTGCAAGACCAAGGCAAAACCAATGAGGCGTTATCAAAAAGCCTACAGCTTTCTCGATAATAGGTAAAATCTTGAGCAATTGGCTTGGCTGGTCAGCAACAATATACATTGTCGATCTTGACAGACTATGGCTGACTTTCTCAAATGTGAGATCTCCGGACTATGTCAATATGATTCCATCAGTTTTTACACACTAACACTCAGCTAGTTGTATGTGAACACGTACTGCTGCGCTCCATTGCATATTTGTCACGTGTAGGCTAGCCAGTGTATAATGTATGACAAAACTGTTCGCACGATACTATGTTTGAAGTAAGCGTGTGACATTCTGCTATTAATAGAAGACTAGCTTTTTATTTTTTTTATTGCACACGTTTTATGGCACAAGTTTGACCGCTATCTCAATGCGGTCTTATTGGCTGCGATTGCATTTTTCTCCTATTCTTTCAGCAGGTGTTTTCTCAGGATAAGAGTGGCCTAAATGTTGGTCTGTCTTGTAAACATCATGATCATCGTCCGGAAGACGCCCGATGCTGAACATAGGAGACAACGATCGATTGTTTAAAATTAATATAAAATTTGTGCTAAAGTATTGATTCGTGTAGTTTGATGTTCGATGTGCAGTTAAATATTTCCCAGAAGTCAGATAAATGTTAATGCAACCACTTTTATTTTTATTTTTAAATGAACATCGTACGCTGATGCTATTTTATATACATGTTGTTATCAATTGTTACTTATTTACAAACTAGTGAGAGGATCTTTTGTGACAAAAATGTAATGTTGCATGTTTAGGTATGATTTGATCTAACTAGCGAAAGTTGACATGGAAAAAATAAGCAGCGGCAAGTAATAACAATCTATAAAAAACTAGCTTCCCGCCCGCGACTTCGTCCGCGCGGACTACAGTTTATCGCGAGAAAAAGCATCCTTTGTTATTCTAGGATATTACAAACCAATGCAAAAGTAGGTATAGCACCAATGCTCTTGATTTGACAGACTAGTTATTATGTTTCCATGGCAACCGTTCCTTACAGCGAGTAATCAACATTTTACAGTTTTCCTGTGGAAACTTACAATTTTCTGGGATAAAAAGTATCCTATTTTTTATTTCTGGGTTTATACCCAGAAATAAAACATGAGATACATTTTTTTTTGCTTCCTCCGTTCCAAATTTCATCAAAATCCGTTCAGCCGTTATCGCGTGAAAGCTCCCCAAACAAACAAACAGACAACGTTTCACTTTTATATAATGTATGGATAGATTCATTATAATTACCTACATATATATTGTTATTTATGAGTATGCGTAATAATATACTTCGCATTTTTACAATTTAAAACTTAATAGATCTTAAGACAAGGAGAAAAAATTTAATAAAAAAAATATAAAAAAAGTATATAACTTAAGAGAAAGTTTTTTTTTATTTCGGTCTATGCAATCGTTTCTCCACGATCTGAACTGATGGAAAGCGATGATGTGGTCGAAGGTGTAGCACGCTTGCCTAGTAGCTATTCACTCTTGACTTGAACACACCTGGATTATAATTTACCTGGATTATTTTTTAGAAACACTCGTCTATATCGTCTCGTAATTCAATTTTTTTGAGGTTTGTGCTACGTCCAATCCGACTAAAGGAAGTAATTAGGCACTTAAAACCTCCTGGCACAGAACTAAAAAAAATAATTATATCTTACTTCTAAGTTTTATGCGATTTGAAGTTATTTTTTTTAAATTAGTTTGCATTTCTTACTTTTTAGTTTCGTTAAAGTAGTCTAACTAAGAAAACGAAGTACTTATTCCATTCTCAAAGAAAAAAGCCATGCTGGAAACAGTTAGCAGTCCATATCTTTTTAACTACTGAACGGATTTTAATGAAACTTGTTAAATTCCCTAAGTTGAAAGATACTGAAACTATTATAAAAAGAATTATTGCAATCCAGATTATGTTTGTCCAAAAATACATAGACTCATACATACATTCGCGACATTTGGTATAGAGCTCAGGATAGGAGGAAGAAACGAAACACAAATGTTAACACTTTAAATTGTATATTTTACAACTTTATAAAACAAGTATAGTATTTCAGAATTATAGTTTCAATATCCCGGTTACAAAGGTTGGCTATCGGAGCCTTGATATACTTTGGTGGTGCTACTAATTATTATTGGTCTTCATTGGTCAGAGCTTCTTGTCTTCAACAGCTACTGCGAACGGGAACTTGACGAATGCACAAAAATTCTTAGCAGTATGGGTTTATATAGTTTGCCCAAAACAAGCGAAGCTCTCTTATTAGGTGATTTAGACTATCTTATTCGTTACATAAGTTCACCCTATTGTTCTCGAGCCTTATTTTCCCACGCTCGAAAAATAGGCATAAAAAGTTGTCCCAGAAGTCCCCTATGGTTTAACCTCGAATCTTCACCACGAAGAAAGCCTAATTTTTATGGCTTTGCTACGAGTGCGAGGAGAACTTCCGATTTTATTATCTGCTCGCACCCGTACGAGGACGGTACCCAAACTTTAGGTATGTTCCTAAAGTTTGTCCAGTTTTTGAAAATTCCTATGTATGACTCATCGAAAATCAACACACTATGCCAAATTTAGAAACGTTTCTCCCCGTGAGCTTTCTCTAGCTCTTACCATCTACGTTTTACATTTTAACTGATAACTTATTCATTTTACCTTAGGCTGTCTCAGGAGTACTTTGCAAAGTAAGTACCTTAAATAAGTACCTTTTACAAAGCGCGGATTACCTGAGCGAACCTGTACCTCTCTAATACCATGCATCCACAGAAAGTTTCAGTCTATCTGTGACTGCATGTTTGTAATTATTTCTAAAGAGGTACGCGGCCATCCCGTATGCTTTAGATGTCATACGTGTTGGCACGTAGATTCTATTTACCCTATACACTACGCCTTCCAATTTGCTAGGTTTATACGAAATAATATTTATTTCGCTTATGTGTTATCTCGCTTACATTCTGAATAGCACAAAGTGTTCTAAACACTTATGCCTATCTACCTGTGTTCCTATTTTCCTAAACCTATACATATAGCTATACTTACGAGTATAGCTGTATGTAATATTTATTGCGCTCGTTAATAAGTTTATAATTTATTGGCACAAGCTCTTTTTTGACAGGACAGGCGTGTTTTTTTAGCGTTTAACCTAGTTATCTATAAAAGAAACTCACTGGGATCACTACAAACTACCAGTAACTACTATTATTTATTCTGTATAGTTACTGTGGATGCTAACGATTGTCATGTTGATTGTCATGTTGAATTGTCATGTTGATTGTCATGTTGATTGTCATATTGATTGTCATGTTGATTGTCATGTTGATTGTCATGTTGATTGTCATGTTGATTTTCATGTTGATTGTCATGTTGATTGTCATATGTATCACTCACTGTAATAGTTTTTTTTTAGGAAGGCTATGTTAGAGTGACGGACGCGTCGCGATTTTGTCTCAATGTACATATCCATGCAAAGAGACAAGTGACCGTTTGTAAAGACGCGTCGGGAAATCATCCGTATTATTCCATAATACGAGTAAGGTTTATTCTTAAAATGGCGTTTATAACTTTTAAAGTAGTAATAAACCTGACGAATAGTAGAAATATATATATATATATATATTCTTCGAATATGCAACAGGCATACAAAATTAGATCTAATAGCACTTGGTCCACACGCATTTCGTCAAATACGCAGATAGTCCAAGTACATGCGAGAAAATAAACATCTGTATAAATAATGGTATATTTAATTTATTTTTCTCTATAAACAAAAAAAAAAACACCTTTCACCTTATTTTCTCCTTACACACATATTAGATCCACATTAACTAACTCCTCTTCATACTCCAATAGTAAGTTCTTTTTGTGTATGACTGCCCATTATCTATGAATATTGGACTATCTGCGTATTTGTGTATGACTGCCCATTATCTATGAATATTGGACTATCTGCGTATTTGACGAAATGCGTATTGGACCAAGTTCTTTTAGTTTGCAGACATTCGATCCATTCCCAATTCGGTGGGTAATCAGTAATGTAGAGACGAGCAAATATCGGATCGTTAGGACTTAGCGACCGATTTCGGTTTTTTTAAAGTATAAATCATAATTATAATAGCTCGATGTTAGCCTCGTGTCGTGGTGTGACCACGAAGAATAGTTATTACTCGTAGTCACACCAGTGTGACCACGAGTAAATACAATTCCTCGTGGTCACACTAGTATGACAAAACGGTGTGACCACGCATGACGGTGTTGCCCATAATTGTAGCCCTTTTTTTGGTTCACCTTATATTTTTTAAATAACTATCATAAATACACATTGAGGTTTCTTCTGTTGTTGACTAAGTATAAACTAAGTAAAACTTAACTGTTACTTACAATTACTTAATAACTAGTTAACTTGGAAAGTTAACTGGAAACTGTCAGCGTCGTCCGCTAGTCACCAGTCATCGTGGGTAAATATTTAATAGTTATATTTTACAAAACTAATCGTGCCTGGTAAACTGAATAATGATCTAGTCTGGGCTACCAACAATCCAATAAAACCGGACTACCTAGTAAAAGTCAATTTCTCTTGTATAATAAACACGTTTATGTTTTAATTTAAAAGTTGCATTTACCCTGTTATTATGTGCCATTTCGTTTAACGACTTTAACGAGTTTTAAACTGTACTTGACATCTAAATAAGACATTTTGATGTTTTATAAAACTAATATAATAACAATGAAACGTATAAAAGCACAGTTTTGTCAGATTATAGTAATTTGAAGTAAGCAGGTGACTTATCGTTTCTGAAATGGCTCTGCACATGCGATGCGTTTTAAATGAGTTTTAATGAGTCTATAATATTAAAAGAATGTTGTATTTTTGAATTACTTACGTTAGGCTGTTAACTGTTTGTTAATCATCATACGTATACGTCCAGCAGTGCACATATACTTGGCCACTGCTGGACGTAGGCCTGTCCTAATGCACACCGTTGAGCTCGCTTTTCAGCTCTCCGCATCCAGTTTCCGCCACCGCTTTTCGCAGGTCGTCTTTTGTTTTGGGTGGCCTACGGTAGCCGGGGATTTTCGCACCCCCTACCCTGCTATATCAGTTACTGCCACTGTGGTCAGGACTAGCACAGTGAATGGGTAATGTATTTTTTTAATTGTTCCGTTCTTTGTAGAGGTTTTGGCCATAATCGCCACGCTGGGCATGCGGGTTGGCATTGCAGGGCGTGGCTTTTTCGCACTGGCACCGGTGACGCTGCTGCCCGTCACCGGCCCGTGTAATTTGGCTACGCTTGTTTTTGAAATGGTTATACCGCCATCTGTCGGTCGCCAGAGCCTCGTTCATTATCCAGGAGGATGACCGCGTGCTGGTGAGGTTGGCTTGGAGCAGTAAGATTTCGCTATTATCTTCAAAATAGAACAGACTGTAAGTTCAACTCAAGACGCTTGTCTGATATTACTATTTTTACCCTAACATCCCTAAATGTTTTCTCAAATGATTTAAACAAAAAGTTCGCGCATCATAATTTATCGAGATAGAAGAATTTTTTCGTCAAAGAGTCAAAGGTCTCTTTAAAATGTACCTCTTTATTATGGTATAGACAATCGTTTGACCACGATCTCACGTGATGAAAAACGATGATGAGGTCAAGCGTGTAGCACGCTTGTCTATATAGTAGTTACCTATTCACTCTAGACTTGAACACATCTGGGTTATATTTTACCGGAAACGCTGACAAAGGCAAGTCATTCCACTCCTTTGGAGTTTTTTTATGATACATGAAGTAGCGCAAAACTTCGTAATCTTTATTATTAGACTAGTCGCGGTTTCACCCGCGTGAGGGATGATGGTGATGATGATGAAAAGTATCCTGTGTTATTCTAGGGTATAAGCTATCACCATTCCAAAATTCATCAAAATCCGTTCAGCCGTTTGAGAGTGAAGTATGCTGATGATGATGATGAAAAGTATCCTGTTTTATTCCAGCTATAAGGTATCTCCATTCCAAATTTCATCAAAATCCGTCCAGTCGTTATCGCGATAAAATTCCCCAAACAAACAGACAACGTTTCACACTTGGTATGGATGTTTTAGGTAAGCATTTCGAAAACAAAATACAGTTGGGAACATAGATAAACATTATCCGAATAAAAATAATATCATAACAGTGTGGAAATATGCTCCAATTACAAATGATTTTGGTATTACGTTTGCATGGAAAATCCACCCTCCAGTGGACTCTTAAGTTACAATTTGTATGTACCTCGATCAAAATAATAATATTTCGATCACCACGACACTTCTCAACACACGTGGGTGTTTCTAACGACAGCACCAATCAAAATTTTCTCCATCCACACTCAGGTATAGTAGTGAATAGATACCACAAGCTTGTAAAGTCGAATGAAACCAACGGTAACACATTATTATAATTTTATAGAATCTATTGAGTCACAAGTACATTTTATCGATCATCAATTTAATCAAAGTTGAGGAGAAATTAGCCATATTGATCTATTAAATCAACTGGCTATGAAACCAGTCACAAACAGAGTCGGGTACTCAACAAATACTTTAGCGCAAAGCGCCTACTCAGCCCCTATTTAAGAGGCAATTTGCCGTTGAATTTGCGGTAAGTATATCCTTTTCTACATCTGTGGAGCACCATAAAATTAATATTTTAATAACAGCGTATGTTTGTTATGTAAGTAACTACTAACTATGAGAGCAATCCGGAACATTGCGTTAGTTTAATATTCACAACGGTTTCAAAATGTTGTAATGATAGGGTCAGATAGGTACTTGCTAATCTAGATTGTGGACCTCAATTAACATATAATGATGTACGGTGTGCAGAGAGGCCCCTTTTACATTATTTTAATACTAGCTGATGCCCGCGGCTTCGCACGCTTGGTCATTTCTGTAGGTTAAAAGTACTCTTTGTGCTATTCCAGGACCTGAAATACCAATATACCAACATTTGATCAAAGTTCCAACAGCCGTCAAAAATATTTTTTATCAATTGCTTGGCTTCTACTTATTGGATTGAGATATAGAGTTTTTAAGTCAAAACATAAGCTATCCATCAGTGAAAACCGCATCGCAATCGGTCCAGTAGTTTTTACGTGATGCGCGAACAAACAGACAGACAAACAGACACGAATTTTTAAAATGTTATATTCTTGTTCAGTAGCTTATTTTATGTACACTAGACCATTCCTTTTTTTAATTATCTTCTTTGTACAGACTTTTTCGTTCCTATTGCTTTATTATAAGTATAGATACACTCTCGAACGAGGAAACTTAGGTCAGCCCTGAACGCGCAATCAGAGGTTTTTTCTCTCTATGTTACTATTATTTAATAGAAACATAGAGAGAAAATAACAATAAAAAAGGTTTTATGCAGTAGCCATGGCATGTCACGAGAACCAAAAGTGTGTGCCAAATTTCAAGTGGGTTACATATTGATTGCAAAATTCCAGGACAAAGATACAAATGAAGTTAAGTAAAAGCTTTTAAAATGTAATTATTATTTTAGAGCTTCATTCATTAGGTCTTTAGAAAGAAGTAAATAACGCTGATTATTACGTATCAATGTAAATGCGCTGTAATTTCAGTTTTTGTTTTAGTGCAATAAAGAGTTATCTATCTATCTATCTATCTAAGTGTTCTCAAAAATGTGATACTTATCACTAACACGAATAAGTTCAAAAATTAAAACCAGACTACGGTAAAATATAGTCTATGACACTCTTGCGATGAAGACGAATCGATTGAAGCCTCGCTTGTCAAAATCGGACAAGTTAATGTATGAAAATTGGTTGTTAGACTGAATAAAGGCATTTTTTTATATATTTTTTCCTTTGAGTTATTCCCCTGATGGTAAGCGTCACGCCTGCCCATAAAATTTGCTGTGCACCCAGAATACAAAATCTTGCGCGTCACTGCACTGCGCTCGTCATCCTGAGACATTAGTTTTTAAGTATCATTGCCCAGGAATATCGCTGGAAATAATAATAATGAATATTATTGAACTTTATTTTTGGTATCATTTTATTTTCACAGTCTCATTGTCTACTAGCTGTGCCTGCTGCTTTGCCTACGTGGCAATTTTCATGGCTTAAACTTAGAAGATAAAAAGATTAATCTTCATACCGTTATATTTGTATCAGGCTCAGTTGATTAAAGACGCGGCGTATGCAACTCAAAAACGCTAAAACGCTATGAGGAAAGTGCCCCGTATTATAGTATGGCCCATAATATGTCACATAAATCGCCATCTTATCGTTAACGACAGCTTAGCTCTTTCTTCGCATTATCCTCACGCACGTAAATATATTCCAATAACTTCTCTTTACTTTCTCTACATAGAGCAAGTCACGGTTCAATCTCAAATTTTGCCGATTCACGTCACACAATATTTGGTAAAAAGCGATGAATATGGTTTCGGTTTCTAAGGTCATTTGGTCACTTTGTGTGGAAGAAAGTGAACATATAAATAAACAAACATACTTACAAAAATACTTTTGGTTAAGTATTACGTAGAGTCGAGCTCTACGTTCACATTCTTTAGGTAGAGACATGTTTTTAATACGTTTTGTCAAGTTTTGTAATA
This sequence comes from Alsophila aescularia, assembly GCA_946251855.1. NCBI lineage: Eukaryota > Metazoa > Arthropoda > Insecta > Lepidoptera > Geometridae > Alsophila > Alsophila aescularia. Next base: position 2,551,750 of record OX276379.1, on the reverse strand, counting down.
TCAATATATTTTGGATCCTCTGCCGATGTAGCGGTTTTATAAATCGGCTCAATGACTAAGGCCGAGAAAAGCGCACTCCATTCACTATTACTCAACAAATCCATACCAATATATAAAAGTGAAACGTTGTCTGTTTGTTTGTTTGGGGACGGATTTTGATAAAATTTGGAATGGAGATAGCTAATACCGTGGAATAAAACAGAGGATACTTTTTATCCGGGAATATGGTAACTTTCCACGGGAAAACTGGAAAATGTTGATTACTCGCTGTAAAGAACGGTTGCCATAGAAACGATATAACAAGTCTGTCAAAAAACATCAAGATCTGTTAGTTTTCTACTTTTGCATTGATTTTTAATATCCTAGAAGAACAAATATGCTTTTTTTCGCGATAAACTGTATTCCGAGCGGGCGAAGTCGCGGGCGGGAAAGCTAGTACATATGACATGACTAGTACATATGGCATATGACAATATGCATAGTATGCAGTATTATGAATGCGCAAGCACTATTTTTTCCTTTTCACGACTTAACGTCTAGACTACTCTTGATGAAATTTGACAAGGAAATATTGCTTATCATGAGAAAGGATGTAAACAGTTTTTTTTCTTTGTCCCCGGAATAATATCCACGCAGGCAAGTCCGCGATGCGGAGCTATTTACAAATCAAAATAAACATATGCTTACGGTATTCTAATTCATGTTTATGAATTCCGCTACAAAGATCTTGTTCCTGCGGTGACCTCTTTTTCAAGTTCAAAATCTACTGCATCTCTTCTATTCAATATAATCTCGTATGCGGTAAATACGAGTAAGTAAAGAGTTTTACCCTATAAAACTTACAAGTAGATGTCATTCGATAACTCAAACTCAAGCGCATATTCAGCAAGTCTATGATTACAGCTCTCGACCAGAAGAATCGCTCGACAAAAACGCGTAGATCGGAACTCAAAAAGAAGAACACGAGTGCGTTCCATTACACGCAGAATGCAGTTGCGGTTTGGGCTCGATTTGAGTAATGGAGCGCATTTGGTCCGCGGCTGCGGTTTAAATAAGTAGGGTGCAAGTTCAATAGAATTTGGTCAAGTATAAAAGGGTTTAAAACTTATAATCGCGTAGATGTTATCTAGAAAAGCACTATTCATTTTTGCTTTTTGGGCAGTTCTATTTTTAATACAATGTTTGAATGTTAAACTGATGAAAGTTCGATCAGATTGAAACTATATTCTACTCGTATAGTAACTCGTATAGTTCTCTTCGTATAGTTCTACTCGTATAGTAACTCGTATAGTTCTCTTCGTATAGTTCTACTCGTATAGTAACTCGTATAGTTCTACTCGTATAGTAACTCGTATAGTTCTCTTCGTATAGTTCTACTCGTATAGTAACTCGTATAGTTCTCTTCGTATAGTTCTACTCGTATAGTAACTCGTATAGTTCTACCAGTGATTGAAGTTTGGTCTGTTTTCAAGTGATATTTGTATCCCTGTATATAATTTTAAACGAACACTACATTTAATTTAATGTTAGGTACTTACTTGGGGATACCCTTATTTTTACTACTTAGCGATAGTAAGTATTTTTTGCTTTTACTTCTCCAAACCAACATAACGATAATGTGCGTAACTTCTCGTGTTTGTAAAACATAAACATATCTTATCATACCTTTCTAACCGAAAAATTCAAATCAAGATTTACGAGTTCAAATCAAAATTAATAATCCATGAATCACGAATCGACACAGATCCATAAATTGGACGACGTAACACATTTTTACAAACATTCCTTGCACTTTCCAAACTATCTTAATTCGAACAAGTAGCTATTTGTCCAATAGATTAAGAGTCATAATCCATTGTGTCCTAACAATCGAGTAGAAAAATGCACGGCTTAGAAAGCCACGTGGTTATATGTAATTAAATTGAACAGCCAATGTGACTACACTACGCTAAAAACTACTTTACTCAGCTCCTATTTAACCCAGCGTGATTATTTTTAGTTTGAAATGTAGATAAATGAAAGTTTCATGTAAATCGGATCAGATATTCTTGAGATTTAGGTATACAAACGGATATACATAGAGCTTGCGTTTCCCTCGTATAATATGTAAGGAATATCGTGATTGCTGTACATTTGTAACGGCATGTTTTTTTTCCGTGATTGAATCGATTTGCGATCGTTCCGATCCGAGATGGAAACAGTGATTGGTCTCTGAATAATTTTCAGGTACTGTTATACGGATCTAGATCTCGTATCCGTTAATCCTAGAATATGGACATGAAATATAATTATATATGTATTTTTGTATTGAACGTACTTGCTTGCTTCACGTAGGTAGTGCTGGCGGTTGTAAGGCCGCCCGAGGTATTCTGACATGGCTTAACCACTGCGTAAACGCAGCTGTCGGTCCTGGCTGTCATTGATTACGTAAACTTACGGCCGGGACCGACAGCCTAATGAGCCCTCTGAAGCACGGAGCGATGGAAAACAGAAAAATAAATGTTAATATTATGTATTATGTGAATTAGATTTAAAATATGAGTAATCATAAATAAATTAAGATATTTTCTGCATCGTCAATGTGTATAACTAAAAATATAATTAATTGATAACTACAATCAAGTAACAATAACATCAATTAAATGTTGTTTTGTAAAAGCTACAATACCTTCCTTCGATTTATTTTTTCAATTTCAGGTATTATATTATAAATTTTAATTCCTAGGCAATAAAAGCTTTTAGATATTTTGCTCAGTCTTGTTTTGGGAACTATAATACAGTTCTTATGTCTAGCTATTATTATAATCATGTACATCGTTGCACCTAGTCAGCGTTTTACATTGCCTACCGTTTTATAGTAAGTATAATAAAATAGAAGATTTGTTATGAAATTCTGGTTTCTATTAGTCCAGTCACAACTCAGAACCACGACCGTTAAAATATTTTGTATGCACATTCCTCTAACAATAACAGTATCCCACCTTCAATCCAAGAAAGTATAGATACATAATATTATGCGTGCTAAATGTAATGCATAAATGCATAACATAAACGCCAGTTCGTCCATTGCAACAATTTCCTTAAACATTGGCAGATTCTGCCCTTTTGCGTTCCCGACTTTTGCATCTAAATTGGCGGCCATTTTGTCTGCCATCTAAGGAGTCGTTTTCTATTATATTCAAATTAGGAACGGTGTGGAGCAGTTGTTGTTGTCTCTCATATTTGGTGGCGTATTAGAGAGAATGACTGGTAAGTATAGGGGAGACTGTGCTGGGTATTTTCTTTGAGATTTAAAGCAAGCAAGTACAATTTGCGTATTGAAGTTTTGTTGCATATTTAACTGGGAGAGTACTGCAGGATTCTAACACCGGCTATTTTAGTTTGGGAGCAAACTTCAAAGGTCTTGAATTTATTATAGAACATAATTCTTAAATAAATAAAAACGATGACTTAACATAGTCGTAATTTTTATTGTTTATTGCAGTCGTCTTTACGAGCCCGCGACATCGTCTGCGTGGACTTCAAAAAGTAATGTTTTTCTTATTATTTATTTATGTTTTACTTATTTTAATTAACTTAGTTTTCTGCTACTCCACAAACTTTTATAACTTTTATTACACACTTACTTACTTTAAACTTACTCTTACTTTAAAAACTAGTGGCTCTGTGAGCTGTAGACCTCACGCATACATACTTTTTTGCACACAATCTAGCGGTGCACAGTAGCGCCATCTAGTTACATTACTGTAATAATAACCAAGGTCCATAAATCCCTACCTAGTAGGTAAAGGGCTGATTCCACCGGTAGAAACCTAAAAATGAGAAATTTACTACATTTTGAGGAGCTATTCTGCTCATCACGCCGCAGATTCTCATCAGATCTTCAACAAACTTTTATGAGACTAACTTAAGGTTACTATATTTCAAATAAAAAAAAAAACCATTAAAATCGGATGTAATTAGGTGGAGATATTGGTAGCTCCCTTTTTATTATTTATTGGAGGAACTATCCCCGCAATCGAAAAACCCCACGACTAAAAAATCCTAAAAATTCGATCAATCTGTATGCCAAGTTTCGTCTAGATCGGTTTAGAAATGCAACCTGTAGAGGAGAACAGAGATCCGATGGTGTGAATGTTTTCGTATGTCCGAATCCGGACATACGAAAACATTTTTGCCCAAGCTGAAACGGAGACGCTTTGCTCGCACTTCGCGCTCGCTCGGTCACTTAAAGTAGTTACTTACTTACCAATTTTGACAAAAATTTGACAACACTAAAAGTTTAGAAATCCTGTAGATATGGATCAACATTGCACACTAAAAAACCTGTGTTTGTAAATCGATTAAAGTGCGCTCAGAAATAATATAATCTTCTATACTTATAATAAAGTAACAATAAGTCTGTGTGAAAAAAGATAATTAAGAAAAAAACTATAGCGATACTATACTCCGCCGCAATGCGTGACGCAGAAGGCGCATGCCAAACTTAATAATTTGGCGACGGGCACAAGGGCAGCCAGGAGGTACGAACCTTGGCTTGGACAGTCGCCTTGATTACGGGGATCGGACTAAACACCCCTGGATCGCTAGTGTTAGCAAAGTTAGTCAGTGTTAGTGTGTGTTGTGTTAGCTAGTGTTAGTGTTAGTGTGTAAGTGTGTGTTATTATTGTATTTGTTCCTTATATGGTGTAATAAAGTGTTTATTATTATTATTATTGATCCAGGGGGACCTGTCAAAATGGCTAGGAGCTCGTTTATTGATTTAAATAACTGACCACCCGGTCGCAATACTTCGAGAAGAATCGGCAAGAAACTAGAAGGTGAATAATAACTGATAGTTACAGGACCTTCGACTTCACCGGCTGGTCGGTGTCTGTGTCTAAGTATGTTGTTATTCCTTGAAGGGTTGTCAGAAGAGGTAAGGTTGGGGGCGTAGCGCAGAGATCATCAGTCTCAAAAGTAGACACGCCGTACTTATTTCTACTAACTTATTATTGTTTTGTAACGTGTAAACTGATTTAACCAAATAAATAATTATTATTTATGAAAATAGCTACCTCTATTAATAGTTAATAGTTAATGATAATGAAAGCATCATAACATTTAGTTTTACAACCGAAGAGCTAGAAGCAGACTAGATGAGTCTTGTTTTAAATTACCTAGTTACAGGCGGCGTACATAAAACGGGAATAACTGCAAAGTTATAGTTTAACATAAAACCATAATCTTATGAAGCATATTATGCGTATATTATGCTGGTCATTACAATACACTTAAGTTAAATTTAGAAAAGGAAAAAGACGAAACCAAACAGGATTCGAACCTGTGTCCAGGGATCACAGGATCTCGTGAGGGTTAGTTCCACAGAATAACTTAAATACATCCAGGAAACCCTTCTTGACCAGTTCCAAGGAACAACTTAAAGACCTCCATCTTTAAGTTGTTCCTTGGAAATGGTCAAAACGAGCTTTACTGCTGGGCGACGCGTCGTGTGTTTTTTTTATTACGATCACCCCATTACCGATAGTTCGTGGGTTTTGGATGAACGAGATAAACATTTGTTTGATAATAATTACATTATAGGTTGAATGGTAAAATGCGCCATAAAAAAAGCAAATTACTATAAAAAACAAAACAATTCATACTAATTACCAAGCCACAAACTAGGATACCTACTATGTACTATGGGCACTAGACAACAGATAAACATACGTAGATACGAATATTACATCAATTTTTACTTTTTAAATTTAAGAAAAGCTTGGTGCGATGGCTTGAAGAAAAATGTTTTTATTCTATTCATGAATTTTTTAATTATAAACTGTGAAATGCTGGCATTATTTTTAATTTGACATTTAATTTAAATTGACATTGATTTATTTTATTTTAGAATATTTTACACACATAATTTATTTGTAATTATATTGACATTTCACAAAGCATCTTTTTATTTGTAATATTTTGACATTGATAAATAGGTTTCATATGTCTTTTGAATTGTTTATATTGTTTAAAATTTGAATATTATTGCCTATTTAATTTTGAATGTAATTGAATTCATTATAATTTTGTACAAATTTCATACGCCTGTAAAGGCAAGTTTTGGCAGGACTCAACAAGTGCATATTATCCATCTTTTGTACCTAAAACTTATGAAATAAATAATATGAATATGAATATGACTCGGATATAAACAAAAACATTTATGCTCATCACACAAATGTTTGAATCTTGCTGGATTCGAGCATTTGTTGACTTTGCAGTCTGGGTCACTAACCACTCAGCTTGAGTGGCCTCAAGCAAACCGTCGGCAAATAATAACAATATCATTCAATTAAATATCTATAAGTCTGTACAAAGCAGATAATGGTCAAGGGTGCATAAAATAAGCTACTGAACAAAAATATAACATTTTAAAAATTCGTGTCTGTTTGTTTCTGTCTGTATGTTTGTTCGCGCATCACGTAAAAACTACTGGGCCGATTGCAATGCTGTTTTCACTGATGGATAGCTTATGTTTTGACTTAAAATCTAAGGTACTTTATATCTCCATTCAAAGAGAAGAAACCGAGCAATCGATAAACATATTTTTGACGGCTGAAGGAATATTGATCAAATGTTGGTATATTGGTATTTTAGGTCCTGGAATAGCACAAAGAGTACTTTTAATCTACAGAAATGACCACGCGTGTGAAGCCGCAGGCATCAGCTAGCATAAAATAAATATATTCGGGACAATTACACACCAATTACCCAGCCCCAAACTAGGACACCCTGTACTAAGGGTACTAGATAACGGATAAGCATACATAGATACGAATATATACATCCATGAATCGGAAACAAACATTTCTGCTTATCACAAATGATTGCACCTAGCAGGATTCGAACCCGCAACCGTTTGATTATGTACCTAGGAGCACTAGCCACTAGACCAACCGGTCGTCAAAAAGTATTTCGCCATGTCTAATAATTTGAAAACGAAGTGAAGGTTTGTAATCTCCCTTAAATGTTTAGTGGCCTGTGCGGTAGATACTTAGTTATCTTGTAATAGCCGCGGGAAGTCCTCGGAATTAACGCCGAGATAGAGGCAATCTAGAATGACTCGGGAATTGAGAAGTGGTTATCCTGCCGGATGACAAATTATGACCGTATCAAACAAACGGGCAGGGTAATTTTACTGCGGAAAATATTTAAAAAAGCGGAGGTAAAAACCGACTGAAAATAAAATTCAATAAAAGGCATATAAATAAGACTTTTTTTTTTCAATATTTTTGTATTTATAAAAACATATCTCGTTTTTTTCTCGTGTACAGTCGTAGAAATTTTACATAACATTCCTTATAACTCTGTTATTATGCAAGCATTGACAAAGATCACAGGAAAATCACCACAACAGGGTCACTTAATATTTTTATCATGACAATGAAATCTACATTTTACCTTGGATATATTGGTTTAAGATTTTACGTATCAAAATCTCCAATCCGGAATACCACTAGTCAATTTCTAATATAAAAATCTTAGCGATGAGTAATTTAAGCTCATCGCTAAGACTCCACCTTTAATTAATTTCTACTCGGTATATGCCATTAGATAGCATACTTAGGTATAAGCAACCGCCTTGATAGGATAAAAGTAATGAAGTAAGTACCTATGCTATGAATAGAACTTGGAGAGACATGTCGCCCATCCCCATGCTTGTTAGTAATATCATTATAATATCATCTGTGCTTCCACTTGTCAGGAAAGTAACTTCAAAACCGAAGGTACGGTGCTTAGATGTTTTTTAAACTGTGGACGAATGCGATTTTTAACCGACTTCAAAAAAGGAGGAGGTTAAATTCGACCAGAACGTTTTTTTATATATTTTTTTTCTCAGAACTCCGCGATTTGTGAACAATCGACCAACCAAGCAAAATGATAAGCGAAAGATTTGTTATTAATTTCAAATTTCAAATAATTCCTTGCTGGTAAGGCACGTTAAGGGTCCGCTTGGCTATCTGTCAGCACAAACATTTTCACTAAGACCTTTAGATGTTGATTCAGCAGAAGTCTTTGGAAGCCGATCGCATTAATACATAAGTGTCAAATTCCACCACTTCGACACGTCAACATAGCCTCTAACCAATAAAACAAAAGTGTACTTAAAGCGTATGTTATTATTGAAATTAAATAAATAAAACCTAAATTTATAATAACAAACGTCAAACATGTTTTTGGCTGATATTAATGCATACACATTTTGTATAAAAATCAGAAAAAAGCAATGGTATAGGGCGAAAGTGAATGTAATTTTTTTATTTACTTTTCCACAAAGTATATAGAATCTTTTTTCTTGATTTGTGTCATTTTGAGATAAAACAAAAAACTAGCCATACGAAACAATAATACACAAAATAACACAGAAAACTTACAACTGTGGACTATTTCTTCTATCATTTATTGAGAAAAACTCGTTCTTCCGTGTGACATTCCTACTATTCCTACGCCATAGAAAGCGTTGGCACAAAGTTTCTGGAATCTGTTATATAATTAAGTTTAATCAGTGCTGCCATCTAGTTGAAGACATTTTTTATACGCGTATCTGCAGAACATTTTACGGTTATGTGATTACTGGATGATTTGTGACGCGGAGGCTATTAATCTATCGGTACTGACTCAATATGGCGTAATTTTATTAATGTAAGCTCGTAAAAAATTGGCGCGGAAAGTACTTTAAGTTAGTACGTACGGAAAGTAAGATTAAGTCAAATTAGTGCTGTTTCGATAGGTGAATCCCATAATGGCAGCAATTTGGTCATATTACTCTTTAAACTATACTAGACTAAATTTCTTCAAATGTAATTTAAACCTTGTCGACCTTATAACAAAGTCTTTTTGCCCCTGGCATCTGTTCTAATCTTACGTCAATTTAAGCTGCACCACTCATTTTTAATACGCTGTCTAACAGCGTTTGGATAAATTCGGACACGTTCTGAGACAGCGTTTGGACAAATCGGGACTCTCGCCGAGTGGAAACAAAGTTGATTTTACGCAGACAGGCTTTAGTGATAGTTTAGCGAGTGAAGATTAGATGCCAGGGGAAAAAACCTTGTTACGAAGCCAACAAGGTTTAAATTACATGTGAAGAAATTAAGTTTAGTTTAAGGGATATCTGCTACCATTGTCGTTCAAAATCATTCAATTTAAATGAAATCGACTAAGTGTACTTACTCGCGGACGAGCGAGACAAACATGTAATAACCCGCCCCACGCCTTGAGAGCTGTCTCTTTAATTAGTACGGTGAACCTTATATTCATACATAAAAAGACCAGCGGCCTGACCACATACCTTGGCTTCAATAGAATTCTCAATATCGCAACCACTAATGCCTTGCGATAGAGTCGAAATTGCTATGAAAAAAGTGATAATCCGATTGTAACCAAGTTCTGTAATCGGGCTGCTGTTGTATAGGCGAGAGAGGAACGTTCTGATGATGTTTGTGGTCTTTTTACACGTTTATGGAAATCTTCTGTTAATTGCTCAATCTGTTAATGACACAGACTTACACTATAGCTTATGTACCTTTACATGGTAAACAAAAAGGGCATAACATAACTACTTAGTGATTTTTCTGGTTCGACTCGTGGCACCGGCGCATGTCAATAGCCTCAACATTCAAAGACATTGTGCATAGGACTAAGCCAGCGGAAAAAATGTGAATCTCTCTCTTAAGGAAGGTTTGGTATTGTATGTTTATTTACTAAATTATTAGCTGTGTCCGCGGCTTTGCCTGCGTGGTCAATTCTGTGTTAAAAGCAACCTATGTTTTATTATCTACACACAAATTTGTGTAGCCTCCATATAGTTTTTAAAGGTTTTTATTTAACTTGCAATGTTTGTATGTATGTATATTTGTTTAGGTCAAATCTTGCAAGCTGAAGTAGAACCTCTTCCTCTTATACTAAGGAGTTGAATTTTTACATGTTGGTTCAGTTCCGATGACAATGCATTTTTATGGTAAGCATGACCTGAATCGACATCCAGGAATAGCTCTAGATAAAATAACTACAAGGTTTTTTTTTTTTTTAGAAAATATATGTGCTGTTGGTCTATAGCCCCACAGCGTCACCAGACGGTGGGGCGGGCGCAAAAGCACCCCGCCGCAATGCGTGACGCAGAAGGCGCACGCCAAAGTTAAGTTTTGGCCACTTGCTCAAGGGCACCCAGGGTGTATGAACCTCGGTTTGGACAGTTGCCAATTGATTACTTGGGGAGTATCAAAATAAAGACCCCTGGATCTGTACTATTAGGTAGCGATCGAGGGGGCCCTGATGAAATGGCTGGAGCCCTTTGAATTAATTGCATAACTGACCACCGATTCGGAATACACCTTCGAGAAGAATCGGCAAGAAACTCGAAGGCGAATAAAATCGACATTAATTACGGGACTGTCGACCTCGCCGGCGAGGTCGGTGTCTGTGTCTAATTGTGTTGAAAGATGGTGAAGATGACGGATTGGGCGAATCTATCGCTGCCTGCACTGCGGCAGCGATTTCATCGTGCGGATCGCTCAAGATGTCTCTAGGGCGTCTACGGAGGGGCCGTGCGTCTGTTGTCGCGTCTGTCGTGTAGTCAGATGCCTGAACTACTAGGGGGTTGGGAGGGTGGGGTGCCGCGTCAAAGTAGCGGCGAGAGGCATTTTTCATATATCCACCACCAACCAACGGGGAACAGCAGAGACACGAAATTTTGATTACGCATTCTATTATGGTACCGGGTTTTAAGTTTTGCTGCACTCAGGGTTGGGTCCTGAATAGGGAACTCTTCAACGGTTAGCAGCACAGACACGAAATGTTGTATACGCAGCCCGTTCTTAGTATCACTATGACATGTATACTGCCTCAAAGCAATTTTTTTTTTTTTAAATTTGCTTATTAATTGCGATAATACCACCAATTTTAATCAATTAAAAGCTAGACTCGAAGATGCGGTTATAAACCGTCAATAGCTAAAGCCTCGCACTGCATCACTGCCAGTTCCCATGCGTAATTGGTGTACTCAGTAACGGGCCGGTATATTTGCCGGCACCGGAATGGCGGAGCTGTTAAAACGGTAACGGATTGCTACCGGGCGGCGGCGGCTTCTGTGATGCCGCGCTCTCGATTTTACCCGGTTTGTTGTATTGGTTGTGAATAATGGGTCGTTGCGGGAATAGGATGCCTTATCTGTCTTGATTTAGAAAGAAGCTGCTAAGTACTGATGCCTGATTCGAGGTGCTTCAACCGGGACTTAATTGCGCGGTTTTTTTTTTTATTTTTTATTTAAGTACCTCGATGTTTCAAGGGAGTCGGTGGATGGAGGCGGCACAACACGTTCGTCATGGCGCTCTTTGGGGGAGGCCTATGTTCAGCAGTGGACTTCTAAAAGCTGAAATGATGATGGTGATGATGTCTCAAGCCGCATTGATTCTCCTTGTGACCACGATTATATACAGGAAATCCAAGTTAAAGATCATGAACAATTTTACACACAGATCTTGACAATAATTAAAAAAAAAAAAAAAAAAAACAAAAAAATTTACGCACAATGAATAAATCCGACTGCGAACTTAATTATTTTTCACGTTAACAAGACCTATTATGCGATTATATAAGAAAAATATCCCAGCTATACTAAAAGTATTGAAAAATCAAGTGAGAATGGTTCCTAACCAATTTTAAATCAAAATGAAAAATGATAAGAGAAGTCTCAAGATGATTTTCAAATTTCTATTCAAAATATTCCTCTAAACATAGTTCACCGTTTTTTTCTTCTTTTTCACTATAAATGGCGTCTGATTGTCGCCATATTGAATTTTGATTATACTGTCATGTCATTAGTGACACTCACGAGATTAAGTCAAGTCAAAGCCCACTTGTTTGGTCTTTCGAGCGCCACAAAAGAACATATTTATACATATACATACCAACATAGTTGATAAACACATTACCCTCTGCTCAGTTGGGTAATAAATAGTCAAATACAACCTGCGCGAGCCGGTAGCTACACAGCCTATTATAAATTGCAGGTGCCTTTAGAGTTAATGACTGTAGTTAGCATGTAAGAGTTAATAAATATTTAAATAGCTTTATATAGGGAGCTATTTTTACAGGGAGCCTAATGGTACAATAATAATAAAATATTAAAAATTGTTGTAGGAGATCTTCGTGAGCAGAGCCATGGCATACCGAAGGTTAAAATTTAACGTATTCTTTCAGGTGCTGGCTAGGTAATAGAGTTCTATATCAATTTCAACAAAACAGATAATTTTACTCTCTGAAATCATCAAACGTCAATATGAATTTATACTTTTCCAAAAAACAAAATTAATTTATTACTAACAAACTTAAACTAAACAATACAATACACACATGAAACGCAAAACAAGTGCATTTAAATGGGCCGCCGAATCCACTATTTATCCACGTTTATAGTAACTCGTTTTCCTGTCTGTCTCTTCGGTACACATTTTGGAATTGAAACTTTAAATATTGCTCAGAACTGGATGACAATGAAAGGAATAAAAATAAACTTGTCTGTTTAAACGTGTTGAAAGTTTTGATATTGTTTTAACGTGTTATGCCTATTTTACGACTTTCCCACACAACAATGATGCAATCAAAATTCAAACAGAGTCCAACTCATAACTTTTTAGAACAACTTCCAAACGCATTAAAACCTCTTTTCCATACCAAAGAGGTCGGAGAGATAAAATTAAAAAAGAAATGTTGTAAGTAACCCGCGAAGGCGTTTATTAGGCAGGTGCAGACGGCATTACTGTTTTTTTACGTTATTTTATTACGTGTGTGACAGGAAAGGCACCGCTACATTCCAATTTGAATAATATGTGCGAGGTATTTTTATTAGGGTAAAGTTAAAGGTTTGGGAAGGTGCCAAATAACTTACCTCAATGATGGAAAAAATACGGACGTATTTTTGTTATGTTGCTTGAGTAACTATAATGTACCTATGTGTTTCTTTGTTTTTCTTCTGAGTCATGCATGGTATGTATAATAGGATCATGCTATGCCTTTTCTCCAGGAATATAATAAAAGTCAGCCATTTAAAATGTTAGATAGGGTGAGTTTCCCGGAATTTGGCGAGAAAACAAAATTGAGACGTAGGTAGTTTTTCTTTGAATTATTTTCTGGAACGTGTTTCATCGAGTGTTAATGTGGAATATTAATCATTAGGTGTTCGTTAACGTGCACGAGTGTAGGCAAAAAAAACGTGCCTTTTCGTGTTCTCTCCGAAACTCCCTAAGAAGTTCCAGGAATGATCCAATACTACTGACTCGTGACTTTGACTGTGACTTGACCACACTTTTGACTACCTGACTTACTGGGACTAGACATTAGGACTATTTCGTGAAAATAAACATACAACTTGTAATATCTCTTTACTTGACGTTAGCTCAATGCACTAGTCGTGCAAAGCAAAACAAAGCAATAATAATAATTTACAGCGCCTGATCAACAAGACTGTAACCACACACAGAAATCATCACCCCGCTCCTGTGTTCAATGACTGACTTTGCCAAGAAAGAAAGGAGGTAGAGGTCTAACTGATATAGTAAATTTGCACAACAACCAAATCTCCACATTAAGAAACTATTTCCAGGAACTAGTCGAACACTCTCAACCACATAAAACAGTAGCAATTGCTGATAAACGGATCACATAAAATTCAAGACAGTGTAATCAACAAACCTTAGCAAATGAAGACAAAATCCTAGCCTGGGAACAGAAGTGTTTGCACGGGAGGCATCGCCACGACCTGCAGCAAGACCACGTCAAGAGTGCGTCAAATGCGTGAAAACATCGTTCAGAATTCAGAAGTCAAATGGGTTTTATCGATTGCTCGAATTCTACTCATCAGATTGAGATACCAAGTACACCAGTTTTTAAGTCAAACCTTAAGCTATCCAACAGTGAAAACATTGCAATCGGTTCAGTAGTTTTTACGTGATGCGTGAACAAACATAGGTACAAACAGAAAACAGACACGTTTAAAAAAAATATTCTTGTTCAGAAAGTTATTTAAAGGATACAACACTTATTTTTTATAAATATGTTCTTCTTTCAGATTTTTTGGTACTTTTTTTTTTTACTTACTACTTTATTATAAGTAGGTACTAGCTGATGCCCGCGGCTTCGCACGCGTGGTCATTTCTCTATGTTAAAAGTTCTCTATGTGCCATTCCAGGACCTAAAATACCAATATACCATCATTAGATCAAAATTTCTTCAGCCGTCAAAAATTCGTTTATCGATTGTTCTGCTTCTACTCGTCAGATAGAGATACAAAGTACCCCAGTTTCTAAGTAAAACCCTAAGCTATCCAACAGTGACCGCATAATGTGTAAACCGCATAGCAATCGATCCAGTAGTTTGTACGTGATGCCCGAACAAACAAACTTTACAGACAGACAGAGTACCCTATACCATTATTTTTTATTATCTTTTTTGTAGACTTTTTCGTACTTATTGAATTATTATTATAAGTATAGATCAAATAACTTGAAGCTTGAATAGTGAATTTATATGTAGAACTAGCTGTACCCGCGGCTTAGCACGCGTGGTCATTTAAATTTATATGTAGAACTAGCTGTACCCGCGGCTTAGCACGCGTGGTCATTTAAATTTATATGTAGAACTAGCTGTACCCGCGGCTTAGCACGCGTGGTCATTTAAATCTATATGTAGAACTAGCTGTACCCGCGGCTTAGCACGCGTGGTCATTTAAATTTATATGTAGAACTAGCTGTACCCGCGGCTTAGCACGCGTGGTCATTTAAATCTATATGTATAACTAGCTGTACCCGCGGCTTAGCACGCGTGGTCATTTAAATTTATATGTAGAACTAGCTGTACCCGCGGCTTAGCACGCGTGGTCATTTAAATTTATATGTAGAACTAGCTGTACCCGCGGCTTAGCACGCGTGGTCATTTAAATTTATATGTAGAACTAGCTGTACCCGCGGCTTAGCACGCGTGGTCATTTAAATGTATATGTAGAACTAGCTGTACCCGCGGCTTAGCACGCGTGGTCATTTAAATTTATATGTAGAACTAGCTGTACCCGCGGCTTAGCACGCGTGGTCATTTCTTTTGGTTAAAAGTACTCTATGTACATTCCAAGACCTAAAAATACCAATATACCTACCAAGATTTTGATCAAAATTCTTTCAGCCGTCAAGAAGATTTTATCGATTGCTCGGCTTCTACTCATCAGATTGAGATACCAAGTACACCGTCTTTTAAGTCAAACTATAAGCTATCGAACAGTGAATCGCATTGCAATCGGTC
Source organism: Alsophila aescularia (assembly GCA_946251855.1). Taxonomy (NCBI): domain Eukaryota; kingdom Metazoa; phylum Arthropoda; class Insecta; order Lepidoptera; family Geometridae; genus Alsophila; species Alsophila aescularia. The sequence goes on along the minus strand of OX276379.1, from coordinate 2,536,417 downwards.
CAGTCGTGATGCGTGAACAAAGAATCATACGGACAAACGGAAAGACACGATTTAAAAAATTTGTTAAATGCTTATTCAGAAGCTTATTTTAAGTACACTTTATCTTCTTTGTACAGAATTTTCGATCTTATTGCTATATTATAAGTATAGATAGATAGATAAGTGCTACACCCATTGACGTATTGAATTAATATTATTATTATTTGTATAGCTGTTTTCGAGCAAACAAGCACTACAGACAGACAGCACTTCTAACTGGACGAACCCATCAAAATTTAACAAGCAATAAAAAACGACTTACAAAGAAGCGCTACTTTTCTTAATATAAACAACTAAAACAACTCTACAACTGGATAAAAAACGAGCTTCCGCCTAAAGCACTGACCGTTAGCGGTTGTGCAACGTTTCTACTGGCAGTAAACAAATATTGAGGCTATGAATCTCAATGGATTACTTGAGGCATCGTTATAATTTACTACCGTTATGGGATGTATCCCATGACAAAAACGGGAAAAACTTACGTGTAGCAGTTGAATCACTCCAACTATAGTTTCAACCACTTCTGGTAGTATTTCTCAAGGGGAGTGCAGAACGCTCGCGAACCTGTCTCGCATAGTTTTTGTCTTTTAAATGTATAAAAATAAATTTGATAAATTAAGAAAATAACATTATTTTCTTAATTTATCAAATTTATCTATCTATCTTCTATCTAGTCTTCTAGACTATCTATCTATACTTATAATAAAGCAATAAGAAAGAAATAGTCTGTACAAAGAAGATAATTTACAAAAAAATGGTCTAGGGTACTTAAAATAAGCTACTTATTATATACTTATTTTGTTTGTATGTTTGTTCACACATCACGTAAAAACTGCTGGACCGATTGCGGTGCGGTTTCACTGTAGGATAACTTAGGGTTTGAATTAAAAACAGGTGGGATCTCAATCCGATAAGTAGAAACCGAGCAATCGATAAAAAAACTTTTTGACGGCTGAAGGAATTTTGATCAAATGTTGGTATATTGATATTTTAGGTCTTGGGATAGCACATAGAGTACTTTAACCTAGAGAAATGACCCCGTGTGCTAAGCCGCCGGCATCAGCTAGTACTTATAATAAAGCAATAAAAACGAAAAGTCTGTACATTGAAGATAATTAAGAAAAAAATGGTCTAGGGTACTTAAATAAAGGTATTGAACAAGAATAGAATATTTTTAATGTTCGTGTCTGTTTGTTTCTTTGTATGTTTGTTCGCGCATCACGTAAAAACTACTAGACCGTTTGCGATGTGGTTCACTGTCGGATAGCTTAGGGTTTGACTTAAAAACTGGTGTACCTGGTATCTCAATCTGATGTGTAGAAGCCGAGCAATCGATAAAAACTTTTTGACGGCTGAAGGAATTTTGATCAAATAATGTTGGATATTGGTTTTAGGTCTTGGAATAGTACTTCTAACCTAGAGAAATTAAAGCGCTTGCGAAGCCGCGAGTGTAGCCAGTGCAATTATATTTACCAGGAAAGTGATATTAGTACCTGCACTGCAATATATTCGAGTCTAATTTGTATTCAGGTATGACGATGGCAACCATTGTGTCGTACGAGTAAAATGAACGGTGACCTGTGGTAGGTACTCGCGTCGCATTTATACCATTTCTGTGTAGTTGGCCTACTGGCTACGCTGTACTGATGCATCTTGATAATATATCACAAGTTGTGACCGCGGCTTTGCCCGTGGTCATTTTTCTGGGTTAAAAGTAACATATGTGTTATTCCAGGGCCAAAAGTACCTATAAGTACATTTCATCAAAAGTACCTATGAGTACATTTCATCAAAAGTACCTATGAGTACATTTCATCAAAAGTACCTATGAGTACATTTCATCAAAAGTACCTATGAGTACATTTCATCAAAAGTACCTATGAGTACATTTCATCAAAAGTGCCAATGAGTTCATTCCATCAAAAGTACCTATGAGTACATTTCATCAAAAGTACCTATGAGTACATTTCATCAAAAGTACATATGAGTACATTTCATCAAAAGTACCTATGAGTACATTTCATCAAAAGTACCTATGAGTACATTTTATCAAAAGTACCTATAAGTACATTTCATCAAAAGTACCTATAAGTACATTTCATCAAAATTCGCTCGGCCGTCAAATAGCATTATTTTTTTAAATTGCTCGGCTTCTACCTATCAGATTGATATACAACTTACAACAAATTTTAAGTCAAACCCTGAGCTATCCAACAGTGAAAACCGCATCTCAATCGATTCAGTAGTTTTGCGTAATGCGCGAACAAACAAACAGACCAACAGACACAATTTAAAAAATGTTTCATTCTAGTTTAGTGTCTTCTTGTAGGGGACTTATACTATGCTACTGAACAGCCATTAGAACATAGTCAATTTGTTTAATTATCTTCGATGTACATACTTTTTGTAACTCACTGCTATATTATTAGTAGGTATAGATAAGATACAAGTGTAGATAAGGTCTCTAAACGAAGATGTAGTTTAAAGAAAAGTTGTCTGTTTGTTTGTTACTTGAAAACTCGTAAACTAAGGATTTTGATGAGCATTTGGTAGCTTTGTTTCAACATACAAAACAATGTGCGTTTGACTTAACAAAAGTCACTTGAAAAAATCTCAAGTCCGTATGTTCTTTTTTTGTGAAAATTAAAGCATGTTCAAGAATTACATGGGACGTTTTGAGAACGGGACATTCTGCTAAAGTGACATACTGTGCCTCATCATGTCAGCCCTTAGAAGTCCACTGCTGAACATAGGCCTCCCCCAAAGAGCACCAGAACGAGCGATTTTATGCCACCTCCATCCATCGACTTCCTGCGATGGCTACAATGTCGTCGGTCCATCGTGTGTCTCTCTCTCTACACTTCACTTGCTTGTTCGTGGTTGCAATTCGAGAACCAGTGGTGAACCATTCCCCAGTGGTTGTCGGTTCTGCGAACTATATGGCCTGCCCATTGCCATTTCAACTTGCAAACTCTGAGAGCTATGTCGGTAACCTTGGTTCTTCTACGGATTTCCCCGTTTCGGATTTTATCACGTAGTGAAACACCGAGCATAGCTCTCTCCATTGCACGCTGCGCAACTCTGAGCTTGTGTACGAGATCAATAGTCAGCGACCACGTCTCAGTGCCGTATGTCATCACTGTCAACACGCACTGATTATAAACTTTCGTCTTGAGGCTCTGCGGTGTCTGTATGTATTATTTTTCTCCTCACAAGCACGGAAAAATTATGTATGTTATTTGAAATCGGAGTGAAAAAGTGCATTTTACCCGCTAGCGCAGCAAGAGTTTTTTAAATTCAATAATTTTCTATACCGCCAGTCCACTAAAAATACACGAATACATATTTATATCATACTAGATTTCCCGCCCGCGTCTTCGTCCGCGAGGACTACTATCGCAAAAAAAAAACATCCTATGTTCTTCTTGGATATTGAAAACCAATGCAAAAGTACGTATAGCACCAATGCTCTTGAAGTATTTGGACAGACTGTTATTTCGTTTCCATGGCAACCGTTCCTTACAGCGAGTAATCAACATTTTCCATTTATCCCGTGGAAACTTACAATTTTCCGGGATAAAAAGTTTCCTATGTTTTATTCTAGGGTATAAGCTCATTTCTTCAGACAACGTTTCATTTCATATATTGGTATGGATTATTATTCGATTCGACTCTACTCGACTATTCGACTCTATTTGGATCTGTTCGACTCTACTCGACTTCACTCGGCTCTACTCGTCCCAATTTTACTCCATTCTATTCGATTCTATCATATTATGTTTACACATCTGCCAGGCGTTCCGCAACGGGTCATTTTTTATTCTTATTATTATAAACACTAATTTAATATATTATTCAAGCTCTTTTTCTTGCACCTCTTTCTTTTTGTTTTTCTTGTTTTTCTTTCCTCGCTGTAGTGAGGTGAAAGCTTGTGTGTTTCGCACGGCTGCAAAAATTATTCTGCGTCTCGTACTTTTGAAACCCTCGCAACGCTCAGGATTCTAGGATTCCTAGAATCCTTAGCTTGCTCAGGTTTCAATAGAAGTACTCGTGACAAAAAATCACTTTGCAGCCTTGCATAACAAATAACTAATGCTTTACTCATTCAGAGTTTCGTACATAAATTAGGCCTAATAAAGAACTATTATTTGGAATTCCAGTGAGGAGGTAAAACCTTTACAAAATAACCATTACCTAAAGTTCAAATGCGCATCGACTAGTGAATCGAATGGGAAACCAGCCTCGTTTATAATCAATGATTGAAATTACGCAACGATTCGGATGACGACCAGTTAAATCGATATTTAACGGTGGTTTTAATTTTAAATGATGGAGCCGGGCCGGGGTTATGAAAAACATTTCCAATACTAACAATAAATAGAACATTATCTTAGCACAGACCTAAATGTTTTATTTAAAAAAAATAGTAAGAGATAAAAAAAATAAGAATAAATATTAGTATGGGTAATATAATAATAAATATTAGTATGAGTAATCTGTTTTATGTGTATTACATTTTACATTGAAAAAAAACCAGTCACATTACACTAAGTACTAACATTGTAACTGTATTGTTATCTAATGCGTGCACCAGGTACGATCGCTACATAGCAAGAATTCGTAATAAAACATACTATCTGCCATCACGGACATCTGGCCATTCTAAAGAAACGCATCTGTGACTCGTCTTAGATAAAAATAATAGTGTTCGCAGTCTAGCGAGATTTATTAGTAAAAACTTACTATCTTCCATCTCGGACATAGTGGACGTTCGAGAGAAGCGCGTCTGTGACTCGTCTCATATAAAAATGTACCGGATGACTGGGCAAGAGTACGCGTGCGGTTATGCGCACGCGTGATGTACAGACAGCAAAATAAAGTTTATTTTTAATACGTATAATAAAAACTGCGTCTGGTTTTTTTAAAATATAAAAATAAACATTTACACTCTCACTTATTAAAAACGTTAGTCACCGTCTTAGCAACCTCTTAGCCAAGTAATTGTTAACTCGTTTTAAGTAATACTTAACTCGTTAATTGACAGCCGAAAAATCTTGCTTACAGCCTCTTATTAGCCTTACATTTTAGCTGATCATCATCGTATCAACGTTTATTTGAAACATCGAACACTATTGACAATATAGTGACCGTGGAAAAACAAACAAAAAAAACTGGAAAAATAGACTAAATATCTTTAGATATGTCATAACTGTCAATTGACAGTGATACCACAGTCAAACTTTCAGGCACATTTAATCAACTATGTAGTAATAATTGTTCATTTTTGTAAAGATTGTTAACTTTAAATGTACTTCTTATTAGTCATTCGAAATTGTACTCTATTAATATATATTACATGTACACATGCTCTTTTGACATGTAACTTGTATTGTTATGAATAAATGACTATGACTATGACTAGTATTCTGTAATAAATCTCGAATTCGAATCTAAGTGCAAACTAATATTTCACGGCTTGAAAAGAGTATTGAGGTTTTCAGATTATTGTGAATTATCTTGACTGCTAATTAACCGTCATGTAACCGATGTTTATCAGGCTTTTAACTTTATGACACGTTTTTATATAAGTAACGATTAAAAACAGTTAGTTAACAAATTTAATCAAACTTTCTAAGTAAGGCTGCCACAGTTTTAGCTAGGCTGGTGTGAAGAAGACTAAAATATGGTGCCCATAGCACCCAGATAGCACCCAGATTTCTTTGTATGTTCACAAAATTAAATATAATATTATGTAACGTCACAGTGATTGAACCCACTAGATTCATGCTTTAGAAATTGAATTAAATGAAAAAATATATATAACCACTACGCTATGAGGCTGCCAGGGAGTGATTTTAATTACTTAAGAGGTTGGCAGAGAATTAAATAATTGTCCATACAAATGTAATAGGAACCAAAATCATTTGTAATTGTAGCATGTTTTCACCTTATGATACCCAAATCCGAATAAGGATTTGGGTAGTATTTATCTAGATTCTCAATATTTATTTTTACATAATACTTACCTCACATGATATATAAGTGGATATTGCATTTTGCATATTTTCATGACATAAATACGATTCGCTTACATTTAGGGTTAGTAAAGTATTAAAAAATATATGGGAACCTAGGTAAATAGGTTCTATTCAAATCCGAATAAAATGGTGAACATATGTATCAATTATAAGATATGGTTTGGATTTTAGTTTTGCAATAAAGGACTTGTTATTTTTTTCTTTTTACAAAGACTATTAATTATTTTTGCTAACCGTACATATCATAACTGTAAAATGTAAGCTACTTTCTTTAGCATCATGAGACTTCAGCGAGAAGTGATAGTACCGAGCTCACATCATTTAATTTCGTTAATCTCGGTTATCTTTGTTATTTCGGTTATACCGACAATAACCGAAATTAAACGGTGGTTTCACAGTATACGACTAATTAAACAAGTTTAAGAGAGCTTGCACGATGTTTGAAAGTAGAAGAAAGTTGTCAACCGGTCTGAAGAAAGAGTCCAGATGAGGGAAAGCTCATCACCGAAACAGACGATAAGGAAAACTCACCCTTATTAATCAAATGGCTGTGCCCCGCGGCTGTGCCCAAGTAGGCATTTCCTGGGGTATAAGTATCCTGTGTGTTATGCCAGGCACAAAAGTACATTATTATATAAAATACAATTTAAGTACATACTATATTTCATCAACATTCTTTCAGCCATCGATAGTTTTTATCGGTTGCTCAGGGTCTACTCGTCACATTGAGATGCACCAGATTTTAAGTCAAATCCTAAATTATCCAACAGTGAAAACCGCACTTCAATCGATTTCGCAGTTTTTACGTCATACGAAAATAAAATATACAGACAGAAGCACATAAACGATTTAAAATGTTACAATATTCTGGTTCAGAATTTCATTTAAGTCGGTTATCTTCTGATAAAGTAACAAAATATAATATAAAAATACATGTCTGTCTGTCTGTTCGCGCATCACATAAAAAGTATTGGACCGTTTGCGATGCGATTGTTGCCAGAAACATGTTTTAATGTTTACTCTCGACGAGCAGCAACTCAACAAAAGTTTACCATGAATACGGGGCTTATACAACCCTTATGCGTTTAAGGAACAGAACTATATGACTGTTTTTCAAATACTTTACGGAAATTGTGTCCGATTGCTTTGTTAATAAATTTATAAAATCAGAACTAATTATTGCACACGTATCGAACTTCACACAATGAACTAGTCTGAACTGAACTAAATAACTAAATATAATGTGAGTACATTTGATTTTTAGAATTTAGACTTTTCAGTAATTAGGTTAGTTTGTAGTTGGACTTTTATCATATACTAGCTGAGCCCCGCGGTTTCACCCGCGTGGATTATGATGATGAAAAGTAGCCTATATGTTAATCCAAGATATAAGCTACCCTAGTACCAAATTTCATCTAAATCCCATCAGCCGTTTGAGCGTGAAGGAATAAAAAACATACACACACACTTCTAAAGATAAAATTATAGATGGCGCTGATCGGTTTTATACATTTTATGACGTTTAATATGGACTGTCAGTTCTGCATCGCGCATACGAAGTTTGGTTGTTAATAGAGTATTAATTTTTAAAGCTCTGATTGGCCTGTTTACGACAGTGGTATGTAAACGAGTCGAGCAGGTCGCTCGCCTGATTGTAAGCAGTAAGCATCACTCTTGCCCATAACAGTTATAGCGCCACCTTGCGCTTCATGCGTCAATGCACTGCACTCTGAGACATTAGTTTTAAGTCGCATTGCCCAGTTCTTTAACTGGAAGCATTGCTTCTACAAACCAAAACACAGAAATGTTTACACACTACTGCTTGGCGGTTGAATGTCTAACAAAGGTGTGCTACTTCCCCAGGCGGATTCTTGCGTAAGAGGCTTACCATTACATAACTGTATGTTGGTTCTAGCCCCGAAATCTACCTAAACGGCTAGATTTTTAATATTTGATAGCTAAGGTTCTAACTTCGAACCTATCCCCCATATGACAAGCGAATGCTAAGTCATAAAGTAAATTTGTATGATTTAGCATCGGCTCAGAAATCTGGTGGATAGCCAAACCGTATTTGTTTTCAAAATAAACTTTATAATCTTGATCTTTTATCACTTATATATATTCTTATAAAACTGTTTATAATACAATCGTTATTTCTTAAAGCTAGTTACAATATTTTGGAAGTTATTGAGTTTTTATTTACTGATCCTCTTTTTGCGGTTCAGTTTAGAACTCAGCATAAAAAAAAACATGTAATAGGTCAACTGTTTGCAGAGCAACAGAAAAATAACGATACCTAGTAGGAAACGAACACTAGTCATTTTGAATTCCATCATACGAAGTTGCAGGCTAAAGCTAGTTTTGTACGTACATAACTCCAGCTACCTTCAAAATTCGATACGAGAAGGCTATTTCGTGATAATAACGAATTAAATGTATTTTTACGTAACGTTAGATATTTTTGCAAGAATTCGTGCTGACAATGGTATTTTAGAGAGCTATAAATGGGTTTTATCGAGCTTTTATAGTATTTGACATGTCAGTCTTAATTCATGTAAGATTTTAAGAAAGGCGCCAGTCCTTGGAGGCTATTCTCCCTTCTGTGACACAACATTTATACATACATTAATTACTTAGTTCGACTGTTTGGAAAACTACGTCGGCATTTATGGCATATTTGTATCTGTCATGTACTACAAGGTTTCGGCACAAATAGCGAATTGTGTTGTGCAAAAAACAAATTTAACTTTTTCGAACTTATTGAGTGCGTTTCTTTTCCAGATAAAGATACTTGCAAAATTCAGTATTCTTGCTCCCAATATCACAATTTAAGTTCTAGGCGTCTCCTTTGTTCACTTATATATACTAAACGAATCTGTCTATCCATTTGTAAATATATATATATATATAGTTTCTTAAGTTCTTCAAGTAAATTACTCAAAGTTAACGCGTATATTATTGTCGCGTTCACGATTTTTAGGTTATCTCTTATTGTTGGAAAATTTACCTGTGTTTTGCGATGTTGTCGGCTGTGGAAACACAGTGAGCTCGAGCATGGCAAATTTCCTGAAGAATACTTTTGTGTCTGTTTTGAATGTGAACATAGATGATAATCGCGTGGTCGCAGGCTTTCCTTTCTGTTACATTTGGAGGCCTAGGGAAAAATAAAATTTCAAGTGTTGCCTTACCGGGTTTCTTGCTCTCCGTTCATGGTACGTATAAAATAGTGGCTCTGTGAGCTGTAGACCTTGCGAGCACAAACTTTTTGCAAACAATCTTAGCAGTGTATAGTAGCGCCATCTAGTTACATTATTGTAAAACTAACATTAATAACCAAGGTTCTCTATCAATCCCTACCTAGTCGGTAAAGGGCTGATTGCACTGGCAGAAACCAATAACTAAGCAATTTAGTGCATTTTGAGGAGCTATAATCCTCCTCCAACCAAGAGACCAATTTAAAGTTACTAGGTACCTTTCAAATAAAGAAAGAACCATTGAAATAGGATCTAATAAAGTGGAGATATTCAGTAGCCCCCTTTTTGTTCCTTTTTGGAGGAAGTATAATCCCCCCCATTCAAAAAACAGTGACGACATTTTTTTAATTTTTTTTAAATCTTTATGCCAAGTTTCGTACTGTGATCCAATTCTGTTAACTATTAAACCATGATAATGAAACAGACGATCGCATGTTTTTTTTTGGTTTTGTTTGAAAATTTCCGAAAAAACTTTGCTTGTAGCATTTTTAAGAGGTAAAAATAGAAAATTTCGCAAAAAAAAAAAAAAAACATGCAATTGCCAAACTTGCGTTATCGCGGTTCAATAGGTAACAGAATTGGGGCCCAGATCGGTTGAGAGATGGGACCTGTAGAGGCAAGCAACTGGACATTTGGACATCTAAATGACATAAGAAAGCATATTTGCCCAAGCTGATACGGAGACGCTTCGCTTCGCTCGGTCAATTAATAAATATAACTATAAAACTGTACCATGCCCAGGCAGATAACGCACAGCCTAAAACCGGTAGACTTAGGGATTAGAAATTTGGAGGAAATATTCCTACAGTATCCCAGGGGTGCAATTAAAGGGGTTTCAATTCAACCCCTAAGGGGGTGAACTGGGTGGCAAATTTTGCACGCGGTCGACACGACAACTTGTATTGCTTTTGACTCTTTATCAAGCACAGGTCCGATCTTGAATAGAGTACTGCAGCCGCATCTGGGACGGTTCTACCAAGTATCAGCTCGAGCCTTTGGATTCAACTCAGAGATGTACATTGGGAATGACGCTCTAGTAAAGAGTAAGCTTCAAAGTCAGGCACATAGACGTGAGGTCGCAAGTTTATCGATATTCTACAGATTGCACTATGGAGAGTGTGCACACGAGCTGCATAATCTGATTCTCGTATCAATTTTTCATCACCTTACGACCAGACAATCGGCAAAGCGCTACCCTTTTATAGTGGAAATACCTCGCACAAGAACGAAGCGCTACGCTTCTTCATTTATTATTAGAACTGCAAAGGAGTGGAATGCCCTGCCCTCGTCAGTGTTTCCGCTAAATTATAGCCCATGTATGTTCAAGTCAAGAGTGAATAGGTATCTACTAGGCAAGCGTGCTACACCTTCGACCACGTCATCGCTTTCCATCAGGTAACATCATGGTCAAACGATTGCCTAGTCAGAAAAATAAGTATCGTTTAAAAAATAATTGCTCCCTATTCTTATAAGGCTAGACGTAATGAGGTTGATTATTGAGATATATATCATTTTTTTAAATAATTATATGTTTTTACCTGATTGCGGCCTTTACTGTTAGTCACAATAATGGTTGTCTTTTACCACCAGTGAACAGAATTTAGAGATTATTTATGTTCCTTTCAAAATATAATATCTGAATGTACATAAATCAATTTAATACGTAAAAAAATAACTACTTCGTAAAACAAAACAATTATAATCTTATGTTTATATTTGGTAGTGGTTACATATCTGAGGCGTTCGGTGTTGAAGCATTGGGACCGTAGGAACCGGGAGCTCACCGTATTGTCCAAAATCTATCTGAGCACCTGGTCGATGAGACGTATGACCAAAATACAACCCCTTTACAGTGATGTAGCGTCACTGTTAATCAACTTTCATAGATGCAAGATGCACCAGGCTGATGATGATGATGATGATGATATACGCGTACCAATTATTTAACCATGTCTATTGGACCAGAGTTATAAAATACAATACAATACAAATACACCTTATCGCCCACCAAAAAATTATACACGCAGTGATACAAATAAGAAACTATAAAGTACAATAGGCGGTCTTATCGCTCTCTTCCAGGCTATTATCTTCTCTTATAGAATGACCATACTCTTTCAGGCACAAAGGTCTATCGTTCCGGCAGTTGGAATGTAATAAATTACTGATTATGCTGATTTCAGTCCGTATAAAATTTATTGCAAAAACAGCCACTTCACAAATTATTATCATAAAACAAAATTTAAAGGTTAATTTCATTCTAAACTAACAAGTTTTAGACTAAGTAGCTAACCTGACATTTACCTACATTATGATCGTAAAACTGTATGCGCGCGCGTTGAAATCTTTTGTATGGGCGCGCGGCTCGTTCGCTGTACGACGATCATTTGGACTTTGTACAAATTCATGTGTCTACTTGGAAGTATGACACCATTTGAAAGTAATTCATTATTATTGGCTGTTTTGTTTTTTGTAAACTCCTTCATCAGTTAATCCATACCAATATATAAAAGTGAAACGTTGTTTATTTGTTTGGGGAGCTTTCACGCGATAACAGCAGGACAAATTTTGAAAAAAATATGGAATTGAGTTAGCTTATACCGAGGAATGAAACATAGGATACTTTTTACCCCGGAAAAATGTAAGTTTCCACGGGAAAACTGGAAAATGATTATTACTCACTGTATGGAACGGTTGCCATGGAAACGAAATAATAAGTCTGTCAAAAAACATCAAGAGAGTTGGTGCTATATCTACTTTTGCATTATCCTAGAAGAACATAGGATACTTGTTTTCGCGATAAACTGTAGTCCGCGCGGACGAAGTCGCGGGCGGGTAAGCTAGTATGCAAATAAAAACAATATGCAAGATGTTTTTGTTCTAACAATTGCATCATACAAACACATAATTATAAAATTAAATCTAGGTGGTAAAATTGGCGGCCTAATAATTAAAAACACGCGATATATTCAGAACCCCTTCTATGTTAACTCGATTGAAAATGAATACCATTTTTCCATAATACTTGTGCTTGTGAAAATTTTATGATAATAGTTAGTGTGATACAAGTGTAATACAATCAGAGAACTAATTATCAAGTGTAAGTGTGTTAAGTGTCAGCAGTAAACTATTATTGCACCTATAACCATAACATTATTTACTAGCATATTAAACTGATCACCCAAAGTAAAAACATTACGTATAGACAGTTTGAAATGAACTCACAAACGATGAGTATAATTTAAACAAGAACGTTGAAACCTTGTTAAACCTAGCTTATATTAAACAAGAACGTTGAAACCTTGTTAAACCTAGCTTATATTAAACAAGAACGTTGAAACCTTGTTAAACCTAGCTTATATTAAACAAGAACGTTGAAACCTTGTTAAACCTAGCTTATATTAAACAAGAACGTTGAAACCTTATTAAACCTAGCTTATATTAAACAAGAACGTTGAAACCTTGTTAAACCTAGCTTATATTAAACAAGAACGTTGAAACCTTGTTAAACCTAGCTTATATTAAACAAGAACGTTGAAACCTTGTTAAACCTAGCTTATATTAAACAAGAACGTTGAAACCTTGTTAAACCTAGCTTATATTAAACAAGAACGTTGAAACCTTATTAAACCTAGCTTATATTAAACAAGAACGTTGAAACCTTGTTAAACCTAGCTTATATTAAACAAGAACGTTGAAACCTTGTTAAACCTAGCTTATATTAAACAAGAACGTTGAAACCTTGTTAAACCTAGCTTATATTAAACAAGAACGTTGAAACCTTGTTAAACCTAGCTTATATTAAACAAGAACGTTGAAACCTTGTTAAACCTAGCTTATATTAAACAAGAACGTTGAAACCTTGTTAAACCTAGCTTATATTAAACAAGAACGTTGAAACCTTGTTAAACCTAGCTTATATTAAACAAGAACGTTGAAACCTTGTTAAACCTAGCTTATATTAAACAAGAACGTTGAAACCTTGTTAAACCTAGCTTATATTCAGACAGTTTTACCTAATTATTTATATGTAGGTATATCATGTTACCAAATGAAATTCTCTGGGTAATTAATACCCATAAAAAAATTAACTCGTAATACTGTCAATCTATAATAAATTGTTACAAATAGAAAACACAAAAAAACCGGCTCAAAACAAATTACTAAGTAATAAAATATTGTACTCACAATAAATCCCAATTATTAAAAAACTTGTGTCACTGTCATACAATAAGTCACACACACAGATATTTGTATACACTAGCACAAAAGTAATCACCGAGTGCACGGCGTGCGCGCGTCGCGTCGGATCCCGGGCGACTGAAGTTGGCTTTCAAGTTTACCGTGGTATTCTGGACCATTTCGATTCTGAGTCGATGTGTGACAGGTGTTAAGATTTTGGTGTATAGTATGTTCATAATTGTTTATTTCTTACAACATGAGTTTATCGATCGTAACTTACAATTAGTAAAATGGCTTTTGCCTATAAAATGGAATTAATTTTCATTTCTATGTACGGTTCTCCGTGCTAGAGAATGCAAGCGAGAATACAACTTAACTAATTACTTACTCGCACTTTAATTCAAGATAAGAACTAGTTACTTAAATTCGAAATAATAAGTAATTATTTTTAATCGACTTCTAAAAAGAGGATGTTCTCAAGTCGTATTTATTATTTAGACGACTGGTTGGTCTAGTGGCTAGAGACCCTAGGTACGAAATCAAACGGTCGTGGGTTCACTTCCTGCAAGGTGCAATCATTTGTGTGATGAGCAGAAATGTTTTTTTTTACGAGTCATGGATGTAATATTCGTAGCTATGTATGTTTATCCGTTATCTAGTGCCCATAGTACAGGTAGCCTAGTTTGGGGCTAGGTAATTGGTGTGGAATTGTACCGTTTTTTTTTTTTTTTTTTTTTATAACCATCTCTAAAACTTCTTTGATAGGGTAGGGCCTCGCTTAGTCCAAACTTTTAAATCACAATTGGTGCAGTAGTTTTTCGAAAGTTTTTTTTTGGTAAATCCATTTGATTTTATGTTTGTTACCTCCGATCTCTAAGATTTCTTAACCGATTTAGATGATTTTAGTTTTATTCGAAAGCGTAAAATTTCAGTGTAGTCCCATACAAACACTTGTCTAAATTAGTTCAGTAGTTTTTATTATAAAATCTATTTATTTTAATGTTTATGTTGTCTCATATCTTCGGGATTTCTGAACCAAATTAAATTATTATTTTTTCTTGAAAGAATAGACCTTCAGTGTGGTACTGTACAAATTTTATCAAAATTAGTTTTTTAACAAGCTTTTATTTAATGCATTGGGTTATTATGCTTGCGACAACTTTGCAAGTCAATCGTCGACGGTCAATAAAGCTGAAGTTTTGCACACGGGTGTAGTTCTGGTGACAATACAATATTATGGTACTATTAAGGTGGGCTGATGATGGAGCCGGAAAGTAGTCAAAGGAACTCTTCAATCAAATGTTGGAACACCTTCGAGTTTGGACTTATTTGATTGGTTTTGATGAGTTCTTAGGCTTAAGTGTAAAAGCATTATGTAAAACTTATATACTCATATCAACGAGATCTTTAACTTATTTTATTTGAAAGAGTTCCAGTGATTTCACACGTCAACAAGCCGATTGACACATATATAGAAATCTAGCAAATGATGTTTAAAACTATTTGTAGTTATTTACTTTAATAGTTTATTAAATTTTAAATTACCTTGACGTGGTGAAACATAATATTTTCGTATTTTTATTGGTAATACATTTTTAATTTTGAAAAAGTGATTTTGTTCTGGTTTAATTGTAATTATTTTATACTCTTTACTGTTGTTCTTTAAAAAAAAACGTTTTGAATATGGAGTTTTTTTGTATGAGTATTTGTATTTGGTTTAAGTAAATATTGTTTTAAACAAAACGGGATACCTACTTCATGTTCAATCATGATCTGTACCATCTGATAGCGATACAATCAGAAACTCTGCTCCTGAATACGACCGGGATCTCCAATAATTACTAACTCCGATCTCGGCTCTACATATTTATCACCAGAAAAGTGAATAACAATTGATGGACAATTGTCTTTCTAGGGGTTCTCAGTTGGCTTCAGTAAGCCGAAAGATATTTGCTTCAGGAGAATCCCTTAAAAAGTTACGTCACTTTTTTCCAACTGCTACTAAATTTACGCTTGCGCAAACTCTTCTTGT
Organism: Alsophila aescularia; assembly: GCA_946251855.1. Classification (NCBI taxonomy): domain Eukaryota; kingdom Metazoa; phylum Arthropoda; class Insecta; order Lepidoptera; family Geometridae; genus Alsophila; species Alsophila aescularia. Next base: position 2,520,872 of record OX276379.1, on the reverse strand, counting down.
CCCAATCCTTGATTACGCCGATGTTTCTTACCTTGATCTCACGGAGGACCAGTTGAATAAGATTGAGCGTCTCCAAAATTATTGCATTAGGTTTGTTTTCAGTCTCCGTAAATATGATCATGTATCCTTATTCCACGATAAGCTCAAGCGACTGCCCATACGACTTCGCCGGAATAGTCATATACTGTCTCTCTATATACAATATATTGTTCAATCCTTTAACTCCCGTTTATTTGAAGGATCGATTTGAATTTCTTCATCGCTCCCATCTTCTCAGAAAACCTTCAGTTGAAAGTGCCTATTCATAGAACTATATTCTACGACTGGTCGTTTTCCATAGAAGCTGCTAGTCTCTGGAATGCACTCCCAATCCACATCAGACAGGCTCTGTCACTTTCAATATTTAAAAAGCTAGCTAAAAAAAATTATCTTTTGCAGTCACTAGGCTCTCCTTAAATTTAAGTGGTAACTATGTGTTGGAATCAATATATATTTTTATTATTATAGTGTGTGTATTTGCCGTGCTTGTTCACTGCTGGACATAGGACTTTTCCAAAGAACGCCACAGAGCCCGATATTCGGCTCCTTTCATCCAGTTGGTCCAGACTAGCAAGGCGACCGAGAACTATGGGCCATTTTCCTTTTGTGCTGTTCATTTGAGGTTTTTCCCATAATCGCCACGCTGGGCGTGCCGGGTTGGTGATCGCAGGGTGTAGCTTCTTGCACAAGTGACGCTGCTGCCCGTCACCGGCCTGCGCCATTTTGCTACACTCGTAATTGGATGGTTAGTAAACCAGAAGGATGCACCACGTGCAGGTGAGGTTGGCTTGAAGCGATGTGTTGGTGTTTCGCTTCGTTATAGCTCAAACTTCGACAAAGAGGTCAACCGACGAATCCAACTCGGGTGGGCAGCGTTTGGGAAATTACACCATATCTTCTCGTCACAGACACCGCAGAGCCGCAAGACAAAAGCTTATAATCAGTGCGTGTTGCCAGTGAGGACATACGGCTCTGAGACGTGGTCAATATTGGTCTCATACACAAGCTCAAAGGCGCGCAGCGTGCAATGGAGAGAGCTATGCTTGATGTTTCACTACGAGATAGAATCCGAAACAAGGAAATCCGTAGAAGAACCAAGGTTACCAATATAGCTCTCAGAGTTTGCAAGTTGAAGTGGCAATGGGCAGGCCATATAGTTTGCAGAACCAAAAACCGCTTGGGAATAAAGATTCTCGAATGGCGACCACGAACAAGGAAGCGAAGTATAGGAAGACCCCTCATCCATCGTACCGGTCCATCGTACCCCCGTGTAGGGAACCCCCCACACGATGGACCAACGACATTGTAGCCATCGCAGGAAGTCGGTGGATGGAGGTGGCACAAGATCGCTCGTCATGGCGCTCTTTGGGGGAGGCCTATGTTCAGCAGTGCACTTCTAGAGGCTGAAATGATGATGATGATGATGATGAGTGTACAGTGTAGATAAAAACATTATGTTCATTCATCCCGGAAAAAGGTAAGTAAGTGAAAGAGAAAAAACAGGAACTTTTTGGTGGATTGGTTGTTCTCGATAACACATCAAAACATATTGGAGTAACGTAGGTATAGGATACCTTTTATCATTGAATACGTGGGCAAAGCCGCGGGGCACAGCTAGTTATAAAATAAATGGGCCAGGGACTCATCATCTCCCTACCCTTATCCCACTATTATGTGGGGTAAGGGTAGGGTACAACGTGTACTTTTCTTACATTTCTCTCTCGTCATCTCAGTATTCCTTCTTACACATGTCATCTCTCACACAATCCATCCTTCCCTTTTTTTCGTCTTCCTCTGCGGTTGTTATTATCCTAAATGTCAATTTTGTAAAAGTTTTGTCTGATGTTTTATGACCGGCTGCCTGCCTGTCGTCAACCTTCTTCGGGAAGTTTTGTTGGTGGGATAACCACCACCAGCCTGTTGAAAAGGTCACGAGAGTTCATTTATTCCCATAACTTTTAAACGCCTGAACAGATTTAGACGTATGGGGTATTGTTAGAATCCTTACATCTCCCTGAGTAACATAGGCTATTTTTTTTTGAAAATATTCTATATGGCAGCAGTATGGCTCGATTATCAAATTCGAAAAAAAACACATCTAATTTTACAATATGGGTATCAAATTGAAGGCCTTGATCAGCGCATTCCAATAGTAGATATATAATTTATTGGCAAAAGCTCTTTTTTGGCAGGGCAGGCGTGTTTTTTAAGCTAGTTATTTCGCTCAGAGGATAGCAGCATTCACCGATTTCATTCAGTAGCATACTGCCACCTACTTTGCAACTCTCTCCTAGTCGCCTTCGACGACATCCACGAAATGTTATGGAACGGCCCTATTCTTAAGCTGGCAACCAGCACAGCAAAAGGGAGTTTAGAACACTTTGGAATAAAATAAAAAGAGAAAATAATTTTGTGTTAGAGAGTCCACTGTTTATTTTTTCTGTCGTTTGGGCTTTTATGCAGTAGTAGCCATTGTCATGATGAATTATAGAACGGGCTATTACAATTAAATTCGTATACAACATTTCGTATCTATGCTATTAAACGTTGATGAGTACCCTAGTTAGGAGCCAACCGGGAGTGCAGCAGCCATGTCATAGTAAAACTTCAAACTGGCTAGCATAATAACATGCGTACACAAAATTTTGTGACTGTTCTGTTGACCGTTGAAGAGTTCCTTTATCTGGAGTTGATCAAATCATGCTTACCATAGAAATTCATTGTCATCGGAACTAAACCTACATGCGAAAATTCAACTTAGTTGGATAAGAGGAAGTGGTTCTAATTCAGCTTGCAAGATTTGACCTAAACAAATATACAAACATACATGCATACACACAAAAATTGCAAGATAAATCGAAGCTTTTAAAAAAACATCCGCTTTGCAGCGTCGTCACGACGTGTGTGTGTGTGTGTGTGGCACGCGCGTCCCGTCTTGTCATCGGTATATGTACCGATTTCGGCAGTAAAGCAATCAGTATCTATGTCGAGACTGCAAGCCAAGGGAGTTGAAAATGGAGTTGTTACCAAACACAATGATGTTATATAAATCATAATTTACCAAACATCAGACAATGTTAAGTCAACGGTGTTGGTAAACATATTATTATTTATTAACACTTTAAACACAAAATGATACGGTTAGCGAAATAATCACGAGAATTGATTGTAAAATAACAGAGTAAAACTAATTTCGAGAAATAAGTGACGTTACGTCAGTTTCGAGATTCGAGTGACTTTCTGAGGTAGCCCCGTGAACTTGGTAGCCTTTAATCACACGATCCCGTTGTATATTTACCCATTAATCTGGCTTACCACCGAATGGGTCTGGTTTGCAATCAGGCGGGACGGGATGCGGTCGCGAGGTGCATTTGGACGAAAGTGGAAACGTGCTTGTTTACCGAGCTGAGCGGAGTCTCATTATTATTCTTTCTTGGGCGGATCGGCGTTTGTATGTGTGAATGTTTGTGTTGATTCGATCTTCGTGAAATTTGGTAGGCGGTAAAATCTTAAATTCTTATTAATAAGAACGAAATCTGTCGGATGGTTGTTGAGCTAAAGGGGACTAAAAATTTCAAAGAATGACAGCAGAATCATGTAGGATTATATTATATAATGTGAAAGGGCTTTGTTTATTACTTACATTTTTACACGACTGCACAAAAAAAGGAGTGCAATGTTTTTAGGATTCATGTATGTTTGTATGCATGTGAGTTTCTTTATTCACCATAACTTTTAAATGCCTAAACAGATTTAAACGTATGGGAATCATTAGAAATTGACATAGTAACATAGGCGATTTAGTTTTTTTTTAATTATATCTATTTTGCTTTAGTATGGCTCCATTTACAAATGTAAAAAAAAATAACTTTGATTTTTACAATGTGGGTATCAAATTGAAGCCCTTGATAAGCGCATTCCAACAGTATATAATTTATTGGCATAAATTAATTTTTGGCGCCCTGTCAAAAATGGCGTGTTTTTTTAGCTTTTGAGCTAGTTATTTTAAACGTCTGTTATAAACCGTCTTTACGCTTAATTAGGTTTCGGGACGACGATATTTCTAATAAAAAAATGTAGGTACCTACTTATTTGTTTGCTTCGCAACAAAATGTTTGTATTAAAACAAAGTCGTTGGCAAAGGCACGTTAAAAATACCCACGGAATTTAAAAAAAGTACCAACGTTACATCCAGGTAGCTGATTAATAAGTACCAACGTTACATCCAGGTAGCTGATTAATAAGCAGTTAAGTACCAACGTTACATCCAGGTAGCTGATTAATAAGTACCAACGTTACATCCAGGTAGCTGATTAATAAGCAGTTAAGTACCAACGTTACATCCAGGTAGCTGATTAATAAGTACCAACGTTACATCCAGGTAGCTGATTAATAAGCAGTTAAGTTTTTACTTTTAAGTTTGTAAGGTAGGACAAGTTTAGTGAAGCAATGAAACAAGCACCTTGGAATCATGTCGCAATTAAAGTTATCACCTTCTTTCAACTGATAAAAGTAACGTGCACGTTACTTGCAGTGATAAGGTTCTACAACAGGTATGTATTTATTAATGTTAACTTCACGATTTATTAAGAAGAATGTAAGATATTAATTACTAATTTACCTAAAGTCTAAAATGATTCATTTTGAAAATACAATAGCTAATTATTGAACAAACGAGTGCGAAGCGCGAACGAAGCGTCTCCGTTTCAGCTTGGGAAAAAATACTTTCGTATGTCAGTCCACTCGCTGATCTCTGGCTGTTCAGGTCGCAATTCTCAACTGATCTAGACGAAACATGGTATACAGGTTAAACGAATTTTCAGGTTTTTTTTGTCGTCGGGGATTTTTGATTGGGGGGAGGGTACTTCCCTAAAAACTGGCAAAAAGGGGGCTACTGAATATATTGGTCTTATATGCAGTAAATTGCTCACTTTTAGGTTTCTTCCAGTGGAATCAGCCCTTTACCCACTAGTAGTATTAGTGTAGTATTAGGTACATTAGCTGTGCCCGCGGCTTTACCCTCGTGGTCAATTCATTTACAAGTAGCCCCCACACGTGTTATTCCAGGACCAAAAGTACCTACCTATAAAGTACAATAAACAACATTTCTTCAAAATTCGTTCAGCTGTCAATTTTTTTTTTATCTATTGCTCGGCATGTAATCATCGGATTATGCGCATCTTGCCCGTGGTACAGTTGGGATTGTCCTATTGACTGGATTATCGTTAAACTTTCATGCGGTAGTTACAGGACCAGCGATAAATTGTTAACTAACCGTGGTACAGTTGTTTGAACAATTGTACACCCATTTTTTTTAAAGTAGTACAGTGGACCGGACCAGTAATATATATATTATTATCATCTTGTCTTTTGAATCATCATAGGATTTCACAATTTGTTTTTAGATATATAATACTTACTTAAAAATACACTCACCAATATAATGACGGAACAAATATTATTATATATACTGACATTAATTTTATAAGACTTTATGCTGAAAGTTACGCGACAAAAAACCCTGAAAATCCCGAAAAAGTGAAATATTAAGTAGGGTAAAATAATAGGTAAGACATACTTACGGCAAATATTCTCATAATTAAGATACCAAGTACCCCAGTTTTTAAGCCATACTCCAAGCTATCCAACAGTGAAAAACGCACTGCTATTGCTTTATTATAAGTATAGATACTAGATGTTGGGGCTTATTACTTTCGAGGTCAATCAGAACTTTATTTAAATTTACAGCCAACAACTTTACCTACTCGTCACGGCACTGTCACTCGCCAGTAAACGATACTTTACCTACTCGTCACGGCACTGTCACTCGCCAGTAAACGATACTTTACCTACTCGTCACTGCACTGTCACTCGCCAGTAAACGATACTTTACCTACTCGTCACGGCACTGTCACTCGCCAGTAAACGATTCTTTACCTACTCGTCACGGCACTGTCACTCGCCAGTAAACGATACTTTACCTACTCGTCACGGCACTGTCACTCGCCAGTAAACGATACTTTACCTACTCGTCACGGCACTGTCACTCGCCAGTAAACGATACTTTACCTACTCGTCACGGCACTGTCACTCGCCAGTAAACGATACTTTACCTACTCGTCACGGCACTGTCACTCGCCAGTAAACGATACTTTACCTACTCGTCACGGCACTGTCACTCGCCAGTAAACGATACTTTACCTACTCGTCACTGCACTGTCACTCGCCAGTAAACGATACTTTACCTACTCGTCACGGCACTGTCACCCGCCAGTAAACGATTCTTTACCTACTCGTCACGGCACTGTCACTCGCCAGTAAACGATTCTTTACCTACTCGTCACGGCACTGTCACTCGCCAGTAAACGATACTTTACCTACTCGTCACGGCACTGTCACTCGCCAGTAAACGATACTTTACCTACTCGTCACGGCACTGTCACTCGCCAGTAAACGATACTTTACCTACTCGTCACGGCACTGTCACTCGCCAGTAAACGATACTTTTCCTACTCGTCACGGCACTGTCACTCGCCAGTAAACGATACTTTACCTACTCGTCACTGCACTGTCACTCGCCAGTAAACGATACTTTACCTACTCGTCACGGCACTGTCACTCGCCAGTAAACGATACTTTACCTACTCGTCACGGCACTGTCACTCGCCAGTAAACGATTCTTTACCTACTCGTCACGGCACTGTCACTCGCCAGTAAACGATACTTTACCTACTCGTCACGGCACTGTCACTCGCCAGTAAACGATACTTTACCTACTCGTCACTGCACTGTCACTCGCCAGTAAACGATACTTTACCTACTCGTCACGGCACTGTCACTCGCCAGTAAACGATACTTTACCTACTCGTCACGGCACTGTCACTCGCCAGTAAACGATTCTTTACCTACTCGTCACGGCACTGTCACTCGCCAGTAAACGATACTTTACCTACTCGTCACGGCACTGTCACTCGCCAGTAAACGATACTTTACCTACTCGTCACGGCACTGTCACTCGCCAGTAAACGATACTTTACCTACTCGTCACTGCACTGTCACTCGCCAGTAAACGATACTTTACCTACTCGTCACGGCACTGTCACTCGCCAGTAAACGATACTTTACCTACTCGTCACGGCACTGTCACTCGCTTGTAAACGATACTTTACCTACTCGTCACTGCACTGTCACTCGCCAGTAAACGATACTTTACCTACTCGTCACGGCACTGTCACTCGCCAGTAAACGATACTTTACCTACTCGTCACTGCACTGTCACTGGCCAGTAAACGATACTTTACCTACTCGTCACGGCACTGTCACTCGCCAGTAAACGATACTTTACCTACTCGTCACGGCACTGTCACTCGCCAGTAAACGATACTTTACCTACTCGTCACGGCACTGTCACTCGCCAGTAAACGATACTTTACTTACTCGTCACGGCACTGTCACTCGCCAGTAAACGATACTTTACCTACTCGTCACGGCACTGTCACTCGCCAGTAAACGATACTTTACCTACTCGTCACGGCACTGTCACTCGCCAGTAAACGATACTTTACCTACTCGTCACGGCACTGTCACTCGCCAGTAAACGATTCTTTACCTACTCGTCACGGCACTGTCACTCGCCAGTAAACGATACTTTACCTACTCGTCACGGCACTGTCACTCGCCAGTAAACGATACTTTACCTACTCGTCACGGCACTGTCACTCGCCAGTAAACGATACTTTACCTACTCGTCACTGCACTGTCACTCGCCAGTAAACGATACTTTACCTACTCGTCACGGCACTGTCACTCGCCAGTAAACGATACTTTACCTACTCGTCACGGCACTGTCACTCGCCAGTAAACGATACTTTACCTACTCGTCACGGCACTGTCACTCGCCAGTAAACGATACTTTACCTACTCGTCACGGCACTGTCACTCGCCAGTAAACGATACTTTACCTACTCGTCACTGCACTGTCACTCGCCAGTAAACGATACTTTACCTACTCGTCACTGCACTGTCACTCGCCAGTAAACGATACTTTACCTACTCGTCACGGCACTGTCACTCGCCAGTAAACGATACTTTACCTACTCGTCACTGCACTGAAATACAACAACGAAAATTACATTTTCGAAAACTTACGAAAAACGTTTCACAATTATTTATCTACTAACTAATGCCCGCGGCTTCGCACGTGTGGTCATTTTAATATATACCTAGCCTATGACACTCAATAATAACGTGGATTTCTATTGGTAAAAGAATTTTCAAAATCGGTTCAGTACATCCAGAGATTATCCCCTACAACCTCAGAAACTCACAAACTTTACCTCATTATAATAGTATAGTATATAGTATATAGTATATAGTATACAGTATATAGTACATATAGTATAATAGTAGATAGATCTATCAATACTTATAACAAAGCAGTAAGTACCAAAAAGTCTGTACAATGAATATTCTAAACAAAATGGTTTAGGGGAGTTAAAATAAGCTACTGAAGAAGCATATGGCGTTTTAAAAAATCTGACTGTTATTCTGTTCGTGCATCACGTAAAAACTACTAGACCGAGTAGTAGTAGAAGCCAACCAATCGATAAAAACTATTTGACGGCTGAAAGAACTTTTAGTATTGGTATTTTAGGTACTGGAATAGCACATAGGGAAATCATAACCCGGAGAAATGACCATGCAGGCAGAGTCGCGGACACAACTAGTAATAACAATAGTTTTTATTGGCAGTTGCTGCCATCTATGAGTAACAGCATGAACAAAGGAGGCAAACAAAAATTGAATGTTACATTTACCAGCTCATTCATTCATCCACTTGCGGTAAACTTAGTTCGGAGTAATGCCGTCAGATGGTGCTGTTTTCAAAAAACGTGTTAGGATATTTATTTATTTATTTATATACATAGTGCACAATGTGAAAACATTCGTAGTAACAGACTTATGAATAAGGGTGTCGCAAATAGACAAAAGGAGAGGGAACAATTCTTATTACATACCTACCTACTTACGAAAACGTACTATTGTTTATTCTGTGCCAATACTTACTCGTTCAATAAAATTATTAATGATAATAAAGGTAGATACTAATTATTTAACTAGCTAATTATTGTTGTTTCTATGTAGTTATTACACTAATCACACTAATATTATAAATGCGAAAGTTTGTATGTTTGTGTGTGTGTGTGTGTGTGTGTGTGTGTGTGTGTGTGTGTGTGTTTGTGTGTGTGTGTGTGTTTGTTGCTCCTTCACGCTCGAATGGCTGGACGGATTTAGATAAAATTTGGTACCAGGATAGCTTATATCCTGGATTAACACATAGGCTACTTTTTATCTCGAAATAGGAGAAAAAATATTATCGTTTTCTATTAGATATGAAAAAAATAAATAAAAAAAAAAATATTTCTAAGTACCAGGAGAGCATAACACTTAAGAAGTTGGATATACAAAATTATCAAATAAAGTTATTAAAAGTGAGTATACCTCCCCATGAACATTAAATGGTGGATTATATTTAAAAAAGTATTGCTAAGTACCAGGAGAACCGAATCACATAGGATGTTGGAGATGTAACAGTAAAAAATAAAGTTATTAAAAGTGAGTATACCTCCCTATGAACATTAAATGGTGTGATTAAATTTAACAAAAGTATTTCTAAGTACCAGGAGAGCAGAAACACTTAATAAGTTGGAGATACAAAAGAGTCAAATAGTGTGTTTAATAACACAAAAGAAAAAAAGAGCAGAAACACATAAGAAGTTGGAGATATGACATTGACAAATAAAGTTATTAAAAGTGAGAAGTACAAGGAGAGCAGAAACACTTAAGAAGTTGGAGCTAAGACATTGACAAATAAAGTTATTTAAAGTGAGTTTACCTCCCTATGAATATTATTAAATGGTGTAATTATTATATTAAAAAAAGCATTTCTATGTACCAGGAGAGTAGAAACACCTGAAGTTGGAGATATGACATTTCCAAATAAAGTTATTAAGAGTGAGAATACCTCCCCATGAACATTAAATAAGTAGTGTGATTGTATTTAAAAAATGTATTTCTAAGTACTAGGAGAGCAGAAAAACTTAAAAAATTGGAGATACAAAATTGACAATTATAGTTATTAAAAGTGAGTATACTTATCTCCCCATGAACATGAAATGGTGTCATTATATTTTTTTTTAAAACTAAGAACCAGGAGAGCAGAAACATTTAAGAATTTGGAGATATAACAGTTGAACGGATTTGGATGAAATTTGGTACCAGGATAGCTTAAGTTAGAGATACAAAATTGACAAATAAAGTTATTTGATTATACCTCCCTATCAACATTAAATGCTGTGATTATATTTAAAAAAGTATGCACTATGACGCTGCGTTTATAATATGTTTTAATAGAAATACAAATATAAATAAACACTATTAGTTTATCAAAACTTTTCTTTAATTGATAACGTCTTGCAATTGGCAATGCATTTTGTATTCAGCAGAGCTTTTGTGTGTTTAAATAAACAAAGTAGATAAATGAGATTATATTATTATTTCTCTTAAAAAAGTGGTTTCATTCAAAATTAATGATTCCTTGAGTATCCAAGAAGGTTACTTAGGAAGGTTTTATTGAAATTCCAGCCTTATGGGAGTGACTCCCATTTGCAATTACTAAATAAGGCGCAGGGGTAATCACTACAAGTTTAAGGATTAAATTTGGAAAATACATGCTCCTCACATGGTCAATTGTTATGTGCCGTGCTCACGTGTTGGGAAACCGTCAGACCTATTCGTGTAACTACTCACAAGACGGAAAATATTTGTTTATCAAAAAAACTTCAATATAAAGAATATATACCACCAGAACTCTTTTAAATTATGTGACATGATTGTAACGCTAACTGTATTATTTTTAAATAGGATGGGGGAGAAGATTGCACGCGGGCAAAGCCGCGGGGCGCAGCTAGTTCTTATATATATGGTAACTAAAAAGTAGTAATACATAGAATTTTGCATAATGTATTTTTTTGATAAAGGCTTTATGTACCGAACTATATTATATCCAGTTGTATAACATACGTACATCAAGTAGCATCTTGTTTTGTTGATAAAAAATATTTACCTAAACTTACCTTAATCGACACAATCTTGATTAACCGTATCAAATTAATTAGACACGGATAATCAAGAATGTACTCACATAATGATGAACAGAACACTTCGAGCAAATATTTTTTGCAAAATATGTATTGAGCTATTATTTCATATGAATATTTAGAACGTTTACTTATCTACACTAATATTATAAAGAAGAAAGATTTGATTGAGAAACAAACATACAAAATGTTTGTTTGTTTGTTTGTAATGAATAAACTCAAAAAATAATAAACCGATTTTAAAAATTCTTTCACCTATGGTTAGCATGATCTTTATAGGACCATTTAATTGTCCATCTGTCTGTCTGTCTGTCTGTCAAGACCCTTTTTGTGAGGAACGCGTAAAGTTATCAAGTTAAAATCAACACCAAATATTTAAGCCTGCAGTCCCTTGGAGCTGTGAAAAACTGAAACTTCTAAGTCAACGCAATCAAAAGATACAGGCTGTTTATGTCGCATATTATGACATTCATCCGGGAATCAAACCCTTAGGCACAGAATATATAATTGTGCTACGCTATAGGGTACTTCCCGTGCTTACTTAGAATCATGAAATTTTGCAAGAATCGATGTCTTAGAGTTCCAGTAAAGGGAAAAAAAAACAAAAACCGTAAGTTGTAGTTACATCACAAAAAAAACCTACTGGTTTGTACGGATGATACGGTGCGCGTGTTTGTACGGATGATACGGTGCGCGTGTTTGTACGGATGATACGGTGCGCGTGTTTGTACGGATGATACGGTGCGCGTGTTTGTACGGATGATACGGTGCGCGTGTTTGTACGGATGATACGGTGCGCGTGTTTGTACGGATGATACGGTGCGCGTGTCTGTACGGATGATACGGTGCGCGTGTTTGACTCAGACTTGGATGGTTTTTTGTGTAACAATATTTGACTAAATATGTAAATTAATGAATTAATAATGCTAATGATGCATATCTGACAAAAGTTCAAGATTAGGTAAGCTCTGTCATTGATTCATTTAAAAAATTGTCTCAATACAAGACATAAGTTCAAAAACTATAACCCGACTACGGTCGGGTGAAAACTAGACTAAAACACTCTTGCGATGAAGTCGAATCGATTGATACCTCGCTTATCAAAATAGAACCAAATTTTTAGTTTGAACACATAACCCTTCCTTTGCTTCACTGTAGTCGGGGTAAAAGAAAAGGCCTATGAAACTATAAATGAAGAGTATATTGACACCTCGCTTGTCAAAATCATACCAAGTTTTCAGTTTGAATACATAAATAAGTAACACTACCATTACTTCGTTGGGTAAAAAAAAATGCCCATGACACTCTATACTATATTTGAAAAACATATGTAAATAATTAACAAATATTGAATAAATGACATCCCCATAGAGTTTGTTGGTGCTCTCTTCTTTATTGGACGTATTTCCGAAGTACCGGTAGAGTCAGAAGGGTATTTCCTTTTCCAGTGTGAGATAACTCTGTCGGCACATGAAAGAGAAATCTTATTTTCAAACTCAACGATCAAACCAATAAAATTTTGGTAAACTAAGCATTTAGTTTACCAAAATTTTATTGGTTTGATCTTTTTATAATATTTTATGTATTTCTCCTTGTTGATGAGATGTTAATTTTGACTTGTAAGTCATTAGGATCAATGGTAAAAGTGCTAATATTGTCTATTTACAATAAAATGCTTTGACCTTGACTATACCTGAAGAGGAATCGATTGATACCTCGCTTGTCAAAATTGGATCAATAGGGGCGACGGTTTGGTGGAACATCCACATACCCACATACATAGATACATACATACCTACATACAGAGACTGTTAGACTCATTACCCTTCCCTTGCTTTGCTGTAGTTGGGTAAAACGTCAATTATAATAATATTACTTGTACCTACTTATTTTATTATAAACACCTCGTCAAATATTTAGCCGCTGAATACGGGCCTGTCCATACAAGGAATGATTTTGCCATAATCAGCTGCACCGCAGGCAGGCGTCTTGTATTCTGTATTCCCTTTGCTGTTTCCTTAATCACAATTAAGTCGAACCACACGCGGGAACCCACGCGGCTTCTACAGGTTTAGTCTTAAATTTCCGTGAAATTTGCCTTTATGAGAAAACGTTTCTACCATACTAAACATAACCAAAAACAATAATTGTGGTCTTTTTTATTATGATCGTTTATAGCTTTTATTTATTCATATTTATTATTGTTATTAATTATAACAGAACACGCATATGAAAGATATGTTACGATAAAATATCGGTATTCATTCAAATTCATTACAAATTATGATAAAAAGCTATGAACGTCGTTTAATTTGTGATTTCTAATAAAAGACCAATATAATTGGATTCGGTTATGGTTTATTATGGTAGAAACGTTTTCTCCCAAAACAGAAAATCTAAAGCAAACCCGAACCCAAAGAAGCCGCGTGGGTTCTTAATTAAAGCAATATGTTTGTACAGAATCTAATTAATTTGCACGTTGATAAAAGTTAATCGAGTTCTTTTACAAGTCGGGTTTTTTTTGTCAAAATGCAAAAACAAACTCTTCTCTCAAAGACGAAGAATATTGCTTGATTTATACGAATCAATTTTATGGATGCATAGACGGTTAACGAAGTTTCTTTTTACCCGACTGCGGCGAAGCGAGGGAAGGGCAATGAGTTTAACAGTCTATGTATGTATATATGTTATGTGTATGTTCCACCATAGCGTCGCTCCTATTGGACTGATTTTGACAAGCGAGGTGTCAAACGATCCGTCTTCAAGTTTAGAATGTCATAGGCTATATTTTTTACCCGACTCCGGTGAAGCAAAGGAACGGTTATGTGTTCAAACTAAAAACTTGGTCCGATTCCAAGGTAGCAATCAATTCGTCTTCATCGCAAGAGTGTCATAGCCTATGTTGTACCCGACCGTAGTCTGGTTTTATTTTTGAACTTATGTCATGTTGCAAAACGCTTTTTAAAGAAATTTTAATGTTTCAACATTATTTTTGTAGAGTATTTTCATGTACCTACATGAAGGATATTTATTATTAAACAAATTTTGTTAAAACACGTAATATTGCACGTCAGAAATGGTTAATAAGTTAGACGCTAAAAACCCATCTATTACAGCAATAAAGTTTCGCATTATTGTATCAGGTCGCTCTATTTCGAGTTTCCACGAATCTTTTCGAATTACCAACAAAATAAAATAAAACAAACCATCTATTTGCAACAAACCGAATGAAGTACCCTGTTAACCTCAACTCCGCCTCACTACACACGCCACCGCTGCGCTGGTGGAAACAATTTAATTGTTTTTCTCGATTCTTTACCCCCCTTTCACAATCTCTTGCCCCCGAAAGGTGTTGGAAAGTGGGAGGTTACGACAGTGAAAAGAGTTCGTGTAAATGTGGAGGTGTATTGCATAAAAGTATTTCTTTTATGTCGAGTTAATTAAAAGGGAAAAAGGAAAGGCAATTTATTTTAGGTTTTACTAAGGTTTTGTGATCCACACCAATATATAAAAGTAAAACGTTGTTTGTTTGTTTGTTTGGGGAGCTTTCACACTATAACAACTGATCCGATTTTTTAAATAGGTACAATATAGAGACCAACACAGGATACTTTTTATACCGGAAAATGGTAAGTAGCCACGGAAAAACTGGAAATTGACTGTAAGGACTTGCGTTACCGTGGAAACGAAATTATAACAAGTCTGTCAAAAAGCATCAAAAGAGTTGGTGCTATAATTTTTCATTTGTGTCTTATATCCTATATGAGCATATGATGCTTTTTTTCGCGATAAATTGTAGACCAAGCGGACGAAGTCGCGGGCGAAAGCTAGTTTATAATATGATTGCGAATGAAGAATTGTATTGTCGCAGTAGGAAGCACTCTTTAAACCACTTGTTTTGCTGTAACGTGCCTTTAGTGCTGAAAATTATTGAACCCTATATAATGAAGGTACCAATATATTCGTGGTGAAAGTTTGACAAAATGAATAAAACACTCAGGCAAGCACTTGAATATAAAGAAGTACATAAACATAACGCCTAGAAAAGCCCAGTGCACTTCAACGGCAGCCTCGTTTTACATTTCAAAAGGCGCCGGACACCACCATACTAGCACAGAGTGAAATAAAAGACTTCAAAGTGGAGAGCGATGCATAACGTAATGGAGCTCGTACCTACCTACCTAGAGCTTTGAACTGGTCAAGTTAATGGGATTTATGGAATTCGAGTTCATTTTTTTATCTATTTGTGCTACTCCGAATGCATTTAAGGCGGGGTTGGCTCTCGAATGTTAGTCCTGCTCGTCCGGGTGCAGTGTGAGCGGGAGAGCTGCATCACCTCGTCGATTTTTAGATAAATTTTGTGCTATTCTATCGATATCACAACATATGAAACTTAATTAAAAAAAGGGGTTCGTTTATTTGTTTAGTTTAAAAGGGTGGTTACATAATAATTTAAAAAAAAGTTGCTGTCGCTTAAAATAACGAGAACAGCGATGCAACAAGTTATTTTCATGTGGTAGTTCGTCATTTTTTTTTCAAGGAATTCGAGCCTTTTCTGATAATTCTGTTATTATATATATATATATATATTTATAAAAACAACAAATATATATAGCACTATAGCTGTACCCGCGGCTTCGCACGTGTGGCATTTCATTAGGTTAAAAGTACTCTATTACTATTCCAAGACTGTTTTGATTTTTTATCGATTATAAATCATAAGCTTATTTATCGATCATAAGCTATCCAACAGTGAAAACCGCATCGCAATCGGTCCAGTAGTGTTTACGTGATACGTGAACAAACAAACATACAGACGAATAGACAGAAATTATTTTATAAATGTTACGTTCTTGTTCAGTAGCTTATTTTAAGTACCCTAGACCTTTACTTTAAATGATCTTTGTACAGACTTTTTCATACTTCTGGCTTTATTTAAAGTAAAAGATAATTATTACTTCAAAATTCACATAACTTTGGCCCCCATCCCGCAAGAACCCTTTATTTTTTCGGGATAAAAGGTATCTTATAACCCATCATATAAACGATGACTGTGCCAACTTGCATCAAAATGCGCCCAGTAGTTTCAGCCGGATACGTGTTCTTTTAAATATCTTTCTAACCCTATCCTACCATTTAATTTTTCGGGATGAAAAGTATCCAATGTCCTACCATGAAGTATGAACTCATATCTTACTAAGTTTCACTTGAATTTATTCAGTAGATTAAACATGATGCGTGGTCAAGATACAGACATACAGACAGACATAAACGGAAAACAAAACAGTTTTGGCTCCAGAATCGAATATAGAGTACCCTCCAAAAATAATATTTACTACTTCAAAATCAACATAAATTTGGACCCCTATCCCGCAGGATCCCATTATATTTTCAGGATAAAAAAAAATAATTTTTAACCCATCATATAGTTTATGTCTGTGCCAAGTTGCATCAAAATCCATCCAGTAGTTTCAGCGTGGTACTTGTTCTTTTAATATAACTTTCAAGCCCTATCCTGCGGGATTTTGCGGGATGAAATGTATCCTATGTCCTACCTCGTAGTATGAATTCAACTCATACCAAATTTCATTTGAATTCATTCATAGTTTTGGCGTGATGCGCGGCCAAGATACAGACAGACAAAAGTAAAAAAAAACGGTTTTGGCTTCAGTTTTGGCTATCTGGAAGAAATAGTTTTAAGCGATAGGACACATACACACGTACACGTACTCATAAATTGCGTTTTTGTTGAATAAAGCGTTTAACAAGCGTTGCCGTTCACTTAAGATGACGCCGCCGTAGGTACGACTGCGACCATCGGTTACCTTATTTCCAATGCTTTTTACATTATGTCCATTAAAATTATTCTTAATTTGTATGTGTACGTACATTGTAACTCTAAAGTGATTTAGATTACCTGTCAGCACTAAAACCAATTTATTCCAAGTGCCTTCCTCCAATAACAAACAAGAGGTGCAGCCAAAATGCACTCCCCTGTACCCACCCCCTAGCTTGCACGCACACAAGATCGTGCTGCCAGATTCCCGCTACAAGAAACAATTTGATTGGAATCTCTGATAGACAACGAATGGAGGGTGATTTTCTGATATTTAATAAAAGCTAAGTATAGGGCGAGGGTACTCCCTCATTTCCAGATGCATTCCAGTCGAACCTATTACTAATTATTTGATCCAAATGGATTTACTAAAAACAAAAGAACTTACATCTTTTTGTTGGTGGTCTTCGAATCTTTTTAAAACACAAAAAGAATCGTCAAAATTTGTTTCGAAATTCCAGAGATACTTTATGAAGTAAAGGACGTAGAAGATATCCATACAAATGCT
Source organism: Alsophila aescularia (assembly GCA_946251855.1). Taxonomy (NCBI): domain Eukaryota; kingdom Metazoa; phylum Arthropoda; class Insecta; order Lepidoptera; family Geometridae; genus Alsophila; species Alsophila aescularia. The sequence continues at coordinate 2,503,330 of OX276379.1, read as the reverse complement.
TATTTTTAGATGACAGTTTTAAAAGTTGGAATTATGATAAAATTGTACACATGAGAACAAACGAAAGAAACAGTCTAATTGAAAACCTCCTTCTTTTCATCAAACCCTATATTGGTCCAGTGCTGGATATGACCTCCCCCGCGGCGCACCACGGAGCCAGATCTTCGGCTCTTCTCTTCCAATAACTGCCAGCTACCTTGCGCAGATCGTCGCTCTATCTAGCCGGAGGGCGTCCTACACTACTGTAACGTGTTAAATCATGACTCCAAATTAGGTTTTAGTTATAGATCTCGATAATAAAATATATAGTACAACGCCATCTGGCGAGGAGCAGCGTCTTTTCTATTAGATCAAGTTGTGTTTTCTCCGTATCTGAAAACCAGACGCCGAGTTTGTAAAAAACGCCGAACTCCACCACGCGTGCGCCACTTTCTTCGTTAAAGGAATAATGAAAGCTTTTCTTGTTGAAGACAGATTGATAATTTCGCCTATCTAAGAATCAAGAAATAATGGTTGAATTTGCCTCTGCGAGTGAAAGGGAAAAGTTTTCATCTACTGTCTCAAAATAGATAAAATGGTTAATCCACGCAGCGACAGCTAGCTACAAGTGGCGTGAACTAGAAGAAAGGTGGAAACTAAGTGGAGATCTCTGTCGGCAAGTAGCGAGCTTCTTAGTGTTGCTATTAATAATTGACGTTCCAGGAATATTTCGGGCTCTGAATAACTTTGGAAGAGGAACGGCTTGTTTAAAAATCCAGAATTGGTCGCATCTTTAAGTTGGCTAACAAATAATAATTACAGAATGCAGCGTTTGATATGTCGAAAATAATTTAAATCTAGAAATCGCTTGCGATGGTCACACCATGGAAGGTTTTGACATAATGCAAAAATCACGTCAAAGTTCCAGAGAGTTGTTTTTTTTTCTATAGACTTGTTCAAGTAAACACCGGATGCTGGCTGGTATGTAGCAGAACTGGCCTGAGGACAGTGACCAGTATTACTAGGCCGACAAGTTCTACTTTACGAAGCAAATGACAGAGTTAGTTCTGGATTTTTCGAGATAACCGGAAGTTCAAGATCTCAGTAGAATGCTACTCGAAGATGCAAAACAAAGATAGTATATATATACAAGAGAGAAGCCTGTGGATGGGATTTTGAATTCGGACGTAAACTCAGTTTAGTTTACATAGTTGGCACGTAATTAAGATCGACGGAGGCGGCAGAAAAATACGCAGTTTCTCTTGTGTGAACAAAACGACCGAGGCACGCTGTCCAGAACGAAGCTGCCCTGTTACAGGCGAAATAAGTATACGAGTGCAAAAGCCAGGTTAGTGTGATTTCCCGTGACTTCAGTTTTGATCCAACGAAATATCTGTTTTGATTTTGCACCGCGTCTATCTAAGGCGGGCATCTCGAGACACATTTGAACACGAAGGAACGTGGGTTTCAGGTTATATCGTGCATCTACGGTCGGCTATTGTCGTCACCACTGCGAGCTGCTGTGCGCGATCACCCGGGGCTCACCACCGTTCGTGGAAGAAGCCGGTCTACGAGGGACTCCAGAAGGACTCCAACGCACCACCTGTCCAATAGAAGATATCACCACCGTTCGTGCTCAAGCAGTAGGAGCTGATCGAGTGGAGTAAGGAGGCGTTCCGCGGCGGTACGCGAGACGACGGTACGGCGTCCCAGGAAGCTTCCAGGTTGGTCCACTCCAAATCATTTTGAGTCAGCGAGCTACAGTGTTGAGGGAAGCCTTCGCCTTCTAACGTGTTAATATTGTTGAAAGATACTTTCTGTTATTATCAAGATACTTTCTGTTATTATCAAGATACTTTCTGATATTATCTAGATACTTTCTGTTTATTTTCTGTTTTACTTCTGTTTACTTTCTATTTTAGAGTTTGATTTCCCTTTGGGAAACACAATCATACACACACACACACTCTGTTTGCACTAGTTCTCTTTTAATTTAAAACATTCTATGGCAAAGACAAGAATATTCCGTTGCGTTGTGACCAATACATGTTAATCTGCTGAGCACAGACTCTAAGTTTTATTGGCCTAGGATTCTCCAGTACATTCATATCATACAGGCCGAAGTTAAGTACTAGAATTTATATGTTTGAGGAAATTGTAATCACATTTGAGAATTTTGAGTTTAGAGTATTAAGTTAGAAGTATTTCCTATTATAAGATCTTGCTGTTTATAATTATTTTGATGCAGAACAAACTAAATTAAGTGTAAAATATTTCTTTTTAAATTCCTCAGTAAAGGGGAGAGTACCAATATTCGATAACTCATGTGTGCTTTTTCTATTTTTTGTAATAAAGCCCATTGTTATTGAATTTACCATCTTGTTTTAATTCCTCGCCTTTACCTGAGAAGGAGGTCCGTTTCCTTAGCCGGGCAACGGTCCTTTCACTACGTTTGCCGATTCGCGGTCTCCACTCTAGAACTGAGCTCAACACGCTCACTGAGCGGGCTTGAACTTGTGGACCAGTCTCACAGTCAGTGTCCACGATTCGGCTGCGTATGTCATTACGGGTAGGATGCACTGGTTGACATAGACTTTTGTCTTCTGTTATTGTGGAATGAGCAACGAGAAGAAATTTTTCAAATGCTGCCCAGACCAGCTGTAATCCTCCTATTGGCTTTCTTGTTAATTGCTCCTACCCAGCTTAACTATTTGTCCTAAGTAAATATATTACTGAACAACTTCGAGAGGCATGCCATTGACTACTAAGTAAATATATTACTGAACAACTTCGAGAGGCATGCCATTGACTACTAAGTGAATATATTACTGAACAACTTCGAGAGGCATACCATTGACTACTAAGTGAATATATTACTGAACAACTTCGAGAGGCATGCCATTGACTACTAAGTGAATATATTACTGAACAACTTCGAGAGGCATGCCATTGACTACTAAGTAAATACAGGGTGGCGCAATAGAACGTGCATATTTGAAAAAATAAAATAAAAATAAATACAAAAGGTATAGTCAAAATAAAACTAAGGTATTGTAAATAAATAACTGAAGTTTATTTTTTAAAAATAACATCATCTAAATGATGACTCTCTCTACGACGGCACTCCTCTAATCGCAAACGGAAATTATTGAAAACTTTCTTCAGTAATGCTGGTGTAATTGTTGCCATTTCACCACGGATATTCTCCTTGAGCTGATCGATGTTTTTCGGATTATTGCTGTAGACTTTGTGTTTGAGGTATCCCCACAAAAAAAAGTCAGGAGGCGTCAAGTCTGGACTACGTGGGGGCCATGGGATATCACCTCTTTTCGAAATCAGTCTGCCAGGGAACATCTGTTTCACAACCGCCATGGAGTTATTTGATGTGTGACAGGTAGCTCCGTCTTGTTGAAACCAAGTCCTAGAATTCACTATTCTTGAATTTTCAAGCTCTGGAGCCAAAAAACCTTCCAACATCGCAACATAGCGTTCGGTATTAACAGTGACGTTTTGCCCCCGCGTATTTTCAAAGAAAAATGGTCCAATTATTCCTCTACCAGAGATTGCTGCCCATACTGTCGCTTTAGGACTATGCAGTGGTTTCTGGTGTTTGAGTTTGGGATTCTCACTGTTCCAGTAACGACAATTTTGACGGTTTACGAACCCATTGATATTGAAATGGGCCTCATCGGAGAAAAGGATATTGTCATAATTGGAAAATCGATTAAGCATTTCATTAGCAAATGCGAGCCTTGCTCCGAAGTCAGACTCTTTCAATTCTTGTATTAACTGCAGCTTGTAAGGATGCAGTTTAAGATCCAAGTTTAAAATTCGTTGCAAACTTCGTCGCGATAAGTGTAAGACAGACGATCTCTTGCGAGTAGACATTTGTGGATCTCCTCGTACCGACTGCATAACTTTCTCAATATTGTCGTCGGTCCTAGATGTTCTTGGACGACCTTTTGCTTGTGGTTTAAACGTTAAACCGGTGTCTTCAAAACGCTGTACCCATATTTTAATTAAATTACCACTCGGAGCTTCACTAATTTGCCGTAGTCCATATTCAGAACAATATAAACGCCTAGTAACGATGTATGAACGAGAGTTCTCGTAAAATGCGCGCACGCAAAATGCGCGACGCTTCCCGTCGAAGTGACTCATAGTGACTAAAACTCCATGAGCCCACCTACCCAACGACGCAGGCTCCCCCCGCCCGCGCACTTTGTACCCCGCAAAAAAAGATGATGCAATATGCACGTTCTATTGCGCCACCCTGTATATTACTGAACAACTTCGAGAGGCATGCCATTGACTACTAAGTGAATATATTACTGAACAACTTCGAGAGGCATGCCATTGACTACTAAGTGAATATATTACTGAACAACTTCGAGAGGCGTGCCATTGACTACTAAGTAAATATATTACTGAACAACTTCGAGAGGCGTGCCATTGACTACTAAGTAAATATATTACTGAACAACTTCGAGAGGCATGCCATTGACTACTAAGTAAATATATTACTGAACAACTTCGAGAGGCATGCCATTGACTACTAAGTGAATATATTACTGAACAACTTCGAGAGGCATGCCATTGACTACTAAGTGAATATATTACTGAACAACTTCGAGAGGCATGCCATTGACTACTAAGTGAATATATTACTGAACAACTTCGAGAGGCATGCCATTGACTACTAAGTGAATATATTACTGAACAACTTCGAGAGGCATGCCATTGACTACTAAGTGAATATATTACTGAACAACTTCGAGAGGCATGCCATTGACTACTAAGTGAATATATTACTGAACAACTTCGAGAGGCATGCCATTGACTACTAAGTAAATATATTACTGAACAACTTCGAGAGGCATGCCATTGACTACTAAAATATTGGTTCAGGTAATTGCTCCTTCTCTTGAAGTCGGTTAAAAAACTTATCTACTATTCAAATTTTCAATTATTTTTTTGGAATTAGTTAATCACCCAACGTTCTTAAAAGTATCGATATCTTTAACTAGGATTCAATATATCTTGAAAATCTGAAATTACGAGTAACATGGCCTCAAAGTCAGGTAAGATAAGGAAATAATAATTAAATTTCACGACCTGTTGGTCTAGTGGCTAGAGACCAAGGTACGAAATCAAACAGTCGCGAGTTCAAATTTTACAAGGTCATTTGTGTGATGAGCAGAAATGTTTGTATCCGTATCTAGTGCCCATAGTACAGAGTCTTCTAGTTTGGGGCTAGTTTGGGGTGTGGAATTGTCCCGGTCACATATTTTTTTTTCCCTAAATGTTTGCTCTATCTAATGTATGGTAATCAAATTCATAACCCCCTAACAGGCTATTGAAATTGAGTCCATCGATTCAACCTCATCACATCATGGGGGCTATCGTCAGTAAACATGACGCACACGAGCGCTCCAGCAGCCGCACCAGCAAAGCCTCTCAAAAACTAGTCATCCAAGCTCTTCCCAAGTTTGAATCGTCTCAAACAAAACTCGCTTCAAGTTACTCAACAAAAACCAATTTAAGTAGTCCGAATCTGTTACCTCCATCTGTAGTCAGCTCGAACTTTTTACATTAATCATTGCGACAAGATCCAAAGGGTGTGGACAGAGAATTTAGAATTCGGAAACTGAGGACAGAAAATTGTGCTTTTCCCGGTAAAGATAGCCCATGGGGGGAGGCCCATGTTCGACAGTGAACGTCTTCGGACTAATGATGATGCAACTCAAACTATTTGAAGGTTACGTTATAAGAGGTCCACGACTCAGACGAGAGCGTATTGTCCCTGTGGATGATTTACTAGTAATTATCCTCGAAGTTTGGTCCTACGATATACCAGTTACATCTGCTACCAGTTACTCTGTTCCTTACCTATATACCAGTTACATCTTCTACCAGTTACTCTGTTCCTTACCTATATTTTTTTACCGAATATAGATCCTCAAACCCTTTGCTGGGTCAAACCAGATGCCATCTAATTTCATCCCGCACAAGTTACCGTTTAGCCATCTCCTGTCTCCTGTCCTGTCAAAAGCTACCGTGTTAGGTTATTCAATCCGAAGCGTTGGAGCTCTTGAAACCGCGGCTTACCTGCAAAAAGAAAAACTTTTGTTATTCGTGAAACAATGGATTTTGCGGTTTGAATAAATTTCGGTTGCTGTGATCGTGCGGTGCCATTAACGGTTGGGAAAGTCCCCTCGGGATCTGTCTCGGGGAGGGGGACACATTTTGTGTTTTGGAATGCAGGGACCAGGGACATTTCATTTGGGTCGCATTTGATAGGCATGACACATTTGAGGCGGCTGTTTTGCTTTGTAATCAGCACCATAATTTGAACTTGTAATAAATTGTAACTTTCTGTATATTATATTTGTATGTTTGTAAGAGGGTGTGTGTGTGTGTGTGTGTGTGTGTGTGTGTGTGTGTGTGTGTGTGTGTGTGTTTGTTACTCCTTCACGCTTAAACGGCTGAATGGATTTGAATGAAATTTGCTACAGGGGTAGCTTATACCCTGGATTAACACATCGGCTACTTTTTATCCCGGAAACATGCACGGTTCCTGAAGGACGCGGGTGCAACTATGGGGAGCAGCTAGTATTTATAAAAAAATTTAAGCGACTTCACAAAAGGAGACGGTCATAAAATGTTGGATAGAATTTAATATTTTTTTTAAATTTTCTTTACTTACCTATGACTTTCGAGCTACTTCTGCAGGCTATTGATTTTAAAACTTGTTTTTGTTTTTAAATCTCAAAATAACAGAATAACTCAAACATTTATTATTACATATCCATAACTAATTAAATCTGTTTATTTTGCTTATATATTGAAAATATACTATAGATGAGAGATGTTGTTTTAGTGTCCCAAGCCCCATTTGCACAGTTTCGAACGAAAAATATTCATTGTAAGCTATTTCTTGATCAAGAGTTTTATGTTATTTGGAAGGATTATTATGATCAAGATTCAATAATATCCCTAGTTTACTGCGTATAGAGCTATATACATAGAGTTCAATATAATATAAAACACTGGTTTAATTTTAAAACGACTTTGGTGGAAAATTCCGCATACGCTACGTCGATATACATACTGATTTTAAACGAAAAATTTACTATTAACTAAGTATTGATTTTGATTGATGGCAACATTTTAGCCCGTCAACGGTCACTATGTTCCTTTGAATTAATACCAGTCACATTCTGATGTGAAATATTGAACGGGCGTCACATCGTCGTGCTGAGTATATTGAGCCTGATTATTTTAATGTACGTATTAATTGTTTGACTTACAGCTTTCATGGGTAATAATTACCAACATCAAGAATATAATCAATGTTTTTTTTTAAACATTTATAAACAGCTGAATTTTAGAGTTGGTTTAATAATGTTTTTTTTTTTTAAATCATTTATAAACAGCTGAATTTTGGAGTTGGTTTAATAATCGGCATCAATCGTCACATCCACTACGCAACGTGTCGTATTAATGTTTTCAATGTTTAATTGTTTTTTTTTATTCTGGATGGAGTTCCGTTACGCAACAAGCAAACTGTCTGAGAAACGCAAAATGGCACAGAATAAAAAATTGTACAAGTAGTAATGGCCAAAAAAAACAAAGCCTTTAGAAGTCCACTGCTGAACATAGGCCTCCCCCAAAGAGCGCCATGACATGCGATCTTGTGCCACCTCCATCCACCGACTTCCTGCGATGGCTACATTGTCGTCGGTCCATCGTGTGGGTGGTCTCCCCACACTTCGTTTGCTTGTTCGTGGTCGCCATTCGAGAACCTTTATTCCACAACGGTTGTCGGTTCTGCGAACTATATGGCCTGCCCATTGCCACTTCAACTTGCAAACTCTGAACTTCTCTCTCTTCTACGGATTTCCTCATTTCTGATTCTATCACGTAGTGAAACACCGAGCATAGCTCTCTCCATTGCACGCTGCGCAACTCTGAGCTTTTGTATGAGACCATTTGGGAGCGACCACGTCTCAGTGCCGTATGTCATCACTGGCAACACGCACTTATTATAAACTTTCGTCTTGAGGCTCTGCGTTATCTGCGACAAGAAGATATGGGTAATTTCCCGAACGCTGCCCATCCGAGTTGGATTCGTCGGTTGACCTCTTAAGAAAACAAATTTTTCGGTTTAAAGGGCTATGTGAGTTGTCAGCAATATTATTATTATATGATTATATCAGTAACGCGTATATACCGAGACCATAATCTAATAATGTTTCTAAAAGATTAGTTCAGTAAACTACCAATTGATGGAGTTACCGTCCGTAAAGCGGATGAGATGAAGGAAAAATTTAGTGTGTTGCGCAGAGGCACCGATGATGCGGGTTCGTATCCCGTCCAGGTGTAATTTATTCCAATAGAAAAAAAACTTGCAAAATTATAGTGCACATGCGAGTTAATTATGTATATCTTAAAGTAACCCGATCCTTTAAGCCAGTGTCGCAGTTCTTCTGGGTTTTGTAGGCCGTGTGTACGATGTAGTGACCTTACCTGACACCGTCGTGCGCGCTCTCCCGCAGCCGGCAGTAGCTGCAGCTGCAGCAGGAGTAGCAAGATCCAGGGTCGGAGTAGTCCAGGCTGATGGAGTCGCCTCGCCGCCGGGCGAGAGTCTCACCCGAGCTCGGCACTGTGTGGGAGCCGCGCCATCTCAAATTGAAAACAAGCCTAAGTTAAATATGGGAAATAAAAAGAAAAAATCCATTTAAATGTCAAGTTCTTTCTAAATATTACATGAATTGATTGATGTGAATAAATCAGACTAATATGTTAGGCATCGGTTCACCTATATATTAGCAAAATTGAAACAGTTCAGAAACTTAAACCCCACTACGTGCGGGTAAAAAATAACCGCCTGCCTGCCAAAAAATAACTATTGCTAATAAATTATATACTGTTGGAATGTGCTTAGAGCCTCCAATTTGATACCCATATTGTAAAAAAGAAGAAAAAATATTTTTTTTGCATTTGAAAATGGAGCTATACGGCAGCCATAACATTTTTTTTCAAAAAATAGTTTCTTATTTTGCTCGGTGGGGATGTAAGGCTTCTAACGTTAGCCATACGTCTAAATCTGTGCAGGCATTTAAAGTTATGGTGGAATAATAATACTCACATACAAACATACATACATACAAACATGAATCCTAAAAATATTACACTCCTTTTTTGGACAGTTGTGTAATAAAAACACATACATACCTACATAGACTATTAAACTCATTACCCTTCCCTTACTTGGACGTACTCGGGTAAAAATACCGATAAATTGTATCCCGATGGAACGAGAATAGACAAAATGCAGCGAAGCAAGTAAAAAAACAAACCTGGAACTCTTCGTGTCCACATGCTCTACCACTATGTTCCAGGTCCTGTGGATGAGGTACAGGAGGAAAAGAACCCTCGAAGACTCCGCGTGAGAAGGTTGCTCCCGTCGCTCCTTCCATTTCCTGCTGGTGGTGCTCAGTCCGCTCCCCATCGTCTTAGCGGAGCTCTGTCATAACTTGGGTTGATCTTGTCGAAGTATTCTGGAAAATAGTTAAAATAATATAAGATTTTATTACAAAATATATCCTCCTCAGCCACAGAATAAATTAGTTTTGACAGTTTTCATAATTAATCCTGTTATTAAATTTATTACCTGCTTAATGAATAATGATTTACTCATATTATATTCACACGTAAAAAAAATGTTTATATCTACGTATAATTCATTGTCATGAACAGTTTCTGCTCTCTCCAATGAATGAGGCTTCCATTATTTACTAAAATACAATAAATACAGTTGCATTTATTTTAATTACGACTATAATGTTGAGAGCATTATTTATACGGTTTAATGTTTTAGTTTCCAATAAAGTAAGTATTTAAATAGAAAGTACGATAATAGTTGGCTATGTACCTACGCTTAGGAAACCTGTTAGAAAGTCTAGAACGAGGTAAGTCGATTCCCAATCACTAAAAGGAAAGTATGTGGATTATTTTTCTAGAAATTACAGGTAGGAAAAGCAGAAAGAGATCTAACGAAATCTTTTTGCTTTTCGTGGGCATGGACTAGCTGAACCCGCGGCACCAAACGCACTTTACCCGTTTGTCCTCGGGAATTGGATTCATAATTATAAATAAGTATAATATAAAAAAAATAATTAAAAAGATAACCTATTTCGAGTTTTTTGTTTAACGAATATCTGTTTTAATGTTGTTTTTCTTTGTTCCTTTTTTTATTGCATGTTCACATATATTTTTCCTGCACTTTTTTTTAATAATTTGTTTCCATTTCACTTTTTCCGTCTAAGCATTTTTTTTGTCTTCGGTTTGTGATCTACCATGAAAGTTTCAGTCGGATAGCGAATCGGGAAGTGCTTGAAATTTGAATTCAAGATTCCAGGACATACAAAATACTCTATCCATGTAGATACATAGTAAATAGAAATATAGATAAATAAATACATAGATTCATACATACATACAAGTGAAGTTAAATAAAAGCTTTTTAAAATAACGAACTTTGCGCTTTAGACTGAGTAACTATGTATTTACCCTGGTAAGAATGTACTTCAGCCAGAATATAGAAACTCACGAGGTGGAAATTTACTCCTGCTTTTATAAAATCAGAAGGAAAATCTAATGAGCCACTGATCATTAGACTTGTCACTGAATGATCTAATGAAATGGTTGGCCACATCATCTATTTCACGAAATTATCGGTCACATCATGAAATGTTTTGGCCAGATGAATTAATTATCAGCGTTTGACGATATGAATAGCTTAACGGCTACTTCATGATATGGTCAAACATTAGTGATCATATCGAAAATTAGTTACATTGTCCACCGCTAGAGACGCTAGGCGTAAACTAAACTTGGCCATGATAGGTTAGTAGGCGAAGGCAGGAGCGAAGCGTATCGGCACAGTACATATATTAGTCTAATATATGTTCTGTATCGGCTCCCGATCGGCGTCGACGTCGTATTCGTGGTTTTTTACACGTTTTTATTAAGTCACTTTCTTGTTTGTCGTTCCGGGTGGAATCTTGCAACTCAAATTTCGAGCACTTCCCGATTAGCTATCCGACTGAAACTTTCAGGGTAGCTCACAACGCGATGACAATGCATAAAAAAAACATGTATTAGATTAGTATTTTTAATCTACATTTGTTGGTGGTTTTTAGCCTTTAAGAGATATTTGTTTGAAAACATTAATGATATGGCCAAAATTTGATTGACACATCATTAAATTTATTATTTATTAATCATTAAACGTTGATGTTATGGTCAGTTTCTGACCATTTCGTGACGTAGATTTCATGAAATTATCGACCACATCATGAAGTGACCATTTCTACGATATGGCTACGACATATTATATACAAAATATATACAGATTTTCATGTTTGAATACGTGTAGTTAAAAATTTGATGGATTTTCAATAGAATTTTATGTCATAGTCCTAAAATTAATGCAAAAGTCCTGTTCCGCAAACAAGGCGTAAATATTAGTTAACAATATGCCATACATTGAAAGGACTAGCATGTCATTGAGGAAATTGAATATCCCTGAATATACAAGTAAAAGGAGTAAATCAAATTCCTGCAACTCCACACAAATGCTACCTTCTATCCTGCTGAAAGTGTTGTAGTAGTTAATTATCTAATATACCTGCATAAACCGCACACTTCTGAATGAAAAACAACCTCGTGGGAATTTAAAAAGAAATACCATGAAACTTTTTAGACCAATATGGCCATACCTACTATTCACCCGCTCTGTCAGCTGATGCATATTTAAAACTAGACCAAAAACAAAAACCCGATTATGTTCGGGTAAAATATAGCCTATGACACTCTTGCGATGAAGACGAATCGATTGATACCTCGCTTGTCAAAATTGGACCAAGTTTTGAATTTATACACATAATCCTTCCATTGCTTCGCCGTAGTCTATAAATTAAAGACGAATCGATTGATATCTCGCTTGTCAAAATTGGACCAAGTTTTGAATTTATACACATAATCCTTCCATTGCTTCGCCGTAGTCTATAAATTAAAGACGAATCGATTGATACCTCGCTTGTCAAAATTGGACCAAGTTTTGAATTTATACACATAATCCTTCCATTGCTTCGCCGTAGTCTATAAATTAAAGACGAATCGATTGATATCTCGCTTATCAAAATTGGACCAAGTTTTGAATTTATACACATAATCCTTCCATTGCTTCGCCGTAGTCTATAAATTAAAGACGAATCGATTGATACCTCGCTTGTCAAAATCGGACCAAGTTTTTAGTTTGAACACATGACATGTCTAGTCACTGTTGATTTAGCAACTGATATTCAACAGTGACATGTCTAGTCACTGTTGATTTAGCAACTGATATTCAACAGTGACATGTCTAGTCACTGTTGATTTAGCAACTGATATTCAACAGTGACATGTCTAGTCACTGTTGATTTAGCAACTGATATTCAACAGTGGCATGTCTAGTCACTGTTGATTTAGCAACTGATATTCAACAGTGACATGTCTAGTCACTGTTGATTTAGCAACTGATATTCAACAGTGACATGTCTAGTCACTGTTGATTTAGCAACTGATATTCAACAGTGACATGTCTAGTCACTGTTGATTTAGCAACTGATATTCAACAGTGACATGTCTAGTCACTGTTGATTTAGCAACTGATATTCAACAGTGACATGTCTAGTCACTGTTGATTTAGCAACTGATATTCAACAGTGACATGTCTAGTCACTGTTGATTTAGCAACTGATATTCAACAGTGACATGTCTAGTCACTGTTGATTTAGCAACTGATATTCAACAGTGACATGTCTAGTCACTGTTGAATATCAGTTACTGCTCCAAATATGTACTGTGTCAAAATTGGCTCATACAGAATTATTGTCCTATTGATTTTGGATTCAATTGACATAATATATTACCGGCAATTGGGGTGTTGATTTTAGTAATTAGATACGTTGTGTTAATTGCCTGTAATTGTCAAACAACTTTGGCTAGGTTTTGGTGGTTAACCATATGGCGAATAATGATGCATGGAAGCTGATTATATTCTATCGTCGTCATCCTCATTGACAGCACATATGATCTAATAGAAGTTGTCAGCTCAATCATTCACGCAGTAGGGCATAAGCTGTTTCTACAATGGCATACGGTTGCTCTCTTATTAACCCCATTATATTATCAACGTGGGACTTGTACTATTATTTATTCTGTGACATGGGGTAGTCACTCTGAAATACTGAGATTTTACACAATTGCTTTCAATTAAAAATTATGATGTATTTAAAATCAAAACCCTCCTTACATTTCCATCTAGAATACTGCAACCTTCCAAAGTGATTTCGCTCTTCTACAAACTTAAAAATTCTATAATAATTAACTACGTAAAAAACTTGTTTTTCTTTTTACGGACTAGGCAGTCATTTGTCCACGACCTCACCTTATGGAAAGCGATGATGTGGTCGAAAGTGCCTAGTAGACGCTTGCCTAGTAGATACCTATTCACTCTTGACTTGAACACGCATAGGTAATATTTTACCGGAAACACTGACGAGGGCAGGGAATTCCACCCCTTAGAAGTTCTTATAATAAATGAAGAAGCTTCGTTCTTGTGCGAGGTATTTCAACCATAAAATGGTGGTGCTTTGCAGTTTGCTGAACGTCTTATCGTACGGTGATGGAAAGGTGATGGGGGAATCAGATTGTGTGCAGTTCTTGTGCACACTCTCCATAGCGCAATCTGTAGAATACTGACAGGCTTGCGACCTCATTCTTTACCAGTGTGTCATCTCCAATGAGCCTCATAGCACGTCTCTCAATTGAATCCAAAGCCTCGAGCTGATACTTGGCAGAACCGTCCCAGAGGTGGCAGCAGTACTCCATACAAGATCGGACCTGTGCTTGATAAAGATTCAAAAGCTGTCCCGGTGTGAAGTACCGCCTAACCATAGATCAAATACCAAGTTTCTTTGCAGTTTCTTTGGCTTTGGATTCAATGTAGGACCCAAAATTCAGCTTTAATGTGAGTTCGGCACCCAAAAAATAATGAAGTTAGGATCAAAGTTTCGTAAGTTACCATTGAGCAAACAAACATACAAACACTGGTCCGTCTAAATTGATTTGAAGACCTCACTGTTACACAGTTCTCTGAAATGAACACTATCAGAAAACCAAATTAATAAAAACCGATAAATAAAAGCATTTTTCGTACTTACTTGAGCTCTTATCGAATGTTACTAAAACACAAGCCACGTACTTTTACCCACCTTTTAAAAGGTAAAACCTCAAAAGTAAACGAATTCATGCTCGGCCAGACGTAAAAAGATCTGGCGAGTGCCGAGTAGGTGAAACCTCAGAAATGCGCACTCACGTTCTAAACTAAGTAATGAACGGAGCTGCGCACAATACGTGGGCACGTCAGTAAGGGAAATCACGCACTAATCGCTACTATTACTTACATTAGAATGATCCCATATAATCGCACACTGCATCATAATCTTCACCACAACGAAGCCATTATAGTTATTGTGATAGTAGTCACATTGATATTGTTAAAAATGTGTGGTTGCCAATAATTTATATTGGTTCACCTCGAACTCGAACTGAGACCTCGCTGACCTAGTATTTGTTAAACATTTTGTCTTTTTACTTAATAACTACTGAGCCTAAAATTAAACAAAACACAGTTTTACAAACAAAGCCTTTTCTTCAGAATTATTACCCCACTTGGTCATGCTGTTTAACTTAGCAATTATTGTTAACGAAACTAAAAATTATATTAGCTACTCATCTAATTTCGTGAACAACTGCAGTTAAACAATTCACATCCAACAAATATAAATACAAACACCAGTTCGTCCAAGCCGATTTATATTATTCTTTTTTTCATTCTTTTTTCATTTTGGCATTCTTTTTACCCGACTGCGGAGGGTTATGTGATTGGGTTGTATGTATATCTGTTTATTTGTTTGTACGTTTCTTAAGCGCGTCCTACAGCATAAACGGCTTGATGGATTTTGATAAATGAGGTATCATTAGATTCGTCTTAATTATGAGAGTGCTATTGGATATATACACATGCGAAGCCTAGACGTGGTCACTAACAGTGGGACTTGTCCACAAATTTAAAGTCGCTCAGCCAGCTATGGGGTTTCTCTGAAGAATAAAATCAGAAATGAGGTTATCAGTTTTCTGTTTGAGCCAGAGGAGCAAAGTCACCGATATAGCTCAAAGGATTAGCAAGCTAAAGTAGCAATGGGCTGGCCACATTTCTTAAAAGACGGACAACTACTGGGATAGACGTGTAATCGAGTGGAAAGCGAGTCTTGGCAAACGTAGTGTAGGATGCCCACCGGCCAGGGCCCCAATTCTGTTAGCTATTAAACCGCGGTATCTCAAGTCAATTGCATGTTTTTTTTTGCGGTGGAATAACGACCTGCGAAAGGCGGCCGGCAGAAACTGGATGAGAAGAGCCGAAGATCGGGCTCTGTGGCATGCATTGGAAGAGGCCTACGTCCAGCAGTAAATAAGGACCCTGTGAGTTATTCCAGAACCAAAAGTACCAAATTTCATCAAACTTCATTCACACTTCAATTCGTTTTTTATCGTTTGCTCGGATTCAACTCATCGGATTGAGATACCAAGTACACCAGTTTTATATCAAACCCTAAGCTATCCAACAGTAAAAACCGCATTGCAATCGGTCCGGTATTTTTTACGGACAGAAGAATGTTATATTTTTGATCAGTAGCTTTTTTTAAGTCCCCTAGACCAATTTGTTATCATACTTTTTG